>JBAMHW010000008.1:23548353-23562990 GCA_037177495.1 Rhadinocentrus ornatus
ATAATAATAATAATAATAATAATAATAATAATAATGTACATCTATAATTAATGAAGTTTTGTCTGTAAAAGCTAACTACAGCAGACTATGCCTTCCTAACATGTTATGACTGAATTTCATACCTCTTGGGAACATAATAAACAAGTTACGAACACACCATCACAATTGCTAACAAAAGCAATATTATAATTTTTTTGGAGTCACATCTCCAGAGGTTCAAGCCCAGTATTGACCTTTATTCATCTATGGTTGTTGAGTCAACCACAGATTGAAATATCTGGCCTTTAATCTCCTTTATGAAGCTTTGACATTCACTAGCTGGTTGCTGACCATGTCTGTGTTCTGCTGAGCAGGCTAAGTCTCATCAAAGCTTTTTTTTTGTGGCTGAAATCGATGCTATACATATGATGAGACTTAGAAGCTAAACAGTTAAGACAGCAAACAACAGGGCTGTTGTAGATTTTTTGTTGAAGATTTATTAGTCAATCATTTGATACGCTGTTACTGTAGAGACATTCATTACAGTCGGTCCTCTACACATCATGAAATACCATAAAGAAAGCATGAAACAAAGCGTATGAGCAAGAGCTATGTTCTGCGCTGTCAGCGTCAATAATGTAGTTAAATCACTCGATCAGTCATTGTCCTGCCACACTTCGCTGCCCTGAGTGTGTTTCACAGGCAGGGGAAAGTGATGAGTAGGCACTGCCAATAGACTGTTTGGTCTTAGGCCAGTATGCAGCCTGCTTTGCTGCTGTTTTTTCACCTTTTTTTCTGTTTTCTTGCTCTCTATTCACTCTCCTGAGCAGCACAAGGTTAAGCCGGCAGTGTATACAGTATGTCTGAACATAGCCTGATCTGCTGAAGCACTCATAATGTCGGGAACCTTTTTTGGCAGTAGGACTTGTTTACTCGAATGACAAGAGTGGTTACAAAATCTTCTCTCTCACTCTCTCGCTTTGGCTCTGTTTTCAGGAAATTAAATCATGTTTGGAGTAAAGGTTACATCGGCAGATTTTAGTTGTTATTCTGAACTTTTATGCAACAGCCAAGACACTGAGCATGCTGTCAGTTTACACTGAACACAGTTGTATTATGAACTGAATCATAATGCCTGTTATATTAATGTTTAGTGGGTGTAAAGTTCACAGTGTTCACCACCTAAAGGCTACTACATGATTTTTCCTCCTCTCTGCTTTGTTTACCTGTTGTAGCTTTCCTCGGCCATATGTGGGCGGTATTAAAAAAATTTGGAAAATATTTAAGTGTAGGCCGCTCTCTGTCTCTCTCTCTCGTCTCTTATCTCAGTCTTGTGGCTCTCACCCTGAAACAGGAAAAGGTCAAACACAAAGTGAAGGCAAGTGGGAGCTTCTCAAAAGTGTTCCAGTGCAGCTATTGACCAAATATCTTTAATATTAATGAATGTTTTGCCTTTCTTATATGATGCAGGATTCTAATAACAAAAAAATCCATTTTCAACCTTTGGCCTTATCCCATGCACACTGAGATTCCTCCTGATTTTCCAAATCTTTTAATGACATTACACACTGTAGATGGTGGGATCTTTAATCATTTTAGTCAATCTCCATCTCTTCTGACATTAGAAACAACTCTAACACCACTGGCCTTAAAGGGTTAAAGACTTTACTGCTTAATATTGAGGTTTCATATTTTTTCTGAAATTGTTCCATAAATTTTAAATGCAAATTATTACAGATTGATGAGCCTCTGCCCATTTTTACATTCAGGAGGCTTTGTCTCTCGGCAATGCTCCATTTATACACAGTTATGAAGTTGACCTGTCACCAGTAAACCTAATTATCTCTGCCATTGCTGAGGTTATGTATTCAGTGGTGTTGGTTTGTCTGTCCGTAGCAGTGTCCCAATTCAGGGTCTACACACTTCGAAGTGCACAGACTAGTAGGCTACGGAGTGTCATAAGTAGTCAAAGCCACTTATAGTTCGTGAAATGAGACAGCCTACCTAGCCAACAAGAATTTTCCCATAGCAGCATTGTAAGAGTTTAGACTGCTTTAGGTTCACACATACACATATATAACCTCTCATACAGCACTGTTATCACTGATTGAAATGTGTAATGGGTGTTTTGCATGCGTGTGCATGGGGTTTTAGTTGTATGTATGTGTGAATTTTCATTAATTTATATGCAATATATTATGTGAGAGTTGATTCTATGTGTATGTGCAAATAATTCAAGTTGTGTATGAATGATTTTAAAGGTGTGTGTGAGAGTCAAGAATGGATTATGTCCTATACGGCCCCTCATACAAGCACATGTGCAGACATATAACATATGGCCCATGGTCTCTGGCTGGGGCCTTCCTCTGGTGCCCTCTGGGTGGGAACGGGGTTGTCTTCCTGGTGGGGTGGCTGGGGTTCATGCTTCAGGATTACTGCTGATTGCCCGGGTCTCTGGGCCAGCCTAGTCAGCCTCTAGCCTCTGTTGAGACATGGGCGCATTCGCACGATCACACTCACCTCTGATCACTCCTCATACCTCAAACTCTGCATGCTGACACGGTCGCTGAGTTGTCCAGTGGGTTTAGACACAAAGAGCTACTTTTAATTAGGTCTTTTTTGTGTGTGTGTTTCTGGTAATTTGGTTGTTGTTGTGATACATGTAGATACTAATATACATATATTTTTTTTTTCTATCAGGACTATCTTATTTTGTATGTGCCTTTATTCTATTTTATTTTGCTTTATTTTTTATTTTTTTTACTCTATCCTGCACTGTGTTGGTGCAGGCTTAATCTCGTTGTACCGGTGTACAAAACAAATAATACTTTTTTTTTTACATTTTTTTTTATTGTACAAGAAAGTAATTACAATATTAACTAATGAACCTAAACATGAAACAACAAATCCATTATTTGTTCAGTTACACATACTGAAATTTAATATATTAGTACATAATAAATTAATCCAAATTATGTACAAAGCTAAGAACAAATAACTCTTCTAATATCCAGAAGTTATTTAGAATGAGAAAAAAACAAATATGGTCTGAGAGGTCACTTAGTTTTTCAAAAATCCAAGGTAAAAACCAAAATTAAATGTCACTGTGTTTCTGTTACGGGTGTTAAACTTTGGAATGATTGTCTTGAAATCATAAAAAATGATGATTCCTTAAAAACATTTAAAAACATATACAGTATTTATAAAATTATTTTTTACACTGATGCATGAGACACCTTGTGAGGTCATATAATTGACTTTGGTTTAAATAGTTTATTTTTTACTTATTTTCTTGTAAAATGTATCTCAAATTAAAATTTTCCTTTATGTGTTGATGTCTTTCGCTTGTTAAAAAGGGTTGGCATTATTTAAGCTTTTGTTTTTGTCTGTGTCCCTTTTGGTTTATTTAGTCAATTGATTTTTAATTTTTTGTCTATTAAGTCTTGTATTTGTTTCCAATGGAGATTCTCCATTGGAGGAACCGGTTAAGTAAACAATAAAATGAACTAACTAACTAAAGAATATTAATCAGTAACTTGCAACATGAATGAAAGTAAAGCAGAGAACACTGCAGATGGACTGCAGCCACTAATCAGAATCAGAATACTTTATTAATCCCAAAAGGAAATTGTGTGCATACAGTCGCTCCATACCAAATATAGATAACGATAAAAATCACAATAAGAAAAACAATAAGTAATTATTCATGCTTGAAGCTGTGGGCTATGAATGATTCTCGGTCAATGCTTTGTGTGTTTTTTTATTTTTTTATTTTCATGATTATATTTTAAGTCAAAATGGTTTTAGATTCTTAAAATTATATCATAATGCTTTGAAGTCAAACTGATTTGTGGAATCATCCTTTCAAGGTTTGCTTTTTACTTTCAGAAATTTAGCACAAAAGTATGTTTGGTTGAAAAAAAAATTGTTGCAGCAATGCCTCTTAGCAATAAACCTACTACTGGTTGAGAGCCTGTTTACTTCCCTTTTAAATGGTGCAACATTTCAGAGGAAAATTCATTTGCAGAAGGAGGATGGGGGTTGAGTATGTGAGTTGCACACATAAAAATTTGCAGAATATTTTCTGCCAATGCTAAACATCTTATTCTGCTAGTGATTTTGCTTTGAGCTTTTGGTACTCCAGGTGCTGACAATCAGGTGCCTGATTAGCACCTGATTAGCACCACCCGTGAGCATGAACCCTGCTGCAGCAGTCGGCTAAAATGTTAGTGTGTAGAAGACATGCAGAATGCTGTGCTTATTGCTGCATTAACAGGGTAACAGCTTGTCGTGATGATGTGGGGGGACTTTTCCCTCATTGGAAAAACATGCCCTGACCTCATTGGAGACAATCTCAGAGCAAAGAGATATCATGATTAGATTTTACAACCAGTGGCAACGTCTTATCTCCACAGTCTTGTGGCAGATTTGGCAAGTTTCTAATGGGCCCAACCCGCATACTCAGCTCTGCTGCTCATCCAACAAGTAATTTCCTTGCAAATATGATACATTAAAAAGAGAACTAAGAGGTTTTCCAACGATTTAAGATGTATTGCAAGGAAGCATTTTTTCCAAAAAGAAATAATCCACCGAACACAGGACCTGTACTTTGAAACGTTTACTGAAGGAAGGGAGTTTAAATAAGAACTTTTTTTCCAACAAAGGTATATGTAGTCCTATTTCAGTTAAGCTTTGTGTACTTTTGCAGCCTCTGGTGAGGCTGGCAGTATATTTTAGTCAGAACCTACATGGTTGAGAATCGACCGGCTGCCATCCCCAGAGTCGTGCTGCTTCTTGCTCTTGTTGGCTGCACTACTATTCACTATCTTACAACTCTCTCCTTACTCATCTCCCTGATTAGATTTTTTTTTAAAAAGGGCTCATGGCTAAGTACAGTTATTTTGAAATTCCACTGCCAAAGCCCCCTAACATAAGAAGAGCAATTTTCATCTCTCCACTTGCTTTCATTCTTCTTCATAGCCTCATGTTAGAATTAAAATTGTATATTTTTGTTTAGCTTTTTGGGATTGCTCTGTATAGCTTTGCTTGACACTACCCACCCATTCTGCTTACCAGATATTATCTCTAAAGCTATTTCATGGTCATTACAAATACCAAACTATGAGATTTTCTTTTATCAGTAATAGTTTGTCAGCTTTGTTTGCACTTTGACATTAAAGCTCTCATTATCTACATATTTATTTTAGCAGTACTTCTAATGACTGCAGATAAGTGATACAATGCAACAAAGCTTTTGAAAGTGTGGTCTTCCGCTTTCCAAACACCCCACAGCAGGCAGGCGTTCATGAACAGGGTCGACTATTTAGCAGCTGAAGAGACATATTTCCCTCAGGAGCTGCTGTACTGCAGACCAGTAAAGCTAGAAGTAGAGAGAATGTTGGACAATTTACAGACATCAGGCAGCAATAAACACTGTAAATAACAACAAGAAAAAAAAATCTAATGAAAGTTTATGGTGCTTTAAATGTGCTGGCAACAGTAACAATCTCAGCTTCATGGGGGGAGAGTTACAATCATTCTAAAGCAATGTTACAATGTTTGTGCTTTCCTGTAAAGCACTGAGGAGGAAAATGTCCCCACATAAAAAATACTGAAAGTATTCCCTTTGATTTGTCTTTTTCTACACTTTATTTTAAAGTCACCTTTTGTCAATGAAAATTAATGACAGCACTGACAGACATGAGGATAACACATATTGATTAGACCTATATAATGCTGGCAGTGCATTAAAGTAAATGATGAATCCGTTCATGATTTGCTTTATTTTTTCAAATTAAATTTGGAGCATATCAATGCAACTGTGGCTGGGCTGCTCATCCATAATAAATGTTGCTCATTTCTGTCCAAGGAAGAAAAATGACTACCCTGCGAATGTACTTGGGCAGTTGGGATTTTTGACTGTCCTTCCAGCAGTAAAGGTTAAAATCCCCGATAACACAAATCAATCCCAGCCCTGCAAAAGCTTAGTTCATTGGGAAATGTTGATTAAAACATTAGCATATGAAAAGATGAATGACCTCAAAGATGCTCTGGATAAAAGCAGTCAAAAGTAGTCGTGTCAGGTCGACCACGAGATAAAACCCTTTTGATTGGAAATACGTTGCTACACAACTGGGAATCTTGTGATGGAGAGTAGCGATTAATGTGCTAAACGTAGTCCTGAATATGCAGGGAAAAAAAAAATATTGTATCTTGAAAAAAATCACACCATATTTAACTCTATGTGGAGTCTTTTATCCCTGCAGTCACATCTATCAGTGTTTGTTGTTTGTGTCAGTTGCTTTGGAGATTCACTGGAGCCTTTTAAAATGATTAAACAGCTTATCCAAAGGAGAAAAAAAACACTTTGGGGAGTTTGCTGGTCTCTCAGCATGTTGTCTGGTCTCCAAAATCACCTGATGCAAAATTGTGGTAACACCATATGTGTCAGACAACAGAAAACAGAAACAGGTGGTACTGTGAGAGAGACCAACTGTCCACATTAGACTAAAACCCATTTATAGGATTGTGCAGAAAGAGATGAACAGCTTTTATTGAAATAGACTACAGGCTTTTTTGTCTTTGTGTTTTTGTTTTGTTTTTGTTTCAGGCGGTGCTCTTGTTTTCTACCCTGGTTCATTTGAGGTAACAGTGAAATATTCTGTCTTATTTTTTTAGAAATCAGCTGTGAACTGTTAAGAGTCCAGAAAAGCAAAATGCATTTATTTTCCCTCTGCAGCTTTCGGCTGATTTTAGTATCGATGATGTAACTGAAAGTCATGAAGTCTAAGCCAACGCCAAGACACTGCATTCCTTCCACTTGGTTTACCTGCTCAGGTAATATTTTGAGACTGCTGCTGTATCCATAGCAATGAGCCCCCTGCAGATGCCCCCTAACACTAGCTCCTCCGAAGAGCTGATTACCATGCATGAATGAGGCCTGGGCTCTCTCCTGATTGGTCCTGTCAATTCCTGGCATGGGTTCTGGCTCATTGCTGCAGAAGACCCAGCTGGCTGTACAGCTCCCCTCCCATCAAGCTCACGCCTGCTGCATTCCACATGACTAGACTCGTCTTCCAGGACCTGGGAACATGCTCCCGTACAATGAATGTCAAGGCAAGCATCTCTCACTGAAGCACATGAAGGGATGGTTGCCTTTCTATGCTTTTTTTCTTTTGCCGCAAACTGCTGCCGCAGAGTCTGCAGCTAAAAGCAGTTTGGTGTGTATCTGAGGTGGTCTCCTCTGGTCTCTGTGGGTAAGCTCCTCATTATTTCCCATATTCATTTTCTGTATGCAAGTCAAACCTTTTGACAAAGATGTCAGCTGAAAAAATATGCAGTCCCAGCCCTCTGGCCCAGATAATAAGGAACCTCTTCTAAGGTGTTGTGAGGCATTATAAAGCAGTTGCCATGGAAACCCAGTCTGAACAGGCTACACATACAGACAGCAGGATAGGAAATGACAGATGCAATATTTCACATTTCAAAAATTCTTTTTTCTGTTGCCTACAAATACGCTGATTGGCTGTTTTGTTAAAAATGCCAGAGAGCAAGACCCTAAAAATAGGTTTGCAAGGCTACAGTCTGCATTTCGAGGGGCTATTTGCTTTCTTGCTCTACGGAGGTGGGTTGAATGATATTTTGCGCCTCATTTGGTCTTTGTTGTTTCCCCCAGAAGAGATGACCTATATTATCTAGGATGGGAGATCAAAGGAGGCTTTCTCACTGATCTCATAAAGCTTGCATCTTACAAGCCCTGAAAATTAGTCCTGATTGCGCAACTGCCTCACTGCACTGCAAAATGTGGCCATGAAGCTAAACAGCGGGGAAAACAGCTTCTCTTATGGCCTCTCAGCCTTCTAGACTCATGATCCAGCAGTCTAGGAGAAGCAGAGCTTTTGAAGTTGAGCATTGTAATCAGTCTTTTCTTGAGGTAATGCACACGGCTGCTCGTTCCTGTGTAATTATCCACCTCAAATAAATATTTATAGAAAGAAATGATGCTTTCTTTTCAGTACAACTCAGTTCTGACTATAAAAAGTTATCTGAATTCTTTATCTGGGTCTTCTTTTTTTCCATTACAAGAACATATTACCTCCATATTTTACTCATGAATTCCCATTAGTGTTACAAGCCGATGATATGTGAGCTAATGCTGGCCTCTATTCGTGTTCAGGTTCATACACACCTATTCATCAGAAGTTTATAATGTGGAAATGAAACAAGGTCACTGGTGGGGACTGACTTCCTGCTGGGAGCCAGTGTTCACCTGCTGCTCTCCTATCCCACTATCTTGATCCTGTCTCCGCCATAACCCAAGTACCAGTTAATCTGCCTGTGGCAAATGGGTGTCTCGTTCTGTTTCCAGTGCTCCACATGATGTCAGAGACACATGGCTGCCGTACATAGCAACAAACGGGCCAGAAATGCCCATATGTCACCATGACCTGTATCAGTCCCAGCTCTGTCACGCATCTCATTACCCACAACCAGACGCTGCAGATGGACCCTAATACTTGTTCATCAAAAGAAGGTTTTCTCCCTACAGTACCTGAGCAGATGAGATGATGGTTTTTGTGGGACAAACTGGTGTGATTAATGAGGAATGCACTTCCTGTGCAAGACAAAGAAACAGTTTAGCTCCAATCCAAAGCAAAATGTCAACACATGGATGTTTATAGATCACAAAATTAATGGAATCTTGGTTTCAGCTTTTGAAACCAGTTGTCTCTTTTTTATACCGTTGGAACACAACAGACTGGATTCTGAGCAATAAGCTAGTAACAAGATGCATAAAATAAAGACACACTTCATTTTTTGTTGGATTACTGTTAGCTTTCAATGCTTTCAGTCTTTGTGGCTAATGAGGTAGCCTTTTAAATGACACTATAGAGGTTGGGAAAATAAAGCGGATATAAGAATTAAAATGTCACAGTTTATTATTCATGTTGGGCCCTGAAATGTATATTTTTAAATAGCATATAAGGGATTGTTTATCAAAATTTTCAGTCAAGTCAGACAAGTCATGTCATATTTTTGACAGCCAGAGATTATCCAATTTTACCACATTTTTACAAATAAATTAAAAATTGTTGAAAAACTGTTGTACACATCAAGACATGAGTCCAGAAGACCAAGTCTGGGAATGAAATTGTTGGCACAATGATACTTTCATGTCTTTTAAACTGTGTTATTTTTGGCATTTGTAACCAATTTATTTAGAATAAATTATGGGTCTTTGCAACAGATTAACTATACCATTTAAAATTGTTTCTTTCCAATGTTCAGTAACAATCACAGAAACATCCTAAAAAAGTTTTACTCAACTTATACTTCATGAAAAATGACATGACAGTCTGACCCATTGGAAGCAAAATATAAAGAAAAAGTGGGTGGTTCAAGACTTTTGAATCATTTTATAGGTAAAAAGTTTAGTAGGCTTCACCGTGGAGATTCCCTACTGACTACTTACCACAAGGCAATTATTTTTTTCCATTTCTGTTGTCATTTATTCCAAGTACAGGCTTATATATGCTTGTAGGTCTTGAGCAGATCTCTAATATATACTTGAAGCACAGTCGAGATGCCACTTCAGGTTGTCATCTGCTCCTGGCCTTTGTCAGATTACTGTGTGGTCTTTGTCAGAGGTATGCACATGAATTTTCCCTGTTTTAGTGTTTCAAAGTTAACATGAACAGATTACCTGACACTTTACCAGTATAACCTTCCTCTCCCACGATAGCAACTGCTGTAGACCACTAAAGGCTGTGTTAACAGCTTGAACCCTACACGACCCCCTAACAGGAAGTTAAAGCATGCAATGTTGTCCTGACAATAAATCTTTAAGATTTCTTGTAAAACTTGTACAATTTGAGTTGGTGTCAGGGGGTTTTGTCTTCAGAACAGCAGGATAACACAATATTTATTTTAGTCTTTTAGCCTTTTTTATCAGGAGAATCTTATTAGGAAAAATGAAAATGACGCCAGACTTAACCATTAAGTGCTAATTGCACATCTAACAAGACAAAAGACAGATCCTCTCTGCCTTTCGGTGAAGAGCTGTCATCTCTCCCAGCAACTGTGTCTTCATCTCTGATGCCTCGTAGAGGAGCAGAGCTTTTAACTTTCCATCTGTGAAGCCCTCTGACTCCTGCAACAACTTAGGCAGTAATGATGACAACGTATCCTGGAGGGTGTTGATCTCTCACTAAGCCCCTGTTCCAAGTTCCCAATTAACTCGTAAAGTCCAAGCTATAAAGCCCCTACAGCTCCTGGAACTGCTATTTGTGACACTATGTTATATGTGAGTCTCACTCTGGTGCGCTGTCTCCTGAGATGCCTGGATCAGCGAGGGGTGATTTGTTTAATTTTGATAAGCATCAGAAAGCAGTATAGCAGCAGATGTGATCGGGCCTGAACAGAACTGTGTGCAAGAGAGAGATCATTCACAGCAGACCGAACAGGAGAGCCGTGTCTTAAATAACTATGACAGACATGATATGATCACTGAAGAATAAATTGAATGGATGGGATTGTTCCTTTCAACTGGACAAAGATGAACATTATTAAAAGGCTATGACATTAAAAAAACAAAAAACACTGTCTTCCGTTATCCACCTCTCCAAATTTTTCTAGTCTATTTTCTTCTTTTCTTCTATTTTCTTCTTTTTTATGACAGCAAAACCCCACCTAATACATCACTGCTATGTTGGTGAGTTTAATTACTTGGGGATGTCTTGATAATAAATTATTAAGTATGTGAGGGTGAAGTCATTAAGGTAACTTAGAAAGTCTGCACAATGTTTTTTTCTTTTTTTCCCCCCCTAAGTGTGCAATTTAGGTCAGAGAAATAAAACACTTCCGACAACTGTTGGATAGTGATAACCTGAATATCTCTCCAAAGCCCTGTATTCAAAAAAGACTAATGGATTTAATACCTTGAATTGATTAAGCATAACGATTGTCACCCCAAAGTACATTAGCCACCTTCAGCTCATACTTATACTTAGACGAACGAAGACCCATTTTAGGGAGATGATACTGAATTGTAGACCTTGTTTATGGGATAGCAAAATATAACCAAACTTGCTCATTGCCTTTTTTGCATGTTTTCCATCTCCACTGAACCCACCATGCAAGGTGAGGCAGATTTATTTGTACAGCACATTTCACATAGTAGACAACTCAGAATGCTTTACATAAAACATTAAAACCATTACAAGAGGGTGCAAGAGAAAAATTAAATAAAAGAAATAAAACAAACTAGTAAGAATAAAAAAAGATGAAGCAGCAATAGAACAGGCTAAAATAGAGAGAAACGGACAACAGAATACATACTTAGTACATATGATACAAACAGATGTCAATAGGAAATATATCATCATCCCTGTAAAAATCATCACCATCATTACAATCATGTACATATGCAGGAAAGTATACTCAAAAAGGAAAAGAAAAACTCTCTACCTTGATTTAAAAAATAAGTGGCAAAAGAAATGTTTTAAGATTTAAAAGAACTGGATTGGATCAGACTTCAGGTTTTCTGTTGGTTCCAGATGTTTGATTCTCTTTGTTTAGATTAAACTCTCAGGATGAAAAGCAAACTTGACAGAGATGATCTTAGAAGTCTCTGTGGCTCATATTGCATCAGCATCACATCAATATTATGGACCAGAACCATGCAGTACTTTGCACACCAAAGTACAAAGTACTCTAGTACACCAGCAGTAAAATTTTGAAATAAATTCTTTAGTACAGAGGAAGCCAGTGTAGAGATCTAAGAACTGAAGTGATATGTTTCCCTTTTTTTTTTCTTTTTTTTTTTTATCTTTGTGAGGACATAAGCAGCAGCATTCTGCACTGGTTGCAGCTGTCTTAGGGATTTTGTTGTTATTTTTTATTAAAAAAAATTTAGAATCCTGTAAAAACCTCATTACAGTGGTTTAGCCCACTGAAAACAAATGCAGGTACAAGTTGTTCTAAATCATGTTGAGCCCCTAATTCTAGATATATTCTTAAGGTGGTAAAAAAGTAGATGTTGTCACTGTTTTAACATGGCTGCTAAAGTTTAGCTTAGAGTCCAAAATGACTCTAATAAAGAAAAAAATATCTAACGAAAAGAGAGAATGTGTCAAGGTGATTTGAATTGAGCTGCTGAGGAAAAAGTAATCTTTCCAATGTGAAATATTTCTGAGGGATTTATGTGCAGACAATTATGTAACTTAAAGTGATGACTGAGTTTAGATTGAAAGTTATTATTAGAAAGTCTGAGATTAAAAAATACAATGAATGTTGTCCTTTTTTTTACACTGAGCTGCTTTTTCTAGCTTCTTAAAAACAGAGTGAGATGAGTGGATGCTTGGCCAAGCTGGTGTAGCCTTCACATGACTCCAATATGATCGGAGCATCATGATTTACACATTTCTGAAAGGTCCCACCAAGGCATTTTTATCATGCTGATTTCTGGATTTGTCTGGTTCACTGCAAATCCTTGATTCTTTCCTTTTTCACCCATTCTGTTATAGATTTGCTGCTGTGCTTGGATTTATTGTCCTCTTGTATGGCCCATTTTCAGCCTAACTTTAGCCCTCTGGCAGACGGCCTCATGTTTGACTCTAAAAAACTTTGATATCCAGAGTAGCTTACAACTGACTGAAACATGGCTGTAAAACAAGCCCAAATCATTTCCCTTCCACCGCCGTGCTTAACAGTTGGCTTGAGACAATTGTGCAGATATGCTATTTATTTTCACCACACCTTTCCCAGTGCATTGCAGCTAAATATGTCCACTCTTGTCTCATCTGTACAACGGATATTTTTCCAGACCAGAAAAATGTCTAAACGTAAGAGTTTTTTAACAAATGTCCTCACTTTCACATGATCAGTTATTGAAGTGCATTCAATTATCACCTTCTTTCCCTCATAACTCCAATGGAAACAGCACTCATTTTCTCACACACTGATTCTGTATTGTGTCTTAGTTATAAATAAATAATGTCATGGTGTAGTATATCATCTGTTGTTCTTCATCTGATTTTTGTTTAGTTTTTTTTTATTAAGATGTGATAGGATGATTTGCTTATCTGCTGATGTGTAAAAAAAAATTTTGTTGAAGGGGAAAAATAATTTTTTTCATTTTATTTCTGACAGATTTCATGTTGTAATAACATCTGCTCCCCTTTTTCTCTCTTGAATATCTTGTAGCACCCATTTGGTTGCAGTAACAGGGTTTTAAGAGGTTGTAAGTCTCTGTCGGATGCTCAGACAGATCTTTTGTGTGTGACTGTATCTTCCTAAACTGCACAAGCTTACTAAAAGCTGCTCCAGAGATCCAGACCACTGTATTGGTTGACACTAGGGATTAAAGACAGCTCTTTTGTAACCCTCTGGATTATTTCTCCAGTCAGTATAAATGCCTTGACTCTGCAGCATGCATGCTGAAATTTCTTCTGTACATTCCATTAATTTATGCCATTAACAAAGCATTCTGGGTCATAAATCTGCAGTTAACTCTCTGGAGCATCACTGAGCACAAGCAGTTATGCATGCTTCCTCTGCCCGGTGTGTTCTAACTGCTCCTTCAGTCTAGTTTTTAGTCACTGAAACACATCTGGCGTTTGTCTTATTTAATTTGATTTAACACGGCAACATCGAATGCAAGCAATTACATGACTGTAACCCATGAGAGAAGGTAAGGGAGTGGTAGAAACATTATGTAAGAGATGATGAATCTGGTTTATTTAAATTTACCCCTTTCTGACCTCAACACTAGCTGCAGTTTGGAGTGCAGCTCATGGTGATTTATTCATGCACGTTCTTTTTATGTATTCAAAGTCTGCACATGAAACTAAAAACCTGGTTTTGCAGTGAATCATATAAATTCCTAAGATCTAAGAAAAACACGGAGAAATATACAGATTAGATGTGTTGCTCCTGGATGGACATCTTGGATGGGAAAACAAAATTAAATAAATAAATAAATAAATAAATAAATAAATAAATAAATAAATAAATAAATAAATAAATTGGAGCCTACAGTATAATAACGTCCCCGTTTTTCACGTTGCCCAATAATCACCAGCCATAGAAATGTGGTTGGCCCGCCCCTGGCGGCTCTTTTGTGAATCCGCCTTCATCTGGAAACCACTCTTCCAGCTTTTGGCACCAGAGTGGCCCACAACGACCTGCACAGCTAACGGGTAGCGCGCCTTTGAAGATGTTTGATAGCCAAGCCACAATTTCTGGTAAGAGAGGCGCTCTTTCATTATTTAATTTCCCTCTGCACATTTAGACTCAGCTGAAATACCCGTGCCTTTGTTTTAGAGGCGAATCTGATTGTGCTGTGTCGAGGCAGAACCTGGTTTCGGAAGTCTTTTGATTCCGTATTAGACTGGTTTAGTTTTTACAATATTAAAGATCTTGAATAAATCGACGGATAAGACTTGGATGCCCAATGGGGCGTTGGACATGGATCACTGCGCACCTGAGCCACTAAAATTATTATTATTGTTGCATCTTTTTGCAGGTATTTCGGGGTTTTTATGTTTTGTTTTGTTTGGGTTTTTTTTTTTTGGGGGGGGGGGGGGGGTTGTTCCCCTTCCATTCCTTTTTTTTCAAATTTGAGATATCTCTCGAAAAAATGCCCAAATCGCCTTGTTC
>JBAMHW010000008.1:23563000-23576700 GCA_037177495.1 Rhadinocentrus ornatus
TTTTTTTGTTTTTTTTTTTTTTTTTTTTTTTTTTTTCTTTTTTTTTTTCTTTTTTTTTTTTCTTTGTGCATATGCAATGCCTTGTTCTGCAAATGTGAGATATATATAGAAGAAATGCACAAATAGCATTGTTCTTGACGCGCATCTTTTCATCCTCAACTTTTTATGATGCTGCCATTTCAAACCGATTTCCTAAGGGGCAACTTGTGAATGCAAACCAAGCAAGATGTTAGTGGTTTATACAGTGGGAAGCCTTAAATATCACCACACAGCTCTGAGTTGTAGTAGTTATGAAAGCATGGGCTTCGTCAGGTCGTGACAGAGATATAGAATCTCTCATCTGGCTTCACCTTGTGAGCTCCCTCGAAAAAAAACACGGTGTGTTTGGCTTTGTGCTGTCGCCGTGGTTCTGGATATTTTCAGGGAACATCTCTAGCTCAACAGCAGCTCATTTTTGCTCCGCGGGATTTTCCAACAGAAGGGAAACAGATGCGCCTTAATATCAACAGACGATTACTCATACAACATTGCGCAAAATAACATATTCACCCCCGCAGCTTGGACGCACTAAGCGGGCTTTAACCATCCTCTCTGTCCAGCTCAGACGAGCGGGTTGTGGTTGTGGCAAACACACACACACACACACACCAAGGAGCGGGCAGTTTCCTGTTCAGCACCGCAGACAGAGACACAACCCGGCTTGTCCACACCCACCTCTGGTTCCCGTTACCGCTGCCCTTCCTCTTCAAACGTATTAAAAAGGTGCGCCCACGTCTTTCACTTTTAGTGCAGGTTGACTTACAGTCGCCCAGGAGGCATTGGAGTGCTTACTGGATGTAATCTACAGAGAAAGCCGCTATAAACAGCAGCTGAGTACCGGTGTGTTTGCTGAAGCTCAGGTGCAGAACTCCGTGTTCCACTTTCTGTGGGAACTGTCTGAAATAGCTTCAATCACAAAGACATTTCAGGCCCTTCATCATCATTATTTTGGAGTGACTCCCAAACGTTTTAACAAATGCTCCTTTTAGAGGCATTTGTGGAATAAGTCATTCAGGAACCCAAACCAAAAGTCAAACACAATAAGTTGTGATTAGCTCAAAATTAAATATCGAGCAACCACCATGATTAAGAAGGTAATGCCAGAATATGATTAATCCTCCTCTTATTATCTCCACTACATGTGGTTAAAACTCAGCAGATGTCTGGAATCCCGTTACGTGTTGGCTGCTTTGTGGACCAAAGCTTCCACAGCAGTGACTGCTTTGAATGGAACATCATAAAAATAAACTTTAAACAAATGTAAATATCTTACATGACAGAGCCTGCGTTGGTGTGTAAATATAATGGCTGATAGCTCCTGTTTGTCTTTGTGATGTGCTGCATGTGAAGGACGCTGTCATCTTGAAGCAAGGCTGCGCTGGTTGATGGATTTGGGTGGAAAGCAGGACAGAGAGGGTTGGTAGGGGAGAACAGTCGGAGACGAGAGTCTGTAAGAGAAAGAAAGCCAGAATGAGGTGGAGAGAACATGCCTGCTGGCTTCCTGTCTGGACACATTACATTGTCAAAGGCTGTTATTCCACCAGCGTACGATATTTAAATGGTTCTTCTTGTTCTTTGCTGTCAACTTGGATATTTGTTGCTGTTTTGGCTACTTTTCTTATCTGAAGGCTAAAACTGCACCTAGGTTAGTGTGAAAAAGCGGCATAAATACTGCCTGTTGGATCATCTCTGTTGCAGAGCCTGATAAAGCCATTAGCAGGCCTTTTGGCAAAAATGTACACCCCTCCTTACCCATTCTGCACCCAAAATTCAACGTCTAATTATGTTTTCTTTCTTTTCCCCACAAATTCCCACAGATAGATGCAGTATCATTTGAACATTTTTAGCAATATAATCAGTATATCAATAAATACGCAAGATATACTGTTAGTGCACAAAAATATACACACAAACATTATACAAATGTAAAAAAAAATGGTTGATGACCATGCAAAGCTGTGTATAATTATATCAGTGAAAAGGCTGATGTATTTTAATTATCTTCCTGTTCATTGCTTTTTTTATATTGCTTTGACTGAGTCAGCAGCTATTTTATTTGGCTGCCCAAACTAATAGACAATAAACAATACAAGTGTGTACTTTCTGAGTAATTTGTATGTCTCCTATACATTGTAATGAGCAATTTATTACACTTATCAGTCTGCAAAATGTCCTCATATTTAATTTTGACTGGTTGCCAAGTCCCATTTTGTTTAATTATAGTCACTCTGTATAAACGTTAATTGATGGCAGTAGAAGAGAAACCACAGCTGCCGCTCCGCAATTATTAGATGGTTATAACAAAAGAGAAGAGAGAAGGAATCAAGTTACTTTTTACAATATGGTGCACAAAATCCAAAGTAGTTAATAATTTAATTTATGAGTTACTCCATAACTGTTTAGTTAATGCTTGCTTAAATAAGACACAACTGGGGAAAAATCAAGAATGGTGGAAATAAACACCTATTTGATCCTCTATAATAAGTTAAAACAGGTCAGACTGGAATATCTATTATCATAATGTCTGAGGGGCTTATTAGTTGATAAATGTCTGTGAATCGATCAAACTGACTGTTTTCTTCAGGAGTGTGTAGCGGCTGCGTTCTCTCTCTTTATCTCTGTTAAAAGTGCTTTATATTAACTCTGAGCCAACTGGTGGAATAACAAAGCCAGTAATGGCATGTTCAGAAATATTTTCTGAAACGTCACTGTTATTGTGCACTACTTTAAAGTTATTAGATAGACAGTTAAATTGTGTTAAGTTGTGTCCCCTTGAAGGAACAAATAAATGGTGAATCATCCTGTGAAGTTGCTGAATTTTCAGTGATTACCTAATGTCAAGCAGCAACAAGTCTTCCTTTAATTCTACTGAATTGTATATAATGTTCATTGAAAAATAACTGCAGTTAGTTGTTGTCTATACAGTACTTTTGTAATGATACACACCATTAATCCTGTTTGATCTTAAGTGTATGTATTATTTGGGAATATCACAGTGATGAAGACTAGAAAAATGGAAAATGAAGGGCTAAATCATATATCATTATAATATTTAAAATTATATATTAAAATTTAAATAAGCATTGTAATAAAAAGGGTTTTTTTTATTGGTGGAAAACAGTGATGGCTCAATGTACTACTCAGTCGTATATAGCACTATGTATTATGCATAAAAACAATATTTGTTGTAATGCTTAAAGTCAGTAATTATTGAAATGCTGCTAACTTAATTTGAGATTGTTCACCAGCTGGAGGTACTTATGATGCTCTCATGAGGAAAATGATAAGTAAGATGGGAAACTTACCATTAGTTATGTTTTTATTTGCTTATTTTTAAGGATTTCTCAGTTAGTTCTCTATTTTTTTTCTCATTGTCTATAAAATCCTCTTTTAGGAATAACTGCACAATATTTTAACCTTGCATCAGTTCCTGGATGATTTCTTGCATGTTTCTGGTCATTAATCATTAATTGCTTAAAAGAAGGGGAACAAATGAGGAGCTCACAGTACTGATACCCCAAGCCTTCACAGTACGTGTCTCATTGGGCGTAAAATTCACAGCATGTTTCTTCTTCCTTCAAGAATGAGTAAATCTGCACATGTTGTAAAGTAGCTCTCGAGGCTTTACTCAAGGTTGGCAATGTCAACCAAACTGAAATGTGATGATGTCTACAGTAATAAATGTTGACAGTGAAGGGGTCATTGTAATGCTTGGCTCCTGATATGGATGCCTGTCGGCCATCACCACAAGTCTGTAGCGTAAACACGTAGCCATACTGCTTCCAAAGTTAACAAACTTCAAATACAAGAAGCATTAAAACTCTCCGAAGAACATTGCGTCTCTTTTGTCTTTCATGGACACAGGTATCGTATTTCCATTTTAGGAGGAGTTATGCAGGCCACTGGGGATTTCTGGAAAACACTGATCCAAGTCACATGTCCTTACAGAAATGACTGGTGGTAAAGAAAGAACAGAAGTATCTGGAAATTCACATCCCTAAATAAATATCAAACTCCACCTTTGAGGCCTTTTTTACATTTTTTAATGAAATTGTGTTTTAAGGTTTATGTAACCTGTTACCATCAGATTTTTTTTAAGTAAAAATCTCAGAGTGAACCTGAAGCTTTCCAGACAGATGGTTCGTAATTCAGCCTTAAATGTTTGATAAACTTGGATTACATGTGGACATTTCAGTCAACAACTAATATTTTCAAGTGTTCTTCATGAACCTTTTTATTTTCCAGCCTACTGTGACTGTCTCATTAAAAGCAGAAAGCAGATTCTCTCAGCAAGCATTTTAAAAACGTGCAAGAGTGTGAGCCTTATCACCCAGTAAACAACTCAAATTGTTTTTTGTAATTCTCCATTAACAATTTCTGTTTCTTTTGAGTCCTGTGTATTCTAACACTAGTGTAGACACATATCAATACGACACAATGCTATACGATGCAATACGATGCAATACGATGCAATACGATGCAATACGATGCGATACGATGCGATACGATGCGATGCAATGTGATGCGTTGCGATGCGTTTAATTGGCTGCATAGGAAAATGTGTCTTGGACACGTGTTGTTACAATAGCTGCTTTAACAACATCAGTAAGTACACAGCACAACAGTAAAATACTGTAGTGTATCCATGGTTTCAGGAAAAGTTAAATGGAAACATAATATTGCGACTGATTTGTTAGACAGAATCTGCTTTACTGCTTGTTATGAAAATCTTCTATGTTTTATCTTACAGACTGAGTGACAAGCCTGCTTTCCAGTCACCACCATGATAGCCACAGGTGGCCTCCTGCGCATGAACCGGCGCCAGGATTCACTTCGATCCAAAAATCGGGCAGAAAACAAGCGGAAGCGGAAATCCAAGAAAAAGAAGAAGAACGATGTGGTGGTGGTGAAAGGGAAGCTTAATCTCTGCTCGCCGGCTGGTTTGGTGGCTGCTGTTGGGGTCATAGTTCTCATGGTTGGGATTTCCATGGCTGTCCTGGGTTACTGGCCAAGCCAGAACCAGCAGGAGTACCAGGAGCGTCGGAGAACTGGAGCATTCCACAACAGCAGGATGAGCTACTCCAGAGGTCCACCTGTTTCCTCTAACTTGACCCAGGATAAGCCTCCCTCCAGCCACACTAACATATTTAACCAGAGCCATTCTAACAGCAGTATCGCTGACCCCTCCCCTAACTGTGGCTTCCTCTGTGACTTCCTGGATAATTACTTGTACTCAGACAATCTGAAAGTCTTCGGACCACTTGTGATGGGAATCGGCATTTTTCTGTTCATCTGTGCCAATGCGGTCCTCCACGAAAACCGAGACAAGAAAACCAAAATCATTAACCTGAGAGATATATACTCCACAGTAATAGATCTACACAGCATAAGGTCGAAAGAGTACTCACCTCTTAATGGCATGGTGAACTACACCCAAGCAAGAAGTGCAGAGGGCCCATCAGCATCATTCCCAGCAAGCGGGATGCTCACTCGCAGCTCCTGGCCCTCAACAGGACTCAATATGAAGGGGGAGCTAGATGCAGATGAGGTATTCAGGCGCTCATCATTGGCCAGCAGGCCGCGTAGCTGGTCCAGAGATGTCCAAACTTTCACAGACACTGTCTACAGCATCTACAAAGACTACAGCAATAGTAGTGAGCAGGCTCCCCAGCCTCGGCAGTGGGAAACCACCTCCATCGTCACCTCTTCTGTGAATGCTTTTACCCTTCCTGTGATCAAACTTAACAACTGTGAGGTGGAAGAGTCAGAGAAAGTAGAGGCAGAAGAGCGCTCGGAGAAAGAGGTTGTTATTGAGGCTGCTGCTGGCAACATGAGTGAGGAGGGACAGGCCAGCAGCAGCTACAATAACGAGGTGGTTAAGCAGGGGGAAGCAGAGGTTGTGGACTCCCCACTTTCGCATCCGAGACATGAGGACATAACCACAGAGACAGTTAAACAACAGGGGGTGCCGCAGGCTCAGTCTCATCCACACTGGACCCAGCTGTTTCCTCCAGCACCTGTTGCCACGGCAATGGGCTCACATATGTCACTCAACTCCCTTACGGATCAGCCGAGGCTTGCACGCCGCTGCAGCCTGACGGTGTCTGGGGGTCGTCAAGGGGACAGAGCCAGGCGCTTCAGCTGCCCCCGTCTGGAGCGCTCCAACAGCAAGGGCTACATCAAACTGACTGACCTGGGGGGCGAGTCTTTTGAAGCCCCTGATACACACACTTCTTTGGTGGCCACAGAACAGGAAGTAGCATTGAACGCAGCAGCAGACGATGCAGGAGCTCAGGGAGAGGACAGTCTGGTGACACCCAGTACCTCTGGAGAATCTTAGACTTTTCCTTTTGAGCTGATGAGCCTCTTTAAGCTCTTTGATGTCTTGTTCTTTTCTCCGTACCTTCTTAAACTGGTGATGGATAACTGGTCATGAAAGAGTGAGGAGTGAAGGACTATTGAAACATAGCCATGAACACTCAAGAGCAACGCTCTGTAGAAATAAAACACATCCACTGCTTGATATTCAGATGTAATTTTTCTATTTTTTCAATGTAGCAAGAGCAATACTGAAGACTTAAAAGAAGTTTTAGTAAAAAAAAAAAGATTTGTAAAAAAAAAAGAATTAAAAACAAAACAGAAAAAGAAACAAAAGAAAATCTGGTCAGATGACTTTTAACTTTTCTTTTCTACAATAGTAGGGCAAACATTGTAGCTTGTAGATTTGCCTAACTGTCACTGAGAACTGCTGTCTAAAATGTTGTACTGTAGCATTGAGATATGCCACAAAAAACTAGCCTAGATCTGTTTCTCTGCATTGTCCTGTGAATACCACGTGAATAGGTGAACTGAACAGAATCTCAGGTAGACGTTTGGTTTAGGATCGAGACCTAATAAGGACAGAGTTCGTCCCTATGTGCACACTTGTTTAAATGAAACATACATGGTTGAATAAATCTGACTGTAACACCACTGTCGGGTCCTCGTGTGATCGTACACTTCCTGCAGTGAAAAGAGAATGAGTTGTTCGCTTCAAATAGTTAAAATTGCATTAAGAAAAAATAATAAAACGGTGGAAAACTGATGCAAGTTGGACTGTGGCTGAAGTGGTAATTTCGTGAATGGTATGGATTTGGTAGTCCTGAGCTGTAGTGGCAGTTCTCATTACTGGGGAACTGCACTGGTATTGATGTTGCATTATGTGAGTGGACTGAACTAAAGCCAATGCACTAAAATATTGGTGGCATTTATGACAGTCCTCTTGTCTTCAGCATTAAAAAAGTGTGGAGATGTATATGCTGAATTAGCTGGAAAGCCAAATAAAGTGATAAAAATCTCTTAATAAATGACTTGGCCACAGGGATTTACTAAGAAAGAACTGAAAAGCACTAAGTCTTGTAGTCCAACTAAGATGCAGTCTGGTGAATGCAAATTAATTTGATGAATTAATAAACAATTAATGATGCCAATGCTTTTGTTTATGTTACCCCATCCACTTGTGCAGGGACCAAGGCCAAAACTGTAGATGAATGGCCCTTCAGGCCCCCAGATGGTACACAGACACAATTCAGTAAAACTTACTGACTTGCACATCTGTTAAGGAACTATTAAAAGTGAATACCATATATAGAGCTTTTGTAGTGGCATATGCTGCAATCAAAATTATGTTTACCTCGGAAAATGCCAAGTCACATCCTGTAGGTACCACAACAGCATAATTCTGCTGTAAAAAATTTTTTATGGATGCTGAAGGGTCCAGCCGTAGTCCAGACTTGTCACCAATGTGCAATGCATTATAGAACAAATAATTTGACAAATGAGAACGTCTGGGTAACTGAAATCCTACTGTGTATCAAGCAAAAGCGGAAGATCATTTAACTAAAATGCAGAGCAGCTGGTTTTGTCAGTTCCCAAACACTTCCAGAGTGTTGTTACAAGCAGACGTGATGCAACAAATCTATGTCCCAGCACTTCTCCAACATGTTGATACCACTACCTCCAAAGACCTAAGTTTTAGTTTGTCTTGCATTTCAGATTTCTTCCAGGTATTTGGGGTTGGGAGGAACCAATAAATAGAATTTTAATTCATATATGTATTTTTTAAATTATGTATCATACATCTATTTGATGTAGATAATAATAATGCAATTTTAATTTAAAAATCTCTTCTGAAACCACCAAATGCCAATGTAAGTGTCCACAATTGTGTACAACAGGGTCCAGGTACACGAAATTAGCTGTTTTAGTAAGGATAACCAAAACTGTGATGTCTTCATATCAGGACACCCTTCTCAGGAGGATAAAAATTAAAATATCACGTGGCATTTAGCTCAGTGGGTAGAGCAGACACCCCACGTATGGAGGCTGCAGGTCTTTGAGCTTCAAACCTACCCTGGAGTCCCCCTACCACCATCTCTCTTTAACCTCTTTTCCTGTCTAGCTTCTGCCCAATAAAGGCCGCAACAGCCACAAAAATCTTTAAAGAAATAATAATAATAAAAAAAAATGTTTCAATAGTTGAAAAGTTAATTTTGTATAGCATTTTGTATAAAAAGTTGACATGATTTGCAGAGACAGCTTTGTTTTTATTTTTACCTTTATTTCTGTTCTTATCTTTATTCCTATTTTCATTCGTATTAATAGTAGTAATATTTGTGTTTAATTTTACATGGCATCCCAGTGTTTTTGGAATTACATTGTACTTTAGGCATCATTGAAAGTACTTCCCATTAATAACCAAAACATTTTCTCAAAATATGTTTCACAAATTAACACAATTTGACTCACAATTTAAAATACATGTGTTAAATATGTAGGGTTTTTTTTAATAGCTTTTCATAATAAATGTATTTTCAGTTGGAATATTTTATGTTAAAGGTAATGATTCAAAACATCCTCCAGCTGTTTCTGACTTACTTTCCTCAGCTGGATTTGATGCAGCTTTGTCTAAAGTGGCCACCTAGTGGTCATGTGACATGCAGATTATTATAAAACATCCAGGCTACCAGCAGGTGGCGCTGGGTCAACATTATGGTGTACGGAGGAGAGCTATTTTTCTCTCTCTCCAGAAGGGAGAGGCGGGGTTATTCTCGCTCCGTCTCTGGGCAGGTTTACCAAAGCAGGCGCTTACAGGTGTCCGATCCTTTGCGTCAGGACGAGCCCCGCGTCGGAATTCCCAAACCGTCCGTCAGCGCAGCTTGGTGACAGCTGGTGCTTTGGAAAATTTCTGTTCCTCTTCTGAAAAGTCAGGTAAAGTTTTCATATATGTGCTGTTTCAGCTGACACAGGCAAAAATAAAAGGGGTAACGAATTAAGTTGTTCTTCACACTTTTGACAGCATTAAAATATTTTTCAAAGTGTAAAAATCAGAATATTAGATAACAGGAACGCACTCAGTAATTTTATGTTTAACTATTAATTTGTCTTTCCGTTGCAATCACTGGGCATTCAACCTCTATGTGACCTGCTGCTTTCCCGGTGACACGGAATGTGAAATGGTGAGTAGTACAAGTTAAAGAAAACAAAAAGTCACAGTATTTTAGGACGTGTTTAGTAGGCTGCTAGTTTTGTGACACCCACTTGACTTTTCCCTTAAACAAATGTAGGCCAAGGCAAGTGTATTTGTATAGCACAACTCATTGACAGGGTGATTCAAAGTGCTTTACAGAGACATTGAAACATCAGAAAATAAGAAGCATAATTTAAAATAAAATTTAAAACAAGGGAGAACGGAAAAAGTTTCTAATGTAAGGGAAACAAATTGCTGAACTTCCCCTATGTGTTATTTAGTTGCTGTTTAGAAAGAGATATGGTTTTTATGTTAAAAACAACAGAAAACCAAACAAAACCCTGGACTGTTCAGATTGCTCCATGACACTTTGAAGTCTTCTCAAATGTGCTGATTGTGCTCTATTATGTTCATAAGCCTGTATCAGCTGTTTCTCCTTTGGAGGTTTCTTAACTCTTGTCTTCTCTGAACTGCTGAGGAAGCACAACTTGTGTTCTTTGACACACAGCAGACGTTAATACACTCCTACACACGCACTTGATAAAAAAAGAAATAAATTTTAAAAAAAGAAAGAAAGAAACTAAGCTGGGCACAGACAGACGGTTCGGAAATGGGAAGTTGTCACAGCGTGCATTCGCTTTGAAATTCTCCTTTATTTAAATAGAAATATAAATGAAGCAGAGCTGTGTGTTGAAATCTTCACATTCATTTTGTGACATTTTTACTCTCTATACGGCTGTATTTGAAGTATTTTTAAATATTTACAGGACATAGCATTTTATGGTGAAACATGGCCGTTTTTTACAGTCAATTAGTTTATGAGGTTGAATGATGAAGGTTAACATACAGGACCAGGAAGATAAGGCTGAGCAAAGTCTATGAGATTTGTCATGTTCTTTGACAAGTGGTGGCGTGTACAGTCCAACACATTTCTGTGCACCATTGGCAGCAGTCTGCTGAGACTGACGCATTATGTTCGCATCAGAAGCTCTGGACTTTCAGCAGACTTTAACCTGCAAGGTTCAAGTGATTAAGTCTAAGAAAAAGTGCTAACGGTCATTTGTAGTATGTTTCCTGCTAGTCTGGAATATTTCTGGTTATTTACAAGTGTGAACAAGCAGCTTTGGACTGTATCCAGACCTGACTCTGGTTTCATAAAAAAAAATATTGGTCCAACCAATATAACTGACAACTGTCTGTATGGAGAGTCTGATAGTTGGCATCGGAAGCAGTGGATTTCCAGAGAGAACAGTGTTTGGTTATTCCTTGAAAATGTATTCCTTTATAGTTGTAACTGTCTCACAAAGCCAAACACTAATAGATTTGAAGGAAATTAAATTTTTGTCACAAAACTTAGCAGACTTAGCCCTTGGAAATCTGCAATAACTGATTTCACTAGTTTTGTTTGTAAACTATCATATTAGCGTCTCTGAACTTGAATTTACATATGTAGCTGTTAACCATGCATCTTCCTGAGGCATCTCCTTGGGGTTATATCTGTCTTCATACTCTAAAAATGGAAAGCTGCATTTTACACACCAGACAGTAAACACTTTCATATATGCTGTAAATTGTGCGATACCAGCTGTAACATGAAAAGGATATTTAAACATTGTGGGTGACCATGCATGGTGCTTGTCTGGTTTTTCAAAGCTTGTCCACTCCAGCACAGGAAAGCTGTAATTATGGGACAACTGGAAATTCCCAAACCCTGCCTTGAAGTGGAAAGGGAAAGTGGAAACATATATCTATACAAGTTAGCAGGTATAAAAGAGCTAAAATGATAGGACTGATTTGTTGATGAGAAATTTGTTTCAATATTGGAATTTTTTAGACGTTATTTATTTATTTATTTATTTAACTTTCTGTTCGACACATTTCCATTTCACACAAGGGGACATAATCTCATTTTTGTGGCTCAATGAATGAGTCATTCTCATCAGACTTTTGTGGCTTTTAGAGGATCTGCAGGAAAGATTTATCACAGTTGTTTTTATGTGATGCAGTTACTGATAAAGCCTGTCTCAGACTGTTTATCTTAGGAATTTACATCAATGCTGTACTCTCAGTTCAGTTCATGATCAATAGCACTTGCATTGTAGTGCAGGATGGGATGTTACTTTCCCTGCTGCTCTTTGGTGCTGTGACTCATAGTGCTGTTGGCGACTAAATGAAGCCTATGGAAGAGCCTCACATGTGATTCAGAAACAACTGGTTAAAGGTTAAAAGGAATAGTCTGCTAATCTCTAAAAATTATCACGATTTTGTGATAAGAAATTCAAAAGCTGGCTTAAATTTATGTTTGCAAACTTTTTTTGGAATGAGTGAGTCACTACAATATTCAGACGAACTTCCCATGGTAACCACACTGTGCTGCCAAGTTGTTTGAGCTTATATTTGTGATAATATACGCATATATTTATATATATATAGATATATATATAGATATATATCTCTCTATATATATATATATAGATATCTATATATATATATATATATATATATATATATATATATATATATAGATATAGATATATAAATATATCTACATATATAGAGAGAGAGGGAGAGTTCTTTCTGAACACGAGATGACACCCATAAATCAGAATGTAAATGCATGTAGATAGCTGTGTTCATAGTTGACTCATTACTTTAGAAATTATGCAAACATGTGTGAAACTGTGCTTTTTCTCTCCCATCTAAAATGTGAGAAGAGCTTTGTTTTGTTTTCTAATTTGATTTATAATTTCACAGACCAGCAAACGAAGCCATTTGCCATACATTGCTTGCCTTCAGGTGTATAAAAGTTCACTGTCTGTTGAAGTGAGCTGAACACGTGAATGCTGGTGCTATTGACTTTAGAGACTGGATGAGATAACATATATGAGTCAATCTTGTTGAGTGAAGCGATAAGCTTGTTGGGAGGATTGTTATCTTAAAGCGTTGGACCACTTGAAAGTAGTACGGGGCTGTCTCAGCCTTATGAAGCTGCATTTCCTGGGAAGGCGCCTGAACACACCAGCGGTATTTATAGTGGAGAGATTAGAATTGTGTTTGCCCTCCTTCTCAGATTATTGAATATTGAGCAGGACCTTTTGTTTCCAACAAAAAAAACACATTAGTTTTCATAAAAGTAAGGCTCAGAACAAGCATGAAGCTCCAGGACCTTACTCCAACTTTAACCACCATTTGTTTGTATTTTACTTGTTGATAAATGAAAGGGGAAATTTCTTTACTAATAAAATTATACGTATTGATTCACATTGTGATGAATGGATTAATTCCATTCTGTTATGATTAGCAAATGCACAAAGAAAGCAAATAGCTAACCTAACTTTATCCCAAGCTAAAATATTTAAATATTAAAGTATTTGCCTTCTATGAAGGCCCTTCTCACATGAATCACTCTCTTTTATGCTAGACTTTAAGAGAAATGGCTCACGCCAAATATGGTTACTACTGTATTGCAGTACACATGCATGAGACACATTTCATTCAACAATAAAATTATTTTCTGTATCTAAAAAAATCTGTTTTATGGTTTAATTTCAGTTTTAATTCCACTACTACTTCCACAGCACTTACGCCTTCATTCATACTAGGTATGATAAACTACCAACTATGTTGGCTACTCTGCTGCTTTTAAGACATGAAACGCTGATTAAAATGAACATTTTGCAAGCAGGTAGTTAAGAATAGAAAAAAGAGAACATGTGGTAATCAAACAACTTTTATGATTTATGTCAGATGCATGTTGCAGTTCATGGTTTTATGGCTGCAGCAGTGTGTATTTCTCGTAAGTCTGGATTTAGCACCAGCATATAACCACACACAGTTATTTCTCTAGTTTACCAATCAAATTAAAACAAGACAGATGGTCAGAAAGATTTGGTAACGGCTAAAGCAGCCAGATAGCTTTAGCCAGCTAGCTGTAGTCTCACACCAAAGGCTGCTGATGTGTATGAAATGCAATGTGTTAGTTTGGCATTCTTAATACAGACAGTTTACTGATTTCATACAAAGAAAGAGTATGAAACTAAAATATTCTTTTTTGTGTATTCTAAATGTGTTTTATATACAGTTAGTTAGTTAGTTAGTTAGTTAGTTAGTTAGTTAGTTAGTTAGTTAGTTAGTTAGTTAGTTAGTTAGTTAG
>JBAMHW010000008.1:23576747-23598264 GCA_037177495.1 Rhadinocentrus ornatus
AGTTAGTTAGTTAGTTAGTTAGTTAGTTAGTTAGTTAGTTAGTTAGTTAGTTAGTTAGTTAGTTAGTTAGTTAGTTTAAGCTAAGTAGCTAAGTAGTTGTGCTTATTATAAGTGGTTAGCATAGCTTTGAAGCAGCCAGTTGGCTTTAACCTGTTCACTGTTAGTACACCAGCATGGGGATGAGATCATTTTTTTCCTCTTGACTTTCAGAAATAAATAAATATGTCTGTCAAACTGTCAAAGTATTAACAAATAAAAAGATGGTGTTTACTTTTGTTTGTGTGTGTGTGATTAGCTCACAGTGTGATTTTAATCAAGACTATTTACTCGGGACACATTGCCGCTAAGGTTCTCTCTTCGTTGAAATAGTGATTCTGATGTTCTGCTCTTCCCATTCCACTTCAGATGTCTCATCTGCAATCCCCTGAAGGGCAAAATCATTAGCTGGCAGTTTTCTAAAGGTTAGAAATCCACACCACATTTATGATTCCTCGAGATAAGACGTGCTTTCTTCAGGGAGTGTCTTTCGCCATCTTAATTCCTTTTCACATTAATCTTTGGCACTGGATGTGTTCTTGGCTTTACATGACAGGGTGACAACACCCGAAATGACTTTAAGCTCAAAGTAGGGGGTTGATTCCAGAGTTGTGGCTCAGTTTGAGTGGCAAAATAAGGCTCTAATTTGCCGTGGATGCCTGCTGACCTGTAGCCTTTTGAGAAGGAAGGTGTTTACAGCTGAGTAGAGCTGGACAGTGGGGGATAATAGCTTGTACTGGTTAAAGGTGAAGTTTAAAGCAGAGTGAGAGCAAAAATTACCTTCAGTTCGCAAAGTGTGATTTCCTGCAGCAATTTGTGGCATTGTAATGAAGTCTCGGCTTTCAGTGATACATTCACATTAAATACAAATGTGATTTTTTTTTATTATCATCTATTACTAAGGTGCCAGCTGCCTTGTTCTAGCCCAAGCCCTGGAAATTAGATTGGGCTAATGAGGTTCATAAGATTACAGATTTTAGAGCATTTGCACAGAGGGGTAAAATATCAGGGTTTTTTTTTTTTCCCACAGCCAAATTTTTTCATAAGCAGGAGATTAAACAGATGCCACATACATTCTTTCCGTGTTGTTTTTTCATAAATTAAAAATGATAATTGCAATATTTTACATGGGTAAACACACAACCTAATGTATTATAATGTTGCTAATACTTATTAAGATTCTGAGGAATGACATAGTTTTAAGACTTCAATGTTAGGGTTGCAGGGAGCAGATGAGCAGCACAGGAACTTATTGTCTGTACACAGCAAAAAAAGAAATGAAGACTTAAGCAGCCACATAAGCTGAGTAGAGTCCAGAGATCACATGTTGTCTGTCTTGGGAGATATTAATCATTCTGCTGACCAAGCTCTGTTCTACAGGATCAAACAAGCCATAGATGTGTACTCAGACTTAACTGCGAGTAGAAAGTTAGTCTGACACTTTGCAAACATTTCCTTTAAACATCAATAATCTGAAGTTTAATTAAAACTTATTTAGATAATTTGTCAATTTGTCAATAGTAATTAAATAGATGACTGTAGTCATCAGCATTTTACATTAATAGCAATAAAATGGAAACTATAACAAAAATGTGTGTTTTTGCTTGACTTTGACAGAGAATAAAAGTCTTTAGAAATAGAGCAGTCGTGATCATAAAATGTGACTTGTTGATTAACTGCCTTACAGATAATTATGGTTAATGATTTAATAATGTTTTTGCTCAATTTATGCCTCCATTAGTTTTAGATTAATGGAAGTGGTGATTTTACCAACACTGTGGATCAGACATTAGGCCTTTTCCAAGTTACTGGGCATTTTCAAGCCCACGACCAATATTAGCCCACTAGGAGGATTTTGTATTTGGCTTTGCAACAAAATCTATGATATTCATGTCAAAAAAATGTTTGTGTGAGTGCAGTCAGTGGTTAAATCCTTTCAGATTAAGTCAGCCTAAATGAAAAAGAAAGTTGGAATAGTGATGGAAATTTGACATTTTTATTTCTAAGCAAGTGAAAGGAAAAGATTCCAACAATTATGCTAAAGAATTATAAATAACTCTAATGTACTCAGTCTGTTCTTAATTATATGTTGATCCAAAGAGATCAACCTGTTGCCTAGTGAAATAAAAATACATTAACCAGCTACTACTGTTGGGTAGCTAGTATCGGTTTATATCCCTTTCTGCCTTCTTAACATTTTAATTCCTGGTGGCATAGATTCAACAAGGTGAAAAAACATTCCTCAGGGATTTTGCTCCATATTGACATGATAGCATCACACAGTCCATGATGAGAATCTCTTGTTTACCCCAAAGCTGCTCTATTGAATTGAAATTTGGGGGCTGTGGAGGCCATTGGAGTACAGTGAACTCATTGTCTCTCATGTTCAAGAAACCAGTTAAGATTGTTTGAGCTTTGCAACTCAGTCCCTTATAGCATATTGTCCTGCTGGAAATAACCATCAGAAGATGGTACACTGTATTCATAAAGGGACACGGGCAGCAACAACACTCAGGTGGGCTGTGATATTTAAATGATGCTCAGTTGGTACTAAAGAGCCCAAAGTATTCCAAGAAAATATCCCCCACACCATTACATCCCCACTACCAACCTGAGTCGTCAATACAAGGCAGCATTTACCCAGGCTTACATGTTATTTGTGTTGACTTCTGACCCTACTGTTTGATTAATGCTGCTGAAATCGAGGCTCATCAGACAAGGCAATGTTTTTCCAGTCTTTTAATCTCCAATTTTGGTGAGCCTTTGCAAATTGAAGCCTCAGTTTCCTTTTCTTAGCCAACAGGAGTGGCCCCTTGTGTGGTTTTCTGCTATTGTTGCCCATCTGGAACTACATTCAGTTGTATTTATTTTAAAACAAGGTTCTTAAACAAAACAGTCTTTCTAAAGGAGCTTTACCCTTAAATAGTCTTTTTAGTCATGCACCTGAAGTATGTGACCATATAACTATTTACTGCAGAAGTGTTTAGGAAGGTGGCAGGTGATCCATGTAAATGGCAGGATGCAGTTTTTCTCCCAACAGCAGTTTGCACTGTAACAAGACAAAACAATCTTACACACTCTACCTGTCAGAGTTATGGCTGATTGGTGAGTATGTGCTTTCTCTTCATACATAAATAATATGCAGTGATGTTTCTCTACAGTCAGTCACACACCAGTGAGCAATGAGGAGTTTGCCCAAGGATGCTTCAGTATGTGGAGGAGTGATGGAATCAACCAGTCGATCACCTGAATCATGCCTATTCCTAATGTAAACAGTTCCCAGGTGGTCTCCCATCAAAGTAGTAATCAGGTGTGACCCTGCTCAGCTTCTGAGATCAGACAAGATATGCTCAGGGTGCCCAGGAGCCATTTTTATCCATACAGAATTTACTATTTATAGTCATGGTCAATGTCTTTTTTCATTTCTAGTGAAGAGCTGGGTGATGGAGAGAATAGGTGTAGGTGTAAAAAATCTGCAAGGGTAGTAGTTACTAATAGATCATAATGAAGAAGCAAATATAAGTCTGCGTGATTTTTTTCTGGCAGTCCAAAACTAAAATACACTTTTTTATGTCCTATACTGACAAGCTGACGTATCTGACAAAACCAGACTTAAACATTAGGAATTATTTCTACTGTTAAACCTGAGTTTTTCACTGAACAGTTTTGCCCCTTTAGTGGCCAAAAATCCTCACTTGAGGTTTAAATGGAAAAGCCACCGATGTGGAGTTGCCCAAAATATCTTGGCAGGTACCTCTTACCCCCAGATTTGCTGGATTTGATTAGCTGGTTTGTATTTACTGCTGTTATGTTTCCTTAGAGATGGCATGCCTTTACATTTAGCTTTAATGAGCAAAAAACAGATGCAGTAGGTTTACTCTTGAAGCTTTCTTTAAAAATGATCTTGTCTTGTTATCTGCTGAAGACAGTGTAAAGGCTTTGAAAATTTCTGTGAAGACCAGCTAATAAATTGCCCTTTATTTGATCTTAATGTTGTTGACTGGCTTACAGTCCCACAATCACCACCCACAGGCCAGACAGGCCCTGATGAGCAGTGTCTGAGATGATCATTTGTGTCATGACAGTACTGCGCCAGACTCCTTCTGCTCTAAATTGAGATAACTATTGTTGTCTGTCAAGAAAAAATACACTATTGTAACTTGTTACTGCCATGTCTTCGCAGAAAGCCTTATTGTGGTCATTTACAGAGCAGTATACCTTGGGAATGTTTGTTGTTACCATACCCTACTTCATTTACAAACATGAAATGAAAAGAGAAGTAAAGAAATTCAACAATGAGAGATAGAAGAATTATTTTTATATAAAGCACTGAGCTATGAAAGTGTGTAAAATACAAATTCTCAGACTGTAAACAGTTAATGTAGGAATGGCATTAGAGCTCAAGATGAAAGCTCAGTCGGTTATTATATTGTCTGAGATTGCACAAACTCCCGCAGCTATTATTTCTCCTCCCTGAATCAGGGCTTACCGACATATTGTGTTACATCTATTGTTAAACTGCTGGAGCTCCAAACATCAAACTCAGTACTGGTGGTACCATTAAAAGCCACCGTTAAAGCAAGCTAGACTGGTCTGAACTGTAGCTTAATCATTGCAGCTGTTAACACGTATTAGCGTAACATGTATTATTATGATATAAAATATTGTTTTATGACTTATTTAGTTATCAAGAGTGTGCAGAACATAAGTGCTGCATTATCACATAGACCCTCTACAATCCATAAAATTATTGACACTGTCAGTATTTAAGAAATTCATACGTCACTGCTGCAGGAAAATGCCCCAAGCTGCAATATTCATGGCCGCATGTTTATATTTGCAGTGAGTATTCCGAATGAAAGCAATTAAATGAGGTAAAAGTAAAATGAGTGACCTCTGTAAGGCGGGAGGCAAAACCCACAAATCCACAGAGGGAGCAACCCAGACTCTAATTAAAAAATTATAAACCAGTTCTTATGTTTGTATTTCTGCGCACACACACACAGATATATGAAGTGAAGAGAAGCAGATGTGTGTTAGTACAGCCAGGCTCATGTGCTCACCATCGGCTTCTTTCAATATATCATGGATTATGGTTTCATCTTTTGGGAGAAAGTGATGAAGTGCCCCAGACTGTGTGCAAACAGCCAGGAAGTCTGTAGCAACACTTCTGTTGGTTTTTACTCTTCTCATTTCTGTGTTGCAAAGCAGTGTTCAGTTTAAATAAAAACAGTTAAACCACAATAAAGCATTGTGTTTGGTAGAAACAGCTTATTTTCATTACTTTGCTTGGTGTGAAATGTTTTTATCTGTTGCAGCACTGCATGGTTTAAAAGCTTGTCACAGCCTTTATATGTGAAATATTCATTTATGGGGAAACTGTGCAGTGGCACATGGAGGATGTTTCCATGTCAGAGACCATATAAGGGCATTGTATATGTATTGATGCTGTTACACAATTCTTTTTTTTAGTGAGATGGATTTACTTTTCACCTGCTGTTCCTTCTTTGTTGTTGGCTACATCCTGAAAAAGTAATTGAAATCTACCTAGAGCTTTGCGCACTTTGTGAACCTAAAAAAAGTTGACTTTTTTTTTTAATTTATTTATTTTTTACTTCAAACTTGTCATTTTTATTGTTCAAGTTCAAATGGAAAACACCATCACAATGTCTTGCAGTCCTTTTGGAATTGCTTTATTTAGGTTTCATTGGAAACACCAAATTAATGAATACCCTTTTACAATTACCAAAGTATAATTTCCCAAAAGATATAAAAACAACATTCCCATAGTCCTACAAAGTCATTAAACTGGGATTCATAGACAGCGGTCCAATCAGGACTTTCAGCCAGGCAGCTTCTAATAGCCCCACATGCAATATGGTGTTATTATTATTTCCTTATTATTATTTCCTAGCAGCAAATGTAGCTGTTACATAAATACACAAATTTAAAAAGGCACCATATTTCCATTTTAAATATGTTGAAGATTTTTTGTTTCTTGAGATATTTTGCTCCAAATAACCAAAACATTCAGAAAAAAGTACTGAAAATGTCACATGCTTTATATATAATTATATTATTTATTATAATTAATCTGTGCTCACATAACATAAAGCCACAGATTCTCACAACTAAGTGGCTGGAAATGGAAAAATTACATATTTAAGTTATTGTTAAAACAATTGCCATTTATTTTTAGATTTCAGTTAATAAATAAATGTATGCAGATTCGTTTTTAGCAGTGTCCTCTGCTGGCAGCAGATTGCAGGGTTGGGCAGTAGCAGGTCGCATTTTTTTAAAAAGCGCTATTTGATTATCGTTGGGCCGTCAAGGATTATTTGATTACATCCTTAAAATATGTGAAATATGTAACTTTTTAAAGAAAACCACACAGTATACCCATAGTTCTTCATTACAACGTGTTTTTAAGGCTAATTTGATTTAACAAATTCTAAATATTGAACACAGAATGCTCCAAATCACAGTAAAAATGAGTGTTTTGAACATTTCTTCTATTACAGGAGCAGAGTTATCCATGACATCCCCAATTAAAAACAGGTAAAATAAAAAAATGTGCCATAGTACAGGGTTTCAAGGTGTAACTGGATTAGTGCAGCTGTAAATGCAGAACATGCTAAAAGCATTTTATTCTCTTTAAGTTGATTAAACTTTTAAGAAGAAAATGTAATATTTGAGGTACACAGAATTGTGTAGCTTCATTTATTTTCACATAATAGAGTATAATATCTGTGCTTGCTTTTATCTTTAAATTACTTTATTTTAAAAAAAAAGTGTGTGTAATAGTGTGTATCTAGGCGCTGACAATATATACACTTATAAAAGGCATCATATTTAGTATGAATGACTTGACGAATCTGTCACATTCCACCACAAATTCAGTTTCATTCAGTCACATTTCCTTTAAACAGACGCGACTCGAGCTGTCTTCCCCCCACCACCAGCATCAGACCTCGTGCCATTAATTGCCCCGTTCTGTGCCTGCATATGTGTGAGCGCGCTCGAGTGTGTGAATTGAGGGGAGGGGGTGGTGTGCTGCTAAAATAATACCCCCGCTGTCCTCATATCCCACAATTCTGCTCTCAGCTGCACGGTGGAGTGTGATAGGCTGGTGGAGAGGGGGAACTGCAGCAGAGTAGCACCGCTGTCAGGAAACAGAAGCCCACTACGAATGCACAGCCAGCTCAAAACGAGGACGGCTCGTCTGGTAACAAACCTTTTCGTTTTGCTGCTTTGACGCTTATGTTTTGTTGTCGGAAAACATGCTAGCTTCCCGGTTTGTACAACCATCTGTATTCGGTCTCTTAATACCATGTTCCTGATCGTGTGATTACAGCCGCGGCCAATGACACATGATTAATATAAAAAATGCTCCTTTACTGTATTTACGCTGGCGCTAAAAAAAAGTGGAGTGGACGTGGCTAGCCGCGTCATGAAACGGGGGTCAGGAGCTTTTAACCCCGCTGTGGTTTCGCAGTTTGGTCTTTCGGTGCTTGTTATAGAGGTTAATGTTGTTTTTAACTGCTTACACCGGTTGTTGTGCTGTTTCTTAAAGTCAAAGCTTGGTGAATGTCTCAAAGGAGCCAAACCGTTTAAGGTGAGGCAAGCTAACGTGCTCTGGTTTCAAGGCAGAAAGTGGAAAATGGGTAAGATAAAACGTTAAAGATGCTACTCGGAGTTCATAACCACTGCTTTATACATGTGTGCACGACGGCGCTGACTCACGGTTACATTTACAGACAGTTAAAAGGATTAAAAGAGTGACATTGTGGCAGGTTATAGTTGAGTGTTTTTGATCTGCAGTGCGGTAGGCGTGGTTAGGGGCAGGATGACACGGTAAGGATCCTCTTTTAGCATCCTTAACATCCCCCGTAGGCACAGCATGCAAAGGCTGAGGTCTGACTTGACAATTTAATTAAGATGCACAGTAAGCTGCTGTTGCAGTAGCATCGAGGAGAAGAGACATTGTGGGCCTTGTTTGCAAGGTTTCATTGTTTATTCACCTCTGGTGATAGCTTAAGGTTTGTTCTATATATAGTTGTCTGGAATTATCTATGAGGATACCGGTAGATGATGTAAGAGAATATATACTTCTGCCTCATGCCTTACCATGATGCAGATGAGAAAACACTCTGATAAGTGATCAGATAGCTAAAGGTAAATATACAAAGCTTATTTCTGTTGAATGAAAGGAGTTTCTTAAACAATGAAACTGAAACCTGTGTAAAGCCGTGGCAATGATGGGGATGTTATGGCCTGCTGGCTGGTCTGGATGAAGAAAAAAGAAGGAATAAAACAAAAAATACTGGAATATGTGGAGGGGCTGTTGCCTTTAGACCAAAACAAAGTGTGTAATGAGCCACACGTCCTTCTACCCCCACCCCACTCGCCTTGTTCGCAAATGAAAGCGCAAACACACTGAGCAAAACAATAAGATCATTTTGTGAAACATGTCGAAGTAACTTATAACATTTATGTTGTTATCACTGTGCAGAAGAAGAGCTAGCTTCGGGTCAAATTGTAGCTTTTTTATAGCTCTCGCAGTGCTTTCCTCATTGAAAATACAAGGCCAATGTTTATCTGGGTTAGGTCCCTTTCTCTATCTGACAACTTCTTGGGAGAAGGCGGCGATTTACACAAACATACATGAACGCGCGGCCAGACCGGCTTGTAAACGCAGGGCTGGAGATCAACGGTGTGTGATGTCATGCTATACTCCAGATGAAATTACACCTCTAGTTCTTCCCAAAGTCATTTTTTTAATTCTTCCAAACTAGAAATGATGAGTTTCCACTTATTTCCCCTTTTTAAAGAAATTTTTGATAAAGGAATATAATATTGTCGCTTTTTACCCACCCAGACAATGGGGTAACAAAAGGCCAAGTCATCTTGTTTTGTGTTTGTAAAGGGTCAGTAAGGATGATTGGATTATGTACTTACATTTTACTATAAATTCCACAGGTACATTACATGCACATGGGTATTACAGGTTTGAGACATATGCTGCTTTTATTTTAAATTCAGTGTATATAAGTACTTAAAGTAGCAAATTAGGGATTCTCGGTACTAGAGAAACCTCATCAAGGTGTCGCAAAGATATTCAACATTAACATTATATTTTGTCATTGTTTTTACATAAAAATAAAGGTTTGGACCAGTTGATGTGGCTGGAAAACATGTCTTGAGACATTATTTGATAGACATGTGTATCTTCAACGCCTAATATCTTATTCTTACACTTTTTAAATTAAGCTATTCTAACTAATCTGGGTAAAACATTTTTAAAATAATTTTCAATACAAGTTGACACTTTTTAAAAAAAATGGAGGTCTATTAGAACCAGAGTCTAGTATTCATTGGCGATTCTGCACTTTAAACATTTGTTTATGCTCATTATTCTCAGCCTCATGAATTTGATAACTCTGTTGTGTTGAATGAGTGGTGCATTTGAGAAAAACGGAAAGAGCAGCAGGAAGGCGTTCTCTCATTTTTCTCATTGATGACTGTTTAGCATGACAATATTTTATATATAGTTACAGTTATATACCGTTATAGCTGTTGTGAAAAGCAGCAACTAGAATGTTTATAAACTTTTCAGCAACAACATCATAGCTAAGTTAGTTAATGAAAATAATCCAGTGATTTTTTATATCTCATATTGTTTACGTATATTTTACAAGCTGATAAAAGTTTATCACAAGTTCTTATCCATTAAATTTGGACCTGCATATCTTGTATATGTGCAACAGTTTATATTTGTGTAAACTACCCAATAGGTTCCTTTTAACCCTTCATTATTCTCACCAGCAGACGTAATTAGCAGTGAGGTCACAGCTAATTTACAGATTACTTTTGGCTAATCTCATGAACTGCCTAATGCCTTCTGGCCCGTCTCAGCCACAGTGTAAGAAGTTATTAGCTTTTCATCAATATACAAAGATTTGCTTCTAATCGTTTACTCCAACTCCCTTTGTAGAGGAAGTACTACTTGAAGAGTGCTACTGACTGCAATGTTCTGCTCATCCCATCACATCGGGGTAGCGTGTGGTGTGTTTTTGTGGATACTATAACCCTAGCCTCAAGCAGCTGCATGTTCATTGTGACGCACAGTGTTATTAGCCTGGCTGACTGTTGAATCCTTGACTGCCTGGCTGCAATACACAGTGGGGCTAAGAATGTAAATGCAGCAAGGCAAGCTGACAGGATTTATAGCCTCCTCAGCAAAAATGCTTCTTGTTTGGAGTCACCTTCATGTGACCAGGCTGCCTTCCCCTAAATTGTGCTGTCTAGTGTCAATTCAGCCTTTGAGGCCTCAGGCAAAAATGAGCATGATGACTGTATGTGAAGCATCTGGAGTAGCTGCACAATTAAGTTATTAAGTGTGCAAATTGTTTCAGCTGTTGTCAGACTTGTCCAACATCTAAGCAACTGATGCCTTTAATTGTTTTTTGTTATTATTTATTTATGTGCAAAATGTTGTATTTAATGCAATTTTATGTTGTTTTGTTGGCTCACTTTAATTTTCATCCTTGTAGGGAGGGTTGTTTTGTAAATTGTCTTTGCTGTCTTCACATTGAGACACAGAGCTGTATTCATACTTGACTTATTGTGCACTGTAGCAGGAGAATGTTTGAGCTCAGCCTACTGTGGTAGAAGACAGACCTGGGTTGTGTTAATGTACTGAACTAATGGGGGCAGGACTAAACTGTGTCAGGCTGTGAAATATGAATGTTACGCCTGCCCTATATCTACTCGGTCAAATCTGTCAAACTATTGTCCCTTGTCATAATCTACTGAATGAGTTTGATTAAATGTTTGCTCCTGAAATGGTCATTCAGGTGAAGACATGGTGAGCTACTGCATTGTTGTCACCTCCTCAAATTTGCAGTAAAGTGACATGTTTGTCCTTTCTCATTTTAAGTTGTTTAACTTTGAAATCCTTAGATGATGATGATGCTGGAAGGCTGTTCTGTCAAAGTCTTAAAGGCCAATACCTGCAGTTGATAACCTTAGTGTCACTTTAATCACTTATAGATGCTTTAGGTATAAAAATGAATTGTAAACTTGCCCACACATGGTCACATGTCTAACTAAATTGATCAAATGTTTTGCTGTTTAAGAGTTTGGACAGTTTAAAAAGACTTTAGGGATCTGTAACCCCTCAGCAGAGGTGTCTCATTTTAGTGGTCAGACCAGCCTCATGGTATCCAGTTTCAGAAGCTTTGCTGTGTGTGACAGCTGTCAGCCCTGCAGCCATTCAGAGGGGTCTCATCATTGACAGCAGGCCTGCTTGGGATGGGTCTTGACGTGTCAAAAAACGGCAGCTATACCCTTCTGTGTAACCCCCCTAAGCCCCTTGGGGAAGTTTTCGTGTGTGGGGCAGGGGTGGCCAAGATGGGCCCAGCTGTGATGTACTCTGGCTAATGGCACTCAGCACAGATGACAGTCCCTCCGTCCCTCTGTATTTGTGTGGGACTCAGCGTAAACCTGGCCGGTTTCCAACAGTGTGCATCACAATCACAAATGGACCTTAAAACAGAGGTTTTACATGCATGGGGACAGCATTTAGAGTCAGTGACAGTTATGTCATTTAGCTTTATACTGAAAAGCCTCAGTATGGCACTCATAGTGCACGCATATATGCATATAATTAACCACTACAATATGATATGATATCTAAGCATTACATCTGATGGTGATTGGTTTGGTTTGTTCAGTGGCAGACAGCAGGCATCAGCAGCTGTAGGTCACTGTGGATTAAAGTGGTAAAGCAGATTGTTTTTTCCCAAGCAGAGATTGTGGTTTACACATCAGAGATTAGTGTTTACCTCCAGGTAGGCCATTAACTGAGGAAAATAAACCCTTTTCTATCAGGTGACATTTATGTGAATATCTGAAGTGGCAATCTAAGAGATTAATGTAAGGACGTCTTCTAAGCTAAATCCTGTTTATGAGATTTGAGTCTCTTCAAGCATTCATGGTGCTTAGACAAGAACAAGTACTATTATCCTCTTGTAGTGATGCATCAAATAGATGTAAAACATGGAAAAATATATAGCTTTGCTTCCCGCTGTCTTTTAGCAGAATAGCTGTCGTTTGTTTGGGACATAAAAAATACTACTATATTAAAAATAAATAAGACCGTATATCTGGAATTAAATGCTGTTTTGTTACAGACTGTGACCAATGCACACTGGCAACTGAAAACCATGGACCTCATGTTTGAACACTTAAATTTATTTAATTCTTAATTATTATTTAATTGTCTTATTCTCTGTGTAACATAACGTCCAGTGAACGCGTCACTAGCCCTGTCGCAATAAGCAGTAAGTCAATTAATTGCACGGTAGGAAAAAATGAGAGCGATAAGTTTGCCGACCACGATAATTTTGTTTGTTTGTTTGTTTGTTTTTTATTTTTCTTTACCATAGACTGTGTATGACAACAGGTTTCACTATGGAGGATCTCGACTGAACGCTCTGGTTTCTTGCGACGTGATCTCTGTAGTCTAGTGTCATACTGGACAGCAGCATGTTGCAGCACGAGACCGTGGTGAAGCACCTGTGCGAGCCGATATGCCGCATTTGTTTTATAGTGATGCAAACTCTCACGCATCGGCTGTGAGACTCGCGCACGTGTGCACGCTCTCGCAGCACAAGAGTGAGATCACGTTGCAAGAAACCAGATCATTCAGTCGAGATCCTCCATAGTGAAACCTGTTGTCATACACAGTCTATGGTAAAGTAACATAGGGGGAAAAAATAATAATAATTATTGCGGCCCGCAAACTTATCGCGCTCATTTTTTCTTACTGTGCAATAAATTGACTTACTGCTTATCGCAACAGGCCTACTTAGGAGCCAGATATTGTGAACATGTTCTTCTGCTTTCTCAGCCAAGACACTGTGATTAGAAATATTTGAGCGGTGGAAAACCTTGTCAAACACAAGCTTCAAAAGACTGACTTAAGAAAGGTTTCACCATTTGAGACGTCGAGTACTTCATGTAAGATTGATTGAAATTAATCAATTTTTCTTAAATGTTTACAGATTATTAGCTTTAAAGTACTTTGCTCTTATTTTTAGCTGCATCTTTCATGCAGTAAAACAAGGATGTACTGGCACAATAATCCGCACATTAGCAGTAACCCAAGACATTACATGAGTTGTGAATGCAGCCTTCTGAATGCACAATGTATGTGCCAGTCCATGCTGAGGGCCACACACAAGGCTACTGTTTGGGCTGTTGTGTGACCCTGTAAAGAGTGCCTGTCCCCAGTGACTGAATGTATTCTTACTCAATTTCTATGGTGCTAAGATGTTCCTTTTTTCCCCTTTGTCCATAGTTCCTGTTTCATAGGAATCAAGGGATGCAAAGGTTGGCTGAGTAGCCATTTCTGTCAGCTGATTGCTGAGCCACACATGACACACACAGAAGCAGCACAGAGGTTCTGACAGACTTCTGCTCAAAAGCTTTTTTTTTTAATAGCATCTGAAGTTTTAAAAGAGTCTGATCAGCAAGTTGCATTCGTTGACCCTTGCACCTTAAAACCTAAGATCCTGACTTCATTCTGAGTCCAGAGTTATTACTGCTTTGAGTCAACAGCTAACAGCTCACTCTTTTGAAATTATTTTGTTGTGCTGCAAAGCTTTATTTATCTTTATGTTGTAATCCTATTTTAAGTAATTCGACTGGGATTCAAACAGGCTGCTCATTAGCAAATATGAATTATCCTTTGGGCCTTAGAAAGTCATTTCCGACTTCAGAACTGTATTGTTTTGCGTTTCAAATAAGTGATTATATTCAGTAATACAGAGCCAAGAAGTTATTTTCTTATCCAAAGTAATTTGAGGATATCTCTAAGATGAACAAAACAACAACAAGGGCATAACAAAGTCATGTACTCCAGCTGTTAATAATCCTGTTACATGCCTACCAGGGCTTATCACAGCAGGACTTGTGGAGTTAGAAATGTGGGGGCAGATGTAGTGACAAGATTTCTCCTTACAACTTACAAAACAACTGTTTCCTCACAGAAGAAGACACAGCTCTTCAAAATGATTAATACATAGTGAGCTTTGCTTTGTTTTCAGCCACTGCTCATAAGTTCTGGTGGTTTTTTAGTCACAGTGTCAACCTTTTCGGGGATCACCTCACTCCATAGTTCTGTTTATCCAGAGGCTGCGTTCCTCGGCCACTGCTGGAAGAGGAGATCCTCCCACCCCGCGGTAAACACGTCCCTATTAATAGAGCTGAGGGAGAAACAGGCCAGCGGGAGAATGACATGACATGCATCTATACTACAAACCCAAGTGGAGGTCCAGTGTGCAGCCCCAACCACACATGTACACACCCTCAAAACACATCCCAAAATCTAAGTCTGTGGAAACAGCTTGCATGGGGGGCCTGCAGTTAGATCTGTCCTGTCTGTCATCTTGGAGGAACAGCCAATAGTTGTTTCTCTCATTAGCTAATTTTAGCCCCTTACGACAGCATCTGTTGTGAATCTGTTGCTTGTCAAGGAAGAAGGTCATTCTATGAAAAACATGTATTGGTGCAGCTCAGATACTTGTACTGGGTTCTTGTGTGGCAAAGACATGAGGAGGGGCTGAAGTCATTATTATTGCTTATTAATGATGCCCTTCCATTCTTTTAATACAAGTGATGATAAAACCTGGAAAATATCAGTTTTGAATATGTGTAATTTTATAGTCAAATGCGGAATCATGCTGCACGATATAGAATATATATATATATATATATATATATATTATGTATATATATATTATGTATATATAACACACTCAATATTTGACAAGTTACTGTACTTTTAGAAGACTTTTTATAGTTACACAAAACTAAATACAGACATTGTTTATGTCTAATTCTGAAATTAGCAACAAATATTTCATTATTTTTTATATATATCACATCATTATAGTTATTGCCATCTTTATTAATGATGCTGCATATTGCATGTTTTCCTAATTTGATGCAGTTGTGAAGCAGCATATCCTCTTATATGGACCCTAGTCAAATCTTCATTGGTGTTTTTAAATTACATTTATTTGTGAATAAGAGAAAGTGAACCCACAAGTGTTTTAATGCTCACTTGAGATTGTTTTAGCTCTTTTTAAAAAAAAAAAAAAAAACATTGGCGGGAAAAACATTGAAGACATGATTTCTTTTCTTTTTTCCATTTATTTTCAACAGCTGTCGCCACTCTGAGCCGCAAACATTAAAACAATGCAATTGGTCAGCACTATCCCAGATACGATATCCCAGATATTCCTAAAAATTTGTAGTTGATTCCTTAAGAAGAGCTCTTGACGTTTTGTCAGTTTCACTTAGCTGCTTTTAAACAAGTGAGTAGGGATTAATATGTCACCAGGATCATGATTATGTAATTGTATGATTTATAAATAGTGACAGACCTGTAATGGCATGTTTAAATAAAGTTCCTGCTTTGTCTTGTGTTGCAAATCTAGAAATGTCCTCGATTATCACTAGGGCTGGGTTAAAAAAAATCGATTCATCAATTTTTATCGATTCGTATGAAAAAAGCTCAATAGCGATTCATAAAACTGGAGATCGATTTTTTAATATGTTTTATTTGCAGCATATCACCGCTCACATTAGCAGCTAACGCTAAGATCTCGGCACTCATATTAGCAGCTAATGCTAATGGTCACTACCACGTTCAACAGGAAGTGATGTCAACGCGCACATGGTTTAAAATAAATCTGATATGCTCATTTTAAGTCAAATTTAATCTAGAATAGGTTTACACTTTGTCCTTTTATTAAACAGTAAACAGTCTGAGACTGTTTATCTGGTCTACATGACGACATGTCACAGCTGCGCCTGCTCTCTGTGTCCGCGGCAGTCAGCACCCACGCACACAGAGACATGTGCGCACACACGGGTTTCCGACAGAGTTTCTGACAGAGTGCACGCGTCGGTAAACACGTCAACCATCTGGAAATCAGACAGAAATATGAGAGTTTCCTAGATTCTCTCAGCAGGTGGAGATGGAAGCATCTTGGTGCAGTGTGGAGCAGATGGAGAGTAATTCTCCTGCTCTGGTGTTTCGCCGATTACGACACGGTCGTCACGGGAACGCACACAGCTGATCAAGCTGAATCTACCGCCATCGAAGGAATCGTATCACGAGTTTAAAGTTTAAGTTGTATTAACATCAACACGTTATCTGAGATCTGAACTTAAAGAATATCTAGAGCGACTCAAAACGGTTTCATCAGGACATTTATAAAGTTAACCTTTTTTCTGTCCTTTTTCTTTGTTGTTGTTGTTGTTGTTTTTTCTTTCCCCATAACAGCGTTTCTGGGAAACACTGTATTGTTCTGGTACTTCAGAAATTAAGAATGTAAATGTGTCAGATCAGATTATTACATATTTTGATTGTCTAGTAAATGTACTCATTGTTTTATATATTTTTTTTTAAAAGTTTTCTGAAAATGTTTAATATTCAAGAAAAATATGTGGTGTTACATAATTATCTGTAAATGACTTGATATTGAATCATTTAGGAAATTAGTGACAATACCCAGCCCTATGTTGAAATAAAATTGCATTTGTATTCTTAATATCAAGTTTTTAATAATGCACCAGGTTAGTGTCTCAACAGCAGTCTATTGCTGCAGGTATATACAGCTCGGGTGATGGCTGCCCTGGATCTGTTCAGTAATTCTGCCCCACAGCATGTTTGTGAAAGCAATTTTATCAACAGTCTAGGAGGGGATTGGTCCTTAGTCATCTTTAACTACAAATACTTAATTAAATTGCGGTTGAATGTCAATATAATACTAGTATTAATATGTTACAGAACTACAAAGTAACGTAATTTAGGTAATAGCTAAAAAACTGTTGTAATAACCCAAATAGGCCTGTCACGTTAACAAATTTTGCTGTGCACTAAATTTTCTCAGAAATTATCTCGCTAAACGATAATATTGCGCAAAGCGAAAATGTTGTCATTTTGAGACCATTTTCAACTAATAAAATGATAGCGCCATAATAATTCAAGTACACCCTTTCAAAGATCAATTAGCTTTAATATCTAAAAAACATTTTACACTGGAAAGGGAAGAAATCTGAAATAAAACAAAAACAATAAATAGAATGGACTCTGTCTCATTAATAATGAATGAAAACCAAACACAACCAAAAACAAAAAGTATGAAAGATAATGAAGTCTTTGTTCTGTAAACAAAATTGCCCCTTCAAAAAATATATTTTAAAAAAAATATTAAAATCGGTAGGAAAAACCGGCAAAACTGCCAGTTAGTACCATTGTATTAATAAAAAACTAGAAAAAGATCTACTGCGCATTTGTGAAGCTGAAACATCTCCCCTCATCACTGCGTGTCAGACTGATCTATGAACCGCGCTGCTGCGTCACGACGCTGCGCTTTTTCACTTGTGCCGGGACACCAGCCCAAAAGTAATGCGGCCCACTGGGAATCCTCCCGAACTTTTCGATTAGCCGGCATTGCTCTTGATGTGAATTTTGTCATATACGGTAGTATATAGGCTGACTCTATTTGTGCAATGTGCCTGCACATTACGGGGGTTATTACGGTAGACCAGGAAGTGGGGGTTTTGTACCGATGTTGTAAGCTGCATGTGTGTGTTCTGCCTACATGTGGGGAGCAGCTATACGATAAACGAGGAAGTGCTTGCAGCTATTTTTCTCCATTTGGCTTATTTCCATGATTCAGCATGAGAATCGGAGGTTTAAATCTTTTTACGTTTCTTAGTCGTATTATACCATTTAATGTTTAAGTAATTCCACTGTCCTTTTAAAAGACATTTTAAAAGAAAGTCAAATCAATGGCTGATGTTTTTCTTGTCAAATACTCATCATGATAGTAACTTTAATCATAATTAAACATCTCCATTTTTCAGTTTTCATCTTTCTCCGTCTGACCAACAGTGGAAATCAGTTTGTTTGTATCACAGCAGATGTGCAGACAATGGACATTTTTATTTGATTAATTGCTTTAAATGAGCAATGATTTATTGCATTTTGTCATTTAGTTTTTTCCTAATCAACCAATTAGTCTGAGCTGATGAGTGAATTAGCGAGCTAATGGCTTCAGATATGGACATTTTTAATTGAGCTGACCTGAATTCCACTAAAGGGTGAGCAACAGTGTGCAAGAGCTACAAAGAATAAATTAATTAGTCTATAGTCTGAAAAACAATTAGTAAACGTCTCTAGAACTGGTCAGATGTTTAGTCATGTTTTAATAAAAAAAAAAAAAAAAACATTTTATAATTAGAGTGTCTCTTATTTTGCTCCGTTTTTGTGACCCCTGTAAAATGAATAAATTTGGGGTGTGAAACGTAGTTTCATACTAAATAATTTCTAACTTTTTAGGAACCAAATTTTTAATCTAAAACAATAAGTTACTTTTTTTTACAGCAGATTTGTTTAAACTATTATAATCCACCCTCCCTCGGATATGTTGAAATATATGCATATGTCTGGATATGTGGTTAAATTTGTGGATGTCACAGCACCGGCAACCTAAAGGCAGATTTATACTTGCCCAGCTTCTGCGTAACCGCTGTAGGCTCTGCGTAGGTCTGCAGAGGCTCGACGGCACCTCTTCCAGACCTGACGTGCACCTCTGCTACGCAGACTGTTACGTGGAGGTTCTCCCTTGTGATTGGTCAGTTTGGAATCACGTGTTGCTGGATATCTGGCTCCTCTTGTTGAATTTTGTGTGCTAGCCACCGTTTTTAAGAACAATAACTAGTGGATCGAGTTGATGAGAAGCTGATTGAATTATTTATTTGTTTTCTTCCATAAGCTAATAAAGACACTGAACCCTACTGGATGCCGTTGTTGTTTTAAAACAGAAAATATCTACCGAACTGAAATGAAAAATCAAAATAACTCCGACCTGGCGAGTTTACCGGCTGATGCCACCCCTGCTGCCACCTTCAGATTAGGAGGAGAAAGTGCAACACAACACCAAAACAACGCGCACCCCCTACGCTCGAGTGCAAGACCAAACTCACCAGCATCAGCTATGTCGTAACCGACCACACGCAAAGCCACGCGAGTAAAAACCTCTTCAAGTGTTTTCCCATCATCCGCCGTTGACATCACCAACATTATTTAACAAATGAAGCATTAGTTTTGCAAATGCAGGGATACAGTGTGATCACCGCACAGACCTGAAAAGCAGCACTGCATCAATTCATAAAGTCAGCTGACTCATCCAGTTTTTCTTTTTTACCCTTCTTCTTCCTGCACTCCAGTGTGATTTACAATGACAACTGAATCAGGCGCAGACTCAGAGGCCAAGCAGCCACTGGACAACAAGGAGACGGAGAGGGGGAAAGCTAAAGCAGCAACCAAACCTGCTGTGGCTCCGAACCAGCCAGAGCAGCTTCCAGCCGCCGTCGGACACAGCACCCCGGCCAGGAAAGAACAGGTCAGCCTCACTGTGAGCACATGAACCCAGTGTTGCTTCCCCAAGAAATGGACCTAAGAATTCGGGATCCATGATATGTCATCCATCTTTCATCCCTGTACTGATTCATTCAAGCATCTTACACCATTTTTCTCTCTTCTAAATGAATTGTGGCTTTGTGGCTGAAAATGGAGTCAACACGACCTCAGTGTCCTTCATTGTTATAAGAATCCATCGGATTGTTTTTGTCTGCAGTTAAACTTGTTGGTTCAGTCACACTGCATTTTGGAAATGAGGAGAGAATGGGATGGAAAGACTTCCGTCAAAGTGCAGATGCTTTCATTTCCAGCACTGATCAAAGTGACTGCTGCAGCTTTATGCTGAATGATACAGTAAACAGGTACTGAACTAGCAGGTTGAAGTTGAAAAGTGGCTGAAAATTTCAGTCATCAATAGTGTTTTTTTGTAAGTCCTGGTAAATCTGAACTGTGAAAACTTGATTTAGGAACAAACTAAATAGTTATGGTTCATATTGAAGAAACTGTAGCAAGTAGCCTTCAGCCTTTCATTTTATGTCTGAGGAAGCCCAGGTAGCTTCTGAGGTTATCTAACACTAAGTGCATGTCTGCAGATTCTGGCCCAAACAGCCTTCTGGGCTTCCCATCTCATTGATGTAAAGATTAAATTTCCAGTGCCTCCAAACAACAGAGGGACAGTGTTGGGCAGATTCCTGCTTATTCTCCAATTTACTTTTTGAGAGAAAAACATTTTCACCAGCTGCTGTTCACAGATGTGTTCTGTGTTCAACTTCTGGGCTCAGATCAGTAACATAGTTTGTGTTCATAGCAAACAGCAGCGTCTTTCAGGTGGGTTTTGTTGATGGTTAGACATGAGAACAAGCTGAAAGAAGTTAGGCTGATTGCTGTTAACTGAAGTAGAGCCTGACCAATTAATCGGCAGGCCGATTAAATCGGCTGATATTAGCCTTTTTTTCAAAATGGCCAATATTGGTCGTTGTTTTGCCGATTATACTGATTTATTCTTACTTTCTCATAAAACAGTATATGCTGTTAAGTGTCGGAGTCCGTAGAATGATGTCCTTGCGGCATTTGTTAACTACATAGAGCTCTGACTCCATTTAATCCCACAGTCATCCCCCTAACCGTTCAACAGGGTTAGCTAGTAGCTAATAGTAGTGGGCCGAGCGGAGCCAAGCAGGAGCTTGCCCATTTGTAATGATGAGTGATGCATGCCTCGTTGTGTCGGTCAGCTTTTTATTTACGCTGCATTGCTAAAGTTGTGCTAAATTAGCTTAAGGCGCTAACCGTTGTAATGTTTTGGCTAACTGCTGTAAGCGGAACTCTTATTTTAAAGTGTGAAGCACCGGAACAGGATGCGCATGTAAAAAGTTAGAGCATTGCATCATTGACTTGTAGCCAAGAACAGATTGATGTCGGCGTTTCACATGTGGTGTGGTTATGTCATTCCTAAAAAACGGCAAGTCATAACACCCGTCTATGTTAGCAATAACCTCACTGTTTTAATCCCAACCTAACATAGCCAGTAACTGCAGAAATAACACAAGTGTACAAAATATCTGAGAGTACAGAACAACTGTTCATCACTCTGTCAGCTGTAGGTTGAGGCGTATTTTAGGAGGACAGATGTGAATGCAGAGGGGAGGATGTTCATTCACTGCATTCAGCCACCGTCATGATGTCATGTCTCCCTTAGTTTTACTTTGTCAGAAAACACTAACATGACAGGCTGTAACGGCGACTCACTAAGTGTTACATTTAGTGCCAGACCATTTGTGACCATTATATATACAATACAACTCTATCAAAGATGGCATCTTTTTGACATTTGAAAAAAGCATATCTGGTTTTTATTTTGGTTCATTTATTATAAATGCCATGATATATTTCATGGCAAAGAAAATATTGGATTAAAGAAAATGTAATTTAACATTAGAGGGCATCAGAAACCTGCATAAATAATGTTTGCCAACTTCA
>JBAMHW010000008.1:23598364-23612851 GCA_037177495.1 Rhadinocentrus ornatus
ATATATATTTATTTCTACCTGTACTTTAACCTACTTCTAATTGGCATCAGCAAAAAGTTCAAAACAAGATAAATTTATTTCATCATCCATTCATACAATTTATTTATAGATTGACTTTTTTAAGGTTATATATTTTAATTTTGCAGTTATTTAATAATTAATCTGTTTAAAAGTGGTGGTGTAAGCGTTAATGAACCAAAAATGAAGTTAATTTATTCATTATATTTAAACAAAAGAAATCTGCTGATTAATCAGCATTTTTTTCTGCCAAATATCAAAATTGGTATCGGCCTCAAAAAATCCAAATCGGTTGGGCCTTAAACTAAAGGGTCTCAGCTTTAGCGCTGGGTTTAGCTCTGAGATGTTATTATATTTGCTTTTACATGACATGGCAAGCGTGTCGATGATGACTGTATCTGAGTGCGACACTGGATTCATGTTTGAAGTTTTGCAATTCTGCCTTTCAGGAGAAACAAGTATTAAGAAATTTAATAAATTTAAAGTTCAGCCTCAGTCCGACACAGAGCGGCTGACAGAAGCAGAGTCGTTTTGCCACCTAATGACTCACCTCATGTTGTGGTAACTAGTTTAGGTACTCTCTGAGCCCCCTTGACCCAGCAGGATATTATGATGTTGACAAATTGAGTGCAGAATTGGAGGATTTGATGAATAGAGGAAATAGAGCATAAGCATGCATGTGAATCATAATGAGGGGGCAGCAGAAGCGGGGTGAGGTGATCGATGGATTCATTATGTCCCAAGCAGCTTAATGTGGCAAAATAATGATTAAGTAAATTAAATGTTTTCAAGTTAGATGCACAAGATCATTTACAAGATCATTCTTGTGTGAACGTCATGGGTTCCCAATGATATGTTTAGCTGTCACTGGTTAAGTGAAAATTTTATATTCTTTATTTTCTAGAAAGTGACGGTTTACTTGTGATTAAATAGAGCTCATACAGTCAGTTTGTTTGATATACTATCATGCAAGACTGTTAAAGAAAAGCCAATTCCTCTTTAAGCTGTGGTTTTACTTGACTCATAGGTCTTTACACGTCAGCACAGCGCTATGACCGTTTAGACTGCATATGTCTCTGCTCACATGTTCCAGAAATAAAAACAGATCACAGCAGCTTTTCCACTGTTTTTTGCCCAACTTTTCATCTTTTCCAACTGCAGTCTCGCTACACTCGTTCAGTTTCAGCTGGGAATCCATGTTTCATTGTGTTGATTGTAAAGACACATTTCTTCACTGAATTGTGTTTCCAGCTCGTCCATTTAGCAGATGCAGCAGCCAGACATCTATTTTAGGTTGCGTTAAGGCACAGCAGCAGTTCAAATTGGATTCTAATGTATCTAATAAAGCATTTTAACATGCTAACATTTGCTAATTGGCATAACATTTCTTAGGCTCAGCACCTGGAAAGGAGGATAATAATGTCATAATTTTTGCAAGTTTCTGTCATGAAGCAAAGATTTGGATTAAAAGGAATTGACCTGATCAAAGCAGTTTGCTTTTAGGTTGCAGACATTGTGGCACTGATGAAGCTGATGCAGACCAGTGTACTTTTAAAATCCTCTACACAGGTTTGAATGGATAAGGTAGGGATGTTGTCTGAGCTGTGTGAATTGGCTGAAACAAGGCTGAGAGAAATCACAGCACTGTGACACAACATTGACAAATCTTTCCTGTGAGACACACACTCCAGCAGAGCACACATAAGCACACACACACACACAGGCCTCAGGTCACAGTTTCAGAGCTGTGATTTCATGCGTCTGCAGTCCTTCTCATCAGTCATGACTCATCAATATATGTGAATTAGATCCTTTGGCATTTCTTTGAAATTCTAACTTCATCAAAGCTAAATTACACATTTAATTTAACTCCTGTGCTCTCTAAAAGTAACCATTTTCCTTTCTGGTTGGGCACTGCCTCTATGAGTCCACTGGGAAAACTGGCCCATTCTAGGAGCAGCATAGTGAGGAGCAAGACAAGGAATAAACAACAGCATAACAATAAACCAACTTCACTTTGGGAATAAAAAAAAAAAATCTCAAAGCTATTGGGATTTTTTTCCGGAGGAGCTTTGTTCTAGTGAAGTAGAAAATTGGATTTTCTCTCTTTAAGACAAAATGGCTGTACACCTCGAGCTCTTCTCAGTGGGACTCTATTACATTTAGTCAGGGTCCAAGCCCCTATTTTTAGCTTTAGGAATGTGACACATCTGCTAGCTTTCTGATAGACGTCTAGTTTAAGTGACATTCAGGGCATACGGAGGCATTTACACAAGAAAATAAGGCAGTGTTTTTCCTCTAGTCTTTAAACACTTTCAGTTTGAAAGCGTTAATATCGATCAAGAAATCAACAGCGAGGCCTCGTACAGCTTCACATCAAAGAAGTTCAATCCCAATTTCCACAAAGTCTGGAAAACTGTGGTTATTGAACACCTGAATCATTATTCTTATTACTGTAAAGTGACAGTTGTTTCTGTCAGGAGCAGGAGGAGCAGGACCAGGTGTCCCACAGGTCGTCCACCAGCCGTCTGTCCAGGTCTCCTTTGAGAGGAGTGAAAAAAGTGAAGATCATGCAGTGTAAGATCACCCTGCTAGATGGCTCCGACTACACGCTCAATGTAGAGGTGAGTTGCTGCATGTTTTCTGTGCAGTGATGTTTTTATGTTTTGTTTTGTTTTTTTAGGAAAGGCTAATGTAAGTTTTAATTATGTTTGTCACCACTTGAATCAGTGTGACAGCAGTTAACTGGATTATAGACACTTAAAGAAGAAAAGTCCCATCTGAGCCCCATTTATAATAGCTGCATCAATCTGAAGTATAATAACTAAAATTACATCAAAACCTATTTTTAAATATGTGAAATTATATTACAAAACGAAGGATTTGGCACATTTTCAAACATTTTGTTGCTTTGGCACAATGTGGAGCCTAAATACTTTAAGATACAGTCAATTTCACAGATGTTGAGCCACAGCTAATCAGGTTTTTATGCAGCAACGTTCTTCAGCAGGTGCGGAAATATACAAAGGACAATACTGATAAGCTCTGTCGTACAATAAGAAGGAATGCAACAAACTGGAAGTGTGTAATGTTAGAAGTTACAGGCAATTTGCTGTGCTTGTTTTTGCTCCGGGCTTCTCCAGGTCATTTCTGGGTGTTTTATTAAGGGTGTAACAATCATCTTGATTGATTTACTGACCAGTGATGCAATGGCATCAGTTCAAATTGAAATATCGGTTCAACACTGATGCAGTAATCATTTTGTTAGAAATAATATGTGTAAATATTTACATTTTCTTTGTTTAACAACCAAAAGTTCTTTTTTAATGAATTTGATGTGGAAAATGCTAATATCCAAAGGTGTGGTGTGTAACTCATAAAGTCAGACTGTAGTGTCTTTGTCATCTAAAAATATTTAGTTTAGGTTTAGACTATGTCCTGATGTATTTTAAAGCTCGACCTACAAAACCTACAAAGTCTTTTTTTGTTAAAAGAACAGACTGTTTTTCATTTAAATGTCTGATTGAACTCAGGAATAAAATAATATTTCGACATTTTAGTAGATTTTTGTGATTTTAAATGCAGGGCTGCTTGGTGGTGTGATTGGCACTGTTGCTTCACAGTGAGAAGGTTCCTGGTTCAAGCCACGGCTGAGGGGAACGAGTTTGAGCCGGGCCTTTCTGTGCTGAGCTTGTATGTTCTCCCCATGTTTTCCCTGTGTATGCATGAGTTCTCTCTGGGTACAACGGCTTCCTTCCAAAGTCCAGAGACACGCATGTTAGGTTAATTTGTCATTCTAAATTCTCTCTAGGAGTGAGTGTGGGTGGATTTTTGTTGCTGTGTTGGCCCTGTGATGGACTGGTGACCTGTTTAGGGTCCACCCTGCCTCTCACCTAGTAGCTGTTGGGATAAGCAGGCATGGAAAATGGATGGATGAATATGATCCAAAATGGGATATCATCACATATCCATAACTGGCTCAAATCAAATGATCATATCCTGATTTTGGGAAATGTCAAATTGTTATCCACATTGTATCATGATCAGACTTGTTATTTACACCCCTAGAGCTGGATTTCCATAAATGTTTAAGGACATTTGGCATGTTTGGAGATCAAACATTGGATTTTGGCTGTAGATGAGTGTTTGCCCCTTATTTTAATCTGTGATGATCAGCTATTCTGTATTATGTTTCTTAAGCTCTTGTTTTTTTATGATTTTGATGTTTGTAAACTGGACAATCCTGAAATAGTTTTCTTTTGGTTGTTTTGTTTTTTTTAAATATTTGAGTCATACTGTTTTGTTCAAAATAAAAATCCCTTTGGAAAAGACTCACCATTTAGGACTTTTCCCAATATTGTGGAAAATATTCTGACAGTTTTTGGTCAGTTTGATGGCAGCAAATTGATTTACTGTATTTAAAAATTTGAAGATGTTTTCTAACAGGGTATAATCATAAGAGCTAAACAACTTCATAGATCCTGCCGTCATCTTCTTTCTACATCAGAATATTTCTCTATATTTGAATATAAGTCTTTGCAGGAGACTATCTTCTGGAATTAGGCTAGTCAGTTTTTGCATAATCTTGCTAACAGACAAATAAATAAACAGCAAAGAAAACATACAAAACATTCCTGCCACCAATAAAAGTGCACTATTTTAAGCAGAGCTTTCACGGATTTACACATTTACATTTGTATTGTGGAACTGCTCAGTGTGATATAGTGTTATTCCACAGCTTCTTTATGTAGTCTCAAAAAACCCTCATGTAGGAGCTCTTTTTAGCAGAGTCACCAGCCAGTAACAAACATGTGTCTTTATGTTCTAAAAATGGAGCTCTTAAAGCCAGCAAAGTGGTTTTCATAGTAATGTGGAATAACTGACCAAGAAAAGGGATGTTTTAAGAAGATAATATATATAAAATACATATAAAATAAATTTGGTGTTTATTTAGTTTTCCTTTTGGTGGATCTCCACATTTGTTTTTATTATTGTCAGATGTTTTTTACAAGTTTTTTTAGCTGTGACCTTGAGTGGAACTTTCTACCTGATAACCAGTGGTTATTAAGTATCAAGTAGAGCTGACAATAAAAATGCCTTTTGTTTAGCTTTATGTCTGTTCAGTCATCAGTGAGAGTCTTGAACTTATTCAATGCTTCATTTTCCTCCTTGACTCTTTTACCAAAAGTTATGAGTCAAATCTTTGTAAGATTCCTAAAATGTGTTCTGGCTGAACGAGAGAAGCAGACCTTCCCTGCAAATCTCCTTAAAGCAGATTCCTCCCCACCAGGGGTTTGGATCGAGGGATTAGCTGACTGCTCTGCTAGTGGTGAGGTGATGGGTTCAGACGGTGGAATGGGAGCATTTGTTGGGAGGAATCAGTGTCAGATGTCCCACTGTGGCACTTGACAGAGAGTAGACGTGTTGAGGTCAGCCTTAAGACAGATATAGAAAATCTGGCTGAATAGGCTTCTGTCAGGACAATCTTATCAAATTTACTGAATTTAAATACACAAGAATCTTTGGTCGAATCATTTAATCATTGAAGTGCCTTTGAAATGCAGAATAAATGAAGATATTCCTCAGGAAAAAATATCAGACGGCAAATAAGGTGTGTGAACCTGATCACACTGCAATATGTTATATGCTATGTTCACAACATTCCTGATTATCTGTTAAGCTGCAGATAAAAAAGCTTCACAACACTTGTATTAAACTACAAAGGGAATTCCAGCTGTTACAAAATTAGAGAAAAATAGCTTCATACTAAAAAACAGAAGTTAAGAAATAAGTATTTAAAAATAACATAAATAAAAACAAATACAATATGTAATTTTTAAAAATAGTATCTACAAAAAACTAGAATCTACATGGTAAGAAGATGCGATTGTAATATACATATAAATATAAGCTTATATCTGTGTATCTATTCATGCAGCATATGTGTGTGCATGTAAGTTCACATGTAAGATGAAGTAAATATAACCTTTCCTTGTCAGTTCTTAATACTTAAATGTACTAATTAAATTTTTGTGTTATTGTTTCTATTAGCAACTGTAGTTCCGAACTTAAATGTGCCATCTGATTACTATCCTGTAGTCTCAGTCCTGAGTCATGTCTCACACCGCCACCTTCCTGCGCCACAACCAACTCCCACTATGTGATGATTACTTCGAGCTGGCCTTGGATTAGAGTAGAAAGAACCGGTAAAGGGAGAAACGGGTCACGTTTCTGTACTCAGGAAAATGCAGAAAAACCAGAAGGGTTGCATCAATAATTGCATCATCACCTAAAAAGCTGTGTTTGCTTTTGACTAAAGCAGCCTGAAGCTGCACTCGATGCTCCTAGGTGTAAAGTTGGGACTGCAGACTTCACAGTTCAGTCATTAGTGTGCATTTTATCATTGTCTTGTAAGATCATGCTAAAATTCAATCTTTTTATTACAAAAGAAAGGAATTAAAATATTAACAAACCTTATTGTGAAGCAGCAAATCCATCATTTGTTCAGTTATGCACTCATATTTACCTAATTAGTAAATCATAGATTAATACAAAAATGTACAAAGTTAACAACAAATAATTACCTCCCAATATCCAGAAGCTGGTCAGACTTGGAGAAAACAAATATCTGTGTTTCTGTTATAGGGGTAAAACGTTGGAATATTTGTCCCTAAAATATTAGAATTTGCGATTCTTTAAAAAGTGTTTAAAATAAGGGAAAGTACTTATAAGATTGTTCTTTACAATGATGTATGAAATACCTCTAGAGTCTTATAGATGAGTTTGGTTTACATGGTTTATTTATTTATTTAGTTTGTAAATATATATGTCATTCAAATTTTCTTTTAAGTGTTGATTTTCTTCTGTTTTAAAAAGAAACTTTTGCTTCTGCCTGAACCATTTTGGTTCATATAGTTATCTTGTTTAGTTTGTCTCTTATGTTTTGTAATTGCCTTCATTGGAGGAACCAGCCAACCAATAAAGTTACGGCAGAATTGTTTGTTGTGTTCAAGAAAATGAAGGAACACATAAAACAGCAACAGAAGAACAATGATAAACATGTTAAACTATTTAAATTCTTTTTAATTAAAATTCTTGCATAATGGAAAAGAAAATGAATAAGCAAAAACAGAAAAACTCCCCACCTACTAAATCTTTAGGTGGAGAGGGTTTAGCTGGTTGCATCCAACTTTGCTGGCAGGTGTGGCTAAATCATGCTCGTCGCTGCCATAGAAGACGGCAGAATGGTGTGAATTCAGAAAAATAGAGCAGTTCTATAAAAAAAATAAAAATAAAATGGCGGCAGTATAATTTTATGCAGTGCTGATTCATTTTGCTTGAGCTGCACCAGGTGCCTCTTACAGCCTCGTAAAACCCCACATCACCATCTACATAGTACAACCGGGATAAATATACTGAGAATTAATAGGTTTTGTTGTAAATTTGTCAGTTGTAAGCTAATTATTTTACTGTTTCCTACAGAACTTGTCATAGCAGCCAGTAAAGCGCTATTATAACTATTTAGACTTTTAGATGCAGCATCTCAGCAGTTGGGTGTAAAACAGGGCAGCTATTAGACAGGTCCTCTCATAGTGGGCGTAATACAGCTGAGGTCAGAAGACCCTCCGATAATTACCAGGGAGACCAAGTACTACTCCCAATCCCATTTGAAACCAGTCCAGCTTGTCAAGATTTGACATTTTTATCCCCCTGACCTTGTAGTTTTCCAGCTCAACTCAATTTCCTCCTGTGGGAAAAATGTGTGCACGAATCATTTTCTGTAACATAGAGATGCTGAACCTCCTCAGCTTTGCTTCAGAGGGTGGTGGGTCTCAGTGGAGGGAGACAGAAATCCCACATCTCGCTGTTTTGTTTTCCAAAGAACAGTTGATATTTTTTTTTAAATACCTTTTAAGTTTAAATCTGCATCTTCATTTATCATCATAAATACATCAGGTAGAGAGCTAAAATAATTGTTTCTATGTCATATCATTCAAAATTTTAAATATCATTGGTTAAATACTGTTTGTTGCCCTAAACAAGATGTTTTTAGTTGGGAATTGAGTGATAAAGACAACTGTAATATGTTTTTAACATGTGCTGGAAGATGCAAGTTCCAGTTCCCAAAAACAAACTCTTCAAGCCCTCAAACTCTGCATTGCAACCACTGCTGTTTACTCTCTAATTTAGCCGTTGATCAAGACTGACGTCTCTAGTCTGATCTCAGTTCAGTTTACCTTTGAGTTTCCTGTTTTCCTTCTCCAGCTCAGCTGTCGGTGAAGTCACAATACGTGCATACCTGATCAGTCAGCGGCTTATTTACTTCTGTTGTCATATCTGTATCTGTTCGACAGCTATTTGACTGATCCCTGAGATTTTGCACATCACAACCTTTTTTTTCTTTTTATTTGTGTGTCAGTAAAGCCACCTTTAAATGCTGCAGTGAGGAGCATCCGTCACAGCCAGGCAGCAGCACTCTGACATGACTGTGCTAATTCCTTCAGAGATTAACTCTGCCACCAACAGCTTCGTGGCTGCATAAAAATCCTGCAGTACATTGAAGAATTTTCTCTTTTAAATTGTTTTTCTGTCTGTTTGTGGATGCTCATTCAAATATCAAGCATGTGTCAAAAACCATATTTATAAATCAGACTGCCAGTTACAGCATTCAGGGTCTACATTTCACAGCATATGTGAGACACTCTGCTTACACACGAACGTGACAGATGCATAGGCGTGTTGTGACTCCTGCTGCTAGAATAATCTATGGCAGGGGTTTTAGCCTAGTGAGACACAGGGGGCTGGATCAGGTCTTGTGCAGACAGGAGGCCTCTGCAACTCAGGGCTTAAAATATCCCCTGTGAGCTGCATCAAATTAGCCTGCGAAGTCCAGCCTCATCATGTGGGGGAGACAGCAATGCTCAAGCTCATGACATCCAGCACTCAGATGTGCAAATCAATCGACATAAAGCGGGCACATAACACTCTTTAACCTTGAACTCAGGAATTTAAAGGTGTATTTACACTAAAAGGCTTTATATAGGGGGAATCAATCACCAGTGGGGCCAGTTGGTAAATTGCGGCTCAAATAGCTTGAGGGTTAGTCGTTGCAGAAAAGGCCTTGTCAGGCAGCTGTATGGTGTGCTGCATCATCAGGCTGGATTTGTAAACGAAAGTTTAATCACTTGTAAAAGAAAGTTTGAATTGATTTCAATTCAATTATTTGAAGATAATTAGATAATTAGAGAGCTAGATCCAGGCCTGTAACTATGCCTTTCTCATACACTGATGTTTGACATCCGCTCCTCTTGCAAGTGCACACGCTCTTAATCAAAGCATGATCATTACAGCGAGGACTGCTGCCTTGCTTACAATGATCTATCGCCTTTTTTAGAATACTTTTGCCTCTTACTTTTTTTTGTTTGTTTTTTTTGTGTTTGGCATGGAGACGGAAGACCATAAATCAATATAGTTGGAGTACAAACACTGCAGATTTACTGCTACAAGTTTGACCACAATGAACACAAACCTTGAAATATTCCCAATTAAATCGAGGTTGAATCAAACTGGAAATAGTCGTTTAAGCAAAGTGGCAAGTCAACCTGAGAACAAGCTGTACATTCACTGCTAGATTTTACTGAATCAATGCTTTTGAGATTGTTGTTTCTGGATTAAAAATTGTAAAGCTGTGCATGTTCTAGGACTCCACATTAAGTATGTATTTTCTGTTTCCTTCTTACAGAAAAGAGCCAAGGGCCATGTTCTCTTGGATAAAGTCTGTGAACACCTCAACCTACTGGAAAAGGACTACTTTGGCATCACATACAGAGACATAGAGAATCAGAAGGTAATCTATAAGAAAATCTGCTAAGCTACTACAAAACATGCCATAACTGTGTTTTTAAAGTGAAATGACCTGGTGAGCCTCCATCTAGGGCAGTATTTGATAAATTTCCTAAAGTTTATTTACTTAAACACAAAGATTTGTCACACGCAGAAATGTGCTTCTTTTAAACCAGTGAGCACTAATCATTTTTCTCTGTGGTTTGTCTGTGCAGAATTGGTTGGACCCTTCCAAGGAGCTGAAGAAGCAGATCAGGAGTAAGTGCAGTAATCCAATAAAGACACTTAATTGTGTTGTTTTGAATGGCCAATAAAAGTGAATGCAGTTGCAAAACCCTAATTTTAATTATTTGATGTTTTGTCTACGTCTCAGCTGGTCCGTGGAACTTTGCTTTCAACGTGAAGTTTTACCCCCCAGACCCCTCACAGCTGACCGAGGACATCACAAGGTGACTTGACTGTTTTTCTTGTTGACCTTGTCTTATTTTCCTGAAGAAAAACATCAGATTATGCAAAAGCTGCAAAGAAAATCCAGGCGTCAGATTTGATAACAAAAACCTCTTGACTGTCTTTGTTGTGTTTTCTCCCACGCACAGGTACTACCTGTGTTTGCAGCTGAGGGATGATGTGGTTTCAGGCCGGCTGCCCTGCTCCTTTGCCACCCACACGGTGCTGGGCTCATACACAGTGCAGTCAGAGCTCGGTGACTATGACCCCGAGGAACTGGGCAGCGACTACATCAGCGAACTGCGCTTGGCACCCAACCAAACCAAAGAGCTTGAGGAGAAGGTCATGGAACTCCACAAGACATACAAGTTAGTCTCTGCATCTTTTACGCAGCTCTGAGCTAGAACTGTTTGTCTCAGACATGATGAATTAATATTACACGGTGATATTTATATAAAGAGAATAAAGATAGTTTAAGGGGGGGGAAAGTCATTACGTCTACCTGAGCGAATGTTTAGGACCTGGAATAATAATCTGTTCTGAACAGCATCCTGTCCGCAGACATTAGTGTTGTTCCAAAAATGGATTCCGCTGGCTGATCTATGCCTGAGTTCTGCCTTCACCCTGTGATGTAAAGATCTCTGTGTAATTTGATGCGGTTCTGCCTTGTCCAGCGGTGGATAGTAACAGGATAAAGGTCTCTTTAACAGTCATCTGTTCTAAAAATGGATGCACTTATGAGACTGTGGAGGTTTGCCTTTAAATCATCCTTAAAAAGAGCCAATTTTTCAAATGTTTTATGGAGCAGAGCTGTGAATTATCCCTTTAAATGTCAGATGTGGTTTATAAAATTGGTGGGGAAACATTAAGTCTGTCGTTGATTTGTCTTATCAGGGGCATGACACCAGCTGAAGCAGAGATACACTTCCTGGAAAATGCCAAGAAGCTGTCCATGTACGGTGTGGACCTCCATCATGCTAAGGTAACAAATCGTGACAAACTCTCAACTTCATGTGAATTTTTCTCTTCACTTTTGAATTTATTATATGAGGGATTATTTATCTATGTAATAACCCAAATCAACCCTTGTGTGTTTAGCAATGGTGGTTATTTCAAAAATACATTATAATATAAATGAATTAAACACATTTCCCCTCAGAGCAACATCTTGGGAAGTATTAATTTACTTAATGCTAAAAAATATAACCATAAATCTAAAACAGCCAGAAATCAGCCACCATTGTTTTTCTCCAGTTAAAACCAAATTTAGCTAACACCACCCTGAATTCTCATTCATGTTTGTAATTTAAATTAGTTTAAAAAAAATCATCATGTTAAAATGACGTTATTTTTTTAGTAAAATTTCTTGGCCTGGAACCAGACATTGGCTTCAGTTTCCTCTGGATGCTTGTTGCCAAGATAAAAACCAAAACACACCCGTAACTGAGACAGCAGGTAAAGAAGGAGAGCTTGTTAAACCTTTTTATTATGTAGCACCTTTACAGATGCTGATGAGCTGATTATGTTTCATTAGGAACAGAGCCATACTATTTGTCTGTACCAGCCAGTGGCTCTAGTTTCATATTTACTGTAAAAACATGAAGATAAAGAAGCATATTTCCAAAAATGTGGAACTAGATGTGATGAGTCAGTAGCTCAAAGTGGGATTTGTAGAAATCCCTAGCTCTAGGTGGATTTTAGATCTTTTCTTTTCACTAGTCCCATAGAGGAAATGTAATTTAAGGACAAAAAATAGGATAAAATCTATGGTTTCTATAACACTTTTATGTCCCTGTTCTGCCTTCATAACTATGCAACTGCTAAAGCGTACATGTACCTCTTGTATCCTCTATTAAAGGTTTTAAATTAACTTTTTTTTTTCTTCGCTCATGCAGTCACTAGTAGTGCTTCCAACCACAACACTGCTTTACAAACGTCATTGCTGCCACAGTGATGCCTTGGTTTAACATGCCACGCTGCTCCACTGACTGATTGACATTGTATTGCTGCTGTCTGTGTGGGTTTGAGTGGGGGGAGGGAGTGGCAAAGATGAAGCCCAGCTTGACTTCTGCTGCCGTTTCTGTTCCGCCAGCATCAGATGCATCATTAGAATACAGACAGGAAGAGAGAGCTGGAGAGCTGTCATTGTAAAAGAAAATTAGTCATCGGTCTTCTTGATATAAATCAGTTATCAAAAGCGCTTTGAAAGTCAAAGGGGGTCTAGAAGATGTGAGCGATGGGGGACGGGGGGAGGGTTTCCCTCACAGATGTACATTGGGATGGATGAAATGACAGAGATGAGGAAGCAGCTTTGATTAATGTTCAGTGTTCGTTCTGTGAGTCATAGATTTGATACGCAAGTAAAATATGTACATATGAGAAGAGCATCCTTCTTTTGTCTTCTCTCCTCTCTCATTAAATGCTAAGTTGGTAGGGAATCTCTATGAATGCTTGGGTCCAGCTGAGGGAGAGGTAAGAGGCTGCTTTCCATATGCTTACAGTTCCTAAGTGAGTGTGTGTTTTTCCTACTTGTGCATGGTTACGTACAAAGTTGTCATTTTTAGCGTCCCATTTATCACTTGAGACTGGTGGTTCCTGCTTTGGATCTACGCTTCTCTCTCAAAACGTCATCCTTATGTTGGTTTTTTTTGCTCATCTCGTGCTTTTTGCAGTGAAGAGCATAATTTTGTGCTACGTTCACCATTTTCCCAAAACTTCACTGTTGCTTTTGGCAGCATCACCACAACATGCATAGAAGATATTGGAGCCTGATTTCATTCTCTGCCTGCCTGCCCACCCCTTATCACCACCCCTTTCTTAAATTGTATTTGTCCTGCTGTGCACTGATGCCTGAGCACTTCCTGAATATTCTATAGAGTTCAGCAGAGTTTATATTTTGCAGGTGAAAAAATAATATAATAATAAATAAGGAACATTGTTATGTTTGAGGAATTCTTCATAAAGATTGTCAGAAACACAAAAGCTTCTGTACACTATCTTGTGTTTTCTACATTTTCTCGTGTGTGTTGTTCCCAGGACTCTGAGGGTGTGGAAATAATGCTGGGAGTGTGTGCAAGTGGCCTCCTCATCTACAGAGACAGGTTGCGGATCAACAGATTTGCCTGGCCCAAAATCCTCAAGATCTCCTACAAGAGGAACAACTTTTATATAAAAATCCGTCCTGGGGAGGTAAAGGCAATACCAATAATTCAGATACTGAGAAGTTTTTTTTATTTTTTATTTGATGGGATGTGGCAGAAAGCATCACATCAAATATTTCATTGGACCACCTTTAGATTTGGTTATGGCAGCTTTCGCTGTCGCATTGTTTCAATAAACTTCTGCAATGTCACCAGATTTATTTCCATTTATGTAGCATTAACTTTTCACCAAGTTTTTGTGTGGATGATGGGAGAGTCCGACCACTGTGCAAAGTCTTCCCCAGCACATCCTGAAGATTCTCAATGGGGTTCAGGTCTAGACACTGTGGTGGCTAATACATGGGTGAAAATGATGCCTCATGCTCCCTGAACCACTATTTCACAATTTGAGCTCTATGAATCCTGAAGGTGTAATCTTGAAAAATGCCCGTACCATCAGGGAGGGGGAAAATCCATTGATGGAATAAACATGTTGCAGATTCCCCCTCTAACTCTCTGACTCTTTTGATATTATACACTGTAGATGGTTGGATCCTAAAAGTGTTTGCAATTTTACATTGAGGATTTTTTTTTTTTTTTAATTGTTCCACAATTTTTAAACAGTTTATCACACATAAGGTAAAACTTTGTATCTGAGAGGCTCCTCTAGTTGTTTTTTTGTTCTGTACCAAAACAAGCTAGTATTTTTCATGAAATTTCAACATCTGATATGTTGGTTATGTTGTGTTGGAAATAAAACAATAAAACTGACTTTTTATTTACTTGTTTCTTCATCAGGGACAGAGCATATTTAAAAAAAAACAACACTTATTATGCCAGATTTAATCAAAGAGCTAGTTTTCATCAGTTGTCCGTGCCAGGCCTTACACTTCTGGAGTTGGTTTTATAAAGTATACCTGACACAAACAGTGAGGAAAACAAGTATTTGAACACCCTGCTAATTTGCAAGTTCTCCCACTTAGAAACATGGAGGGGTCTGAAATTTTCATCGTAGGTGCATGTCCACTGTGAGAGACAT
>JBAMHW010000008.1:23612951-23634614 GCA_037177495.1 Rhadinocentrus ornatus
AGACCCCTCCATGTTTCTAAGTGGGAGAACTTGCAAAATAGCAGGGTGTTCAAATACTTTTTTTCCTCACTGTATATTGAAATAATTCTCTTAAAGCATATAATAATAGTAATAGCACAGCTGATTTATGTATACCAACTGTGTGGCTGTTGTATGTAAGAGTTGTATTTTTTTCCGTCTACTAGCTATAAAGACCTGCAATCCTTGTATTGTTACCTGTGGCATTTTGGCTTCGCTACACATGCATGATGCCCCCAAATGATCAAAGCTTCATCTTCTTGAAGACTGTTTAATAATAACTGATGCAGCTGATTTTCAAAATGTAACACTACTTAGTTTTCCAGTATGTCTTACATCATCTGGATTTGTTCTGCTAAGTACAGCTGTTTTATGTAAGAAAGTATAAATATTAAATTTAAGTATTGAATTTTGAGATTATTGAATGACTCATCCAGAAATCTGGGGCAAAAATAATGCCGTGTTGGGATTTCAGTGTTTGCGTAACAGTTTTGAAACTGATAGAACTAGTCATGTTTAAGCAGCTTTTGTTAATGGGTTAAAGTGAATTGAGTGAATCTGATTATAGTGTTTGTCTGTCTGCAGTTCGAGCAGTTTGAAAGCACAATCGGTTTTAAGCTTCCAAACCATCGTGCTGCCAAACGGCTCTGGAAGGTCTGCGTTGAGCATCACACCTTCTTCAGGTAAGTAATTCAAGATTTATTTTTCTTCTGTTTTGTGATGTAACTTTTTTCTACATACTGAGCTTATTACTCAGCTTGTATATGTGTAATTATAGCACCAGTACTATTCAACAAAATCCCATTCAGCCTCTAGATGCCATTATAATATGAACTACATAACCACTGTATTCACATCTGTGATCACAGGCATGCCAGCCTTGCAGTTACTCACCACCACAGTTAAACAGAGGCAGTGTTAAGGTTGTTAGCTGTTGGAACATTGTGCCAAGTTGCTGTTTTAAGCCAAAAATTGGTCTCGTGGGCTGTTTCGAGTAGCAAACCCAGCCTGAGGGCTCCCTGGAGACGGTTTAAATGAGTAGGAGTTTCAACGCTTCTCTGCGCTTGATTTAAATCCTTGTTTTCATTTCTGCTTTGATTAATGTGCATGTTTGTAACTTGTTACAGGCTCGTGTCTCCTGAGGCTCCACCAAAGAAGTTCCTGAGCCTCGGCTCCAAGTTTCGCTACAGCGGCAGGACGCAGGCTCAGACTCGCAGGGCCAGTTCTCAGATCATCAGGCCGGCCCCGCTCTTCGAACGCTCCTCCAGCAAACGCTACAACATGTCTCGCAGCTTAGATGGAGGTGAGGAACAGGTTGTGGTCCAGTGCTGTCCATCCAAGATTGCTGTTTTGTTTTGTTTTTAAAGCTGTTTTGAAGCAGTTTTTATCATTTTATACATTTGTTATTGTGTGACTGCTTTTTTGTTTCCTCTTTTTTATTTGTGTGAAAACCAAAGGTGTATGTTTGCTCCTGAAAGCTGGCAGAGCTCAAAGTGAGGCAGTGTCAAAGCCACAATGAATATCTTAACAGCCATATGCAGGAACAAATTAAACCCTTCATGCAGCTGCTCACATTTTTTTTCCTGAGATTAAGGACAAACGTTCAGTGTCCTTAAAACATCACAGATTAAAGTGCGCAACATTCATCTTTTTTTCCTCCGATGTTTTAGCTCCCATTATGGAGAACCATGAGACTCCGATGAAGGACAGCACCGCTGACGGGGCAGCCAAAGTCATTGCCAAGGGAGACATTATCACCACGGTAACAACAGAGAAAAAGGCAGAAGAAGAGAAGGCGGTGCAGGAGGATATACAGAAAGATGCCACTGAGACAGCAGAACCAGCTGCCACAACACCACTCAGACACGACACAAAGGTAAACCGCTCTGTCACAGGCTCGCTGCAGCTGGAGCTGCATCAAAATGAACATCACAGGGGTTGTGAATGTCTCTACTTTGCTTCGGGGGGATGTTAACTCTGAGTCAAAGTCAGGTTGCCCTTTAAAACCTTTTATATTGCTTTCTTTCTTTCTTTTTTCTTTCTTTCTTTTTTTTTTCTTTTTCTTTATGGTAAAGTTCTTAATGGCTGATGTGAATTTCCCAGTTGCTTTCAGCTTAACTCGCTTCTCTAGACCAGGGGTGCCCAGTCCTCGAGAGCTACTATCCTGCAACTTTTAAATGCATAGCTTCTCTAATACACCTGAATCAAATGGTTGAATTCCCTTATGCACGAATCATTCAGCTCTGCAGAGGCCTGGTAACAAGCCATTCATTTGATTCAAGTGTGATGGAGAAGTGACGCATCTAATAGTGGCAGGATAGTAGCTCTCAAGGACTGGACTTCAGTGCCTCTGCTCTAGACTATGCTGGAGTGCTTCTCATCTTGTGTGCGCTTTACTAATTAGCTTTTCTTTTCTTGTCCTTCCTTTGACCCCACATTGTATTTGTGTGTGCTCATGCGTATTCACACTCTTCCCCTTCGCTTCTCTCTATTTACACACACATCATTTCTTCGTTGACATTTGCCTCCATCAGCGCTCCCCACATGTATACACAACCGACCCTCTCCGCTCTGAGCTCTCACTCCCCTCATCTCCTGTTTCATCGACTAAAGTGCGACGGAGGCGCAGGGAGAACGCTCGTAAGAGGGCCTCATCAGTCAGTCCAGCCAAGAGCAGCACTGGGTGCCGCCGCCGGCAAGCCCACGCAGATCGTGAAGCCGCTCTGCTGGAGGAACAGGCGCTGCTGCTCTCGGCACGCAAGCAGAGGCTGGAGCAGGGCAAGCGCCGCGGCGGCACACTCTTCTCCTTCTCCCTGCATCTGCCCGATCTGTCCTCCATCCTGGACGAGGATGGCTACATCACCTTCCCCGATCTTACCGAGATGCGCTTCCTCCCCATGTGCGCACAGAATTTCCTTCCCATCAAGTCACCGTCACTCATACCCTGTTTCCTCTTCATCTTCTTCTTCCTGCTTTCCACCTCCTTCTCTGTCCCCTATGCCCTCACCCTCTCGTTCCCACTGGCGCTGTGCCTCTGCTACCTGGAACCCAAGGCAGCCTCCCTGACCGCCTCCATAGCCCAGGGCTACCATGACCATGACAGTTCAGAGGAAGAGGAGGTGTGTGTGCGTATGCCTGTATGTTTCAGTGCCCGCCTGACGGGTCCATTATCTGGTCCATTATCCCAGTTAACAACGTATCCTCTCCTGTAACTGTTCAGAGCCAACCTGGAGACTGTGTGTCCCAGTGTCTGTCAGTCTCCTACTTTCAGAACCTCATCTCTGCCAGGTCATCCCTTCATTCCGTAGAATGCATCCTCATCAGCACCACAAGTCTCACCATTTCATATTTGATTGGCAGCTTCACAATGAGAGTGTTAGACACAAATGGGCGGCACCACTGGGACATGGTCATCATTTAGTTTTATGCAGCCTTGCATATAATATTCTATGAAATATGTCTCAGTAGTGTTTTTATCAGAGATTATAGAAATTTTAAGGAGTTGCTTATCTTCATTTAGTCACTAATGCTCCATCAAATACTTGGCTTTGTGCCTAGTCCATCTCAGCGTTATCATCTCCAGTACCAGTCAAACATTTGGACACAGCTTCCCATCATGTCCACTGTTATGACCCAGCCCTGCTTGGCAATATAAAACTGAATGCCATGTTAAAGTGGACTTTTTAAAGAGTTTATTAGATCTGGTGGTACCTGAAAGATAACAAACTGTGGAACAAAGGGCAAGTGGTGCTACTTAAGTAAAATAAATAGACAAAACATAGAAACTCTTTATTTTTTATTTATTTTTTTTCCTAAGCTTTGCCCAGAACAAAACCAGAACTAAGACTTAACTTGGCTGTCGACCATCACTAGCTAAAAACCAAAGTAAAGCAAGGAGTAGCACTTTAAAACCTGTTGTTAAACCAAAAACAGCTATGATGAGTGAGTAGGTGCCTTTCCATTACCCCTAGAATTGTGCAAAGCCTAAATATCGCCATAACAAACCAGTAATGGAAGCACCTACATTTCAGAAAACCTCTCGGATATCGCAAAAAAGTTTTTACGCTCTCATTAAGTTGTTTTTCAGATGTTTCAATATAAAAGTATATTGCAAAAGTGTAATGGAAACACTTTTTTTGCATTTACATGTTCCCAGGTCACATGGGGTCACGTGACTTGATCATTTCAGATGAAGATGGAGCGGTAAGAGTAGACGCAGGAGGAGACAAATCTTTTTTACAAACAATTAAAGAAAAAATTATAACCAAGAGTTTTACAAAGAATTAGAAATCTCCTTCCTCCTCAAAGTGGAGTCTCACGGGACGAGATTTTACGAGAATAACGGCTAGTGCGCTAAACATCATTCAGTGGAAACACCTGCAAATCACAATTGCAAATATCGCTTTTATTTTGTGAAACACTGTAATGGAAACGCAAGTAATGTGTGTTTTACCAAAACTTAAAGCTGCTCTTGCCTTCGAAGGACAAAGGTGTTTTTCATTCGATAAAAACTTACCAGTTTTTAATAATTTTACTCATTTTACTTACTGAAAACTTATTTACTGTAATGAAAAGCTCAAAAGATTAAACCTCATCACCGGTTGTAAATGCAATATGAGAGCTTCTGCTCTATCAAATCAACAGCTTGAACAGACATGAGCAAGCTGCACACAACAAGACACAAGCTCGGCAAATGACAGAATGACTTTTATACAGAAGGTGCAGAAGCAGCTGCTTTGATTGGCCAGGAGGTCTGTTGTCAGAGGTGGGCAGAACAGCTGGGGGGGGATCAGCTTTTGGTTGCCTTTTTTCTTCTTTATATCAGTGGCTGCCATCAATGGCCGAAACATCCACGCTTCTAACTGGTGCTGAAAATGTAGGCCTTTACAGCTTAGAAAGCGACCAACATCAGCTACATGCCAACATTTTCCATGCACCCAGTCTCTCTGCATTGCTATTTGACGCAGTCAAAGCTAAAGAAATTACCATAAATCATTTAGTTCACACTTAGTTGGAGTAGGGCTGTCACTGTTTTATCAAAGATGATTTGTGTTTGGAGAGCCAAGACGTGACATTTTTCTGTCCAGCATCTGCCTTTGGAGCGATCTGTGCAGGGTAACATGCTGCGATGCAGAGAGACTCTTAAGACCTGAATGCTTCCACATCACCTTCAGTGATGACGAGCATGGAAAGGAGGGGGAGGGCCTGAAAGTCAGGTTTCTGTGCAGCCATGAAGTCATCTTGTCCAATTTGTAGTATGACGTTTTTGCTGCTTTTGTGATTGTTTGTTTTAAAAACATACCTTATACAAATCTGATAAAAAAAACAAAAACATTTTAACTCTCAAAGTGACTGACTGATGGGTTCAACTTCCTCTGAGTCTGTTTTGCTTGCTTATTTTTTTAATTTGCTTTTTATCTTTTTTTTTCTTTTTTTTTTTAAGATCTTAAATTTAGTGTTGTCTGATAACTCGTGGCTTACCGTTTCATCATAGCATTTCCATTCGTCCCATTTGTGGTAAAGAGAAAAATTTCTGGTTAGAATGAATGCATTTACGAAAATTTACAAGTTTGGTCCTTCTTGTTTCTCTTGCTTGCAACTTGGAACGGTTTGGTTTGGTGTGCACATGCAGACTGACAGCGAACAAACTGACTTTGCCTTTGACGGAGAGATGACTGCCACAGAGGTTTGTATATCAGAGAGTATATATATATATCGGGCATAACCAAGTTTAGGAAGAATAATTCTCCTCAAAAAGTATTAGGAAGAATGTGTGTCTTTTAAAGTCTTGCATGTTATGCATGTAACTGATCTTTTTCTGCACATTCACTTCTTGTTTTTCTCATTATTTTTAATTTGACTATAAATACACTTCCCTTATTTTACAATATGTCCCTTTTTCCACTGTACTATATTACTACTGACTGTTGTCTAAGCGCTGTACCTTATTATTCTGAGGCTAACACAGTGTAACAGTGACAACATTTTCACTTTAGAGCGTACTTTTCTGAAAAAGTAAATTCAATTTCTCTCATTGCAACTAATTTTTTTTTTTATTTCTGACAACCTAACAACAACAAATGAAAAAACAAGTTTTAAAGCTCCGAATGGCAACATGTTTTTGTGGATTTAATTATTAAATGCAAGTGTTTGGTTTTACTTAAGTAGGTTGTAACGATGGTTGCAAATGCTGTGGCATTCCTTAGTGCAAGTAAGAGCAGCAGAGAGCTGCTTAAATCTACCAGCCCGTGGACAGACTGTCACACAGTAGGACAACAATAATACGCATGTTGAACTAATTAATATAACCTGGAAAACTACAACGTAAAACAGGTGGTTAATATTTTAGCAGTGCTCGTTTGCAGCTGCAGGCTGTAAGCCAGATGATGAACTGTGTTATAAAGCCGACTTTAGTTTTAATGCAACAGATCCAATTCTGCTTTTGGAAAAGCATAAAAAAATTGAAAACATTTTTTTTTTTTACCATATTATGACAACCTAGTAACGGGTGCTAAGGCAGCTGCTTGACAGAGAGGATTAGCAGACAGTCAGATTCTGTTCCCTATTCTTTACTTTTTTCTTTTCCCCATTAATTTCTGCTACTTGTTAGACTTTCTGTTCCCCTACTTTCCTTCTGCATATCTCCGCTTTAACAACTTTTCGCTACTTTGTCTCACTGTCTCTGTGCTCTCCTCCTCACTCGCCGTCAGTCGGAAGCAGATGAGGACTCTGATACGCGGACTCAGGTACACTGGTCTCGGTTCATGGCCCAGCTCAGTGCATCACACCACCATCAGATGCACTGACAAATCAGCCATGGGTCACGTTGTGCTGTTCCTTGGCTTGCGCTTGCCTGCTGCCATCGCTGTTGACACACTCACTATTGCAACACGCCAGGTTGATCATTCGCTTCTGCCATCATCTGTCAGACTGCTGATGTAGAGCTGTCGCCGCTTCAAAACCTGCTATTTCAACTTTCTTTATTTAAGTTCTTAACATATCCGTGTTTATAAATCCTGCCGCTACACTCCAGAGTGAAATGTCTTTATTTTTGTCCATGGGTTTTACTGAGTTGTATTATCATTCATCAATTACAGCCGTATTGTTGAAGACAAAGCTCCCATTTTCTTCCAACTAGAGTTGGAATTAAACACACCACCTTTTAGCACCTAATTACCCTCTTCAATTCCTCTCCGCTCTTTGTCTCTGCAGTATAGTTTCATAAGAAGAGTAAAGGGGGAAAACGTTTTTATCAGACATAGTAATCTGATGCTAGAGGTTGGTGAGCAAACAGTGCATGACGAAATGTGCATGCAAGCACTTTTATGGTATGAAAAATCCTAACAGTTGATGGGTCTCATAACAAATATGTCTGAGTCTTCAGTAGGTGCCCCTACTAGAAGCTGTCGTGTGGATTTACTGTGTGGATTAATTCTTGCTGTTAGCTTTTAAATACATTTTTAATACAAATAAAACCAAAATGAGATTTGGGAGTGTTGTGCTTAACTAAACCAAAGAAATTAATTCTGTGAATTATGCATGAAACCATTAAGACCAGCTTGGTTTGGTCACTAGCTCTCATGTTGTCTGACCTTTTGCTGTTATTTTGCTGTTTATGCTAAAAGCTGCATGGATAGCCTGCACAGCCTCCAAAACAGGCCTGTGAACAATACGGTTAATTGGGAAGCTGATAATGCAGCTGATTTAGGTCTGCAGAATGATTGTTTTGTTTCCAGACCTTCTCAGAGCTGCATTTATGCTGCCCGACGGTTTTTGGTTGCTGTTTGGATATGCAAGCTGCCTTTGCATACATAAAGCATGGCTGCAGTTCCCACCATGCTGCCACTGCCCTCATCTTTCCTGTATCACAATTCATGGGCTCCTGTAGGACACGGAGCCTCCGCAGGAGGTGGTCAAACACCAGACAAACATCAGCGAACTGAAACGCTCCTTCCTGGAAACCGGTGGCAGCAGCTCGCCAGGTCTGACAGAATGGGAGAAGAGACTTTCCTCGTCCCCTCTGCGTTCCCCCAGAGTGGATGATGCACCGATGATCGAGCCGCTGGAGCCGCAGGACGTAAGCTGCAGTCCACGGCAGACTGAATGGCAGCATGTGTGTTTGTAAAGCATGACATCAGCAAGGAGATGTTTATGAAAACAAAGGTGTCGGGATTAAAAAGTAAATACAGGTACCTCGACGGGATATATGGAGGGCATTTAATTTCTACGTCAGAATCCACCTGGTTCGAGGCAGCTTGTAGCTCAACTTGTAACACTACCTGTTCCTGTGTAAAAGGCTGCAGCCTTTTCAATGCAGCTGACACAGGTTTGAGTCCTGGTCTGGAGCCACCATCCACTATCTGACCTTTTTCCTGTCAAGTTACTATTAAATAAAAGCCACTACAGCCCAAAAATAGTTTTTTGTAAAAGGCAAGGCAGTTTATTTGTATAGCACATTTCATGTACAGGACAATTCAAAGTGCTTCACGTAAAACAAAAGCATTACAGATATTAAGAAATAGTAAAAGCCAGCAACAAACTGCAAGAATCACAATAAAGTCATAAATTACATTAAAATTATTAAAAAGAGAAGTTAAAAAGTTACCGTGCAGAATATATTCATAGGCGCATGAAAAAAAGAAACGTTTTTAACCTGGATTTAAAAAATGTCTACATTTGGTGAAAGCTTAATCTCCACTGGCAGTTTGCGCCACTTGTTTGCAGCATAACAGCTAAATGCTGCTTCTGGTTTAGTCTGGACTCTGGTCTGGACTAGTTGACCAGAATCTTTGGATCTTAGAGCTCTGCTAGGTTTATATTCTCTGAACATATCACAGATGATCTGGGCCTAAACTGTTCTGGGATTTGAAAACGATCAGAAGGGTTTTTATATCTATTCTGTGACTAACTGGAAACCAGTGTAAAGATTTCAAAACTGGTGTGATGTGTTCAGATCTCTTAGTCCTGGTTAAAAATCTAGCAGTTAAAAGAATCAGCCTGGTTTAGTACATTTTACCAAACCTTTTTTTCACACCCTTTCGAATATATCATATGTTTCAGACTTATCTGAAATATTTTGAATTTCTCATGAACCTACATATAATTCTCCACAAAAATAAGTTAGTTTCCCCAACCTATTAATAATAAAACATTCAAGCATCCTATATACATAAATATTATTTTTTAGTCTCTTCAGAGACCCCTTCCCAGGTTCAGGTTGAGAATACTTTTAGTTTGTGGTGATATAAACATTGGCCCATCCTAAACACTGTCTAAAAGGTTTACTCTCAGGATTGTTCTATCTTTATCCATCCTGATTAGCCTCCAAGCCCAGTCACGGGGAAACGTCCCCATAGAGTGATGCTGCTATCACCATGGATAATATTCATAAGGTGGTGCTTAGTGCTGAGATGTATTTAGGTGCCATTTGGCAAGTTTCCAGCTGGTTTACATGTGCCTTTTGGTAAGGAATGGCTAACAGCTTGACTAAAAGAGTTTTTAAAGTTATCCCATTTCCCTAAGTCCCTAAGAATCACATTTGTTGCTATTCATGGTTTGTTGATTACAAACACCCTTCATTCCAGCCAGATCTTGGAAGGGCGCCGAGAATTCCAAACTTCTTCCACTTGAGAAAAATGTAGGCTGTTTTTTTTCTTTCGGACTGCTATAGTTTTGTTTTTGTCTTGTTTTGTTTTTTTCTAACAAGTAATACTCTAAAAGCTGTCTGCTTTGGCATTGAATAGAATCATGTGTAAATTTCTGAAGGAAAAAAAGTATGGAACGTTTTAAAGCGTTAATAAATGTGGGAATTATAGAAGAGTGAAACCTTCCTGTTGGCATTAGTGCATTTTAATCTATTCTTTGAGTCATGTATGCATTATTGTACCTGTCAAGCCTGGAGTAGTGCTCTATTTTTTGTTTTTATTTTAAAATATTGACAAGCATGACAGAAAAAAAGAATCAACCCCTCTATTATTTTATTTTTGTTGTTTTGTTTTTGTTTTTTCTTGTTTCTTAGAGGCTGACTAATACAGCATTTAGTGTAAATTTTTCAGCTTTCCAGAAAAGCCTCACATTTGAGACTGTTTTAAACAAATCTTTCAGATCTGAATGGGTTTAAGAAGCTGGACGTTTTGATGAAGGCAACAGATTTGTAAATCAATTATCAGTCAGTACACAAATAAAGTTTAATGCATGTTGAATACAATAAGTGTGTTTCTCTTTGCGATGGTAATCGTGTCGTCACTAAATTTTTGTCAATAACTGATTGATAGGAGTTTGCCATGGTAATGGAATCAGAAATCACGTATTAGTTAGCGATTGTAGCAAGTTTTATCAGTTGATGTGTCGGATAATCGGATGAACTGATGAGCAGCACTAATGACACATCTGCCATCAAATGTTTGAGACTTAAATGATGAGACACGTTATTTCCACTTGAGCTTCAGAATTGACAACTTCCTGTTTGCAATATTTGGTTGGCAGTGAACATGTCAGAATATCTGTGACCTTTTAATTTCCTTTCCCTTACAGACTGAAGATGAGGAGCCAGCCGGAGAGGAGGCAAAAGAGGCGGTGGGACTTAAAGGCATTGAGGTACGCTGCCTTCTGTTAGTCTTTCATCCCCGGAGATATTAAAGTTTATTGTTGGTGTTGTGTCGCCTTTGAAATTTTCCATCTCTACAAGTATGTGGGGATTGTTTTTTTGTTTTTTAAAGAAATCAGAAATAATTACTTTTTTTTTTTGTTTCCTGATTTGTACTTTTCATGCTGCTCTGATCTCAAAATGAAAGTCCTATAATGTTTTGCTATTTTGTTTCTTTAGATCAGCCATTCAGTCATTGTTTCATATTTCTTTCTGAGATAATCCCTCTCTCCAGAAAAACTAGGATTAAAGGTTAAGATGTATCCATACTTGTGGAGCTCCTGCTGTGTGTGTTGTTTTAGTATGAGTGTTCACTCCGTAGAGCCTGTTTGAAGCATGTATCAGTTGTGTGATGCCCTTTGTTTATTAACTTGAGCGATACTTTTCCAATAAGTGAAGTGTCTCCCCAGGCGGCAGGATATCTGGTGAAATATGTGGCAGACAGTATCGTAACAGATGGGGCCACCACCTCTGGGGCTCACGGGATTAGTTTGTCAACCACTATGGACGACGACGTCTTCATGGACGGGACCCTGAGGGAGGAGGCAGATAAGAAAACCCCCGATTCCCAGGAGGAGATGTCTGAGAAATCAGTGGTGAAGGTCAGCCCTGGAGCAGTGAGACAGGAGGTGTCTCAGGCCATCAGCGACAAGAAAGGCACGCTCATCATCTTAAAGGAGGCGGACAATAATCCAGACACTGAGGTCAACGAGACAAGTGCTTTGGTTGAAAAAGAGGAAGGGAAAGTCCTGGAAGGGTTGAAAGTTCACAAAAATGAGTTGGTATCTGCATCTAAAGAGACGGAAACTCTTGACACTTCTGCTGTTTTCGGAGGCAAAACTGAAGTAGTCAAGATTATGAGTCCCAAGTTGGAGATAAAAACTGATGATGTCACTCAGATTAAAGGTATTGACTCTCCTAAAAAGGCAATGGCATCATGGATTTCTGAGGAGGTGAAAACAGAGACATCTGAGGTCTGCAAAAGTGATTCTGCAAAGGAAGTAAAAGAGATGGAGACGACCGATGGGGATCAGCAGAAAGCAGAAATCTTCACCTTTGAAGAAGTCCAGTCCGAGCAGCCAAAGTCCATCCTAACTCAGATTACAGTTTCTGAATCTTCAGCTGCATCTTTAGCTGTGGTACTGTATGAAAACAAAAAGCAACAATTTAGTTTTGGCTACCTCCTCTCACATCTCCACTGCCTACTCCCATTTACTTCCCTCCAGCAGCAGTAGCCAAACCAGTCTTAACAGTGTAATCAAGCCCTGTGCATGGCTAACAGTCCCTTTAACCCCCAAAGTTTTTTATTCTCACGCTACTGGTTTCTGTTGCAGTCGGGCCCGCAGCTTCTTTTTTGAAACATACAGTTTTGTGTTTGAGTTTGATTTTGTTTACAGCTTAAAACAGCTTCCCATGCCTGAGCAGCTGGCTCCCTCTACCACAAAAAGGAAAGAAATTGGAGCTGGCTCTTGTTGTTTCTTGTCCTTTTTTTTTGCTCAGCTACACCAATTACTTCCTTTCAGCTCTGTTATCAGTTCCCTGAAAGCGGTGACTTCATAGCCCTGGCTGGATGCCACCGCTGGTCCCCCTCTCTCATCCTGCTAAATCCTGCACCCTAAAAGAAAATTGGGTTAAAATATTGTATGGATCTACCTGAAAAGATATTTCCTCTGTTCTTAACCAGCTTTCAAAAGCATATTAGCAGACAACCGCTCCTGCTAAATTCTGTGATTCTAAAGCTGGATTTTCATTGGTTGCATAAGTCAACGCAACTAATAAGCTGCATTCCATACAATCATTACTTTTTAAACCTTTAATTTTCTATGATCTTTAGTCCTCTATTGTTCACTTCAACTTTTGACTGTCCTTTTTTCTACTTTTCTCTGTTTCCATTCATCCTTGTATTCCATCAGTCTACACTGGGATGGGTTTCCTCCTCTCAAAAGGTGAACCACATGTCTTAAAATCTGTCTTCCAGTATGTAATTCTGTCAAGATGTGAGCAGTGAACACGTCTAACCAACATTACACATTTTTCCCCATCAGGCATGATGTGGAACTGTAATGCTTGGATTTTGTTTTGTCAAGGTCAAAATCGTTATCTAATTGTACAATTACCATTCACAGGCATCAAATGATCAAGAGGATAAGGCAGTGGTTGCCGAGGAAACAGAAGCGGCATCAGCCAAGTCAGCAGGGCCAACGGTGAATATCCAGACAGCAGAGGCTGCACATGACAAACACTTTGTAGCTCAGGAACATTCTCTAGCAACCTCCATCACCCAACAGTTGAGTCAAAGAACTTTCCTCAGGTCTCAGATAATTTGCCCTTTAGGAAAATGAAGCACTGCCATGCCCAGATGGAGAACTCAGAAAAGCAAATGGAGCAAGTCTAGAAGTTCAGCCTACGCACATTGGCATCTTCTGAGCTCTTTATGTCACCTCCAGATGTTTCTCAGTCTGAGGAAACCCTGTATCATTTCTTCAGTCTCAGCACTGTAACCTCACCAGCACCGACCCCGTCCTGCCGATTCCATCTGCCACCTGTAACCACTTACCAAATGTGACCAAAAGCATGAACCCGTGTCTCAGCCTCCTGACTTCACAGTTAGCTGCTGTGCAGATCAGGGGACCTTTAATGTGAAACACACTTGATTGAAATCTTGTGATTTTACATTCCTCAGCACCCTTCACTGGATTAGAGGCTCTTAATGCATGACTGCATGCTCATTTAGACCCTGCAGTGACTGTCTTTGGCATATTTTATTAGCATGTGGTGCTTTTTTTGTGTGTCAATTTGATTTCATGTGCATCAGTGGGGTGTTATTTTAAGAACCAAAACCTTCAGTTTGAAAGCTCGCTTTGGGGGAGTTTATTTCCAACAGAGCATTAAGCTGAGTCAGCACAGATGGGTTAGAAAAAACTGGCCCCTCTCTGCTGACATTTACTTGTTCCTGTTTTCTCTTCTTGACCACTAGACTCCGGACAGCATGGAGGTGACTGCCAAAGATGTGCCTGTGGTCCACACAGAGACAAAAACCATTACCTACGAGGCTGCAGAGGTACACATAAACTAAAAATCACACAAGCTCGTGTCCACCTGATGATTGCAAGTCCAGTATCCCCTACCTTTAGAGTTTTGTTGCTCTGCACCACCTCTCACATAAAATACCTGTTTTTTAGAAGCTAAATGCTCGGGTCTGCCACCAACTAGCTGGTAACTGTTTGTACTGATGCAGCATACAGCAGAGAAATGTTCCTCTGAAAAGCTAAAAGAAGCAGAAAATATCCAGTGTGGATGAATTCAAACAGTACAAGTGATCCAAGGCTTAAAAAGTGAGATAAATGAACAACTTTTCAGGAACTGCGGAGCTGGGAGTTATTGACACTTAAAAGCTTTACAACATATTTAATTTGACAGGGGATTAGACGTGTGAGAAATGGTTACAAACCTGAACAGAATAGATTTGATTCAGCCCTGAGAAGCTTTATAGGTGCTCACTGTGAGATCTTCCAGCTCAGAAATTGATGAAACTTATATAAAGCAGATGGCCTTCTATGGGCTCATAAATAAAACTCATCACCTGCTCAGTAATAAACTATAACGTTACAAACTATTTCTTGACCTCAATGAGCACTTTGTAAACATGCCACTTGCATAAAGAGCTACAGCGATGGCTAGTTTGATTTATCCACCGAGTATCAGCATTGAAGAGCTCTGCTTCAAGAATGAATTGAGCGATAACTGAATACATTACTTCTGAAACTAAAGGGTTATTTGATTTTTGGGGGGATTTTGTATATTGTGAGAAATTTTGAAGTTTCATCAAGCACTTGGCTCATCAACTGACTCAGTTGACACAAAGCATGTTCCATCCACCTTTGAAGGATGCCTGTAACAGCTTGGGTAGCATTTGATGGAGGAAAACAGCTTTCAAGTCAACACGGTGTAGCTTTTGCAGCTTTAGTTAATAGATAGCTAAAAATTACATTCAACAGCAGCTGAAACTAGTTGAAAATGAGCTTTACAAAAGTGTCATGTCCTTATCTAGAGAACAAATATGGGGTGTTTTTGCTCATTGACAGGTTGACACTAATGGTGACGCAGACCCCGGGGTGTTGCTGAGTGCTCAGACCATCACCTCGGAAACCACCAGCACCACGACAACCACACATATTACAAAGGTCAGAGGGCATCTGTTGTCTCCTTAGCTTTTAAACAACTGAAGACTCAAACATTTCCACAGACGTAACATACCAGAGTTCCTCTCTGCTTACTGGGAAATTATACCATAAATTATTATAAAAGAAAGGTTTAAGAGCATCTTGTACATTTTATGTCTCATTACACAATCCATGCCTGAAAAGAGAAATACAAACCTGATTGTTCTTTTCCTGCACGATCACAATCGCAATGATAAGCTTATTTGTCTCTGACCAACATATTTGTGTCCTGAAGTTAACTTTAGCAGTTTATAAACCAGATAACCAGAATTAACATGAATGAATGAAAAACAAGGAAATTAGATTATACTTGTGAATATTAAGAAATTTATGATCTATAAATTACTTACAAAAACACCTAACTGTTAAATTCCATAATACTTAACACAGATTGGTAATGACTGTGGCACATCTGAAGGTTTAAATTGATTACCATAAGAACTTTTATATATAAACAACTTAAAGTGTATTTTAAATAATATATCCATGACAAAGCTCTTAAATTTTAAAAAGAAAGATTATCTTTGTTCTGTCAGACGGTGAAAGGAGGAATATCAGAGACGAGAATTGAGAAAAGGATCGTCATCTCTGGAGATGCAGATATAGACCATGATGAGGTATGTTAATCGCTTCATGCTTTTTATCCTTTATTCTTTATTATATTCTGTATTCTTTTAATATGATGAGAAAAATTTGTTTACCAAACTGCTGAACAGTGAGCATCAGGGACTTTAGCTGAAAACACACCGGTGGCGGCTGACTGTAAAGCGTGAAGTTCCCTTTTCAAGTTTTGAAGCTCCTAGAAAAAACTGAAAAAAACTGATTTCTCATGAGATATACCCGACTCATGCAAGTACATCCTGACTCCTGTCCCAGGGCAGATTCTCTTCTATGGTGCTTTACCAACCTTTTTATATATATATATATATATATATATATGTTCGGGGGGGGGGGATTTCTCTTCCCCACTTTGTAGCACAGTGTGATGTGTCAAACATACCTGTAAAAAATTAATAAGCAGACATTAATTACTGGCCATGAGACATAACCGGAGCCACAACCTCATCATTAAATCCCATCGGAAATATGCTTGTTGAGATAAGTCTCTTAAGTTTAAGCTGTGCATCGCCACACAGAAATGTAATCTAATGTCTCAATGCGGCAAGAAGGTTTTTCATGGTAAACATTTCATTATATAATACAGATCGATTTAGAAATTGAATTTAGAAGTAAAGATTACATTAAAGCCCACAAAATAATACAACTTTGCCAACTTTGGAGATAAACCTTTAGGCCACCTGCGTTTATTAGAAAGGTATAAATTGTAGGAATGTTATAGTAGGCTTACACTGTGGAGTCAGAAATGTTGATGGAATTCTATGTGGAGAACTTCACCACAGCCTTACTGTCTGCATTGTGATGCTTCTTACATGCACTACAGACAACACTTCAGTCATGTAATGGGCCATTGCAGGATGCTGCCGGTGTGTTTTTGCCTTTAAGATGTACTTTACAAGCAGCCACTGGATTAGGACATGTGACATTTTTAACACATTATTAACTCATAATAAAGTTTAACAAATAATGAAACTATGGCATGTGAGTAAAAGGTGACTTCACTGTTGGCTTACTGACTTAAAATCCAAATCCCTGCTCCCTTCCCCGTTCTGTCTCCCCCTGGTGATCCCTCCTGGCACTGCACCCTTTTAAATAGGCTCTGGCTCAGGCCATAAAGGAGGCTAAAGAGCAGCATCCTGACATGTCAGTGACCAAAGTAGTAGTACATAAAGAGACAGAGATCACGCCAGAGGACCGGGAGGACTGACCCAGGTAAGACAACGAGACCACAGTCCTGGTCCGGGCCCTGTCCGGTTTAGTCTGGGCTCTGGCATGCTGCTTTTCCCATTAGCACTTCCTCTTACTGGGTGGTCCAGATCACCCTGTTTCTGTAGCACTTAGAGCTTGAGCATCACGCTTTTGTCGTCCCAGCTTCTCCCCCTGTGCAGAGAAAAGGTCAGCTGATGCACACAGACTGGATGTTATAGTCTTGGCTAGTAATGACAAGGCTTTAAATCCATAACTGAAATCCTGCCGGCAGTTTCATACAATCTCATGTGATTTGGCTGCAACACTGCCCCCTGCTGGACATGAAATGAATCTCTTAGTTAAGGACCTGTAGCTCTTACAGAATATGAGAGAGAAAAAAAAACTTTAATAATTTATTATTATTTATTTTGTTCGTTTGTTTGCTTGTTTTTATTTAAACAGTTTGGTATTTCAGAAAAAAACTAATTTACAATCTATCAGTTTTTGGCTAAAATACAAATAAAAACATTCAAGAAGGTACTAATGTGTGGTGCAGTTTGCTATCAAAGCATTTTCTATACATTGTGTTGACCCACAAAGAGGAATTGCAGTAGAGAGATTAAATACCGGCTGAACCGGCTTCTGCTTCTCAGAGATCTCAGCCTGTGAACTGCAAATGCACTCGTAAGTGAAATATGATCTTTTTTTTTGTTTTTTACAAAAACCTACACACTGAAGCAAAACATTTAATTTGTTTTGCATAAAAACCATGCTACAGCTAATATTGGGTTATTTTTATTCAGGATATTAAATTAAAAAATTAACTATCAAAAAATGTTTATAAAAAAAATAATAATTAGGCAAATAAGCATAAAGAGCCAACGCTACACAATAATAAATACTTAAGATGGGAATTTATCCCTTAGATATTACAACTGTGTTTCTAGGACACCCGTGTTTGTTGCAGTTTGACATACTTCTCATTTCAGTTTTTTTCTTTTGTTTGGAGAAAAATAGGTTGGCTGTCCCTGATGCAGTGTTAATACAAACCCCACAAATGCAGCCATTTGTGTTTTAACTTGCCCACTGTTGGTACTGTGAGGGGTCTGGCTGCATGAAGGAACTTGTCATTTAATTGTTTCCTAAGCCTTTCTCTGTGTGGAAGTTGCTTGCTGTTTAGTTTCCCCTGAATCACCTTTTGGCTCTGAAGCTTGTTATTTCATTAGCATCCGACTGATACGATGCAAAGCGCGGGGCTTGGGATGAGCAAGCGTGCATGTTTGCTTGCGTGACTCACCAGATGGGAATGCTTGGTTTTGTTTTTTGCAGCCTTGCCCTCGGTTGTGTGTGTGCTGTTTAATGTCTGTGTCAGATTGGCACTCATAACACTACACTACATGTTTTCTTTATAAAGCTGCACACAGTGTGGGACAAAAATTAGAAGAAGAAAAAAAAATGGCTGCTTAAATTTAAACCCTTGATGATTGTTAGAGTACACACAAAGAAAAATGCTGACCAGAGTGGGGATTTTCATTTCTTGTTTTTTGTTTTTTGGTTGGTTTTTTTTTTTTTTTTTTTTTAACTTTTTGAAGTCATGCTTTATTCCCAAAGGATTTTCAGCCCATTTGCCTTCATCTTGAGGGTCCCTTTATAAATGTGGTTTTAGGGCTGGTGTTAGAGCCAGTTTTAAGTTGGTTCTAGTGCAGAGGTGAAGGTACATCTTAACGTCATGTCATAACACACCTTTAACCCTCCTTTAATGGATTACAATGTTTGACCTGTTTTACCATTAAACAAATGTCTTAACATCATCAATCTTGCTTTAAAACAGTTTTAAACAGCAGTTAGTGGTATAGCACTAACCAGTTTCCAAATGCTAGCTGGAGGAAATGAATGGCAGGAGAAATAATATTTAGAAATGCAAGCTGATATTATTAACACAGAAAAGTCAATAAACAAAGCAGGAAACTATTATTTAACTCCAGCTGCAGACTGTTATATTCCATATTTTTGGGCATTAGGCAGCATTTAGAGAACCGACCTATAATAGTGACTGAAATTGTATATCAGTTTGTTTAGGCACCATATTGTATTCTCTCTGATGCTGTCTTTTATATGTAAACAAACCCTAAATTCTAATTACAAGTTGTTTCCACTCATACTTTAAGATATGTCTAAAGTATTATCTCAGTCTATTTCTAATCCTTATAATCAAATATTAAACATATCTGTCCACAGCATGAATAAATGAAACATTTATAATGGATTTCAATATTCCAACACATTTATCAGTAATGTGACTGTAAGTAAATTCCACCACATCAGACTTTTGTAAAAACAAAATCATTACTTGATGATTTCAGAAGTGTAATAATTTATTTACTCTAATAAAGAAATCCAAAATGGGGGTAAGATTGTGCAGAGGGTCAGATTTTGGTGCCATACTGGTTTAATACTTAGCATTTTTAAAGATATTAAAAAGTGCCAAAAAACAACTATTTATAAATCACTCCATCATTTATACTGAAGAGAGAACAACACAGACACACACACAGGTTCATGCATAACAATTTCCTGTTTTATGGTTCAATTTTATTCTGTTGATTTATTTTACCTTAACACTTCCACTCATCTTCATTTCCAGTTTATTTTATGTTTTAAATTCAAGCTCAACAGTTCCCTTTTATAAATCCTAAAAAACCCTTTCATACAGCAGTTTTTTAAACTTCTGCTCTCTGTAATGAAAACAGGTCTGAAAGCCTTTGCTGAATAAAGCATGATGTGCTGGAGAACAGCTGTTGGATATCTTTTCATATCAATATGGACAGTAGGATCATAACTAAAGTGTGGTTGGAAACTATTCTGAAATGCAGTATTTGTTGCCCACAAGCTTGTGTGTGTGTGTCTCTAATGTGTTATATTTGCACCTTTTATAAGTACCTCTGTTAATGTGACTAAAACTGCTGTATACTGTCAACTGGCTCATTTTCTCTGTTTGGCAGGCTCCACTGTGGCAGTAAAGCCTCAGAAGTAATTAAACATGCATGATATACTCACTTCTGACTCCTCTACTCTTCCAGGAATAACACTGAGGGCTACTTTCAGTTCTGCTTCCCAGAACCAAACGTCCACAACCCCACATTTTACATCGGGACTCTCAGAATACTAGAAAGGTTCCTACTCTCCAAATGCTGCAGCTCGCTGCCAGTCACAAACATCACCTGCAAAGCAAATAGATGCATTCTGCATGAGAACGACGCAATGCTGCATAATCAAACTAAATGCAAGATCATACTGAAAACCATCTGATTTCCAAAAGGTTCTCGATACGTCTGCAAGCCGAATCCCTGTGTGCAGCCAGCATACTGTTTGCTTTCACTGCCTTATGACTGATGCATTTTTATGATTATTGAGAATAATTATTGTAGCAACATTTTATTTATGAAATAAAGCCATCACTCCAGAAACTTAAAATTGCTGTAGACTGTACATGTTAGAGAGCATGTACTATTTAACCTTGCTGTAGAAGTGCCAACCTCATTTCTTCACTCCCTTACACAACACAATGATTTTCCATCAGGTATGTCACTACAGAAATTACTACATCTCAGCACTGTACATATCAAAGCTTTCCTAGGAAAAAAGTTAATTATCTTTCATGGTTGATTTTGTGTCATGCCTTTTTGAATTTAATTTTCCTTTTTACTGTAATTTCAGTGTTTTTATTATTTCTCATCAGTTGCTTACACCATTGCTAAATGTTACAAGGTCTGTTTTCGTAAACGCCAAGGAATCCAAAAGAAAAAAGATTTTTACATGCCCGTGTAGGCTATAAATGTTATCCAGGATGGAAGATAGTTGCAGCACAAATCTCAGGTTTGTGTGACTGTGAGGAAAAGAGCTCAGTCACCCGAGCTCTGCCCAAACTAGATGCAAAGCGAAGAGAGATTTGTAACCATCCAAACTATCCTGAACATGTCAGCTGTATTCTGTTCAAATGTATCTGAGTAGTGTTCATGTACAGCCATGTTCTTCCACAGAATGGTGAAATAAATGTGACAAATGCATTTACTCTTTATTTGCCCCTTTCCTCTAAAATAATAAAAATGATCACAGTACCACAACTTGTTTGTAGAGTGGACAGTGTTTTTGTTTGTTTTTTTATTGCTGAGATTTTCTCCCCACATGAAGTCGAATGTCATGCAGTGAAATAAGTCAACGGTCAAAACTTCAATTATGATAATGTGACACTGGAAATTATCCAAATAAATAAATATTATGAATCAATATTTTCTTTCTGTTGGTTAAGTAATTATACAAAATTTATATCAACAAGCTGAGTTTTTATTTTATTTTTTTATTATTATTATTGGTTTTAAAGTCAAACGTTTGGAGACATTTCCCCAGGACCATATGGGTTTGCTCAGATGGTGGGGGAGGATGCTGGTCAGGACTGGCAGACCCAAACATGTTGTGAGGGTCTAACTGGGAACCTCTGGTGAAGTCCCCTGTCAGAAAGAGTTTCAACTCCCATCTCCAGCAGAGCTTTAACCATGTCCCAAGTGAGGCGGGGAGAGTCTGAGTGGGCTGTGTTCCATGTTTCTATTGTTGAGGCAGCAAACTGTTTGGATTTTCGTAACTGTTCAAACTTGTTTGTGGACACCAGCATTAAAAGATGCCATCAAGCTGAAGGAGAAGTCCTATCGGGCCTTTTTGGCCTGTGAGTATCCGAAGGCAGATGATGGGTATCAGCAGGCTAAACGGAACATGGCTTTACTGAGGCAAACACTCGGATATGGGAGGAGTTTGGAGAGGCCATGGTGAATGACTTTCGAATGGCTTTAAAGAGATTCTGATCCACCATGTAATGGCTCCGAAGGTCAAATCAAATCAATTTTATTTGTATAGCCCTATATCACAACAAAGTTGTCTCAGAGGACTTTACAGAAAGAGGTGTAAATAAACAGAGTC
>JBAMHW010000008.1:23634714-23645558 GCA_037177495.1 Rhadinocentrus ornatus
AGCACATTCAACTATGTAAAGAACAAAGTGTTTAGTAAGAATAGTTCATTCATTCAGATCTAGGATGTGTTATTTTAGTGTTCCTTTTATTTTTTTGAGCAGTGAACATAGACTCCTTGTAGACTGACACTGCCTATTAGAGCTAACGATCAATGCGGCCGCCATCTTGGATGGGTCTCCCATGTGCCGCCAAAGCATTTATTTTTAAAATGTATTCCCAACTACAATCATCGCAACTCCATGAATTTTTACCAGATTTTCTCACAGTTTGGTTTGTTACAAACAGCAGAGATGTTGTTATGATACAGGTCACTGTTACACATTAAAAATACCTGCTTTCATGCTGAAATAATAATAATAAATAATAAATAAATGTATAAATTAATTAATTTGACACTTTAAACAAGTTTGATCATTTAAAATTCTTTCTGTTACACACACGCGCACACACACAAACACACAGGGAACTAAATCCCTTGGAAAAGAACAGTTTTGCATAGCTTCTTGGGTTTGCTGGCACTTTAACTCTAGGGCAGTTTTGCAATGTGGTGCAGCCTTACTTTGAGAAATACAGAGACAACAAAAGACAAAAGCATTAAATGTTGGCTCTATATTCCGATTTGGGTTTCAGCAATGTGCCGTGGTCACATATTACGGGAGAATATTTTGCAAATGGAGACAGGAGCTTTAAGTCTGCCATTAAAGCAGAGGGAATGTCCGCAACTAAAAGGGACACAGTCCCAACTTGTGCTGCCACATTGCCTGACACACTTGGTGTGACATCACAACGGACCATCAGATGGCGATAAATGCCCTGGAACTCCCCTGCAGTGGGATTGTTATTCCAGCCTCCTTAAATAGTAATATTAATCAAAAACATTAACACACTTTGAGAGCTGTTTGATGGGGGCAGTGAGAGTCATAAAATATATATCTTTCGAGGGTAAGTAAGGAAACTGTTTACCAATTTGTCCCCATATGTAGGCTATAAAAGGTAAGTATTATGTTCTATTGTGCCGGTAAAAGCAACCGTAGGCAGCACAAAATACGGGTGGTTCTAAAGTTAGCCCAGAATGCAGAGACCCATCCAATATGGCGGCGATGCTGCATCATGCTCCAGCATATAATGAGACATCTACATATATTATGTCTATGCTCGGGTTGTGGCAACTGCAGGAAGTGCTGCTGTAAGTTGCCCCTGCTACGATTTAAACTGCTGTCTGTCGCCAGATGAGGATCAGTAGGTAAAGAATAAAGTCCAGTGTTACTTTTACACAGCTCAAAAGCACAAATTTTTCCCATTGCAGGAATATTTAATCAGAAACTCTGTAAAAGAATAGAAGTCTGAAACTAACAGATCTGCACCATATAAGCTCACATCCCTTCATATGCGTTGGTAGGCGTAATTTTCTATGCCAAGGCAAGGACCTGTTTGCATCTGGAGGGAGGGGGGCTGTGTTCTTATTTATTTTTTTTTTTATTATTTTTTTTCTTGACGTCAATAACCTTTCAATGTCACCAAAAAAATAACCTGGTTTTACCCTGTAGACGGTGTTTTAAGCCATTTTTTAACCACAAAATCAACATTTAATTTATAATAATTTAAGATTATTTAAAATAATCTTAAAATTAAACAAAAATAAATACAAATTTTATTAACAGTATATGTGATTCAAGTAAGTAATTGTGTGTTGTTTACAGCTCAAAATACACATTTTTGGGTGCACTACGCCTTTAAACAGCCTTGCAAAAGGCTGACTTTAAAGTTAAACATATAAACTTTACCCGGAAGCATCAGAGGAAATATCTCAGTCTGCAGTTCTAGAGTTCTATATCAAGGGTAAAAGATCTGATGTCTCAGCAAGACTTGGAAAAACTAGTCCATGCTTTCATCGGTAGTCGGCTTGATTATTGTAACAGTGTAAACAGTGAAACTCATTGTGTGATTATTCATAACCAAGTCATCACTTTAAAAATCTAAACAATCAGATTACAGTGCACATCTTTATTATTTTCTGTTTTCATTATTTCTTTTGGCATTCTGTTAATTTCTCCTTGTCTTTTATGGGCATTTTTGGGGGTGCCAAATAAGTAAGAAATTAAGTCAAACTATATTTACATAGCACCTCTTAAGATATAAAATCAAACAATATAAAGAAAATATAAAGTGCTTCAAGAGCCAACAATGTAAAAAAACAAACAAAAATTAATAAAAAGCAGATTTTATGTTTTTAACTTACTTAAAAGCGACCAGAGTCCACCGAACTCAAGTCCAAAGGAAGAGCGTCCCAGAGTCTGGGGGGCACTGAACAGAAAGCTCTGTCTCTTTTAATTTTTAACTTTGTATGGAGCACCATCAGCAGGCCCTGGTCACGGGACCTTAGGGACCTGTCAGGGAAATATAGCTTCAAAAGCCCTCTGATATAGGCTGGTGCTTTCCGTGACCTCCAGGTCAGTAAATAGAATCTTAAATTGCACTCTGAAATAAACCGGAAGCCAGTGCAGTTGCATCAAGATTGGAGTCACATGAGAAAACTTTTTAGGATTTTGTCAGAAGCCTGGCAGCAGCATTTTGAACAACTTGTTCACAACATCTGACGTTGGAGTCACAGTTGAAAGAAATTGTCTGGTTTTCCGGCGCAGAGTGAATCCTCTGCTCACAAATAGACGATCTGGGTGGAGTACTTTCTCCAGTACGGTAGGTGGCAGCAGAACAAAGGCGCATTTCCTGTGAAGCCTCGTAGTCACAACAAGAGGAGGAAGAGGAAAAACGACAGCTCTGGATCTGGATCGTCGTCGACTGCCTTGCGTGACAACACAGGAATCGCGTTCAGGCTTTCGGTATTAACACTTTTATCTTGTCCTTTGTGTTCTCTGGTGGCGCAGGAGAAGCGCGCGGCGTGTTTCAGCCGTTTATTCGCCGCCGCGGTCGCCACTGTTTGTCCACTGACTTTCAGGCAGCAGAAACATGCCAATGGAGGCTTGGTGACCAAAATGGCTGGGCGCAGTGAAATGTGAAATGTTCTCGTTAAGGTTATCGTTTCTGCACGCAACGCGACTGTCACGCGAACAGTGCAGTGAAAACGCGTTACTTGCGTTAAGAAAAGCGCGTATGTTTGTTTCTGTTAGTGTTTCTTTTTTTCTCTCGCTTTTTTTTATTAGCGCTGCTGCGGCTCGTTTCGCAGTCGGGCCTGTTGTATTTTTTCTGAGAGGTTTCTGCATGATTGATTCAGCCACTTTTCTCTACTCACAATCTTATTGTTGGTAATTTATAATTAAATGCGCATTTTATTGCATGTCGTTTTGTCATTCTTATTGTGTTACAACGTGTTTATTTTATAAGTGTCATGCAAATAGAGCTCCACCCCTCAGCTGTGAAAGATGCATGTCGTGCATGTCCCGTTTTGTTGTGGAAATAAAAATATGACAGTATGTTGTTTTTCCTCTGCAGGTTGCGCCTATTTGACCAGCAACATGTCTGATCTACTGAGATATATTGACTATGACCACAAAGCCACCTTTCTGAAGATGCTCAACCAGCAGAGGATGGAAGGTGAGCACTGTGATGTGGTGGTAGTGGTGGAAAACATAGAGTTCAGGGCTCACCGCTGCGTCTTGGCAGCCTGTAGCAACTACTTTAAAAAGCTCTTCAAGAAACAGAGCGACGAGGACAACTCCATAGTGGAGCTGGACTTCATCCGCTCAGATATCTTTGAGGAGGTGCTCAATTACATGTACACAGCCAGGCTGGCTGTGAGGAAGAAGGACATCAATATGATGATGTCATCCGGTCAGATCTTGGGGATCAACTTCCTGGATAACCTGTGTACCCAGAAACGTGAGCTGACCAACATGAAGACCAGGGAGAACCAGGCTCCGGGTGACCATGGCATGAGAGCGCAGGATGCCATCCTGAAGGAGCTGGCCATGGAGGAGGTGAGAAAGAACAGCTTCTATGACCAGGGGATAGACAGCATGGGGCCTGGCGGCTCTCACGTAACTCAGCCACACAACTACAACACCAACATGGGTAAAGACCCTCACAGCCACAGTTGGGGCTCCTCCACCTCCAGCGACATGAAGCTGGAGTACCTGCTGTATGGCCACCGTGACCATGGCTCCTGCCAAAGCGCTGGAGCAAAGCCCATGGACCACAATGCGAAAAAGGAGCGGCTGCTCACTGCCAACCGCCCGTATGGCTGTGAGCATTGCCCCAAAGCCTTCACCACCGCCGCCCACCTAAAGGAGCACCTAAAGATCCACTCAGGCTTCAAACCACACCGCTGCGTGGTCTGCGGCAAGGCTTTCATCAGGGGCCCCGACCTGAAGAGGCACGAGAGGGTCCACAGCAACGAGAGGCCCTTCGCTTGCCAAATGTGCGAAAAGGCCTTCAAGCACAAGTCACACCTGAAAGACCACGAACGGCAGCACCGAGGTGAGCGGCCCTTCAACTGCGGCTCCTGTGACAAAGCCTTTATCAAAGCGTCGGATCTGAAGCGCCACTGGAACACCATGCACAGCGGGAACCCCCGCAGACAGATGTCCCTGTCGCCCGTCGCCTCCCAGCACGGACAGGGGGACGCCACCGACCAGAGAGACTGGAAAATGGAGACTGGGCCACACTCGCACAACTCGGGGGACTGTTGAGCTTCACACACACTCACACTGACATATTGACATCCATACATGTACACTTAAAAAGAAAAAAAAACATGTATACACACTGATAAAAACCACGACCCTGTGACGGGCTGCGTGGCCTCGAGTCACGTGGACAGTGACCGGAGTGAGTAACCAGAGATCATAGCATGTTCATAAGACTGTGGGGCTGTATTATTATTCTAAAGAGTTATGTCAAACCAAGTTTTCCTTTCCACCTGTAAAGTCATGTAAATGTTTAGTTCACTCTACATATATTTTTCACAAAGCATCGTTGCTATCTAGACTGAGGGGTTCTCATGACGTTATTCTCTTTTACTTTAATGAGATATGTAACATTTAAATGTTTGTTTAACCTTTACTGGATTTTATGGAGATAAAAAGAGAGAAGCAGAGTTAAGGGGGGGCTGGGACCGGGTGGGGGGAAGCGGGGCGGGGAGATTTTTCTGCATAATATTTGTTGCATTGAGTATATTCATGTGGATGTTTTTAAATGGATGTGTTTAGTTGTATTGATTGATATTACACTGTAAGAGTTAAGAGTCACCATTTTGCATTTGACGCAGATGATACCAAAGTCTTGGGCCTCTTATGGATTGTCTTTTAGAGGCTGTCCTGCCCAAGCAACCGGCCAGCTAGATTTACTGTTATACAGTATAACTGTCATCCAGCTATCAACAGGTAATGATAGGTGTCTGTATATACTGTAGCTTAGTTTGTTGCACAACTAGAGTACACAATAATGAATTATGCACATATAACATTGTCCTAATCCTACATTTTGACAATAAACACCATTTGCTGTGTTTTATTGTTGTTGCAGAGTTTGGTTTTTGGGGAAGTGGTTTGAGCATGCTTTGCAGGAGTTCTGGCACACAGATGGTAGTAATGGTGCGTTTCAGTTGTCCAAGGAATTCCTAGGAATTCCAAGTGAGCCTGTGTTTTTTTTTTTTTAACGGCAACTCGTAATTTCTGGAAAATTCTGATTTAAAGATAGCTTCGCCCAGTAGCACTTGTAGCCCATTGTTGTTTTTATTAAATTCCTTTATAATATATTATAAGTTTCTAGTGTAAACAGCAGTGAGTTGTTATCGATTAATAAGTTGTTTGTTGTTCTCATGGTGCACGCTTTTAGAATGGGTTTGTAATTTTTTTTTTATTTCTATACAGCATTTGTAGATCCTCAGAAATTGGCTGTTGTAAAGGCGTACATTTTTTCCCAGGTTGGCGCAGCTGGAGCAGCAACTACCTGGTAATGACATCACCAATCGGAATTTCGAGGCAACTGGAACGCACCATAGGGCAGCATGTAAAGGATGTTACGGAGCGGTTTTAAAAATGACATTTATCTTTTAAAGTCTGTGTTTCTAGGTTCCTGGAGATCCTTGCAGCATCTTTTAGACAATTCACTGCTTCTACACACCTGTTGAACTGGCCCATTTGTAGAAAATATTAAATACTCATCTTATTTCTTTAATTCCTGTGATCTGGGAATTGGTGCAAAACTTTGAAGAATTTCTATCATGCAGTCATTTGAGATAATTTGTCATATTTATATTCATATACCTGTTTGAAAACAGCTGGGTGCAGCATTTTCCTCCTTTTCACTCTTCAGCAGAGCTTAGTGACAGACATGTAGACAGATAGTGTGTTTAATGATTGCTGCCTCAACTCCACTTGTTCCATAAAACACCCAAATGGGAGGAAACAAGGATGTGCAGACAGAAATTAGAACACAAGCTTTTACATCAGATCTTCTGGACCAGGCGCCTTTGTATTAATGCATGTTTTGGATGAGTAAAGCCACATCGCTGGAAGATGCTGTGCTTATGTTGAACTTGCTTTGTGGTACAGATGTAGCACTGGAACCAGATTTAAACAGGCCAGATGCTGGTTTTATTATTAATTTTGTTTACAGTGGAATTAAGAAAAACGGTAACAGAAACATGTAACAGAACCTTTTAGACACTAAATATTACTTTGATTTCAGTTTATTATTTTAGTCTTAAACTTGAACTGCTGTAAGGTACATGAAAACTGGACCAGCAGGTTGTTGAAGTGAATGAGATCAAATGCAATGAGAAATTTCATGTGTGGTGTACTTTAATGCAACAGAGGGCTCCTGACAATCAGCAGACTTTTGAACCTGTTGCAGTAGATGGAATCAGTGTTTGCTCAACTCCATGACGACCCATCTGAACCACCCTTGCAGACATGGCTGATAGTGGGATAGGATGGAGGGGGCTTTATTCAGCATTATTGTGTTACCTTAAAAGACAGAAAAACTGCTGGGTAATGTTTATTAATACTTCAAATGTTAGGGCCAGTTGCTCCTTCCTTTTTTGCTGCATCTCATTTTGTTTTCTTTGGGTAGTCCTTTAAAAAACTTAACATCATGACACTGTGAACTGTGGGTAATTTTCTTAGGCAAACTTTGTGCACAGGTCTGCATAAAAGACTCAACATCTTCACAAGATTGCTCATGCATGTGATTATTTGACTTTGGGACAATCTACCTCATAAAGGTTCCAGTCATTCATCCAGCTGTTTTGTATCCGGAAAAGGTGTGTAAAAATATCTGAAGCTTGATTGTTTTAGTTTTTGTTTTTTTTAGTTTTTTTAAAAATGTTTTTTAAGTTTAAATTGAAAAGAAAACTCTTAATAATGAATAATGTATTCACGCTGAAAACTTTCTTGATCTTGGGAAACACAGCACTTTAACTTTTTGTTTGTTTGTTAAACAGCTAGATGCAAACAGTCTCATCTGCCACCCAGCCCCCAAACCCAACCCTTCACGTCCCCTCACTGCAGCCGCAGGTTTGCTCAGCTTGTTCAGCTCTCTAGTCTGACTGGGACATGGTGATAACCTCTCTTCGACCCGAATGTCACCTGAGAGGAAAATCCACTTTGCACATGACGTGGAGACAGCAAACACACACCCAGCATGGCTGTCTTTTAGCTTCATGTAAAAACAGAGGGGGGAGGAAAAACTTAAGCTGCTCTCTCATACTCTGCATGCAACACTAGATGGTGCCCTGTTCATAGCAATTGACCTGTTGCTGCCCAGTTGGACCAGCTCAAGCCCACCAATCCAGGAGTGGAGGAGCTGCGAAAGAACACTGGTGACTCGCTAGAGGAGAAGTTGCAGGGTTTGTTAAAGAAAAAGCATGTGTGGAATGTAGTATTTCTGCAGTATCAGTCTGTTTGTGAGAATCTGGTAGGACGTCCTCAGCGTTAGTTACTGCTTGTACAGATCAGCCGGCAGAAGAGGAAGAGTTGAATCGCCTGTAATTTGGGGGGGGTGAAACAGTTTTGTGGAAAACTGACGTCAGTGTCTAATGGAAAAGGCGGGCCTTGTCTCACCGTCAGTAGATGCCCATGGTCTGTTTTCTGCATTTTCTGGCCCTGCTTCTCCTGTAAGTGTGTGTGCTGCTGTGGGAGGGTACATTAAAGCAGTGAATGCTGCAGGATATGGGTTTGTACGACATTGTTACACTGATTGCAGCTGAATATGTGTGTGCGTGAGTGCCTTTGTGTCATGACAGGCTGTGTGTGTGTTTTTCAAAGAAGGTTGAAATACAATGTGCATGCCAGGGGGGTTTTAGCAATGTGCATGCACATGTGTAAGCTCAAGTATGCACCTAAGTGGTTTCATATGCGTGTATGCATGTGTAATGAGTGTGAGGGATTGGAGGGGTGCGAGTGTGCATTCATGCATGTGTGCGTGCATGCATCAGTGTATCATCTATCATGAGTACTTATGCGCACACATTCCTGGATGAATGACAGGCAGTGAGCGAGTGTGCATTCATGCATGTGTGCTCATCCATACCTCTGTATGTGTCAGTACTTATTTGTTTTCATGAATGCACGTATGTGCATGCAGATGCACACGTCAATATTTAGAAAGTAAATTTTTAAGCAGATGTGTTCTAACGTGCACATTTTTTACATGTGTCTGAATGTGTGTGTGTATTAATACTGTGAAGCTGTCTTCAGATGCATGTCTGGACAAGTTTTTGTGTTTGCATATTCTCTCTTCAGCGTTGGTTTATGTGTGTGTGGGCATGAGTTTGTGCACGTGCATGCATGTATGTATGTGTGAAGCAAAACACCCGGTTTCCATTACCCCGACCGGCGTGGTTCCATCAGCCAGACCGCAAACCTCCTGTCTCCACTCAGGCTCCACCCAGTGCTGCCACAGGCTTCCCAGAAAAGAACAGTGTCTAATAAAAAACTTTAACTACGTTCATCTCATCTCCATGTCACATATACACACACACATTCTTGGGGAGAATAAAACAACTGTATACAAACAATTTCACGTGATAAATGAGTGTGAACGGCAAAGGCAGCAGTTTTTTTAATATACGTATATATTCTTCAAAGCGGACTAGCTTTTAATCAGAGTTGCTGACATTCATGAGCTATATAGCCTCTTGTGACGTCGTCCTCCACTGGAGCATCTGGAATTTCTTCAGCTTTTAAGGACTTTGTTTCATGGTGCGTCACTGGGATGTTTTATGCTCTTGATTTGATCTCTAAGACACGTTAACCCTAAAAAAAAAAAAAATGTAAATCATCTTCCAACTCTGTATCTCCACTTACTGTCTACACACACCCGGGCGATTAAACAGATTTGTTGGGCAGCACTTTGAGTTAGCACAACTTTCCGATTAATAGCTCATCTTCAAAGTGAGTGTCACATTAATGCCAGGAGGATCTCTGAGGAATGTCCCCCTGGTGGGGGGTGGGGGGGGGGTTTCATTCATCACCTTGAAAACAAGAGTTTCTATCTTACCAGCTTCCTCCCTTCCCATCAGACCATAAAGCAGCAGGTTTATTAACTGTGACCCCGTGCGTCTGCAGACAAGGTACATCTTTGTTGATCAGCGTGGTGCTGACCTGCAGAGTCAGGCCGCTGGAGGTGGGTTATCTGGCCATCTCCACAGGACTGAGAGAGCTAGTCGGATTGCTGCAATACCTGCAGGAGTCATTGTTCAGGCCCGGACCAGATGTTCCGGCTGAGAGATTACCATCACATCACTCCACGGTGGGGAGTCCAGGCCTGGCTTCCCTTGTCCTGCTCCACTGTCCTCCCCCGCTCTGTCGTTTTCTCCTTGTCCACCTGCACTTGTTTCTCCTCTCTGGTTTCCTTCTTCCATGATGGCTCAAATTAATTGAGGTGATCTGTCACAGTTAATATTTTAATGTTGACTCCATGTAAATAATTTAGGTTAACCTGAATTTTTTTTAACTTCATGTAAACTCATTCAGTTTTTTTCAAAATAAAGAATCTGAGTCACTGATTCAGTTTCATAGAAAGGCAACTTAAAGTGTCCAAGTTGTATCAAATTTAATATGTAATTTATCCCAAATTTAAGCCCACATGTTACTTTATATATTTATTTTTAGTCTAATGTCACCAGGAGACCAAGGCCCCATACAGGCTCTTGGTAAATCAGAGCGACTGAAAAAGGCTGCATGCCTGTTAACGCATGTGCACTTAAAATGCATTGAGGAGATTAATGACTGACTGTCTGAACTTTCTTCAGTTAAACAAAAACAAAACTGAGGTGATTATCTTTGGAGCCAAAGAGAAACAATTAAAGGTCACCACAGAGCTTCAGCCTATACACCTAAAAAACCACGAGGCCAGAAATCTGGGTGTAGTGATGGACTCAGACCTTAACTTTGAGAAACACATTAAGGGAATCACAAAGTCAGCCTACTATCACCTTAAGAATATCTTAAGGGTAAAAGATCTGATGTCTCAGCAGGACCTGGAAAAACTAGTCCATGCTTTCATCTTAAGTCGGCTTGACTATTGAAATCTTTCTTGATCTTTCTTGATATTGTAACAGTGTTTTTACAGGTCTACTTAAATGATCAATTAGACACCTGCAGCTTAATCAGAACTCAGCTGCTCGAGGTCTTACTAAGACCAAGAAAGTGGACCACATCAGTCCAGCTCTGAGGTCTTTACACTGACTGCCTGTTTGTCAGAGGACAGTAAAGTTCTGCTGGTCTATAAAGCTCTGAATGGTTTAGGACCAAAATACATTAGTGACCTCTTGACCCAGTATGAACCTACCAGAACCCTCAGGCCATCTGAATCCAGTTTCTTATCAGTTCCCAGAGTCAGAACCAGACATGGAGAAGCTGCATTCAGCTTCTATGCTCCA
>JBAMHW010000008.1:23649792-23661160 GCA_037177495.1 Rhadinocentrus ornatus
TTTTCTGGATATAATAATGTTTATTTTATGTTTCACATTAGGTTCAGCTAAACTAGAATGTGTTAATACTGAAAATGAAAGATGAATATCTACAACACTGCTGGGATAGGCTCCAGCTCATCCCGCGACCCCTAATGGGAACAAGCGGTACAGAAAATGAATATCTACATCCCTCAAATGCAACTTTTTAAATTAACTTTAAAATTTAATCTAATATTACCCAAGTTTGATCTGAAACTTTGTTATATTTATTATTGCAATTCTTCAAAAAAGGTACCAAATAGAAATAGTTTCTTTTATTTGACAGATTTTTTTTCCATAGCTCCCATACAGCTGTTAAAATGAGTATAAACCTAAAGAAGGATCATGAATGAACCCCAAGTGTAACATTTAAAGGGATGTATAAGCTGAGTTTAACCGTAGATAGCATGAGAACGAGTGCTATGTCAACTCAGGTGGAAAAGATTCCTGTGCTTTGTACAGATCTATCTGCTCAACATGATAAAATACAAACACTTTTCCCCCATAAAGGTCTTCTAGAAGATTTAGATTAATTTCAGAAACATCTCTGCACTCATCCCCATACTTAAGAATAACATCACACTTTCCTATTGCGTTGGGAAAGCCACTGCTCTTTAAAGAGAAGTGACTCTGGGCCTAATCATATGCTTTCATGCCTACTACTTGTGATTCAGAGGTGTTTTCCAAGGGTTTTGAAATTCAACCTTCGACAATTTTATCTTAAAAAAAGTCTGTTGCAAAGGTGAGACAATCATGTCATTCAGTTGAATACAAATCCACTGAGAGCTATGGCTGCTGCACTTTACAACACATATGTGAGCTGGAACAAAATCAAGAGCCTCAAATGTCCTTTCTTACTCAACAGGTGTTTAAACATCAGCTATCAGAGGTGGTTTCCTCAGTGTGTCACCAGAAGATCTCTTATTTTTGTGTTTAATCTAAGGACATTCATGCTGAGAGAAAATAAATGATTAAAGGTATCGCTTCGATCTTTTTCCGCTTGACCTCTCCTTGTCTTGTCTGTGTCTGAGCATGAAGGGGAACTTTGATGTGAGTTTGGATTAATGAGAGAGCCCTTTGTTTGCTGCTGCTGGACGCTGGCACCACAGGGACCTCACTAGGCAACACACAGACAGAGTCTCAGAAAATATTGACTCATGACCAAAGCAGTTTTTTTGTGGAATCTGATAGCATTTGTGTTACAGACATATTGAATTTTGGAGGTGAGGGTTTTGTAAGTTAACTAACTTTGTTTTTGGCTAACATTTCCACGTGATGGAAAGCCAGCGGTAATCAGTCTTGCTTCAGTCTCTGCTAGAAACCAGATAAGCATATTTCCTGATATGTCCAAATATTTGTTTACCGCACCTTCCTGCTTGATTGTTAACTCAGTGCCACATATGATGATAAAGATCGAGGACAGTGCTGGACACAATGTTGGAATTTTTTTAAGTAGACATCTCATAGCATTTAGGTAAAATGTTACCCCTTTCCCTAACTAGACAACCTTGTCTAATGCCCAGTTTTGCCCCTCCACTGTTGGATACCACTGTTGGATCCACGAATTAACAAATATCACACTGATTATGCTTGTAGTAAAGCAAATAAAGACTAAAGTCAGTAAGTTCACACTTTTTATTACTAAATAACAAAGTATTTAGTGACAGAAACATTGGAAATTTGTAACTGATGGAAGAAACAATCTCTTAGCATTAGTTATTTGGCTGTGTGAGACTCAAAACATAATTTATCGTCAAGAACCACACTCAAATATTTCTTAATATTCTTGGTTGTTTTAACGTATGTGTTAGCAGGCTTTGGCTTGATGGGGGTAAAAACATGATGTGGAAAAGAAAATAAGATAGATTACAAAACACAAATACAGTCACATAAAATGTCTCGTAAAAATGACTTGCTGGGTCAGAACATACTTCTGCTGAGTCTGAGTTTGTGTTTTGCTGCCACTTTGGGGGAGCCTCATTAATATGTGGAACGATGTGAGCTGTGAGTTATTAGTTGGTCCTGGCGCCATTGTTGCTTTGTTCTACTGTGGAAAAGTCAAAGTGGACAAATATGTGCTTTGTGGTGGAAACAAACAGGTTGAGATAACAAAGAAAGTCTGTTATGTTGTGAAGTCGGTTATTGTCTTACCAATCCAGCTCGAGCTTTGGGCAGTCCACACTGATCAGATGTAGCCTATGCATGGTTAGCTTTTTCTTTCTTTTTTTACTGCACATCTGTGGATTAGTTTTGAAAAAAAATGCCCATCTGCAGGGACTAAGATCTTTATCAGTTTCTGAATAGAAGCTTGTGGCTCTGTTGTGTGCCTGCTAAATGCTCCACCCCAATTGGCAACTAATTTAATATGTGTTTACCATTGAGCACACAGTTGTAGTCATTAGCCAGTGGATTTATTAAATGTTTTTGAGTAAAAGTAGAATTTGTGGGCAAAAAATACATTGAAGACGTAGCTCTGTGTAGCACAACTGTTTGTGTATTTACAATAGAGGTAGATTACATTTTAGACACCCCCAGTTTGGAAAACTACACTACATTGCCAAAAATAATTGGCTTACCTGCCTTGACTCTCACATGAACTTAATAGACATCCCTTTCTTAATCCAATGACTAATAATATAATATGATGTCCACCATACCCATACTCTTCCATCAGATCCACCAGATAGTAAAGCGCGATTCGTCACTCCAGAGAATGTATCTACACTGTTCTGGAGTTCAGTGGAGGTGTTCTCTACACTGCTGCATCCGAACCTTTGCATTGCTTTTGGTGATGTATGGCTTGGGTGCAGCTGCTCGGCCGTGAAAACCCAACACATGAAGCTCTCTTTACACTGTTCTTGAGATAATCTGAAGGCCACATGAGGTTTGGAGGTCTGTAGCAATCAAGCTTCTGAGAGCAACCCATTCCTTCACAAATGTGTGTAGCGCCAGGCTGATTTTTATACACCTGAGGCAATGAAAGTGACTGGAACTGGAAATGGGTGAGTGAATACTAGCATGGAAGTTATGCATTTCTATTTTTACATTTTCACTCAGCCCAACTTTAACCCAGCACCATGCAAAACCACACACACTCTTTAGATTCATCATACTCTGTTCTCAGTGGTTAATGACTAAATGAGATTTAATGTGTCATTAACCAACTTTGATCCAAATTAAAGCTTTAAAACACCAAAATTAGCACAATACTCACCTTTCTGTTGGTATGGTAAAGCATTTATAATATTCTGTATGCAGCATACATTGGAGTCATAATATATGTTAATGTGGTGAAAAAATATAATTAGCAATTTACTCTGCTCACAGCAGTGCATAACTTAGCTTCTGTGCCAGCCATAAATCTGTAGATTATAACTTGTGTCTGCACAACTGGGGTAACACAATGTTGGATAATAAACTTAAGGTCTTGTACGAGTCAATTTTTAGAGCCAACAGAATGTCTTTATAAAGAATAATTTTGTTTTGCACCTCATGGTTAAAGAAAACACATCATTCGCATTCTTTGCCAGTTTCACATAGCATGCCCTATATTTGCTAATTCAAATGTCCCCTTTTTATCATAAAAGTGATATTTATTGACAGGATATTGACTGCACAGTAAAAACAAAAAATTGCAGCAGTGATTGCTTTGCACTACAGATGTCACCAGAATCACAGCTAGAAAGGACCACTGTAAATACCCCCTTCAACTCGCCTGCTTTCATCCTCTCACACATGACTCAAATCGGCCAAGAGCTGATGTTGTCAGCTGTTGCTGCTTCCTCAATCTGCTGTGATCTGCAGAGAGCTTCAGAAACAGTGAAGGCCTTGTCTGAAAACCATCACAAGTGGTCAACAGCTCCGCTGCTAAAGGTTTTGAACTCATTGTCTGGCAACAAGCACCGACCGGATGTAAAGCAGTGGTTGGGCAGATAGTTTGTGGTAGATATTTTACAAGGAAATGTATTTATTTAGCAGGTAGTTCATCCCAGTTCATGAAAAATTAAAGAGGGTAGTCTAAAGATTTTTTTCTATACACATTTCCAGTGAAACCTATCAGCGTCAAGACTTTGAGTTCCTTTAAGACTCAAACAGAGATAAAAAGCATATGTTTCTTTGCTGTAATTCCACAGGCTAACATTTCAAACCATGGCTTAGCTCTGGCCAAAGAAAGAGCGGCAACACCAATAGGGCTGTTTGGAGAGTGGAAGCGGGGGGAGATCACATAGCTCAAGTGCCCCAGATTCAACGAGTTAACATAAACACCTCGAGGGGAGAAGGTTGGCAGGCGGCTTTCAGAGGGATTTCAATCCCCTCCTGCCAAGCAGTTGTTTCAGCTCTAAATGGGTGCACTGTGCAGAGAACAGCTGGAGTAAAGATAAAAAGATGATTACAGGCGGTTAAAACTGGGTGACATGCTTTTGAGAGTAATGATCTATATGTTTACATGTGTTGGAGCTAATCTAAAGCTAAAGGAAATATTGCTTAAGACAACCAACAGAACATTGGCTTGACTTGTATACTGCAGCATCCTGGTAACAGCATGTGAACGTAAACAGGTCAAGACGTTGCCTTTAAATCTATACACACACTGACTTAACGCATGCCGGTTCCTGCAGTGTACATGCACCCATAACACGACCCTGTTAAATGTCAGGCAAGCTTTCTGAAAGGTTAAAGACTTTCAGATGATTAAACACCTGCCGAGGTGAATGATTCACAGGCTCGATAAAGACATTTCAGGCCTCGAAACTGGAGGTGATGGAGTGGTAAAAGAAAGAGGAAGAAACTGCTTCCTGCTCACCAGCACGTTCCGCACAGACACAAGTTTAGCATGTGCAAAGGTGTTGGGGCTACAGAACAAACGTTGGAGGCACTTTAACATAAACATGTGATCTGGTCTCTTCCATCCATCATGTCATTGAGACAGCGGGATGAAGAGGTGGAGCAAGGGGTGAACAACTTTTAATGACTCCCTACAACTTCACAGCTTCAGATGTTAGACTGTTGAGATCTGGTAAGGATAGCATGCCCTTTTCCTAAAGAAGGGCTAGCTGTTTTAACATTGGATGGGTTTTAAGCCAACAGGCCCATGGGCACAGACCTACAGGAGGGCCCACAATCCACCCACATAGAAACAAGGGACCCACATGGATGTGTTTTATGTCTCTTTGTGGTGCTTGTGTATCTCCACGTTCATTTTAAATATCGCTTCATTGTTACAGGTTCATTTTCCACCAATTATAACATTTTATTATTTTACATTTTTTTAATATTTGATTATTTAATTAGTCATCTACTTTCATTGATTTAACATTGATTTTGGTCAACTACCTGTTAAGTTAATTTCACGTATAAACATATCCCACACTAAGTTGGGATTTAAATCCTGTTACATACTGTAACATTTTTTTTCTTCATTGTTCTGATGAACTTTTGTACAGTAAACACACACTTTAGTCTCCATCTGTGGGCTCCTGCTTTACATTGAGACTGTCGGCTAATGAGAAGCATTCCTCCCTGAGAGAGGCTAGTCCTTTAATTTTCAAGATTTGTACCTTTGATTCTTGCTTCTCCTTAACTGCCCCATTCCACTCACACAATGATGCTTGTGTGTGTGTGTGTGTGTGTGTGTGTGCGTGTGTGTGTGTGTGTGTGTGTGTGTGTGAGTGTGTGTGTGTGTGTGACCGAGGGGTGTGGGATTTGCACATGTGGTTTTGGGTAGCCTTCAAGGGCGGCCACATGTTGCTGGAGTTACTATCTGCTTGGCAAAGGTAGAAGAATTGTGAGAGGCAATGTTTTTCTGCCTCTATACCACAGTAAGGAATGCAGACAGTTTGGTTGAGGGGGTCTGTCATTACTCCCAAAAAGACAGACATGTCACATTGCCATTACTGATGTCAGTGACATCTGGCTCCTGTGTGTCATATGGTTTGATGGCTAACACGTTCATCCAGTAGAGCAGACGAACATCTGATGACATCAAGACGATTTGCGGCCGTTAAACTTTAAACAGTTGACAAGAGTGGGAGTGAGATCCCTCAGCTGCTTTCATGTGGAGGGTAATAGAGGAATGAAATCTTTCCCATCTGACACTGGTGGAAAGAGCTGGAGTATGTCATGGACAGGTCACCAAATCCAATGAAGTGCTAAACACGGGAAGCAAGAAAACACTAAATAACGGCAGAGCCAACCAGCAGATTTGAACCAAAAACATTCTTGCTGTGAGACAACGTTGAAAAAGATCAACAGGAAAAATAAAAACATGAGGGACGTGTTAGTTCAACTGTATAATCGTGTCTGGGATGTCTGCTTGTTCCATCTCTTTATCTCTCCAAATTTCTCACACATAATATTATCCAAAACTCCTCTAATTCAGTCTGACATGTGGTATCTTTGAGAACTTCGACGTCTCCACTAGAATTATTGTTAAACTTTTGAGGTTTGGATAATGTTTGTCAACATACCGCAAGTTTGAAGAGAGTCAAGGGTTCAAAAGGTTACTTGTAGATCTTAATAGCATCAAAAAAGTCATCATTTGAGCAAATTATCAACTTGTCAGGAAATAATATGTCTGTTAATCCAAAAATCTATACAGAAACACTAATGTGACAGTGAAAATAGTTTAAAAATATCAGTTTTGAAGAGCTAACGGCACCAAATGCATTCAAATGATAAGAGCACAAGTAACAGGCTGGGTTTATACTATGGTAGTCAGGTGAGGTGAAACCTGAAGATAATGGTTTTCAAGTGATTCTTGAAGGTCGAGATGGAAGCAACCCCTCTGATGGCGTTTGTCTGCTCATTCCAGCATCATGACATTCCAAATCCATGGCCGTCTGGCCCCAAATTACCTTGTGCATCCAGATAACAATACCTAAGGGGAACACAGAGGGTAACAATAAGCCTGTATCAGTTAGGACAGCTGGGTACAGATCCTGCAGCCACTCTGATTGATTAGGATGACCAGTACATTAGACGTTTAGTTTAAGGTGGCTTCATCCAGGTGGATAGGTCTGACAAATAAGCTGAGATTCGTGCTTTACCCACCATTTAAAGTTACTGTTTTCATATATTGGAATACGTTATTATTTGACTTTGACAAATGGCTGTCTGTAGATGAATCCAGGGAAATACTAGAAGTAGACTCTCCACCATTGCTGTGGTGATATTTCTATGCATGTCAGAGCAGAAGGATAAGATAAAATCATACTATTTTCTTAACCACATTAAAGAAATCTAGAAGGACGTCCACCGTTCTTGGCTGTTGAACAGTGGTAGAAAACTTCAGATGGAACAAAAACATGAATGCAAAGAACACAGACCTTTACTATATGAAGATTGTCCCTGTCTGACATGGGCGGGGGCACAGTGGTTGTTGAGACGTATTTTGTATGTCCAGTGAAGTGTACAAATATTTTTAACCATTGTTATCTCGAGATAACTATCTCGTCATTCTCATGTAAAAGTTTTTTTAGTAGCACCACTGAACTTTGACAGATTATTGTACTTTGATTCTCAGAAGCAGTTTTAAAGTCAGAAATTTGTGTAGTGTTGCTTTAAAACTTCATTGTGTGAAAAACACAAGGCAGTTTATTTTTGATGGGCTAATAAATGTAGCCAAGGTGCATGGTACCTACCTTTATACTTACAAGTATTTAATATTTTGAAATACTGAAAAAAACACCAGAATACAAATTCATTCAAGAAAGGGAGATTAATTTTAAGGTTGTGTTTGGGCTGAAAATATCGGAGTGAACAATTGGTACTCAACATATTCAAAGCTAACATTCTCATAGCAATGATGGCTAATTTTGCTCATGACATACATCAAAACTCATACATTTTATAGACTAAATTTTTACCACATGGGGACTTTAAATAAGTGTTATTTTAAGAGACAACAAACACCAAGGATGGATGGATGGACAAAAGTCAATTGTTCTTCTGGGTTAACATTAGCCCAGCATTGAGGTCATGACATTACCTTCATAACAGCCTCATAAAATGGGATTTCTGGAGCCCTTACAGCCTCCAAATGATAGTCTGTCTCTCCATGTGGCTTTGTCAACAACATTTACCAAAGAGCTGCTTTGTCCAAAACACAGAGTGGTAATAATTTAAGAGTCTTTGGGTTAGTATTTGGTGCTTGTTGCCTGGTGAGGCCGGCAGAACAAGCCTCCTGCAGGTCAGAAGCCCCAAAGCTGTGGAACAGATGCACACGATTAACTCAGGCTACTTCAGATTAGTCGCCTTTTGAAGTTCAAGTTTTTTGTTTTTTTTGTGACATTTCTTTTAAAGACTGGCGACTGTAACCAGAGACAGAAGGGAGGGTTGGCTTAGCCAGCGAGATGGAAGCGGGGAATGAAGTAGGGAGTGGTATGGGGGTCTTTTTGGGTGGTCTGTCCCTGAATGAGGAATGCTGAAAGTTTGCCTTTGAGCTCAAACAGATTGCTCTGTCACTCAGTATCTGATTTGGCCCTCAAAAACCAAAAATTCAGCATCTGCAAAAACACTTCCCGGATGTTCAACCTGTATAGAACTACATTAAAGAAACAAAACAACAAGGTACATACTTTTGTTTAAATAATATCAGTTTTGCAGGGAGGGAAAAAAGTTTTTAATTTTATTGACTGCCTTTTTTTTTTTTACTGTATCAGTGGAACAGGCATGACACATGTCCCTGAAATACAGAACGCTGACACATTTAATGCTGCTCTGCCTTCTGTTTGCTGTGTTAACTCTAACTTGCAGCAGTTTCATTGGGCCTTTGTGACAGCTGCTTGTAAAAGACAATGAGGCCTCAGTAAACTTTTTTTTTTTTTTTTTTTTTTTTGCAGACAGACCTTAAAGCTGCTCAAAATCATTATTTGCTTCAGTCATCATCTTTCTCGGCTAAAGATTAACCCGATGTATTGCTTTGATGCTTTCACAAAGGATCATCATAGAAATTCATCTGTAGGAAACACTGGGGAACAATAGCAGGCCCGTTTGGGAAATGCTGTAGAAGTGAATGGACAAGGTGTTTTAATCATCATGCGGAAGCTTTAACCAAGATGATCAACAAAGCAGTAAAAACTGAGCTCAGTGAGTAGCAGTCCCTACTGACTGTAGTCACACCCAAAGCAACTGCTAATAAAATGATGCTGACTGGTCAGCACATTTTTGTTTTGGCCACAGACAACCTGAGCCTGGCAAGATAGATTTTCACGTAATTTTGCTCTTGTGAATCTTGCCAGAATCCAGCTGCTTCATATGGTAAATTACTGGGTTAATGCTATACAAGATGCCTTTAACCCTCTTAAGAGACTAACAGTATTTTCCAAAATCAAGCGTTTCTGTCACTGCACATGCGACATACTAACAAACAAACATAAAAGGGAAAGTCTTGCTTATTTCGATAAGTCTGACTCATCAAAGTGAGCTCTTTTCCATCATCGTGGCTTAAATGAGTCCCAGCTAAGCTACTATGGTAAGTAATGCTGGTGAACAAGTCAGCTCCAGACCAGGCTAACTGTCCAGCTTATTTAGGTCTTGTCTCAAAGAATGCCAGATGGGTCGAATTCCCGCACTGATGCAGCTTACCTCGTGTAATAAAAAACCCACATTATAACCAGATAACAGTCTTGTCATTGCTTCTGAAATAAATTTTAAAAACTATCTATCCCTTATCTAAATCAGGGAAGAAATTTAAACAAAGTAAGTCACATGTAGGGAAAAAATTAAATTAAAATGTCATATGGTGCCAAAAAATGGGGCTGGTTAGTAACTGGATAGTAAGTTACTTTGTTCCATCAAGAGAATCTTGTTTAGTATTTTCATGAAAAGTCAGTAATCCCTGTTTAAAGAAATGTGTAATTAAATACATTCGGTCACACTTATAATTGTTTTTAATGTGTGTTTTAACATTGTTAGGTTTTGTGTAATGTGTTGCCTGTGTAACCCCCAGTTGTTTGCGTTCATGCTGCCATGTCAGCCAGGCTATCATAAAAGAGATCATCTCAAGCATCAGCATGGTACAAACAGGTTGGCCAGTAACTTTTGGAATCTATCAGCCACATGATGATCAAAAAAAGTTAATTAAGAGTCCTGCGTTGTTTAGGTTTTTACAGCTGTCCAGTCCCTCATTTACTCCTAAAAGGTAATTAAACATGTATCTGTACTATAAAGAACTTATACTAATACTTAATTTTTTAACTAAGAAAGATGTGGTTGTTTGAAAATTTTTGTAAACTTATTGTCCTTTAAATTTAACCTATTGATTAATCAAGTTTTTCGTTGTGACAAATGACTTGAAATTAATAAATACTGTATAAACAGAAAAATGTGTGATTAAAGAGTCTAATAAAGTATGAATACAACAAAAACAGCTTGGTGGGGGTACACAGTCCCTGATACAAGTTAGGGACTAATTAGTTCTCTATGTTAATTTAAATATGCATTTAAAAAATGGAAACCAAATGATATGATGAATAACTTGGCCTAGTCTACAAACGTGTGTCACAGACTTGGATAAATGCATTCCTTAGCCTGCTTTTTGTAATAAACCTTACTTAAAAAGAAACTAAATCAAGCACTACACAGTTTGAGTTTCTGGATAAACTACATGTGATTAAGTGGAAAAAGGAAAGAAAGACATGTGAAGATGATTACATGGGTTCTTTATGGAAAAATTCTACCAAAAACATGAGTATAAAAGGAGAAATGAATTAAAAATAAAACATTTTAAGAAATGTGGGTTTTGGAGTGTAAGAGTTTACCAAATTCTGCAGCTGCGCATTTGCTTTTCCTGGCATTTTCACTCTGCAGGCACTCTGACAGATTATAAGACAAGTGTTGGTGATTGTTTAGATCTTGTCCTGTATTTTCCTCAGTCACTCCTCCCATCCATTTCCAACCTGTTGGTGTGACCAGACAAAATGGCTCTGCCAAGAGTTGGAGTCAGTGATGTGTTTAAAAATTCATTGCCTCGCAAGTCATCAGTAATGAAGTGTTTGAAACAGTGCAGAGTGCAGAGGAGGGGAGCAGTGAGGCAGCATTGGGCTCCGTGACAAATTCTCTGCATGGATCAAAGAGTCATCTAGCACTTTGGTCTGATCATCAATAATCTTAAATCCAAAGCTCTCACCCACTTGTCCTAATCAGTATGTTCTGTACTGGCATTTAGTTTTTTACTCAGTGTTTTGCTGAAGATTGTTTTGATTTGATAATCACATCTGGATTCTCTTTGAGTTGCCAGTGTTTAGTTCTCTAAGTAAAGCCAATGATGTTTCGCAATATAAAATCCCTTTTAGAGGAAAGTCACAGTTTTGAAAAAAAGAAACGAAAAAAAATAGAATATATAGGA
>JBAMHW010000008.1:23661260-23674305 GCA_037177495.1 Rhadinocentrus ornatus
TGTATGGGGTGGACAGGTGTCTTTATGCAGCTATTGACCTCAAACAGGTGCTTCTAATTTAGGATAATAAGTGGAGTAGAGGTGGACTTTTTAAAGGACTAACAGGTCTTTGAGGGTCAGAATTCTAGCTGATAGACAGGTGTTCACATACTTTCACATAAATTGCAGCTGTGTGAAAATTTCAGATCCCTTCATGTTTCTAAGTGGGAGAACTATATATATATATTTCCATTATTGGGAATGGCTACATCGATCACTACTACTTTCCTTTGCTGCTTTTCCATGATCACAATGTCCAGTTGGTTGGCCACCACCATTTTGTCAGTCTGTATCTGAAAGTCCCTTAGCCCTCTCATTCTCCACCACCTTGGGAGGTGTTTCCCATTGTGACCTAAGGGTATCCAGTCCACATTCTGGACAGATGTTTCTGTACAGCTGCATCACAGAGAGGCAGAGGAAGAAGATAGACAAGGCCATCAGGATGTTCAGTTCTGTCCTGGACTGTTCTCAGAACTCTGTGCAGGAGGTTGGTGACAAAAGAGTCCTGGCAAAACTGACATACATTCTGACCCTCAAAGACCTGTTTAAAAAGTCCGTCTGCACTCCACTTATTTATTTATTTTTTCCAGCTGTTTCATACAAATAAATTGTTAAAAAATCATATGTTGTGATTTCAGGATTTTTTTTTTTTTTAGATTGTGTGTCTCTCACAGTGGTCATGCACCTACGATGAAAATGTCAGACCCCTTGAAGATTTCTAAGTGGGGGAGAACTTGCAAAATAGCAGGGTGTTCAAATACTTAGTTTCCTCACTGTAGGTCCCCACAAAGAACAAAATTAAAAAGAGTCCATGCTGGTCCGTTCCCCTCCAAGACAGAGATCTATGAGCTGTTTGGAAGGCTTCATCCTATGTTTTATTATTAGTTTAAGCTCCATTTATTTTGGTTAAAGTTTTAGCTCACAGAATGAGTGACCTTAAATAACCCAGGTTACCATAGCCACAGGCAGAACACAAAAAAAACGGAACACCACCCCCTAGAGGTTGGTGGGAAACTTAAAATGAAAGTATGGCTCCTACACACCAGCCCCTAATTGCTTGGGGCAGAAGACAAAGCAATTAACACAACTTAAATTAAAGGAGCCATAATAATTAACAAACAAAAGAAATATACATATCACAATATGCTTGAGAGTAAGTTTTCTCATATCATACTCGTATCATCTAAGCACATCTCAAGTTGTGGCTTTACTTATTAGACATAACTTTGTTACAGGTCTTTCTTTCACGTTTGTTTTGGTCTGGAGACGAACCACATGTACCAGTCCTTTCTTGTCTGGAAACGTTTTCAGAACTCTTTCAAGCACTTAAGATCCTCTTGGTGCTGTGGTGTCAATAACAATGACAATGTCACCAGGTACAAAACTTCTCTTCTGTAGTGTCTTTTTTTTCCCTTCTTCTTCTTCTTTTTTTTTGTTGCCTTTTCCTCTGCAATAGTTTCACCTTTTTGTGAATATGTCTTTTTTTCTTTTTGAAAAGTTTTTCCATCTTCCACCTTTCTTTTCTTTTCTTCTTTACTTTTCTTGTCTGTTGCAGTTACCCCATCACCAGTTAGATTTTCTTGCTTTTCCTGCGTTTTCCTTTAGCATGCTCCATTCTCTTCTTGTCACCTTTGTTCTTCTGTATCTTCGTTTTGCTTTTGGCTTCAGTAGCTTCCAACCCATTTTCATCTTCAGCTTTAACTTTGTTCTTCATCATCTATTTTTATTTTCTCTTCTTCTGTAGAAGACCTTTGATTGAAGTCATATTGGTACTGGCTGATTAATAACTCCTACTCTTTTATGTCAACTGCAGTCCTTTTGGCGTGAACTGATGGACAGCCACTATTAACGTTAGTGCAACCCTGTACAGAACCATTTACTGTATGACCCATCCTAGTAGGGTTTTGACTGTGTAGGGCCCATCGCCCTGGCTGTTAAATATTTCCCAGGGTTCCAGTAATTTGGATGCATTGATGCCAACTAAAAGATAAACATCAGCATTTATGTACGGTATCTGAACCTTTTCAGGTAAGGCCATGTAGACAGTTCCTTTTTGCTGATGATGTTATCTGTAGAAACAAGCATCTCTTTCTGTGTGAATACACTTGGAAGTTGATAGAGCTGTTTTCCGGATAACCCTGAGATTTCCAGATCTTTAACAACGGAAGCCTTTACTATCCTATTGTGTCCTATAGTGCAGAGACGAATCTGGGCATTTTGTCCTTGAATGTTCAACTCATGAAGGAGCCTTTCAGTGCAGAAAGTGTCTGTACTCCCTGGATCCAGGAAGGCATATGTTTTAACAAAAGTAGTTCCCTTTGAATTCTTTACTTAAACAGGCAAGATGGGAAGTATACTGCTGTGGTAGCCAGCCCCTGTATGACCACATGTTGAAGACGTTGTGCATTTTTTTAAAGACGTTTGTTGTTGAGTCACAACTGACTGATTAACCTTTTCCTTTGGTCTTTTATGCAAAATACTGAGATGCGTTAGACTGCAGTATTTGCACTTAATGTGGCTTTCACAACCCCTGCTTATGTGTCCTGTGTTTAAACAACCAAAACATAGTCTTTTCTCCTTTAGAAAGTCTAATATGTTCTGATGGGACCTTTCTCCTAGCTGTTGACATTGTTCCAGTATGTGATTAGATTGTGAACAATACAAACATGCGGAGGGACTCTTGTTAGGAGCTTTAATGTCTTTGTAGGTAACCATTTTGTATCCATCCTGGACAGAAACATTGGCAGCAAAGCTATTCGTTTTCAATGGTAGATTTGTCTAAAACCTTTTTTGTCATGCTCTTTCTTTAAGAGATGGGATATCCTGTATGTTGCCAAAAACTGGTTCAGAAATAATTCTGACCTGTTGCTCCACAAATTGTACAATGCCGGAGGAATGTACCCTTTGACCTGTGGTTTCCAGAATCTTGCTTTCTTTTGTTCTCCATCTTTCTATAAACTTATAGGGAAGTTTTTGAGTCATAATCTTTATGTTGCCCATATGCCATCCAGTGACCTTTTCCATGTAAGCTGCTGTTATGCTAAATTCATTGCCAAAATGTTCTTTGAGTAACCGTTTGGCCACAGAATATCCTTTTTCTGCAGTCAGATGAAGACCGCTGCAAACTATGTCCCTTGGAGTTCCTTTGGTGTACTGTTCAAGAAAATACAGACAGTCTCCCTATACTGTTTGCATTTGTACCAGACGAGCTGTTATGTCGTTTTGTTGTTTTAACACACTGTAAAGACTTGTTGCTGGTTGAGCTTGACTTGATTGAGATGAGTGACTTTGGGTGTCAGCTTGATTGGGTTGAGATGGGTGTATAGAATCTGAGTCTACAAGTAAACTCCTTTGTGATACCAGGGTCTTTGTAACATCCCCTGTCTCTGCTGGGCTGTGAGGAACGTAGGCTGTATGTGGGTCAGTTGCACTATTCACATCCAACCATTGTTCACAGTATCCTGTTAACACAGGATGAGAAGTATGCTGCTGTAAAAGCTGATTAGAGGTAGATTTGACCTCAGGCTTGGTTTCCTTTTGCTTGAAGTAAAACTCCATTCCATCCAGTGTTTGGGTTCAATGCTTCCTCTACTGCTGCCTTGTAGCACTGTTAGTTTGGCACTGTTAGCTATCTTGGTGTCCAACTCAGGTTGTTCTTTTTTCCTCTTTAACAGATATTTCTGTTCCTCCAGAGCATACTTATCCTTTAAAGCAGCAGCCTCTTTTAATACTTTGTATCAAAGCAGACCTCACATATCGATGTGACACAAGACTTGTTATTTGCGGTCTAGTGTCTGCACCAATGCATTGGTTTTACACATAGGAAACTGCTATGTGTGCACACAAGAATTACAATGGCAATTTATAGACATCAGCGCTGCTCCACATACCCCAATGGTGCATTGGACGGCATACGATGCTTTGATGTCCAGGTGTCCGCTGCTGGGAATCCTGGTGGCTCCAATAGCTCGGTCTTCTGCAGCCTCAATCCTGACGCTGGTTGTCCTGATGTCTCCAGTGCAGCTCAGAACCCAATGCGAGCCGCTGCTTGTAATCCAAAAACTCCACTAGCTTTGTTCCTGCACAACCTCCCTCCTGGCCATGCAGCTGCGTTTAATCCATTTGTCTCCAATAACCCGCTCCGTTGCCACAATCCATTAAACAGCAGCGACAGGTCCACGCTTCTTCCAAACGAAGCAGTTTTTCTACCTAAATGTAGTGTCTATCCCAATAAGGCGCTACTAGTTGGTAATTGGATTGGGGTTTTTTGCTACAGGCACTCATTTGAGTTAATTGATGACTCTTCTTCCAGTGTACAAAATCATAGCCACAGACAGAACACAAAAAACTGAACACCACTCCCTAGAGGTTGGGGGGAAACTTAAAATTAAAATATGGCTCCTACAGATGGCCTTATTGCAGAAGTTTAACATGAATGCTGTTTGATTAAAGTGAACCAACCAGGGATCATTGCCACTCATTTAAAGTTTTTTGCGCAACTCCACCCACTGCCAAATTTGAAAAATGCCTAAAACTGCAAGAGTTTGGGTGGGAGGTGTCGGGTGATCAGGGAGTGGAGAGCGGGCGGTACGAGATACACAGGCAGAAAATGAATGACTCACAAGATGCAAAAGTGAGATTCACAAAGCACCTACTTTTCCCCTTGTGAATCTCCTCAGCTGCATAATGAACAAGGTGGTCCTGAAACATATCAGTCTGAGCCGTTAGCTCTGTTATGCTGACCTTTCAGCAGCTCCAGAAGCTCTGGAAAGCTGTGGAGACTCGTGCAGGTTGTAGCAGCTGCAGGAAGTGCTGCTGTACGTTGCCACTGCTACGATTTCAGCTGGTGTCTGTCGCCAGATGAGGATCAGGAGATAAAAAATAAAGTCTGGTGTTACTTCTACACACCTCTAAAGCACAAATCTGTCCCATTGCAAGAATATTTAATCAGAGACTCTGTGAAAGAATATTCACCATATAAGTTTGTATCCCTTCATATGCATTGGTGGGCGTGGTTTTCTATGTCTGCAAGGCAGGACCCATCTGTTTGCATCTGGAGGGAGGGGCTGTGAGGTTTTTAAAATTTTCTTGTGACATAGATAACCTCTATGTCACGGAAAACATAACCTGGTTTTACCCTGTAGAGGGTGTTATGAGCCATTTCTTTTACCCACAAATTCCCATTAAAAAAAAAAGTATCAACGGTATATCTGGTTTTCGTCACAATTAAGTAATTCTGTGTTGTTTACAGCTAAAAAAAACACACTTTTGTAGGTGCACTACCTCTTTAATTGTTTATTTTGGGTACTGCTAGATTAGAGAAGAGAGTTTTCTTCTCATACCATTTCTGTTTTAGAAAACTGCTTCAGGCACTTGAAGTTTTTGTACAAGTCTCTGCTGAAGCAAGCAAAGTTCTACATTTTTCTTTACTTAATAAAGTACATTCTCCAGTTAAATAGGTCCCCACATAGAACAAAAATAAAAAGAGTCCATGCTTGTCCGTTCCCCTCCAAGACAGAGATCTATGAGCTGTTTGGAGGGCTTCATCCTATGTTTTATTATTAGTTTTGGCTCCATTTGTTTTGGTTAAAGTTTTAGCTACAGGTTTTACAAGGTTGTGTATTACCCTTTTGAAAAACAAATAAATCAAACAAACAAACAAAAAAAAACCAGACAACTCCTGAACACATTTTTCACCTTTGAATGGATCAGTTACAAAAAAGGAATGTTAAATCAAAAAATACTTTTCTTAATGAAATAAAAAATATTTTATTTATCCCAGAGGGAACTCACAATGCACCACTTAGCCAAAACGACTAAATGAAATGGTACAATACGATGCCATTGAACTGCTAGCTGCCAGACTACTGTGGTCAGCGGTTGTTTCTGGGGTCACCATCTCCAAAAAAACAATTTTGTGTAAATCTGACATGCACATATTTCTTAAAATGTTTTTTCCATCACCAACATAATTATACAACTTGTTGTCTGCACATAAATTAGAAACTGGTATGTTAATGTGTGTTAAACACCATAAAAGTGTGACAGAAAACACATTCTTGCTTGGCTAAACTTTCACCTTGACTTGCCCTGTACTGTACAGTTTCCTTTGCCTTTTGAACTGAGCCCATACACATCCCCGAAGGAGAAGTGATGTTACGGCTCTAATTCTGCAGTATAAATGCTGTGAAGCATCATGTGGTTTCATGAGAGGGATGCTGTAGATTTTACTCTGGCAGAACAGAATTACAAAACCATGTGATAGCCCATAGCTGAAACAATGAACACATTTCCAATTTCCAAACCTGCATTTTAGCTAAAAGTGCATATTTTTGGGCAAATTTAAGCTATTATTTCTGTGAGTGGTAAGATAGACTAAATATTTACTGAGGCACAGTTCAGTAACTCTGTTTTAAGTCATTATAAAGCCATTACTACCTGCCTAGCCTGTAAACCTTTTATAAGGTATGACTTGACTTGTTTATCTACAAGCAAATCAAAACCACCTTGTGCTTAAAAAACCCTAAAACAAGCTATTAAAAAAGCTATTCTGAAAAGGGGATTATCTCCATCCTTAACACAAACACACACACTGCGTCTGGTCCATATTCTGTGTAAAACAATGTACTTCACAGTAACTCATAAAACAATGAGGATTATCTCCTACAGGTTTCCCAGGCCTTCATGTTATGCAAACAAGATGGAGAGGAGAGGAAAAAAAATCTGGCACACCGTGGAGTCTATCGGTATGTCCCAATTCAGGGTCTGCACACTTCGAAGTGCGGATTCGACGGCCACATACGTCATCACGGTGCACAAAGTACAGTCCCAATTCACAGAATTTGAAGGAGCCTCCGAATCCAACCTTCAAATCCGCACTTTGTTTGGCCCTAAACAAAGGCTGCTGGTGATACTTTTAAAAGTATGTTTTTTGTTGGTTTTTTTAACTACACTTTACTAGAAGCGTTACAAAAGAGTACTTTAGCAGCACGTTTGCTAAATGGTGACATTAAAAATCGGTAATATATGATTTTAGTGAATTTTTAAAGGGTTAATAAAGTGTGTACTGGAAAACAACAGACCTTAGACAGTGTTTGTTTTTTTTTTACTGTAGTTGCCGGTCGGTGTTCAGCATCCACTGAAGTGTCCTATGAGTAATTTCAGAGGTTTAACTGATTTAATGTCCTGTGTTGTTGCTATGGGAGACCGTTGTTGGCTAGGTAGGCTGTCCCATTTCACGAACGTTAAGCACACTTCGAAGTGTGTAGACTAGGGAGCACACTCCGTAGCCTACGTAGTCTGCACACTTCAAAGTGTGCAGACCCTGAATTGGGACACACCTTATTTCTTTAAGCAAGAAGAGTCCTAATGTACTGCAGCTGATCTCTGCTTTCACAGCTTCATTCCATCTTTCACTCATAAGATTAAAACATAATTTTAATAAGACACAGACTCATACATTCTTTGAGACAGCAAAGGCCTACGGGAATCCAAATCTCATTGGTCACATTCAGCTTGAAACAATCTGAAGATGACAAAAAGTCTGCGACACACACGTAGACACACTGTTTTCATCAGGCTGTGACCCTGAGGAAGAGGGAAGATGATGATTTGCACATTGTGCTCAATGGTAACTATAAAAAAAATTGCTGTAAGTAATATTAAGTTCAACTTTTGGAAACTGAGTGAAAAGTGACTAATAAGATATCGTGCTGAGTTTAATTCAAATTTTCTTTGAACTTTTTCAAACCTCATCCAACTCCAGAAATAGAGACAAAAAAAAATGAAATTCCTCACTTGTTTTATATGTTCATGGAAATTTCTACCTTGCTGCCCAACTGCAATAACAAAGATTCTTATGGTTGCACTACCAGGGTAAACAACTGAAATTATTTTAAACTTACTTAAAAGTTCCTAAATAAATTAGTGAAATACAGACTGTTGCAAACTTACATTTGGGGGTTTTCTAAGTCATCTAAATAAAAACGTAATTTTTTTCTTGTGTGGCTACACCACAAGATTATCTTGTTACATATGAAAAATAAAAATGGATTGCAATGGCTGATAAATATACATCATATGATTGGTTCTGTGTATTATTGCATTATATTAAAGCAATACTACTGAACTTTGACAGCTTGTCATATTGTGGCACCTTGTAACGAAAGCTAAATCAACATCTATCTAACATCCGGTTTCTTCTCTAAACTCTCCAGTTTTAAAAATTCTCTCTGATGTTGACTCTTATTTCTTGCTCTGTCAACCTAACTTTCTCTTCCTCACTTCCTCAGACATGGTGCGCATTCAAAACGGCAAGTAGTAAAATAACACAGCTGTCCGGGCTGGAACACAAAGTTGTGAAATGCGGCTTCTCAGACCCCAGAATGCTTCTGGGCAGCTCCAGGAATATGCAAAATGAATATGACATCAAAATGAGTCAGAAGTGCAGAGTTTTAAAACTAGAAGCTTGTGCAGTGTTGCTTTAAACCGAGGAGATAGACTTCATGTAATAAAACCCCAAATCCTCAGTATTCAGCTCCTCACATAAACACTCAGTGCCCAAAAATGGGATGTGCATGTTGACAAAAGGTGCAAATCAGCAGTAATAAAAAAAAACCTGTGTTTGTGTGTGCAGGTCCTTGGATTGGTGCAGTTTGTTTAATGACTTTAAAACACAGACACACTGAGCACATTTTGCTTTATTCAATAGAAGAAATATGAAAATACAAAATGGTTATGCTTGGTCTCTTCTCTAAAATAAAGGAATAAAAAGGTTGACTACGGTTTCAAATAATGTGTTGGGTAAACAGCTGGGCGTGGGGGTCCACAATGACTCAAACCACCAGTGTTTAAAGTTTTCTTTGTTACTGAAGCATAAGTTAGTACTTTCTTTCTTACCTCACACAGGCACACAAACCTGTGTCCTAAAACAACAGGAAACATACTGTAGATAACCTGACACATGAAGAAAACACATGTACACAGTATAAAAATGAAATCATTTAGTGGTTTGTGGAGTTGAATTACAATCATGCTTACACATGAACTGTGACTTATGGAGTCAGACACTGCTGAGTGGTTGCATTGTTGATGACAAGGGGCCGTGAATCCTGTCTGTGATCATGTTGTCGTGGAGACAGTGGGCCCCAGTCAAATGGATCATCCAGGATCCTTTGATCTGTAAGAAGGAAACCAAAAAGGATCTGTAACTGCCACAATTTTTCCACATGAAATAAACCACTGCATAGTTTAGATATTTTTTTCAGTCAACAGCTTTAATGTGACTCTGTGCCTACTGGAAAAAATATCCTTTTTAGACTTGTTAAAGCAGCTCTTTTGGTTTTAGAAACAAAGCTATTTGTTTGAGGCAGGAAACATTTAATTTTACAAGGGAGATATCAAGGGATGCAGTCACTCTGGATTCGGATATGTTGCTGAAGAACTAAAATTAAATGCAGGATGAAAGAGGGGTTGCAGTGTTTTTTTTTTTGTTGTTGTTTTTTACTATATTATTTATTTATTATGTCACAATCTGTCTTTTGAAATTAAATGGTCCAAAAAAGTGACAACTTTTTAAATATTTTTGTCCTTTTTGAGCCGCTACTTCTACCCAGAATATACTTTTACCATTTCTAAATAACTGCACTTTTTGTGGGACCAAGTTGAGCTTTTTGCAAGCACTACTTGCCATTATACTAAAGTCTTACCATCTAAATATTTTTTTTTTTCTTTCTTTTTTTTTTTTTTTGTTTTGCTTGTGTGTGCTTAATGTATTAAAATAACAAAAGCATATAGACATTTATTGCTTTGCCTATTTGCATTCAGGTACAATGGAAAGGTTAGAAAATTATATAGGAGCAGCAATTGTTTTGAATATAGCCATAAACCAGCCACTCTCCATTTCCATTCCCCAGAAAACCATGAGAAATGTTACAACAGAGTAATGACATACATACATGACCCAGAAGTCAATAAGTTTTTACTTTAAACACGAATGAGCATGTTAAGTTCATTTACATAAAATGAGAAAAAAACAAATTGTGTTTGGATAAAAAACTGTTTAGTGTAAGTGTATATTAGTGATGCTGCATTCCTAATAAAGTTGCTCTTATTCATTATTCCATTAATCATCAACATGATGCCAATCAAAAAATCAATCAAGCCCACATAATCTAGACAACATTGTTAATCTTGTGACTGGGTTCTGATTGCACTTAACTGAAAAGACACCACTTTCATTAATTGTTAAGCTTTATGAAAGTTTAAATAAACAATATATGTTCAAATACACCGTATTTCATGTAAAGAGTGAGGTGGATCATATACACTTGGTTGCAATCTACAGTATATTCCAACAAATGTCAATCCATTTTACACACTTGACCATAAACATAAACATAATCACAATATCCCCTGGGTAATTTTAGCTTTTGTTGCATGTAACTGCCATCTTGGCTTTCAGTCTGTCTTTATTATAGGTTGTCATCAAAATCACAAATCATAAGCAATAAAATAAACTAAAAGTGCCCACAAAGGGTGCAGCTCTCTGCCAAAACCAATTCCCTGTCTTGCAACTTTAAACAAAAAGATCCAGATGCAGTATCAAATTTTAAGGTATTCTCCATGTTCTCTCTCTTTGGCAAGTTTCATTACATTTAGTTAATTGGTTTTTGTGTATTCCTGCTGAATGGATGGACAAATGGCACTGTACTGGTGGAGGGAAAATACACCTAATAACCTAAAATTTCCCTTCTACTAGCAAAGCCTTTGAGAGCAATATATTCTCTCCAACTTCAGATAGATTCTGTATGACCCTATACATCAATGTTATGTTCTCCTATTTCAAATAAGTCATTGTCTGTTTCTAAGTTGTCAACGCGGCTCTAAAGCAATGCCAGCAAGGCAAACTCTATTGTGTTTACCATTTTGACAGAGTCTGCTTCTGCAGATCATTTTAAAAAAGTCTAATTTGTCTTCATCTTTGATAAACAAAATCAGACATTTTTTTTTCCTGTTTATTTTTTGCTGGGTCCAATTGCCTTCCAATCAAAACAGCAGAGTCGTTTCATTGTATTTAAAATCCAGCATCTGTTGCCCAGCCATTGTGTACCCTTGCTTTGCATTGGTTTGCTTCATAAACAGTTATCTGACATGTAGTGTAAACACTTCATGTCACGTATGCTAAACTGAGAGGAAGCCAAGCAAAGGAACAGAGAAAAGAAATGCAGGCACTGATGGAAAGACTGACTTTCTGTACACAATATGCTTTCTCCCCAAGCAGAGACGGAAAAGCATCATTTTAAAGAGATCAGAATCCTCCATAGCTTTAATTTTTCATCATGTCTCCTCGGCTACATAGTCTATGCTTACCAGCAACTCAAGGGGCATTCTGAATGTACGCCTTCATGTTCCTGTGGTTATAGCTGAATATGGAGCGGCACAGGCCATCTGCCAGTCCACTCTGTCACATGAGGGCTGTAAATCAAAACTACTGTATAGTACAAACATTTATGGAAGAGACAGTTTTGATTCAGCTTGCTTTCTGTTGCTGGTGTGGTTAGTGGTGGCCTGGTGGTCAGACAAAATGCCCCTAAAACACAGCTTAGTCAGCTAATACTCAGCCAACTTTATGGGATATTTTTACCCCTCTTTTTTTCAAACCTGTAAAAAACAGTGGTCAGATCGCTCCAAGTTTGGAAAATGAGTGAGGAATTTTGATGGGAAACTAAGCTAATAGCTACTGAAAATTGCCATTAAATAATTTACTTAAAATGTCTTTAGCAGTTTAAATGAACATTTTGTTTATTTAATTTATTTATTTTCATATTACAATCCCAGTCCAGCAGGGGTGCTCTGAAGAAAAAAAACAAGACTTGTATTGGACATTTTCTAATAGTAGTCTGAATATTCTTTCTACCACTGCTCTCAATATGCAACAAAACCTGTTGCAGTATAGCGGCAAAAAAAACAAGACATGTACTTTGTGTAGCAGCTTTGATTTTTTTTTTTTTTTTTTACCAGAATAACTTCTGCTGTCATTCCCACCTACACAGAAAAGCCACAGCTAAAGGGAGCAAGTTCAGGCTTGTTCCTCTGGGCATATCACAAATCCTTTTGGGAAATGTAGGAAGCAACAAGTCCATTACCATGCTGCGAGTCCAGAAAAAAAAGCTAACAATTTACTTTTAGCCAAATGGTTTAATTAAATTTCATAAGTCTTGTGATTCCCAGCTGGCTTTTTGTCAAGATATGGATTTTATCTTTCTCATGAAACTACTTTCAAGGATTTAAAAAAATAATTTTTTCTCAATAAAAATTCTGTTCTTGATTTAGTTTGAATTCTGACTCACATGAATCAGATGTATATGTTTTTATGGTCGAAGACAATCTGCTTTGTATAATTTTTTGTATAAGTTACATCCAGAAAGTTTTTGTTGCTAACAGTTAGACAAGAAAAACTTAAAGTTCTTCCTAAAAACAGAAACTTGGACACTTAAGGAATAGTCTTCCTGTTGTTATTGCATCAGGATGGGCATGGCCAGGATTATTTTTGTATAGCTAAGATGTGAAATATTATGGGGAAAATCACTCAGCAATGCTTTTCTGGTATTAAAAAAAAAAAAGTGGGCACTACTGGCTAGTAGCCACTTGCCTTTTCCAGACAGGTAACAGTGAGCATCTGTCCTAGCAAGCAGTTGCAAGCCCCAGCTAAATTCTCTTAGCTTGAGCTAGTTTCTCATTTCATGGCAGGTGGAGATATAGCTGGCTAGATTAGCATATTTAAGGATGTCCATTCTCTGAAAAAGAGCAAAGAATGTCATGGGTATGTGAAATTTTTCACAAGAAAAACTTTAAAATATAAACTTTAAGTACTAAACTACTTCGTCAGAGGAACTATAAACATTAGCTTCTATTTGTTGCTAAAGCCCCCACCCTGTACATGCCTTACACCCATCCTCTCTTCTCTTCTTTTCTTTTCTTCTTATATTTTTTTATTTTATATATA
>JBAMHW010000008.1:23683840-23694170 GCA_037177495.1 Rhadinocentrus ornatus
GACCTCCACAAGGCTGGAAAGGGCTACGGGGCAATTGCCAAGCAGCTTGGTGAAAAAAGATCCACTGTTGGAGCAATACTCAGAAAATGGAAGAAGCTAAACATGACTATCCATCTCCCTCGGACTGGGGCTCCATGCAAGATCTCACCTCGTGGGGTGTCAATGATCCTAAGAAAGGTGAGGAAACCTGGTGAAAAACTACAGGAAACGTTTAATGGCAAACAAAGGCTACTTTATCAAAAATTAACATTGATTTTCTTAGGTGTTGAAATACTTATTTGCAGCTGTATCATACAAATAAATTGTTAAAAAAAATCATACATTGTGATTTCAGGTTTTTTTTTTAAATTTTTTTTATTATGTCTCACAGTGGACATGCACCTACGATGAAAACTTCATATCCCCTCCATGTTTCTAAGTGTGAAAACTTGCAAAATAGCAGGGTGTTCAAATACTTATTTTCCTCACTGTATATACTTCCATCATGGCTTCATCTTTTCACAGGAGATCTGGTTTACGACTTACAATGTGACTTACAGTGTGTGTATGCTTGACTGACCTGCCTGCTGTCCACAGATGTCTTCTGCTGAAAATGCATGGAGCATCCTGAAGATGAGAATCAGACAACAATTACAAACTGTGGAACCACTAAAATCTTGTTTTCTGCAAGAATGGACACAGATTTCTCCAAAAAAGTGACATTTTTTTCTTCTAATTTCCTAAAATTTTAAAGTGGAATTAAAAGGCAGGGTAAACATGACCTTTATCTAAACTTGTTTTGAGTATGTTATTGGCATCAAATTCAGAATTTTATTATAATTTTTAAATACAATAAAATTTGTGAGTAAAGAGACAGAAAATAATAGAAAATAATTTCAAATGAATTAATAAATTACAGATTTAAGTTCTTTTTTTTTCTTTTCTTTTTCTTTTTTAAATAGCTGCCACAAAATTTAAGCAATATTTTATATATATATATATGTGGCTTTATAGTGGTGTTCAAAATATGTAAAAATGCCCCATGGTTATTTTTGAAAATGAAATCATATGGGTTCAAGCAAAGTTGGGCTGCAGAACATAGTTTGATTGACCCAACAGTGATCTAGGTTAACAACTGCTCCATTCTGACATGCAGCAAACAATCAAAAGTGGAACAATTAAAATCTCATAACTCAGTGTGATTTTTTTGTTCATTGTGCGCCACTCCCTTATCATTCTGCCTTACAGCTCCCTCCAAATATGACACAAATGTCCGCAGGGAGACATGAAGACAGAGGCAAACAGAAAACAGCACAGTCTTCCAGTTCTTCAGAACACCAACTTAATAAGAAACAGAGAGACAGAAACTGTGTCCCCCCTCACATTCAACTGCTCTGACATGTTTAGCTACAGTAATGATGGAGGCTTAATGCAAAAAATCTGTTTTAAAGATCCATAGTTGTTTACAGAAAAAAACAGTTTTGAGCTTTCTCAGTCTTCTGAGGCATTATAGGATCACTTTTTATAGGTAATTAGATGCCCAAATACCCCAGACTGAGGGATTTTCAGGATTTTTACTGTCCCACTGAGCCTTTTCACAATCAAAGCAGCCTTATTTCCACCTCACGTAGATCACATTCCTGCAGCAACACAAAAAGAGTGCAGTGATGCTTTGATTAGCCACACAGGACAACACAGGGGTCAACACACCAGAACAAGCCACCCCAGTTTCACCTCCCTGCTTTCAGCCTCTTCTCAATACACCCTTCTTATTAATACCCCTTCCGGGCTTCCTCTAAATCCCAACAATGTTTGTCCGGATCTTGCTCGACGGCTTTTCCGGTTACTGAGAAAAGAAAGAATTGAGAGACAGAGAAGGGGCCTAGGATCATTCTCCCAGAGCAAGGATTCAGGATTAGAGGGAAAAGAGCAAATACCGTGGAGCCTACTGAAAAAGCAGGACTAACGGCTTAGACTGCAAACAATGGAAATTAATTTGAACTCCCTCAGTGGAGCGTTGCTCTTCAGCATTAAGAAGTGGAGGATTACTTGTTAAGCACATGAAATAGTATTGGTTTTTTTGTATTCAGTGAGGTTTCTTTCACCAGAATTTCTATGCGAAAGTTTGCAAAAGCTCATTTCAGCCCCTTAAACACAAGTGGTTTTCCTTTCTCCTTTTATATACTGCAACATATATGATATTTAAGATATTTTGTATAAAGATATAAATAATATTTTTATTGATAATTTAGTAAACTTATTAAAATGTTCATCAGTTCTTGCTTTTCAGTTGCAATGATCTCCTACTCTGCTCTGTGATGTATTTCCTTACACTGAATATAACTAACTAGAGGATACTTTGATTTGAGAGGTCAAGTGCACGTGACAATGGATTTATGATTAATATATTTTTTAATCAATCTAGTTTAAGCAACAACATCTTAAATGCTGTTTAATATGGTTCAGTTAGAAACATCTGATATCATTGGAATATTTAAAGGTATTGTAGTATAACGCGTTAGCCGTTATTTATGTAAAATCTTGTCCCGCGAGACTCCACTTTGAGGAGAAAGGAGATTTCTGATTCTTTGTAAAACTCTGCAGTTGGCTGTTGTTTGCTATCAAGGTTGGCAATAATGTTTTTTATTTAATTATTTGTAAAAAGATTTCCGTCTCAGCTACCATCTTTACTTGAAACAAACTGGTCACATGACCCACTACATCATGTCTGGGGATGTGTAAATGCAACAAAAAGTGGCTGCATTATACTTTTGTTATATACTGCTATATCAACACATCGGAAAAACCACCTCATCAGAGCATAAAAACTATTAAGCGAGATTTGAGAGTTTTTTTTTTATTTTTGTGTTTCCATTACCAGTTTTCTATTGCAATATTTAGGTTTTACACGATTTTTGGGTTATAGTAGTATAGAGTATATATAGAAGTATACTTTCAACATTACTGATTTGGCCACAGACACTTTTTAGGAGGTAGGAAGGGTAGACATAGGTGTTTGTCGGACACATTGTTTGGCAAATTTGGTCATGGAGAGCCACAACCTGACGTTTTTCATAGTTTCCCTGCTCCAACACACCTGATTCAAATTAAATGGATCCAGCAGCTTATCAAGTTCTGCTTAGTGACTCATTCATTTGAATCAGGTGTGAAAGCAGGGAAACGTAAACCTGCAACACTGCGGCTCCCTAGGACTGAACTTCCCTACCCATAACTCCCATGTGGAGATTTTAAGTAAACGACCCATCAGTGTTTTCCATGCTCCTTTCACTTTTTTCTTTGGTCTCAATCTCGCGAGTAAATTAAGAATTACAAATTCCATGATTATGATTAGTAAATAATACATGGTCATTAATTAAAGATTTTTACGTGGATTTTAATTAATTGGATTATAATGAGAATTAACTACGTTGTACCTAGAAAGTGCCTTTGATTTCTTTTTTACGCTGACTATTTTTTTTTATCCGTGGTCAACATATAATGTGAATTTTGCCCTCCACATAACAGCAGTGTTCTTTGTTCACTTTTACTTTTCAGCCATGGTGGAGATGTGGAGAAAAGTTTGTTTCTTTGGTTACACTGCGCTACAAATATCTCTTGTTTAAGATTAACAATCAAAACTTATAAATGAAGATATAGTACTGACACTTATGCAGTACTTTGAATGTTGAGTAAAAATACACAAACTGTTATGTTGACTCGTGTATTTAAATTAACCCATCTAATTGCCGTTTTTCCAACCCATACAGATTTTTATCACGGTCATGTCCTCTTGCTTCCTAAACTCAGAGAATTTGGCAATAATTTTTATTTTGTAATTGCCAACATACAGCTTTTTCTCTCATTACCTTGATAACATTTTAAAACAAAAATATTCCAGCTCAGAGTTTGATTCATGATTTATATTTTGATATCGACGTAGCTTGCTAAGTGGGTCACACTGATCATAAGCTAACACATATAAAATTTCAATCATTTAATACACATAAACTTGTTTTAAGTCTAAATGCTTTGTTCAACGGTAACAGCTTTAGAGTTGATTTGCAATGTTACTTTTTTATAACTGAAACTGATCAACTGATCAAAGTTATACTAAAAAAATAACATCAGCAGCTAGCCTAACGTAAGGCTACATTTGGCTAACTGCTAATTAGCAGGGGTTTCTCTTATATAATGCTAAGTTAGCAGTTAGCTAATGTTACAGCTATCAGTTTATTAAGGCATTGTCTGAATATACACAGCAAACGACAACATGAAGAAAACCATAGATTTTTTTTTCAAGATCCTAATCTGTCTCATAACATTGTTTTGTTGACTGAAGGATCATAGTGGTCATAATCATGTAATGAGTGTAGTCTACATATACTCTGGCCCTGCCAGCCAGTTTAAGGCAAATTGCACGGTTTAAAGTGTTGAAGGAGCAATGGCTGGGGTTCATGATTGAGTAATGAAAATGGAAAAATTCACTCGTGAATACACACAATTTGCTTGTTCTTGCAATAATGAAAAAGAATGTCTTGACCTTTTTTTAAACTGCTGTCTGATGCAAGAGGCATGCAGTTAAATGAGGAAAATCCTAACAGCAAACCCAAATCATACTCATAACTGTTTTCATATAGCTACATTTGATATGCTATTTTCCTGATTTCCTGTACTCAAAACTTAGCAAAACACTATTAACTGAATAGGTTTTGACCAATTGGGTCTTTAAGCAGACTATTTCAAATATTAATCAGTTTTTTCCATGACAGTTGTGAGCTGTGTGATGAAATATTAGGAATCAGGAAGTTGATTGTGTGTGTGTGTGTTTGTTTTTTTTGTTTGTTTGTTTTTTTAGTTAAAAACTGCAACTAACAAAAATCCAATTTAGACAATAATGTCATCTCAACAAACTCAACAACTCAACTTTGAGTCAGCACTAAAATTAAATTAAGTTACATAGGTCAAATGTTTTTCACATAATACAAAACTTTAAAAGAAAGACAATTGTTTTAGAGTGGTTCATCATGGAGTGACATTCTGGGGGAAGGAGGAGGAGACCAAGTGCCCCTCAAGTGTCAGAAGATCAAAGAGGCTAAACATTTAATGTTGAAAAGAGAGCTGGAAACCCAAGGCCAAGGTCTTTGGCAGAACCACACATACACACACACACACAGAAAAGATACTGAGAAGCTCTGCTGCTGTATCCCCCCCTCAGGCAGAGACACTAAGATGAGAAGGTATATAATTTGAGAGCCGCAGTTAAGAAAAATGTGCAGCATCCATCATGAATGATAACAAGGAAGATGTTGGGAACAAATGACAGGATGGAAACTCATCAGAACATACTTGGTGTGGTCCAGTGACAGCTTTACCTCACTTTAATTCAGCCTGAGCCCTTAAGATTCCACCAGTGAGAACCAGCTTACCACTTCAATATGATTGGCAGAAGTTTTTTTCTCCACAAAAAATTTGACAAAATACCTTGTTTTCAACTAAATCTATGCTTTGTAAATCTGGCAAATATGAATTAAATAGAAAACCTACAAAGAGTTTTTCTTCAGGTATGAACAAGAGGGTCATGTTGTTGTTCTAACAAGCTGTTCTATCGAGCCATTTTAGATACAGCATCACAGTTTGGTGTGGCAATCTTTCTGTGCAGCTGAAAAATAAATTGCTGCATAAAACTTGCACTGCATGGAAAATCATGTGAACAAATCTCCTGTACACAAGCCCATAAAATAATTAACGATACAAAAAGTATGAGCTGCAGCCCTCAAGAAAGAGACACAGGAAAGTCCCTCCATGCATGTTTAATAAATTTAAAGATTAATTTATGCCTGTGTCAGTTAAAGTTTTTAACAAGCAAACAAAGCCACGGAGAGAGAAATCCTGATACAATGACTGTTGTTTTGATTTTATTTTGTCCTGTTTTATCTGTTTGTTTGGTAATATTTTATTGTTGATGTTAGGTTTTTAAAGCTTGTATGTTTTATTGACTGTGTGTGGCTGAGTTTAAGATGCATGTTTGAATTTTAACATTTGCAAATATACAAAAATGATGTGACATCATTATAAAACCAAAAACAAAAGAGTGTCAGATTCTTTGTATTGATTGTCCTAGTATCACCATAAAACTTTACAGAAATATAATTTTACCATCTATATTTATTGGTATAGCAATAATGATTTTAAAAACAAACAAACAAACAAAAACATACCAATTCTAAAAGCTAAATCAAAATGTTACCTTAAAATTAAAATGTGGTTTTATGGAGACAAAAATCTGTATCTTTTTCTATTTAAAAAAAAAAAATAATAAAAAATAATAATCATGTTCACAGATTGACTGATTGAGGCTACTTTAAGCACATGTTTTATTTATTTATTTGTCTTTTCAGCGTGGACTTCGGAGAGGAAACTTCAACACACTCTCCACGCCCACAAAATATCTACTTGGACGGGGAGGGGGGACTGCGCTCTTTGGACACTCGCTTTGAACCCTCCGTGGCGCAGCACGCGTGAAAGTAACAGAGCTGTCTCGTTTAAACACCAAACCGAACTTTAAGTCTTCCAGATCGCTTCGCAGTCAAATTTTGAACCAACTCTGATTTCTAGACACGACTCTTCATCTTCTGCCACTTCAATTTCCGGTGAATTGGAAGTGTGTTTCACACATGATGCTCGGATCGCGCAGGAGTGTTTGTGCCACGACCTGATCTAGAAGATGTGAGGATTCCTATTGAAACAACTAAGGAAAACAACCAAAACAAACAAGGAATAAAAGGAATCGTCTTCCAGTGTGTCCGGTGAAGCTCGTCTCAGTTTCCTGCAGTGCAGAATGTGGCTGTCACCTACAGTACTTCTTTTTGCTTGTTTAGGTAAGAAATTCATTATGTTGGGATTTGCTAGTTGGATACTCCATGCGCTGTGACAAGTGCGGGTTTTGAAAATGTATGTGAAAACATGTTTTACGCAAGTGTGAAAACACCACCCTTAAATAACTAAACACATAAAAAAAAAGCACATTTATAAATTTAACATTAAACAGATTGTATGATTAAGTTATATTCTTTTATGTATGTATAGTATGTCAGGTAGGGTCCTGACATGTCTCCTCTCCCCTATTCACAGCTGTTTACCACAATGACTGCAGATTTGTGTCAACAGGACTAACAATAAATAAGTCATATTCCAAAGTTATACATGTTTGGAGGTTACAGGGCAATAAAAACCTTCTCTGGGGTTGCTGTTAAGATAAAAGCACTGCGGGTTAGGGGGCACTTTAAACATCCACTCCTGATGAAAACCCTATCAGAGCAGCCGAGGATTATGGGACTGCAGTTGACCCAATCCATCTGCTGCCAGTGACAGTACAAGGAAACACTTGGCAGCACCTTAAAATGACTGGGTTGAGATAAAAATTATGTTTGGGAATGCTCTTCTTCTTAAGTGAGTATAAGTAAACCTAACTTTCAATTAAGCGGTGTTATTGTAGGCTTTCATTGTGGCAATAAAAAGGCATGTCAGCTTGGATTAGTGTGTGCTGTAAATTTACAGGGGTAGTATGGTGTGGGATGGGGTGGGGGGGATGAAAACCTCAGTGAGTCTTTACAAAGGGAAATAACAAAGTTTAAAAAAGACACTGTGAGAAACAACTTGATGCACTAAGAGGAGCTTATTGCATTTGTTCTTACTAAAATATATTATAACCTACATAGACCCCAACATTTTTATTTTGACTTTAAATATGAAGCAATTTTCAAATGTAAGGAGGCCTAAGTTTAAGCACTTTACTTTAAAACCTTCAGTGCTCATGTTTTTTTTTTTTTTCAAATTTAGTTTCAACGGTAAGTATTCAGTTAACTTTAACACGTGATATTAAATTTTACTGTTAAAAGATATTAGAAGCTGAAAAAATACCTCAGTAGAAATTCTTTCAAATTAATAAAGTTTAGTGATTGATATTTATTAACATAAACATGATGCTGTAAAACTGTATAAAAAAATATATTTTTGCGCTGGGTTTAGTACCTAAACAATATAAAACAGAAACCTTCCTAGACTCTTAAAGCAGTTCTCTAATTTGGGGTTGTGTGGGGTTGAGTGCCAGTGAGCATTTATCAGGAGCTAAAGTGGCCTGGAAATGAACACTTTGAACTCCAAAGATGCCAAATAATCAGTGCTGTAATTGTAGAGGCAATAATCAGTAACAAGAGCAACTTCAAAGTCACGTAGAAGGAGGAGGAGAAAAGCAAACTTCAGTGACAGAAGGAAACAATCATCAAATGGAGACAGCAGGACAGACGGGAAAAAGACAGATGTTAGAAAGAAACGTGGTGCCAACAGCCTTGTAGCACAATATGACCCACATCAGTTGTGATTCATCATTTATGTGGCTAAAAATAGCAACATTTCAGCGAAGGAGTCCAGTAAATGTGTTTTTAGTGACATATAGAACAGAACTTTGGTAAAACAATCTCACCTCAAAGTATATTTAGTCACAACTTTGGTATGATCTTCGTGAACAGATTTGGATCTTAAAGTTATCATAGAGGTGTAAATGTTTTCGTTGTTTTTTTTTTCTGATCACTTGAAGTGTTCGTTTCCATGTTGGTTTAAAAGTTCAGCTGAGAAGTTGGAAATGGAAACATAGGAAAGAAAAACCCTTCAGGACTTTGACCATTTTGGTGCCATTTATGTAACATTTTTATATTTGCTTGTGTGTTTTTGTACAGTTTTATCTTGTACATTAAGTCTAAGAGTTTACTTCATGTTTCATTCACACTTGCAGTCTGGATACCAAGTTTGTTTGTTTGTTTGTTTGTTTCTTTTTATTGAACCACCAGATGCCTGATAAAATGATCCATTTCTGACAGGATGGCTTCTCTGATGTGTATTTTGTTGGAAGAACTTAATGCTGTATGACTGTTGGATTTGAGTAGGCTATGTAAGGTGGTATTTTGACCATTAGAGATGTAATGAAGAACATTTCAGTCTCCAGTAAAGTAAAAAAACAATAATAGGAGGTCCAGTGTTGCCCACACAAAAGAAGATATACAGCAAGGCAACTAAGGATTTGATACCTGTACTAAACTGTAATTTAACACTGCTCCTATGATTAGAAACATAAGGTGAGCGTTGAAAAAATAATTAAGACGTCAGCATTTGTACAACTTTGGTGTCAAATGTATTCATAGTTTTCTCAAATAGCAGCAGTTCATTCAATAGCGGATTAAAAATCCACCTTTTCAATTGATCTTGGTGCAACCAGAGTAATGTCAGGATTTATTTATTTTATTTTTTATTTTTTTAATCTAAAACTCTCAAGTATGAACACTAATGGGAGGTCATAAAAAGCAAATCATTGGATGCTGGTAATTATGCTATGTACTGTTGGCCTTATATGCCTTGTGATCCGTAGAAACCAAATTCTACCATTCTTGATGACTTTTCATTTGTTGTCACTTTGATAATAGTAGTTTTTAAGGAAAATGGAAACCACTGGAGGTTTTGACATGAAATCTGGACCAGGTATTTGCATTCTCTGTGGATGAACAGCAGTTTCTGGGCTCTTTGATTTCTGCTCTGGTTTGATCTGCAGGTCAAATGTTGGACTTGACATTCTGACATTCTGCAACCTCTACCCTACTTGAGTAATGCTAATGCTAATTAGCATTACTCAAGTAGGTCTTTGCATCCTCCTGCTTGGATTCAGCTGAAATAATTTTATGTTGGAATATCGTTACCATTACCGATTATTTACAAAGTGCAAAAATGATGACTCATCTGCAGTTTTTGAAGTTGCGTAATCAAAAGGGTTCATTGTTCTATTTCATTGTTCATTGTTCAGCGGTTGATGCTGAAGTTTTAGCCCTGTGTTGTTCAAGTGTTAAATAAAGTTGTGCAATGCATGTCGGCATATTTATTACATTGTGGTGAGTTGAGAGCAGCATTATTAGCATTAGAGCATGGTTATGAATCTTTTGATTATTTAAGCTATTTGCTCATTTATTTTGTTTTTCTTGTAGCTTCATAATGCTTTGTCAAGATTCACACAAACCCGATTCTTTAACAGTGGATGTTTGCATTGCAGCAACAATTAGTCATAAGTTCCAACACATGAGGGGTCAATTTAATCTAATTTATTTATTAGTTTATTTAACAAGAACATTAAATAATTATACACATTAATGCAAATGTGCAAGAATAAGAAGCTATTTTCCAGAAATATATATGATCATCCATACCTGCCATGACAATTACATGTGTATCTGAATAGTTCTGCACAAATATGCACATATACTACCAGACAAAAGTTTGCATTTAATGGGAAAAGTATGACTGATGTATA
>JBAMHW010000008.1:23699630-23719823 GCA_037177495.1 Rhadinocentrus ornatus
CTACTAATAAACCTGCGTTTTGAGAGCGAAGTGCACGGTTAGGCTGGTATGGCTGGATGGCATCCTTGAGGTAAGAATTTATATCTAGTATGTAAGAATTATTGATATCTAGTGGTAAAGATAGTTATAGACATTACTTCAAATGCCAAGCACAGTTGTGAACGGTGGCCATCAGTGGCAAAAATTTAAGGCCGAAGCCCAAAGTCTTTCCTTGACCCTAACAACTAGCCTTGTTACTCAGTTCCATAGAGGTATGGTGCCCCCTTTACTCTTAGGGCTCAAGAAGTAGTTGAGGAATTTCCTTAGCTTAGGTCTTATTTTTTATTAGTTGGCTTGTATGAACACTGACTGGATCACAATGAATTGCTATAATTGATTTTGTCTGTAAAGTGCCCTGAGACGACTTTGTTGTGAATTGGCACGACACAAATAAAGCTGTATTGACTAAAGTAGTAGTCACCTGGCTCTTCAGCTAGGGGTTTAAATAGCTAGATCACTACTACATCTTTGTCCCTGAAAGAAAAAGAGTGTTTTACCTAAGACTGTGTGATATGGCAAAAAATATTATCACAGTCATTTTCCCCATTTTGATTGATATTGATATTTATCACAATTTATAATTCAATAATGATGCCAGTTTGAAAAGTATCCTGAAGAAATCAAAAGATTCACTAGTTGAACTTAGGATATAGTTTATTAACATAAAATTATATAGTATAGTGTAAAGCTTGAGCTTGAGCTGCAGTGTGAGCCTTCTTCTTTTTCCATGAGAAAGAAAAGGCATTGACAAATTTACTGCACACAGCCATGGCTCTTTCGATCTTCTTGTCTTTAACAGTTTCCTCTGAGAAAACATAAGAAAACAAAATGAAAAGACAGATGATTATGTTAAACTGAGTAATAAGTAAGTAATATTGCATTACAAGGACTGCTGTGTGCAAAAATCTGCACTCGTACCTGCAGTCCAGGACTTTAATTAACTTACTGAACCCGACCTTTCTCCACGGTTGTCATGGAGGTCATATCTTTGGACAGAAAGTATAACACTGTGTTGGTTATATCTCTGTTTCTTTTAGACCGCTTCATATATGGGGTTATGGCAGAGAAAGAGGACACTATTGATGATTGTTGTTTTGGTGGCCCGCTAACGGCAGCAGAAGTGCTGGGGCGTTGAGCAACACTTTTGCCGGTTTTGCCGGGATTTTGGTGCTCTCTGTGTAGTTGCTGAGATGCCACTTTTTCAAGTGATGAAAAGGGTTTGTTGTATTTCCCATCCTGGTTGGCACCAGGCAACGATATATTTTGCAGGCCAGCATTGTCTGTGCGTCGTCACTGTTCCAGTAGCCAAACCGCTTTCAAGTTATTGACATTGTGTCTCCTTTTTATCCATAATTACTTCAGATTTTGATAACACGAGTTCTCCTTAATCACTGCTTTGCTGCTCACTTTTGCACATTTTGTCCCTCTCACATATCACAGCTGACTGACGGGCGTCTGTAACCCTTCTGCTTAATCACACAGTATATTGAGTAAAAAGTTACCATAGTTTGTCACAGTTTTGAAAATTCACTCTTTAAAAAACGTTGATTTGTGAAAACCATTCCACTATTAGTGCTAATGATTATGAAACAAGAACTTTTCACAGATTTATCTGAACTGTTGTTTTTTTCTGTTGCAGCTGTGAGGTGAGACCTAGTCCGGAGTTTCTGACACGCTTCTACAGGTTTTACCCCAACAACACTTTCCATGCCAACCAGTTTTACTACGAGGACAACCACTGCACTAAACCCACCTACACGCTGGTGATCCAGGGTCGGCTGCGCCTACGACAGGCTTCCTGGATCATTCGTGGTGGCACAGAAGCAGAGTACCAGCTTCACCATGTCCAGATAGTGTGTCACACAGCCACCGTGGCCCAAGAGCTGAGCCAGAGGCTCAACCGTAGCTGCAAAGGGGCCATGAAAGGCCCCTGGGAGCCCAGCATGCTCTATGAACTGTGGAGTGAGGAGGGGAGCTACAACTGCTCCAGAGAGCTCAACTTTGCAATGCATGAGCTGCAACTGCTGAGAGTTGAGAAGCAATACCTGCATCATAATCTGGTGGATCACCTGGTGGAGGAGCTGTTTCTGGGAGACATCCACACCGAGCCGTCACAGAGGTTGTACTACAAGCCGTCCAGCTACCAGACTGCCCTGCAGAATGCCAAGGTTAGTCCCTAATGTTAGTATGTCTTCTTTCACTTAGAACTATATCACTGCAAATCTGCAGATTCCTTTCCATAGGTAAAGGGAAAACACCAACATTGAAATACCTGACTGGTATATATCCTAAATATTCTTCCCTAGATGGTTACACACATTAAGTTACTTTTGCATACATTTTGATCTGTATTTTTAAAACTACAAGTAAGTTGTTGCCCCTCTAAATTTTCCCTCCTTTACAGGAGGGAAATTTAAACTTTGCGTTTCTTTCCAAGAGCCTTTAGGTCATCGCTACTCAATTCAGCCCTATGCGGGCCGCAGTCCTGCAGGTTTTCAATGTATCCCTGCTCCAACCACCTGACTCAGAATAAATGGATCAAACAGTCTTTGAAATTCTGCACAATAACTCATTCATTTTAGTCAGGTATGTTGGAGAAGGCACACATTGAAAACTTGCTGCACCGCAGCTCTCGTAAAACCGAATTGAGGAGCCCGGCTTTAGGTGGTTCATGGGCTTCACTGTCTTAACTGGCTTTATTGGCTGCAGGTTTGGATAAAAGGCTGGTGAATCTACCAGAGCTTTACTGATCAGCTTATTCCACTTTATTTTTGTATTGAATGTCTTGGGTTGTTTTGTTAACAGCCAAAAAGGTGGCTTAAAAACATTTTAAAACATTTGTAGGAAAAATTATTCCACGAGTCGCAGTTTAAACAACATATAAACAAACTTTCACTGTAAAAGCCTCAGAACTTAAATGAGTGAATGAAAAATACTTTAGAATTTCCCTTAGGGGACAAAAAATAGGTTGAAAAAAATGAGGAAAAGAAAGAAAAACTAAAGTAATGGTTTCTTGCTCAGAGCTAATTTTAAAAGTAAGATTTCCTTCTTCTAAGGCATGGACCACCAACTCCAGACCTCTTGGGTAGTATCTTGCAGGTTTTAGATGTGTGTAGCAGCAGGGAAACATCTAAAACCTGAAGGATACTGGCCCATGAGGTCCAGAGTTGGTGGGAAAAAATTTGCTAGCTGGTATTGCAATTAATTTCCCCCAGTTTATTTTCCACAAGTCTTGAAAAACAAATTGATAAAACCATGTGGTAAAAGTGATTATAAAACAAAATATTTGAGACAGTAACTTGTTTATTCCTATTAAATTAATTTCAATGAAACTACATTAATTACTGAGTTATGGTTCTTCTTTCACGTCTAGAGGCTTTAAGCCCTTAGTACACAAATGCATGTATTACAGAGCAGTGTTTCTCAGTCTTGGTCCTCAGGACCCCTTTCCCAGCGCATTTTAGATGGTTCCCAACTCCAGCACACCTGATTCAAATTAACTGAACTCCTTAAATTCTTTTCAAGCCTGTTAACGAGACCTTCATTTCATCCAGGTGTGTTTAAGTGCAGAAACATCAAAAACATGTAGGGCAGTGGGTCCAGAGGAACAGGATTGAGAAACGCTGTTATAGAGTATACAAAGATTCCCAGAGTGGCTTTGATTTGACATTCAGCCACTATCCATCTAAAGCAGGGATCTCAAACCCCGGTCCTCGAGGGTCACTGTTTGCAAATTTTAGATGTTTTCTTGCTGCAACACACCTAACTCAAAGTAATGGATCATTGTGCAAAACTTAACAAGCTATTGGATCCATTTTATTCAAATCGGCTGTGTTGGAGCAGGGGAAAAATCTAAAAACTGCAGAACAGCAGTCCTTGAGGACCAGAGTTTGAGATTCCTGATATAAAGAACTTCCTCTTTCATGTGCATGGGATTGGAGAGCAATGCTGATCTTCAAATGGTGTAATGGTGTATAACAAATACATCATACTAGGGAAAAGCACAAATTATTGTTCTGAACAAATGTAAATAAACACATTAATTTGAACAAAACATACCGTATTTTCTGCACTATTAGGCGCACCTAAGAGCCTTAAATTTACTCAAAAATCGGCCGTGCGCTTAATAATCCGGACCTTATGTGTGGACTGAGTTCCAAAATCTGTAAAAATGTTGTTGTGCGACTTTGGTAAACGCTCTGCTTGACTGACTGTCGGACCACGTACAGCAGTACGCTTACCTCCGTTAAAAGTGAAGTTGCGAGCGGCGTGGGAGCGATGGATGACAGACGGCACACACACCTTTACAAAGACTGGGAGGCAGCGCTGCCACCATATGTGAATGGATTGTGGATGCCTGGGCTAAGGTATCTGCTTTAACTGTTGTCCGAGCTTTCACGAAAGCCGGCATCTATAGCCCCTTTCTGACTGTAGGAACCTTTTGCAGTTCCTATAATCTTTCCAGGAACCAGGCCGTTTGATGGTGAAATTGCCCAGCTGTTCAATTCAGACACAGAAGATGAGGACTTTGATGGATTTGTGGGAGAAGATTGATAAAAAAAATAATGCGAGTGTATTGTTAAATAGAATAAAGTTCAACTAAACTCACTGTTTTGCTTTCGTTACCTTTTTTACTTTTGCAGACCGTATGTTTTAGCATGCCCCTTATAATACGGTAGGCTTTATGTATGGGTTAAGTACAGAAATAGGCCCCGTAATTGAGAGTGCTCTTCATAATCTGGTGCGCCTTATGGTGCAGAAAATACGATAATTGAAGCTCTGAAAACTGGATAAAAACCCTGATGATGTGCCAAAGTTCTATATTTTCTCCATCTTTTTGTAAAAACTGTAAATTGTAACCGTTAAAAGGTATTGAAACAGCCACATTCACATTAATCCAGATTGTTTCTTTGCTCTAATAAAACTCTGACTGCCATCTGACAACCCACCACTCAGTTAACCTAAATAAGCCTTTGGCATGGTTAATAAAGGCACAATATGGGAATCATTTCACCAGGCCTGGTGTTGTATCCCTACATTTGCATCCAGAATGATAGAATTCTGAGAATAGACCCAGTATTTACTGTAAAGTTGTCAACAGTGATTAACAATCTGCAGGTTCGGCAGAGGTGTCATGAAATCCAGTTCCCGTCACAGGTAACAATGCTATTGGTTCAGGGAGGATACAGACACCTCCTATCGTAGGAGATCCGACTTACCAGTAGGAGTCTGTAGTCTGGTAAGGAGGATGAGAACTCTTCCCACCCGCAGACTCAACTTGTGTTCTTTGGAATGTATGAATGGGTCGGAAATGACGTTTTATTTTTTGTCCCAAGTTTTGCTCCCACTGTGATGACCCTCCTCACCCCATAGACCACACACACTGGCCAGAGCTCAAACTGACTTTAAAAACAGTCTTTATTATCCCACCTGTGGAGACTCATGAGGGGAAGTTGTATAGAAAGAAAAAATACACAAAAATGCTTAACAGGAGTAGACAGCTCAGATGTTAGGTTAACAAATGTGATATAAGGCAGTAAAGTCCACCTGTTGGGGGCATCAGTTGAGTAATGTTTTCACTGTCACCCTCTGCAAAGATTACACTGAAATCCTGTCTGTGTTGACTGTCTAAATAAATATCCGTTTGCCGTGGGACGATGGGGCTTAGTGTTGCTGATCAGAATGCAAACAGAGGATAGAGGGATCAGACAAGCTCCCCTGTAGGACTGAGTGACCAGAGCTGCTCTTTTTTTCAGCCCCTTTTGGCCTGTAGAGGCACGATGTGAAGTCAGGCCTATCACTGGCAGCACTCAACATGTGTTATTCCTAGAATTAGGAATCATGCAGCCATATGAAATATTCCAGTGAGTGCATACTCAGGCATGCCTGTAGCTCATGCCATCCTGCCCCATTTTCATTTTAAGAAACAAATCCAGTTACAGGTGCAAAGATACAGTTAAATGCATTTACAGTATTGACTTATAGGATTAGTTAAATACATCTCTTTGTTCTAGTGGTATCTAGTCCAGCAATCACCTGGTAATCTTGATATAATCATTAACCATTTGTACCATCATGAAAATAATTTCTAGAGCAAGTTAAAGTAATGCCCTGTGTTCGGTCTCTTTACACCCGGCCCTCCAATTTGGAAATCCACTTTTAAATCACTCCATTTTGAGAGAGTTTAGTGATTAGTCCTCCTCTTTCTCTTTTCAATTTTTCTAAAAGAAGTTTAGAAAAAATAAAAAATAGACATACCATAACTTTTACCTGGAATTTTATCATCTACAAATACAGCCTTGCTTGATAAAATTTACCAAATGGCCAAGACTCTTAAAGCAGTGACCGAAGTCTTTGGTAGTAGGTGCCAGAGAAAATGCAAATATTTACCATTTTGAATCTCTTCATTTTATCTGTTTGAGAACACAATATTTCTAACAGTAGCTGGTAGACACCAAATCAGAGCTAAGAGAACGGCTCCATAATGGTCCCACGACACGGATTCAGTGGACAATACCATTTGGTGCTATTTTTTTGTGTGTGTGTGTGTGTTGTTTTTACTTTTTAACTCTTTTGTAAGCAGTTCTGATTGTCAAGAAGCTGCTATTATGGTAGGGGGCCAGGAAGAAAAGGCTTAGATATCCAAAATGAGACAAAGAACTGGGCTGACAGTCAGTTACAGAGAGTTCTTATGGAGTGATGAATCCTCCCAGAGCCCGAACCTCAACTTTATTAACCCTTTAAAGCCTGACCCAAGAAAAAATGAGTAGAAATTTCATTTTTCTCATCTGAAGTCTTTATTTGGCCATTTAACAAAATGTTAAAAAAAAAAAGAAGTCATTTTTATGTACTTTTACCATTTATTATAGTGTGCTTGGTCAAATATTTTTTTTAACCCTACGCTGTCCAGCGTCCTAACATACCGAACGGTGGTCTGTGAGCCATATTTTGCCGGACAGATTTGCTCTTCCAAGGGAGACATGTTATATAAATGGCTGCCCTTGATGTTTGAAATATTTTTATTATTTTTATTATAATCTTATTTTCTTTGGTCTTGATATGTCAGTGCCAAACCTGACAGGGAGATAGAGGAGGAGAGAAACGGGGAAATAAAAGGACAGAATTGAAATGTGAAAATAAAAGTTGTTTAGGCTGCCTAAATCACATCAGTATTCACAAAAAAAAAACTACCACAGTACTACATCATAAATAAGGAAAATAGGATAATGGTAATATGAAAAAGTACAACAGTACAGTAGCTGTAGAGAGACGTACCAACACACAAACATCAACAAGGTCTAGTTGAAAGTGGATGGAGATGCACGTGTGACCATGCAACAAGGATGAAATGTGTGCTTGTAGGGGGGCCGTGATCACGCCGCATCCCAAAGCACCATGGGGAGACGGGGGGGAGCCTGATGTCCCAAAGGCCCGGCAGGTCCACAGAGCACTGAGTCCAGGACAGCCAAAGCGGGAAGAGCAGCGGTCCCACTCAGCCTAGAACAGAGGGCCCCCCAGACCGGAGCCCCCCGGCACGACAGGGCAGGGGCACCAAGCAGCCCAGGGCAACTGTGAGCAGGTCTGGCAGGCACCTGACGCTGCAGCGCGGGCCGCACGGAGAGCAGGCGCCCCACAGACCCAATCCCACCCATACCCCCCGGCAGAGCCCCGCACAGGGACCCGACAGAGCCTGGCCGGCACAGGCAAAACCACCGCGGGCCACGCCAACCCAACACCAAGGCTAGGTACCCCCCCACCAGGGGCAGCCCAGACAGGCTAAGGGAAGGAGGGCCCAGACCCAACCCTCTACACACCTCCTCCTAGGGGTCTCACCAGTCCCCCGATGCGGCACCGAGGACCGCCCCCAGGGTAAACGGCGCCCAGCAGCATCCCCACACAGGGCCCTTGGTGGGCATTGAACCTCCATCCCCCAGCCGCCTCCGAGCACGTCCCAGGACACGGGGGCTATGTCAAAATTTTTGTAGCAAATTATTGTATTATTATTGTATCTAACAGGGGCAGAAGACAAGTATCAGGTTGTGTACAACAGGGTTTTGAGACAAATTTGACCATAAAATGATGCAAAATGTCTCAGAAACTATAAGTATCTAATATGATACATACTCCATCATAGGGTTAAAGCAATGTGGGATGATAAGAAAAGTTGTCTAAGAGGATTAAGGCTCTGTAACAGAATAAACGTATTCACACTAAATATTGACTTTAAAGCAACACCACCATCTCCAGTCAGTAAAAGTCAGTTCTATGTTGACTTGTCTTATTTCTTCCTCCATCTCTTTCTCTTTCTTTTCCTTGATTCCTACAATAATGCCCTTTTGTGTTTCTTTGAAGAATCAGCCATGGTTTGCGTTCAGAACGGCCAGTGTGATATGCAGGTGCTGGCACGTGATGTAGTGGTGTAAAGCAAAATGCTGCAGCAAAGAGACTAAACGTCCCATTAAGAAGTTGTGAAGTGCAGTTTCTCAGCCTCTGGATGCTGCTAGGCAACGATGGCTTCAGGAATGTACATGATAAATGTCACTGTACCAACAAAATAAGTCAGAAACACATTTTTAAGGTCAGAAAGTTACATAGTGCTACTTTAAAGCTTGTTTCCCTAAAATACTGTATTTTCATTTATGTTGGCATGTCTCCATAAATTGCTGCAACTATTCCCATTTCTTGGTAATATTGGTATATATAGATAGATATAGATATCTATATCTATCTATATATATAGATATAGATATATGTCCGGTGACTCGTGTTTTTTTCACTGAAAGCCTCGCATTTTCTATCTTGCAGATAGAAGTTAGGAGACAGGTTTTGTTATTGAACTGAATCTTTAAACCTTCTAAACTTTTACCAAAGGTTGCATTAAAAGCTTCTTTTTTAACATCCAAATTGTTTACTTATTTAATGACTTTATAAACTGTTTAATCATCTGCTTAGATCAGCCACAAAAAAAATAGGTTTAGAATTCTATATTTTCTCGTTAGAGCAGCTGAACTCAACCTTACAGAGAAAAGTGTTTACCTCGACTACCTCTTGAGGTTGTAATGGTTTCTGTTCAGAGGGGGATTTATTGCCACAGTGACTATTCAATCCATTCATTTTAAGTGCTGTACCCAGGGCTGGTCCGAGCCCAGAACATTTGCTGGTGCCAGCGTGTTCATTTGTGGTCTCTGGGTGGAACTCAGCAGTGACGCAAGAGCGAAGCAGCACATTTGTTCCTTTTATTTTCTGTTCACGGCTTCTCTGGGGTGGAGTAACAGTTGCTTGTTAATGATATAAACTAGGTAGAAATCTAATTATTGCCGATGTTGTTTTGTGTTTGCACATATTAGTCATGTATTAATAATGTTTAATTTGTTCACATTGCTTAACATAGATCATATGAGACCTTTAAAAGCCTTTAGAAGTTGTTCAGTGAAGCTAGAAGATAAAACTCCTTACAGCAGAGATGCCTGTGTTGCACAAAAGATGGCAACGTAAAAAATTTCTGACTAGTTTTTTACTGAATGTTCTGAAAGCACAAAATGGTTTCTGTACTCACATGTATGCTCCTGGAAATCATCATCAAAGAAACTGCCAAACAAAATAAACTTCAGATTTTACTCTTTTATCCACCACAGCTTGGATTGCACCTTATTTATCCCTCCTGGCCAGTGTAGAAAAAATACATAAACTAAAGCCATTTATATGAAGCAAAGACTTTTTTGAAGGATCCGTCCTTCCAGAAATTCAAGTCAGACGTTGTAGGTGTTCAGTAGGGCTGGACAATAATTCAATATCAATATATATCGCAATATACTTTTATTCAATAACAGTAATATGAGTTTTGAACAAATTTCCGATATTTCGATATACATGCAGTATAAGATTACAGCGTTTAACTGACTGGCGTTCAAGCCGAACAGAAAGAGCTGCAACACATTGGCTACGTACGTGATGACGTATACCACAGACATGGAGCCTGACCAATGAGCCCCGACCAAGCACAGCAGCAGTAAAATAAAAAAAGAAGAAGAAAAACAAAAGCCCAGCAGCAGTTGGCTGTGCTCAGCGCGATATAGAAGGCTAGGCTTTTTTTTTTTTTTTTTTTTTTTTGCGACTAACAACAGGTCTAATGACTTTTTCTGTTATTATAGGAGACTTTTGGGGACTGATGCCCCCCAGATATTAATGTCTATTCATAAAGAGTGTGGACAAAAGTATTTAAAAGGTTTAAAGTGTTAACATGTTCCAGACTCCTAATTAAAAAACAAATTACACTTAATAAAATGAAACTAAAAAATAAAGAAAATATTGACTGAAGAATTTTTTTTTATTTTATTTAATTTTTTTTGCTGATCAGGCAACAGTGCATCTGAAGCATTTCAACTCTCAGAATATGCTGAGTCAGAAGATGAAGCAGCAGTTGTTGCTCACTCTTTTTTTCGTAGCAATTTTGAGCACTTTTATTTTTAAGCCTAGTTGAAGCACCTTTGTTTAAATCTATAAGAATAACATAATAAGCCTAAGTTGTAGTTTAAAGTTAAACCTATCATTATTGAGAATGGTAAAAGTTTTATTTGTCCTTTGATGGTGATTAAAAATTTCTTTGTTTAAAGGCTGATTTAGCCTTGCTAGATACAAATAAAAGGTGAACATTAATTTATTTTACAGTTTTTATTTCTAAAATTTTACACTGGAGTTTCATAGACTTGGCAAAATAATTTTTAGTTTTACAGCATCTGTTGTGGCATTTTTGGTAGTTTTTCTGAGGTTTTTATTTTTTTTATATCGATATCGGAATTATATCGTATCGACCGAAATTAAGAAATATATTATGATACAAGTTTTGGCCATATCGTCCAGCCCTGGTGTTCAGTATTAAAGAGACCTGCCAACTAATGATTTCGTGAACTCGTGAAGCTTCACTGTAAAAAGTCGTCCGTTTGTTTGTCCCATGTAGACCTGAAACAATAAATTACTTCATTAATCCATTCATTGTTTAATAAACTGATAACTTTATTACCGTTTCGTTTAATGATTTTTTTTTTTTTGTCAAATTTCAATGCCGGATAGTTTATAAACTATGTTTGCAGGAGTGGGTCTAGAAAATTTTTAAATGGGGGGAGCCAGGCACAGACTGGTAAAAGGGTGATAAGCCTTTTTTAAGGGTCTAGAGTTTAGAAATAATTATCTGATTATTACAACTAAAGTGGCCATTTAATATAAAAAGTAAGGCAAGATTTATGAAATCAAACAGACGAAGTTTATTTTGTTTTCTTTTTTCATATAAAAATTGTTTACTTAGGATGATCTTGCAGTGCATAGCTTTAATTATTGCCGCAAAAACACTTATACGCCATTAAAAATTGAGCCAAATTACAAATTTTTTCAAAGTTTCTTCAGTATCATTGGCTATTTAATTTTGCACAGTCGTCTGGTGGTTTTATGACAAATATTATCAACCACAGAGGCATTTGGTGAGAGGATACCCTATAAATGCTGCGTTATGATGAAGAACGTTGTGGTGTTGATGATGAACAAGAAGTATATTGTAAGTTGTACTTGGGAATCGAAGGTATGCCCAGGTAAAGGTGAGGATATACTAAATATCTTATTGTCTGTTCTTTAGGTGACACCTTGCAGGGCAGTCAGGCCCCCACAGGCTACCTCTCTGGTTCCGGCCTTGTGTGTATAATTATTTGATAAATTATTCATAGGATTCTGATGTAGCTGTAGTAATTTTCTTGTTTTAAAATAAATGTTTATTTGAAGGTTTTGGTCTACTACTGAATAAGGATATAAAATCAGCATCAGGCTGTGGGCAGAAAAAAAGCAGAATTTATTTAAAGGAACAATTAAAAATATATGCTGAAAATTTGTGGATTTCCTTTCAATCCATAGCTGCTATAATATTTTATGTTATCAGAATGTATAAAGATGGTTTGGGCAAACACAAAGTGTCTTTAAGCCTTTAAAGCTCCTTGCAGGTATATTTTGCTATAAATTTTACGTAAAGGACTAGTAAACACCTCAGTATGATATATCATGACATTGAATACATTTCTATTAATTGTGTAGACCAGGTTGTGACTTGGTCTACAGGCTCATCTTCCTCAGAATCTCCTCTCTCTGAAATACCTGACAACTTTGATTCTGTCACCTGACAAAATAACACATTGATTCATGCTAAGGGAGTATTTTTTTTTTCCCTTTTTTTCTGTGTATTTATGCTAACTTGTAAAAAGTTAACGCCATCTTGGCTATTGTTACCATTGCTATGTAAACAAAGGAGTTAATCAGTTGGTACCAGATATCCTGTGTGCAGGACATGATGCCATGAATAAATATGTATTTTACTTAGTCTCCCCTTTTAAGTACTTTAACATGTTATACATCATTGGAAATCAAAAATTTCAAGCTACAATCACGACTGGGGTTAAGGGGTTAACTGTGCAAATTTTGATGCAAGCTACACAGATGGTGGTGTGTAATCTGACACAGCAAGCTAAAAATGTCAGTTATCCTCTCCACAAGTAAACACAGCTGGATTATCTGAAAATCTTCTTTCTGGAAGGGGAAAAGTTTCAAAACTGCATTTGCATTTGGACGAAAGGTCCATAGAAAAATCTCTGTTTGTCAAAATGCCTGTGCACATGCAGGCAGAGCTTTAGTTAGCCATCCACCTATTCATAGCCGGTGATGGCAATAAAAAAAAAAGTCCTCGAGAATAACAGTAACAGGATGCTAATGTGCAGCCAAGAAGGTGGCTGCAGAAGTCTACTGAATTAGACAAGTTCCCACGTACGCTACGCGAGAAATCCTCATTTTCTTATGCCTGTTTTATCATTAATCCCTCAGTATTATAGATGTTATCTTCCATTGGTTTCTTCAGAGTCTTAATGTTGTAACAGATGTTCTCATGGCTGTTCTCTACTTTATCAGTTGCTAACAAACATGTGATCCCCACCTTTGTAAATTGTAAACTAGAATCAGAAAACTGCTTGCCCACTTGTTAACAGAAATAGTTAATTCTCCTCTACAGTGCTAACCTTTGCTTTGCTAGCTAGCCAACTTTAATGACATGCATAAATATGTGAAAAATTTTATTTTTAGACTTAAAAACACCTTCAACTTCTGCTGTATATTATTTTTAATAAGCAGTGTCACCATGACATAGATGTAAGGTTTGTATATTACCAAAGGGTACACATGTTCAGCTCAGACTCGCTCTGGGTTTTATGTGCTCAGAGTTCCTGCAGATGTGGAACATGGTCATCCAAGTCATGGTTAAACGCTTTAAAAGAAGGCACCTGTGGTTTTTTAGTTTTGTTTTACTATTATTCTGAAGATTTTCTACCTCTCATAAGACAAGTTCAGTTCTTTAAAACTAATAATTTGCCTTCTTTTTAAGCATTAAGATCAAAATAAATCTAGACTAATTCTGTTAATCCCTTCTTTGTGATTAGATTTTATTCTATAAAAATGCTAATAGTGCTGGATCACAGGAGGCCTCCCTTCCTTCCAGTTGTCCCATTAACCTCTCACTCTAAGGCGGTTATAGAGCGACACTGGGATTATCTCATCTGCAGGATGTAGTGATATTCAGGTTTTTCCCTCCTCTTTTTTTCTTAACAATACTTCATTTCTTTCTTTCATTTTTTCTTACTTCCTGTAAATTTCATGCAGACATTTCATTTCTGGGAAAAGACTGACAGAGCTGAGGAGGTTAGGTCATAAATTTTGACCATCCTCAAATAACACAAACTCAGCCGCCTCCCTGGAGATCAGTCTTTGGAAGGAAATTTGTGGAATAATGCATGAAGGCTCCCAGTTAGTGGGTCGCAGCTGTCCTGTCTGTGGACTTATCACACGTTGATTCGCTAGACTAGACATGATATGATTTTAATATGATAAATGCTCATTTATGGATTTACAAATATTTTGGTCAACTTTAGGAGGATTAATGTGCATCTCAGTGATTATTTTTTATTTTATTTTTTCATTCATTTATTTTTTTGGCTCAAAATCTTGGCTTATTGTCATGGATTCAGTTCATCTAGACATCTGTCTTTTACTGTAAAATGATGCGATCACTCTGAGACAATGCTGGAATCTTGTCTAGCTTCCAACGCTGCAAAGGTTCAGACTGAAGGAAATCGTTTATCCTCTTTCACCTCCAAGCAGACACCAGCCATCTTTTATGTGAAATTCGTGACACAATGTACTGATGATGGATTTAAACATTTTAAGTGCCAACAGTTTTTTATACAACATGTCACTTTGTAATAATCAGTGGCAGCTGTTTTGAAGTATTTACAGCCTCAGCTGAAGGAACGCTCCATGAACAACTTTAAGGTTCTTTTCTTGATCTGATATAGAAATTCAATTTCTGAATTCTCGTGTGTTTTTATGATTCTGTTGAAATAGGAAACACGAGAAATTTAGAAGCGAGTTTTTGCTATAGTTCCTATCTAACATAGTATTTAGTGCTGAAGATTCATTTACAGATTTTCTTTAACAATTGAAGCTGATTAGGCTTCATCTTCCTGAAAATCTAGTCTGCTATAATTGTTCAGTTTAGCTCTGCTTAAATCCCAAATATAGAAACTTTCATTAAGAAATATTTATCCATGTGTGCGGTGGGAGATTGTTTCCAGTAATTTTTTTTATAACAAAGACATATTTCTTTCTTTGCTGGTAGAAAGGTACTGGTACTGGTAACACGTGAACACTAAAATTTATATAATTTAGATTTTAGATCAGATTGCCTCTGACTAATTTTAGTAGCTCTGCACTTGTTAAATTGATGTATTTGCTAAAACATATACAAAAGTATCATATTTCACATGTCCTATCAAAACTGAAGTTTTAATAGAAGAAATAAATTCTCAGTCTTTTGTAAAAGATGTAAAATAGAAAAACCAAATTTATAAAAATGAATAAGAAAAACTATGTGTGTCTGTTGCATACTCTTTTTGGTGTGCAGGATATGGTATTTCCAAAAAGCTCCATAGAAATCCAACATTCTCAACCAGGAATCAGTTTTAGACAGCAGAGGCTGTGTTCTGCATGTGTTATTACTGTCAACACTGGTCCATATTTTTCATTGTCCATATTTGTAATGCACTGATATCAGAATTTGTTATTAGTAATATCTCTATCAATATCAATATTGACTGAAAAGCAATTATGCTGTTTATTAACACTGGCATTAAAATGCTGGTATCTGATAGTGTTACAGTAATACTGGGATCGATATGGATCAGTAGTGGTATCTATAATGATCTGTGGTTTAAATGTTACATGTTCAGATTTATTATTTTATCATTTTCTCTTCCTGTATTAATTTCCAGAATCACGACCATGGCTGCATCGCCTGTCGTATCATCTACCGCTCTGATGAGTTCCACCCTCCCATCCTGCCTCCGCGGGCCGACCTGACCGTCGGGCTTTACGGTCAGTGGGTGAGCCAGCGCTGCGAAGTTCGCCCCGAGGTCCTCTTTCTCACTCGTCATTTCATCTTCCACGACAACAACCACACCTGGGAGGGCCACTACTACCACTACTCCGACCCCATCTGTAAACTCCCCACCTTCACCATCTACGCCCGTGGACGCTATAGCCGAGGACTTCCCTCCACCCGTGTCATGGGCGGCACAGATTTTGTCTTCAAAGGTAGCTTGCTGATAGTTTTCACAGCTTCCATTGGAATGTAAAATTTTTTTGCTGTGAATCGGCACCAGACTATTTACCTACAAAAGTTGGTGACAGTATATATATTGGTGTCATAGAATTCATTTTAACAGAAAATCTTCTTTTCTCTTCCTCTTTCTAGTGAACCACATGAGAGTGACGCCTATGGACTTGGCCACCACCTCTCTTCTCAATGTCTTCAGCGGTAATGAGTGTGGAGTGCAGGGCTCCTGGCAGGTGGGTGTGGAGCAGGACGTCACCGTCACAAACGGCTGCGTGGCGTTGGGCATCCGGCTGCCCCACACGGAGTACGAGCTCTTTCGCATGGAGCAAGATGCCCACGGACGCTACCTGCTCTACAACAGCCAGCGTCCCAGCGATGGCTCCAGCCCGGACCGCCCAGAGAAGCGGGCCACTTCCTACCAGATGCCCCTGATCCAGTGCAGCCAAGGGGATGACGGGGAGAGACCACTGCTGCACCACAATGACTGCACGGGACGGCACAGAGGCTGCAACACATGCATGTCTGCAGCTGTCGCCACAATCATTACAGCTCTGCTTCTCTTCTTGCAAAGTTAGGGAGCAGTTTGTTGTTGTTTTTTTCTACACAACAGGACGAAAGTGTAGATTTACATAAAAACTCTAAAGACTGATCAATAAAACAAAAAGTTTAAACTTTTCTTTTCCTGGTAAAAAGGAGGATGAGAACTGATCTCCTTTGCGACTACCAAGGACTTGACACTGCTGCACCACAGAAACTGCACTTTAGAGTGGAAGCTCACATCTGTGATTCTGCACACATATAAAAACATTTCTTTATACCCAAGCTGATTTGAGAAAAATTTAAATTTATTAGCCTGCAGACACCAGATAGTAGTTTTTTACTGTAAAAAGACAAATCGATCTGTTTAAACACTTTCTACAGTGTATTCTTCAGATGACTTTAAGAGGAATTCTTGGGAGTCAAAATTAACAGTAAAAAGGGCGCTACACTGTTTATATTCAAGCTTTCCATATAGCCTTAAAGCACAGTGAACTCACAGCAGGTATTGATCTTCTGTTCCAAATACCTTTTTCTTAAAAAAAAACAAAAACAAAAGAAAAACAAAACTCTTCATCCTGCAGAAACTTATCCTATGTGGATTCTGCAGAGAGAAATGTTTTTCCTCACGTCTCCGACAGCTGCATCCATATTGACAACTGACCTAATTTCCAGAGAGACTGTTCTACAATTATATAATCCTCAGGGTGGGAAACACCTGGGAAATGGACATGAACATGAGTTCACTTCCACCTTGCCTTGAGTTGTCCAAGTTGTTCATAAATGCTGTGTGATAAGTTAGCTCTGATCTTAAGTAGAGTCTGTACTTTAGAGGTTTAATAATATTCACAAATGTGAACAGCTTAATACACAAATATCCAAATGTAACTGGTTTAGGATACTATGGAACAGGAATATTTTCTTGACTGATTAGTAAAATAATCCTCAAATCAATTGCTTTAATTCCATTCTGCACTGAAAATGACAAACTGGAAATTATTGTTAATATTTTCATTTACTTTTAAATTTACTGCATGTATTTGATTATTTCCTAACTGGATATTATGTAATGATTGTGCCAACAGATGTGATGTTGGTCAAACTGCAACTTCTTAACGATTATAAAATGTTATGTCTAGAAAAGCCAATTGAAAATAATCAGGGAGCAGCAGTTGTCTGGACAAAAATGCCTTGTTAATGTCAGCAGCCGGAGAGAATGGCCAGACTGGTTCAAGATGATAGAAAGGCAACAGTAGCCATCTCAACAAGTTGAACCTCAAAGCAGATGGGCTACAGCAGCAGAAGACCACACCAGGGGCTGCTCCTGTCAGCTAAGAACAAGAAACTGAGGATACAATTCACACAGACTCAACAAAACTGGACAAGACTGAAAAATGTTGCCTGGTCTGATGAGTCCCTATTTTAGTTGCTACTTTTAGGTGGTAGGATCAGAATTTGATGTAAACAACATGAAAGCATGGATCTATTCTGTCTTGTATCATAAATTCAGGCTGATAGTAATGTAATGATGTTTTTTGGCGCCCTTTAATACCAGTTTAGCATCAATTAACCACCACAGCGTACCTGAGTATTGTTGCTGACCATATCCATCCCTTCCTGACCACAGTGTGTACCATTATCTGATTGTTTCTTCCAGCAGAATAATGCTTCATTTCACAAAGCTTTAATCATCTCCAACTGTTTTTTTTAACATGATTATGAGTTCACTGTACTCCACTGGTCTCCACAGTGACTAGAGCTCAGTCCAATGGTGCACTTTTAAAATGTGGTTGAATGGGAGATTCTCAGTATTGATGTAGCAGGCAAATCTGCAGCATCTGTGTGATGCCATCATGTCGTTATGGAGCAAAATCTCTGAGAAATGTTTCCAATACCTTGTTGAATCTATAGTATCCAAAAATTAAGGCAGTTCTGAAGGCTGTTTTCACCAACTTAAATCTACTATGGCATTTTACTCACAGACATGTCACTGTTTAATAGAAAATATTAGCGCATTTTGCATTTTGACAGCAGCGTCACATCAAGATGGTTACCATCCGACGGTTCACAAGCCTGCATCTCTGATGATGCGGTACCTATGGCATGGGCCCCTTACACATGTGTGAAGGCTCTACCATCAATGCTTAAAAGTACATAGATATTTTCTGTCTCTTTTAGGGAAGGCCTTGCAGATTTTTAGCAAGACAATACTAAACCATATACTGTATCCATCAAACAGCATAGCTTCACAGTAGAATAGTCCAGGTGCTGAACTGCCCTGCCTGCAGTCCAGAACTTAACCAGTAGAAAACATTTGGAGCATCATGAAACAAAAAAGAGCAGCTACCAAAATGGAACATCATTCCTCTTCTAAAAGATCACAGAATCTAGGCTGGAAAACTAGGGTGGAGTTTCTGGAGCAGTTTCAGGTTCTATTAAGAAGGTCTGAGTTATTTTGTTACGATTAGCAACTATTAATCTGAGTTAGTGGCCATGACTTTTGGAGTCCCCCAGGGTTCAGTTCTTGGATCTCTTCTGTTTAACTTGTATGTTCCCTTTTGGTCAAATATTACAGAACTTCTACATTAATTGTCACATTTTGCATACGATACACAACTTAATGTCTGTCACCAGACGACTGCAGCCCAATAGACTTACTGTGTCAGTGTGTGGAGCAAATGAACAACTGGATGTTTCCCAAAAAGACCCGGAGAAACTCATCCATGCGTTTATGTCCAGTAGACTGGATTACTGTAATGGTTTTTTAACTTCTTTAAAAAAAGGGTTTAACAGCAGCAGATCAATTAGAACGCTACTACTGGAGTTTTAACTAGGACTAAGCGATCTGAATATGTAACACTAGTTCTAAAATCTTTACACTGGTTTCCAGTCAGTCACAAAATAGATTTTAAAAAACCTTCTGACAGTCTACAAATCACACAAGGGTTTAGGCTCAGAATGAATTTGTGTTTTGTTCAGTGAAAAAAACCTAGCAGAGCGCTTAAGTTGCATTCACACCAGGAGAGTCCGTTAGACTTAGTACGATTGGGGACCAAGTTGCAAATTTGTTGGGAGATAGAGTCCACTTACTTGACTCGAATTTGAGTTTGTTTGCACATTCACAATAAAGCAGATTTTCCAAGCAAACAGACTTGAATTTGAATTCAAAATAGCTGGTGTGAATGAGCCCTTGGATCCAAGGACTTAGTTCAGCTATTCCAGACCAGAGTCCAGACTAAACACAGAAGCAGCATTTAGCTGTAATGCTGAAAACAAGTGGAACAAACTGCCAGCGAAGATTAAACATAACTGTTATTCTAAATGTTTAACCCAGTTCTGGTCCTTTGACCGGAACCTTTGATCACCAGATTCCGCTGGATTGTTTGGAGCAGTGTGTCAGCATCAGTCTTTATCTGGTTTAACTAATCCTATTTGTCTGATCTGACTTTACTGTTAATCTCAACTAGTTAACTTCTGAAGTTGTGGAGTCCTTCAAGGGTCTATATTAGCTCTTACATATGGCATTTCATGTCACTACTTCACAGATGAGGTGCAGATTTATGTTCCTGCTTTATAGCCTAAAGGATTTAATAGACTGGATGGCTTTTAATTTCTCTATATCTAAACAAAAAGAAAACTGAAATAATTCCTTTTTGGTAAACCCACACTACTGCACGGCTTCAGCTGGAGGGAAGTGGCCTTTCTGTGTGGAGTTTGTGAAGTTTGCATGTTCTCCCCGTGTATGCGTGAGTTCTCTCCGGGTTCTCCAGCTTCCTCCCACTGTCCAAAGACATGCATGTTAGGTTAATTGGTGACTCTAAATTCTCCCTAGGACTGAGTGTGTGTGTGAATGGTTGTTTGTCCCTATCTATGTTAGCCCTGCGATGGACTGGTGACCTGTCCAGGGTGTACCCTGCCTCTCA
>JBAMHW010000008.1:23732014-23751603 GCA_037177495.1 Rhadinocentrus ornatus
CCCCCAGCCGAGGCTCGAACCAGCGACCTTCTTGCTGTGAGGCTGCGGTGCTAACCACCACACCACCGTGCAGCCCCCTTTCATTAGTCTCACTTTCTAAAACCCAGAGCTCTCCGAACTACATGCACACTTGCTTACTTTTCTAGTTCAGCTCAAGTTAAGTAAGGCAGAAAGGGATCCTTGTTTCAACAGGATCTATCTGGAGACGGTACAGTTGTGACTATTTGTCAGTGGGCGAACCAAAAGACACATCCCCAGCCACAGTGGACTCTGCTTAGTTTTCAGATTGCCCTGTTTTTCTTCCTTTGACTGCACATGACAGGAGTGTCTGATGGCGGCTGATCTTGAGACATAGATTGAATAAGTCATAAAAAAAAAAATCACTCTGGAAATGGCTCTCGATCAGATGACCGTTTAGTTTTTATGTGATGGAATCTGCTGTTAAAGAAAAACATTTTCTTCTAAATTTGAACATTTAAACAAGTTTATAAACAAAAACGTAATTCAAAATCAACCAAATACAATCACAATCATTATTCTTGCCATTGTAGAGCAGCAATAATAAACTACTAAATGTGTAGACGTTATGTATGTAGGGACAGAAATAACAGCTCAGGCCAGCGGTTCTCAAACTGGGGGGAGGGCAGACTAATGTTTTGACAACTTGGGCTCTTGGAAACATTCTGGTCCACACTCCAGACCACTTGGTGGTATTAATAACCAATTTGTTTTTGCAAACTGCCAAAAAACCTTGGCAAGACAGACATTAGGGCTTACCAAACCAAGCCGCATCGAAGGGAGAAAAGAAACAGGTAACTGAGATGAAAGAGGACAGATATCTTGCTCTTGGTTTAACAGTAACATGTGTTTCTTATTACATCTCCTTCACGCCAGTAAGACGCTCCAGTATTTAGGATAAAACTTTGAAGATAAAAGATGAAAACATGCTTGGTTACCACAAGCAGGAAATGCAGCTGAATAAAACTAGAAGAGATCGTGAACTATGTTAAACTGGCCCAACTCCAAGATGAATGAACTGAATCTCTAGCTTTGAGCAGAGTCCTGCATGCGTCCAATTTTTTAAACCCGAGCCCACGTCTCACTGTTATGATAATTACCGAACAACCCATTACCCGCAGCGTTCTCCCAGCCAAATTTGGACCAAACCCGTTGATATGTAACCTGCGACCTGAACTGTGACCCACATATAACACAGTGCTGATCATCGGAGGTGGTTTACTATCAGCTGAACTGAACATACTTCAAATAACTTGCATCATATTGCACTAAGTCATATTATTTCTGTGAAATGTTGCTTACGGCAACATTTTTTTAACCAGATTGCTTTGCTAAAACAAAACATGCCTAGTCCCTGGTTTAAACCGTGTTCTTTGTTTTTGAATCACAAATCTGGCTCCAAATTGGTGCATCATACTTTGGAATACTGTATCAAAAATATGACACGGTTATTTAATACCTATATTTAAAAGCAAGGCAAATTTATTTGTATAGCACATTTCATGTACAAGTGCTTTACATAAAACATTAAAAGCATTAAAGCAGGGTGCAAGAAGCAACAACAAGTGCATTAAAAACAGACTTTAAAAGAAATAAAAGAAAATTAAATAAAAACAGAAAGGAAAAGACCTAAATAAAATTGACAAAAAGGACAAAATAAAGTTACTTAACAGTTGTTCTGATAAAAGGAAGCAAATGGGAAAGTTTTTAACCCTAATTTAAAACTGCTGAGTTTTATCAGACCTGCAGTTTTCTGGGACTTTGTTAAAGAAAAGTATACTATTCTCATCCGTGATCGTCCTGCACCCGTTAAATTTCGATGATGTAAATGTATTTTTTCCCACGCGAAGCGTCTTTCCAGCATGCCGCCTGCAGGTACCCTGCACGTAGCAAGATTCTGGCTGTGACTCAAAGTCCAGCTTGAGCTCATTTTTGCCAAAACACCTGCACTTTTTTTGTTATATTTACCAAACTTTGTTTTTTTTGGTCCAGTGATAGGCAATTTTTCATTTATTTATTTAATATTGTATTTATTTGTTTGACTGTTCTTTTTCATTTTTCTCATGTATTTTGTCAACCTGATTTAGTGACATTTTGTTTCCACAATGGTTCATCAACCATCATTTGTGTTATAAATAAAGGACCTAATGACCTGCCTTAGTTTAGAAAACTTTGATTGTGAATTAAAAACAATTATACTTTAAATGCTCCATGTTTTACAATATTTTACATAATTTCTTGTTCTTAAAAGTCCTGCTAAAAAAGGACATACAAACCAAATGTGGGAGATTAAGATTCAGTTAGAAATTTCATTGTTGATGCACCTGCTCCTGGTGCAGGTGTGCAAAGCAATTTTCTCACTAACAGAAGTACTTCTTAAAAACCAAAAGCAATTATCCTTATGCAAATTACAAATTATGTTCTTAAAGACTTAATCCAATCAGCACTAATGTTTAAGAAGTCTTCATTTTTTTTGTAAAAAAAAACAAACATTTAAATTCAAATCTGAATCAATTAATCTGCAATGTGGTTGTGATAAACCAAAGTTTTGGCTTATTACCAATTATCTTTATACATAAATACATGAAAAAAGGTTCAAATGTATTCTTTAGAGTCTGAATTTGACAGCTTAGTTGGAACAAAGGAAAGTCCACATTTAGTCTTTATTCATGCCCCTTAACCAAAGAGATAAGAAGTAATGCATGACTACAGTGGCTCCACCCACCTAAAGATAATTACAGTGTTGACTACGGTCTTGTTATCAAAAGGTGTGGAACAAAAGCATTCCTACAAACTACAAAAAAACCTCCTCACAGACATGGTCTAACGCATGATACTTCAATTAGTTAGCAGTCTGTGCATTTAATGTCTACATTTTGAGTGCCCTGCTGCAGTAAAGGAAACTATTTAAAATAAAATAACAAAATAAAGCCAAATTACTGTAGCAAAGATGACTGCAGCAGTTTTGTGAACTTGTTATTGTATAACAACAAAGTACCATTTCTTAGTTTAACCTAAAATCATTTAAGCCCGCTGTCTCCATCTTTGTCTGTTGTTATAAATTAAAACTCAGAAGGCAAAACTGAAAATAAACTATTTACTTCCATTGAATAACAGCAATATATTTCCAGTACCTGAGACATTATGGTAAGTAAATGTGATTTAGCAGTACACATCAAAAGTGTATGATAGGCACAATAATTTAAGTCTGTAAGTTGTCTCAGACCAACAATAGTGTTTGCTGACTTCACCGACATGAATCTTTTCATAGTGGAGCAAACAAGAAACAGTCACTCATAAAAAGGAGTGCAAAACCCTGATTCAATTTGGGTATTAAACCCTTTTCTATAACACAGTCTAAATAAGGGCAAAGACAGTCATTGCTTTAACATAATGGAATTTAAAAGTTGGCTAAGCTCTATTTCTAAGCTGTCTTGTAGAAATTGTGAGGTTACCTTTTGAGCTCTGAAACAAATACAACAGTAGAAAACCGTTGTGCACATTAGATGCACGCCCACATAGCCTGCATCTGCTGCCCAACTTTGAGATGCCACCTTTGCTAAAACAGTGCAAGCTCCATCTCTCTCATCTTGTTGCATGTATGCTGAGTTAGGGTCCCCCAGGCCTGTCCTGTTCTAAAAATACCAGCCAAGGAAAGGAGGGCTGCCCCCTCTAGCTTGCTGGAGGAGTCCCAACAGAGGCTCCAAAACAGACCAGGTCTCATATACACGCAGACCAATTTAGCCTGGTCTCTGTGACAGTAAAAGAAGCTGTGGCCATCTTCACTCTCCTCATATTGCTTGTCAATGTCAGAGCAGGGATTATCACTCTCTTCTGTGCTCCTTCTGAAATACGAAAGAAAAATCCTCAAAATTAAGAAAGTAAATTGATTTGTAAGGGAGCAGATGCAATATTTATGGAGTATAAAATAAGCTTGCAAATTCAGCTTCCTCCAGATATGAATATGCCACAGTTTGGCAATCAGAGTTGTCCCACTCATTTTAGACTATGACAATGAGCTTAAGACCCTGGCATTGGCATTTTCCTTTCACATACCTTAGATGACAAGTTCTGGCCTCAATGAAACAGGATAGTATGGCGGAATGCTTATAAATTGATTATGGCTGGTATAAACATCATCGTTGCCATACCAATGCAATTTAGCCTTTCATCCATTCCAGTATACAAAGACCAAAAGGTTAATCTGATGAGGGGGGAAATGTAAACCCTGTGACTGATCAGTAATCAGAATAAGTTGAATTAGAGCAAAAATTCTTAAAATCAGGTAAAATATGGAGGTCAATGATGATCAGATTATGATGAACCATGTCTGTGCCAGGCGGTTAATCGTCCACATCAATTTAAGGCTCAGCTGAGGAACAAACATTCATGTATGTAGTTGAGCCTAACCCTGGACTTCCTTTTAGAAAGCTTCATGTGGCCAAAATAACCTGACTTAGCTGGCCATTGCACCCAAACAGACCCCTACTGTATGCTTTTCAACAATGTGACTAAGGGGATTGAGTATCATCAAAAATAAAATTCTATTTTTAAATCAGTTCCTAAATTCAATTCTTTTATGCACAGGCTTTCCCCAAATCGTGTTTAACTTTTGCTGATTTGAAGCCTCATTGTTCATTAAATTATTATATTCAAGCTTGTGGGAAAACTTTAAATGTGTCAAAGCTAGATAACGATCTGAAGCTGCTTGCTATGAGGCCTGCAACAATTAATAAAACTGGCTGATCAAAACTGTTGAAGCTGGCAGAGATAATTTTAAAGAGCTCATAAAAAACAGTCTGAGAACAGCTGGAACTTACAAAATTTACAAAAAAGTTACGATTTCCATGTAGTACTATCCTTCTGTTATGGTTTAACAGCATTATCTGCTGATTTCAAGGCACTTAACTTCTGATAAACAACCAATTATGCATTTCAAAGATTTTCTTTTTCTATTAAAATTGTGGATTTACTAGCAAATTTGTAATTTTGTTGCACTTGCAATGACAATAAAGTTCTAATCAAATACCTCAGCATGATAACTGTAGACACAGGTCAAAAATTAGGAGGTGCGAGGAGGTGATCTGTGACACTTCTAACAAAAACACAGCAAGTCAAGCATTAAAACTATTTTAATTAGTAGAATGAAAGGAATAGAAAAACAAAGCCTTGGTTGCATTTATGTGTATTATGTATTTGCCAAGGAAACTGTTATGATACCCACACCTTCTATTAAAGCAGCAGTACATCCATCAATAAACCTGAACCTCATTGATAAAACAATACCTCTGGCACTAAAATATATATAACAGACAAGTGCCGAGAAAGCAGGAAATAAATCCGGGTCAGAATGAATTATATTAAGGATGTTATTAAGAATATTTTACATTACTATGAGCTATGGACTACACTGAAAGGAGCAGAGCATAGCAAACTGTCACTTTATTCATTTGTTATGGTCACTTATTCACAAGAGCAACAGATGGATTCACACAAATGGCACTAAGTGAAGCTATGTGTAGGGGTCTCAAATAATATTTCACAGCTAATACGTCTGCTATATTTTAAAAAAAACAACTATTTTTACACAGAGAGTAGCTAATAATGTAGCTTGCTAGCAGGTTAGCCTGACTATGGTTAGCCAACAGCTCACTAACATATCATTGAACCTTATCACTACCAAAAAAGCAATCAGTGAAACCTAATGAAACCTCTCTGGTTTGGTATGAATGTGTTGTCATATCAGTACCGTTATTCTGGACACGTTAATATGTTAAAAATCAGCTCATATAGCTAATGTGTTACAAGAGAAACTGATTAATGTTGGCGCAATGCTACAAAAACTGTTTTATGTTAACGTTCCAGATAGTTAGCTAACTTTGCCATTGGATTGCCAGTCACTTTACCAGCTTAACATGGAAAAGTATCAGCGTCAAGTGTGTCACTTTAGACATTTTGAGTTGCTATAAAGTTAATTTCTGTCCTAAGTACCTAACTATGGACGACTAGAGATTTCAGAGCTGACCCCCCGAGGAATGAACATTTTACCGTTATTAACAATAGTGGCACCAGCATATTGGGAATGTAACAACTCAAGCGTTCTGCATCACATACTGATTTTAACTCCGTTTCGAGGATCCAGAGTATTTACAATTAATTACTAGGCGTTGTCAGTGAAGTAGTCATGAATGGCAGGCCGTCTGAATGGACGCCACGCCGGCTAGCCACGTCACTACAGTTCGGGGCTTGAGCGGCCCGTCCTTTCCATGGCTAACTTAAAATGGCGGTGAATGCTAGCTAGCCTGCTAGCATCGAAATTTGCTTGAGGGGAAGTGTGAAATCGTTTCAGTCAGGTAATACTTCACCTCCACTCACTGGGTATTATAACACGTAAAGACGTTTTCATTCACCTACCTTTAAATCTGAGGTCTGAGGGAGGGTCGAGGATGAGGACCTGATCCAACTTGGACATCTTAACTGAGGGGATGCACTTGGTGTCGTTATCGGTGACTGACAAGTGGAAATCCTGGATCCACTGCCACTCCTGAGTCAATACTTGGAGCTCTGCGAGCGAATGAGCAGCATGTCGGTAGAAATACTTCAACGCGCGAGACCACAACCCTGTATGGCGTCCTCGTGGCTCTGTACCTGATGAGATTATAGTACATTAAATTCGTTATACTTGTGCACTGAAATACTTGGCAGGAAGAACATCTGATAAAATGTCAAGAGTCCCGATATGACCCTCGCAAAGTTAAATGGCAGTTACCTAGCCTGATTCTGGTTTAAATGGCACCTACACACAGTCTCAACTTAATTTATTACTATTACAAGCACAGTCCTGCCTCTTGGATGAAAATATGAAAGACAAGTTTTAATGAAGAAGAAGTGTCTCATAGTTATGACCTTATTAATAATTAGTTTCTGATTTTACCCCTTGCGACTTCTTGTCTTCTAACTAGATCCAAATGCATGTGTGAACCAATAATTTTTAGGATATTTTTTTGTTATTTTGTTTGTTTTCAAATGCAAATACTTATTTTTTTTTGTGGTTGTTTGCTTGTTGACTATTTTAATACTAGTGTGAAATAAATGTTATTTTACTAGCAGAAATTTAAGATTCATAATTGACCCAGAAATTTTTTAATGATTTAGTTAGTGAAAAACATTCAGCAGCATCTGTTTAATGACCTATTATTGTTAAGTTTCATGGATTTGTTATGGAACTTTCCAATCTAATCCAGTGAAAAATGAGCAATTAGAGGCTTAGCAAGCGTGAAGAAGAATCAAATCTGAGGACCAAATAAAAAATAAATAAATCACAATGCACGTATTTGTAGTCAAGATTTAGGATGTTGTGAAGTCTGGAGAAGTTTATGTAAAGATGACATTTCTTAAAAAAAGAAAACCCATTTCATGACTTGGTAGGGTGAAGTGAGATGGATGGGATGACTCTGAAGTCAGTGCAGAAAAGCTTCTATAAACCGAAGCTCTCTGTGAGAAAAAACCTTTGGAAAAACTCAGAAAACCAATCTTGTGGGAAGCTTTGTTGTGTGTGGTATCTAATCACAATGTCCTAGAGAAATAACACAATAGTAATTTAAGTAAGAGGTTGTCAAACTGTATTATAGTTTTCCAAAGTGTGATCTTTCAAGAAACTGAAGAGATGAACCTATAAATTAACCTTTTAAGGTTACTTTAGATGAAGGGAACAAAGCAAGGTGTGTTGGTTTAGATTTCCAGTCATCCAGGTCATTGTAGTCGCCTGAGTGAGAAACTGGAAAAACCATCTCTGAACAGAGTAAACAACAGGTAATAATGACTCGAACAACCTGCAGAGTGGTCACATGACTCAGTGACACAATGACCAAGCAAAACCTTTTGAGTGATTGAAACATCTAAGAACCTTATTTAAGGTCCCAGGAAAATCAAAACAACAACAAAAAAAACAAACAGTTAAATTAGTCAATAACAGAGTTAGCATTGGCTGCAGCTACACCTACACTTACTGGCCACTTTATTAGGCATACATGTTTAATTGTTGTTTACAGAAACAGCTAATCAGCCAATCACATGGCAGCAACTGAGTGCATTTAGGCTTGTAGACACAAAGTGACATGCTGAAGTTCAAATCAAGCATTAATATGGGGAATAAAGGGGATTTAAGTTATTTTGAATGCAGCATTGTTGCTGCCAGACAGGCTGGCTCAAATATTTCATAAATTCCTGATCTACTGGGATTTCCCCACATAACATCTTTAGGTTTTACAGAGAGTGGTCCAAATAAAAATATATCCAGTGTGCTGTGGTTCTTTGGACAAAAATGCTTTGTTGATGTCAGAGTAGAATGGGCTGGATGGAGATGTATGATCTCTCTGATCATACATCACATCCTGAACCAGATGTGCTACAGCAGCAGGTGACCACAACGGGTGCCACTCCGGTCAGCTAAGAACAAAAAAGTGAAGCTATAATTCATTCAGTGTCACTAAAATCAGACAATAGTGGTTTTAGCTGCAGCAATCAGATGGTAGGGTCAGAATTTGCTGAAAACACAAAAGCATGCATCCATCCATCCATCTATCTATCGAGCATTATTTTAACATCACAGCCTGTTGCTAACCATGTCCATCTCTTCATGACCAGTGTACCATCTTCTGATGACTACTTACATACCATAAAACTCTACACATCTAAAATGGATTTCTTAAAGATGACAATGAGTTCACTGTGCACCAATACTGTCCACAGTCACCAGATGTCAATCCAATAGAGCAGCTTTGGAAAGTGGTTAAATGGGAGATTCTAAGAATTGATGTAGCAGGATCTGCGGCATGTGTGATGCTATGTCAATATGGAGCTAAATCTCTGAGGAATGTTTCCAACACTTTTGTTGAATCAATACCATGAAGAATTGAGGTAGTTCAGAAGGCAAAAGTGGGAAAAACCCAGTATACTAGGAAAATGTACCTAAAAAAAATCACTAGTGAATTTACATCATGTGTGCCAACATTGTGTCAGAAATTAAACTAAACTGTAATCCTTATGGACATGTACTCAATTAATGCAAAACAAACTTTCTATTCTGAGAAGAAGCAACAATGAAGTCATCATATAAATGGTACAATTACTACTTTATTACAATGATTACTATACAGAACTTAATCTGCTCTACAAAGAATACAGAGAAGCAGGATGTGCATACACTGATGCTGGCTGGAAAGAAATGGCACTTTTTAGATGAATATTTTATATACAGCTAGAATGTAACATTATTAATTAATCCATTATTAATAAAATTAATGGCATTTACTTTTTAGCCACACAATTTTTTATATTTTTATAAAAACAACAAAACAAGGCACTCATGTGGGAATGAACACAATACTTGTTGGGAAGCTCATCTCATGTAGGAGGTAGTATCATACCAAACTGCACTGGGAAAGAATCTGCCTCTTAAGTTTTACCATCCAAGTCACAAAGGAGCGGTTAACCCAACTTTTATCTTGTGCTTTAAGGTATTCCTGTTATAGTTTAGTGAAGGATTGCAGTCACAAGTCAGACATTTGCTCAAATAGAATCAGACGAGTCTTGAAATTCATCGATTTAAATGTCCAATTTAATCTTACTTCAAAAGCTGTGGTCTATGTTTTTGAAATAAAAACACAAAAACTGGCAGATTTTTAAACTATAGTTTGGTGTGATTTTCCCCCCATGCAGACATCATCACACAGGCATACATACTGTATTACAAAATATGAAAGATATTTAATCTTAACACGTTGGTAAAAGTGGGAATTTTCAAGTTGATCAGAACCAAAGATGTGTAACTTTTTTATTTAAAAACTCATCAAATACTAATTTAAGTAACTAAGATTTTATTAAATATATTCAAAAGTGCTTTTATATAATTCTCAAGTGGTCAAATCCAAGAGCACTACTGTCCCTAAAACAGCAGCTAAACATTATCTTATTTTAAATGTGGTCTAAACAAATCCTCATCAAAAGGCTTTAATTACTTCTGTGAAAACCAAAATGTTAGAGTCCAATTCCCAGAGTTTATTAGTGTTTACAACATAGCATTATTTTGAACTTGGCAAGTTGTCATGTAAATAAAGTTTTGTTTCTTTCTTGCTTAATAACATTAAAAACGTAGCCCTTTTTCTGTTAAAAACAAGCAAAAGCTAATGTTTGGCAGATTTTACAGCCATTACTTGTAGTCAAATCTCAAACAATACGTATCAACATGTAGAAAACGTCTGTAACAAATCATTATGAGACAATTCTAGCATTGGTCACAGTGCATCAGCTAGGTGTGTCATACCGCAAAAACTCATTCGAGCATTTTGTTCTGCAGCATTACAGTTAAACTCTGGTACAGCAAATGCACATGAAACACATGATGAAGAGGAAAATGAAGTTGCTGCTTTTGAGCTATTCAACTGAATGTTAGTCTACAGTTTGCAACCTCCTACTTTAATGTCTAATAATACTATGGGGTCATATATAAATGTAGGCAAAAATTTGCACAAGTGGACAAATGGAGAGTTGTTAAATATTAAAAATCAAACATTTAGTTTCAGTGCGTGCCATTCGACAGCCACATTGCAATGAAATTCTGCACAGCAAGTGACACAAAACAACACCAGTTCATATCGATTGCTATTAGTTTGTGCATAATTTTGTAATCTGTAAACTGCAACATAGTTGCCTGCTTTGCTGTCAAGTGCACATCACCATACCAATAAACGCTAATATTGTTCTGTCAAAAGACCACTAGAGGGAAATAAAACCAATGCTTTTTGGTAGCTGAAACTGCTGTATTGACCTACATGTGTAACAGGTTGGAAGGTTTTTTTCTGTTTCTCATGCTGACTTCAGTCTGTCCACTCAGTTGTCTCTCCAGGGTTAAAGATGCTGTGTGCATTGTGGACTATGTGATGTGCTTGCAGGGCCTTGGTGCCAGAGGAAGTCATCTCATCGGCCCCTCCTGCTACTAGCAGCACCTCCTGGATGATGGAGGGGGCTGCCGGGTGATTTTAAAGGACTCATTGCTGTCCACTTCAGGGTTTTCCAAGGGTGGAATTTGTTTGCCTAAAATGAAAGGAAGGAGCATCACTGAAAATGATTAATAAATAGTACTTTGTTAAGCTAGGCAAAAAAGGAAAGTTTTAGTTAGGTTTTGTACTAGTAGCATTAAAAGGTATAGTGTGTAAGAATTACCGACATGCAGTGATGGGCATAGCTATGACTTCAAATGCCAAGGACGGTGGCCATTGATGGTTAAAATTCTTCCAGACATAAAAATGTTTTCATCTGTGAGTGGATCCAGTCGCCTCAGGTGCTGTGATGACTGCACTACAGGTAACTACTTCAAAATTGTTAACACGTGTACTGTCTTCCTCTATGTACCTTTTTAAAGTGTTCTTTATTCCAAATGGTGCCCTAGCACCTATCAAACAAAGTCAGTACTGCAGTTTAAAAACTCAAGAGGATTTTCACCTCACACACACAGTTGTTTATCCATTTAGGGACACCGTAGTTAAAATGGTAGCACAAATATGGCAGCCACCATGTATGTGGACCAAGCAGCAACCTCCGGCGGTGAAATGTGAAGCCTATGCAGAAGTGAAAAAAAAAATGCAGTTCACCCCTCATCCGCTAGAGGCTGGCTCCAAAACAGAGCAAATCCCCATGACTCCCATGTTAAAAAGACCAACTTCACAGCAGAAATAAACATGTTTAAAGCCTGGTACAAAAAAACATTTTAGGATTAATAGGTCATGTTTACCGTCATGACAACTCTGAGGGGGAATATTTTTCTAACTCATCCGTTTGGATGTTATTTAATCTTGAAATTTGGCATAATTATGGGCTTGTCCTTTTGAGTGACATGTATCTAAATCCGTGGCAAAAAGGGATAGTGTAGCACAAACGCGAATGTTAGCCGGCTAACAGTGCGCCTTAGCTTTAGCCCAGCTACCTTCGTTAGCCAGTTAGCTCACGTTAGATCCGAGTTGGCTCAGTTAGCTTTTAGCTACAGGCAGCTCGGAGTTTGATAGACGTCAATCATCCCCACCCACGCTCACAGCCCCCCTCTCAGCTCTGCCACTTCGCCCGTTTTTGTATTTTCCGGAAGCAACGGCAGGCATGACGCTGCCAAGATGGCGATGATAGGAAAACCAACGAGCTTCGCTTTTGGATGGATGGATTTCATCTTTTTTTTAATGATATATTACATTTGTCTGTCAGTGACCTTTGGTTTTGTTACACCCACAAACACTTTTTACACACCCAAAAAGGGCACCACTAAGATGTATAATGTGTACTGGAATTTGTCTTATTTTTGGGAATGACCATTACTACTTCTGATCTGCATCAGTAATTTGCTCTGTTGTCTCACAACAATTCTGGGTTCAAACCTCCTGGTCAGATGAGCCCTTTCTGTGTCTGTGATCCAATTTCTTTACCTTCTGCAACAGATTAACAAAATTATGATGATGAAAGAATTCATTCTGTCAGGTTCTAAGTCCACTGCTTGTGTCCATAGAAAAAACATTTGGACAAATCAGCGTCCTACACTTGTCTTCACAAGCAATTTTATGGCATAAGGACAGTCAGTAATGACAGCTTAAACTAACTGACTGGTTCAGTGTGGCTCATCTGATTGGTTGATGTTTATTCATGACTTGGACTGGCCGATACTTTATCCAATCACCTAGTAGGAACTTGCCTTCCCTTTTAAAAAAAGGATGAGGATGATGTCTCTTGTGCATCAGAGTTTAAGATTATCTTTAAAGTGTCCTTTCTGTGACAATATCTTTAATAATGCTTGAATTGATTTTTCGATTGTTTCGTTTGGCGAGTAAATCTCAGAGGTCTATCCACCAAATCGCGAGTAAATGTTTGTACCAAATTAGTCATGTTTTTCAGTCTTCCTTTTGGTGGATTTCTTCTTCATGTTCCTCTGCTGTCTGCATGTATGAACAACGCACACGTACACAAACATACACTGACGCAAACACTCGCATGTGACATGAGAACACGTTTGCACTATTTTAGTTCTGTTTACCGTTTAGCTCAAGCTAACTAAGTAGGGTAAATATGTGGAGATGTTTAGCAGGAGCCGACCAGCTTTTCAAAAGAAAGCTCGGTGAACTGGAGGATAAATCAGCAGGGCTTACAGTCCGACCAGAAAGTTCAGTAAAAGTGATGGTTTAGACATAGCGGCTCCTTCTGTCTGCTTCACGGCCCGGTTACGCTCGCTTCTCACGCGCCGTCTGTAGGCGGTAACACACCGGCGAACACCAACAGCTGTCAACCGGTTAACTGATCAATAGAATAAATTAATGCTCATTATTATTATATTGATCAGTTATCAAGTTCATTATTATTATAATAAACCAGCTTTTATGATTATTGATAAGCTATTTATACTCAATATTACTAATTTATTATAAATCAGATCAATAAGCTTAAAATTTATTTATTTTTGTTAGGTTTATTTTTTAAACAATAAAATAAAAAGCAAAAATCAGGGCGTATGATCCCACTAAGGCTGTAATGCTGCGGCACAAGGACTCTTAGGAGCAGGAGGCCAGAAAGCACCAAGAGTAGAGACGGAGGAGTCTGATTAAATTTTACTTAATGAATTCAGACATTAACACTTCAAATAAAACCATTTTTCTTCTTGCTTTTGTTTAATGTTGCTGTGACTTCCACTTTTAGTTTGGATACAACACAACACATTATTATAGAAATAACATGTCCTAGAGGTATGCGTGTGTAAATAATTTAATATTTTGGCCAGTAAAAAATATGTTTGGCCAGTGGATTTTGAAAAAAGTTAATTTCAGACACTGAATGTGACATATTCAGACACTGTAATATTGCTGCTACTTTTAAAAAAAGTGACCAGTGTTTTCAATCAGATATCAGAAAATATTGTGGCTCTATCATAACCTGATCCTGATGATATTTAGCAACATAGCAAAACCTGAACCAAAAATGGCATATTTGCTGTTCCTCTTTGAGACTTAAAAGTCACAAACCTGCACAGGCCAAAGATAACATGAATGAACAGAAATATCTAGCTGTTACCATGATTTTCTTAAAGTTAGTGATCTTAGAACCCGTGATTGCCATTATTGGACTCTCTTTTTACAGTGTTTCTGTGGTATTTGGCTAAGCAACAACAAAATCTGCGACATAAAGGTCAGTAGATGTTCGTGAGAATGCCTCTACGTTGCCATTTAACTACAGGAGTTCCTTTGTCTCATCATGCGGTTTTTAAATAGGTGAAGAGAAACAATCATGTAAAATGACTGCAGTCAGCTTAAATAAACTGCAACCAGACAGTTATGTAATAAATGTAACAGGACTACAGAAATGTTTAGTTTCTGTCAAATTAAAAAGTTTCATTGTGTTGACATCTTGTGGTAAAATTGCAGACTGCAACCCTTCATTTCACCCTCTCCATTCAAGCTTGTAGAAGAAAGCCTGAGGAGCACTTAAATAAAAAAAAATATATACATTATTTTATTTATAAAATGTTTAATACAAAAAGCCACTTTATATGTAGTTGCTGGTTTGTCATGAAAGTGTGACCTACACTGTCTGCACATACAGATTCTTCTAAGGGAACAAATGCTCAATGATTTTCTGTTTTATGCCATCACAGCTACGAGTATTATATTGTATCTCTGAGTGTTACAGAGTGGAACTGTAAAGGAGAGACAGAATTTACTGACACACATTTCACAGATGCAACCTTAACGAATGAAACCTACTGATTTTCTGAAAAAGCTCCTCCACATTGACAGCATTTCTGGCGCTGGTCTCTATGAAAATAGCTGCTATTGATTCTGCAAACTCTTTCGCTTCTTTCATGGGAACTTCCCTGAGAAAGACAAAAACAGGAAGAAAGGAATATGTTCAGATGGAAAATCAAAGTTTTTATCTGCGAGTTATTTACATTTCTAAAAGAACTGCAGTGGACAAACTGCAAATAACACGAAGTAAGAAAAGTCAGTGCATTTAGCACTGGTTGTTTTGCCACTGCATTTCTTGAACTTAAGATTCTTGTAAGTCTGCTCTGCAGTGCGTCTAGAAGGAAGCTGGTGAAATAAAATTAACTGGAACTCAATAAAAAAAATAAAAAAGTAAACATTTTTTTAAATAAAAAAGAAGCCTTCTTCCCAAAAATTTAAGAAACAAATTTTTCTTTTGCTTTTAAATATTGTGCTTACAAATGTTTTATCACTATTAGAAACGAGCCTTCTCCAAAATCTTTGACATTCACAGAATAAAATGAACCCACCTGATGTCTCCCAAGTCATTCTTGTTCCCGGCTATAGCTACAACAATGTCCTCTGGACCGTGTTCCTTCAGCTCCTTCACCCACTTCTTCAGTGTCTGAAAAGAGTCCTGGACAACAGGAACACATCATGGTCAACTCTGGGATAGGCTCAGAGAATATGCCCTGCACTCAGAGCATTAGTGTTTTTAAAACAAATTTCCATAAGGCGAGCAGGAAAGAATGACGTTGGTAGGTTCAGTGAAACACAGCATCCCAGCATGATGGAAAAGTAACTTAGTTTTACATCAGACTCAGTGTGAAACTAGATTCCTTGGCATTCATTCATGACAGCAGTTATTTAATTTTTCCGGGTGGTTGGGGGTTGGCACAAGGGGTGGGCAATATAGTTTTTGACACCGGTAGAAAATGTAATATTGTGATATAACATAATCACACATTTCCAGGCAGATGACAGCGTTTAACACAGCACAGTGTCGCTCTGTGGAGCTCCGCTGATCAAGTGTACAAGGAAACATTTGGAGAGCAAAGCAGGATGTGGTTGTACAATATATAGAAAGTTGATTTTGGCTTCAAACAAAGAAAAACTGTAATTCACACGTTCCTAAAGACAGCACACTTCTACCGCTTCCGATGGTGAATCCGGGCAAATACCGGAAGTAGACCTGCTCCATTGAACCCCAATGCTGCCAACTTAGCGACAGTCGCTATATTTAGACCCTTATAGCAACTCTTTGTTAAAGCAGGAGTAGTGACAAATCAAGCAATTTTTTTGGGGTGTTATAAGAGTCATATTTCTGTCTGATCTCATATCTATTGGCTGTGTTGTCTGCTGTAATTTCTCTAGACGTAATGTCACACATGTCTGCAATACACGCACACTCAATAAGAACATTGACAAACAGCACAGGTGAACGTAGCTGCAGCTTCAGCACCGCTGTAACTTTCGGGAATTAAAAACTTTATAAAAGAGGGATCGGTATAAGACCAGCAAAACGCAATGTCTATGGCCTGCATCGACCTTAAAATACACCTGGAGAGGTTAGTCACTGTAATATGAAGCTAATGTTAGCATCTAGGTTAGCAACGAGCTTAGAGCCACAGCTGCATATACGTTAGCTTGTTACTGCTTTTGTACCAAAATAATGTTTATTCATCAGATTGGCTCTACTCCACTGTTTAGAAGAAAAATGAGACATTTACTGAACAGTTTCCATAAACGGCTGACTTTGCCATGATGACGTTAAACTGGGATCCAACTCACTGTGAACACAGTTTTACTGCGTCTACTGCAAATATTGGATCTAAATTAATTAAAATATAGAGGGGTTAATTTCAGTTTAAAAAAAGTTTAGAATGAATACTTTCTGTACTCATCTGAGATATTTCAAGCCCCTTTAAAAAATATGTTAATATTTTTTCTGATGCACTAGTGCAGAGATCACCAACTGTGGAACTGTTGAGTCACTGTCCTGCAGATTTTACATGTTTACCTGTTCCAAGACACTTAAGTAAAATTTTTAATGGGTTATTAGAGGCTTGTGCAGAACTTAAAAACAAGCTATCGTATGGATCAGGTGTGTTGCTGCAGGAAAATGTCTCAAACAAACAAGTATTGGCTGCCTCCTCTCTACGTTTCAGAAGTTCAGAAGAACATATTTACTAATCTGAATAAATTTCCATGTTCATCTCCAGGTTTTCCAAATTTAGTAAAGTAAAGAAATCATCCAGAGAAGAGGGACAGAGTATTTCAGTTTAAGCTATAAATCAATGCGGTTACTAAATGCTGGCAGATAAAGGGTGAGTACAGATTTTAAATTCTTTGGATATTATAAAGCATTATCTAGGCAGACCCAACGGCAGGAATTCCTTGGCAGATTACTCATTACAACTAAAAGTGACTTGAGACTTGGGCTACAAGCAAGACTTCATTTTGCTGTACGCCTTATACCAAGTTGAGCAAAAGATGGAAGGACATTAATATTGTCTATGATATCGTTATCGAGATATTTTAGAAAAATATCGCCATATCATTTTTGGCTGATATTGCCCACCCCTAGTTGGCACCGAACATGTCACCACCCAATACCACCAAATCAGACGTTTCACTTACCAGTTTAGTTATGTCGTAGACAATGACAGCAGCAGCTGACCCTCTGTAGTACATAGGAGCTAATGAGTGAAACTAAAAAAGGACAATAGATTTATAAAAGTTAGTTCAATCAATAACTCAATTACTGTAATCAATTAAAGAGCTTTATAAAAAGTCATTTCAGGGACCATTAATTGCCATTTAAAAAGATACAAACTAATACCTGGATGAAGATATTAAAATAGCCTTGTTTACTTTAAGACAGACGATGTCTGCTTCATTAGGATTAGTCTAGTGTGCCAACACATTCTAAAAGATGAGTGGTTAGTAGAAAAAGTTTGTGGTGCCTAGAATCCATTTAAATGTATTATTATTACTTACTGTGAACATTTTATAGCCTTGACATCGTAATGAACAAACTGGGATCAACTATATTGAATATAAATTATTATTGTTATGCAGTTTAATTTAAAATATCACAGCGTTTCAGTTCAGTGTGGAGATCAGTGAATGCATCAGCTTGGTAACGGGAATCAGCAGCTTTCCAGTGCAGAAGGCCAAATGTGGTTTGAGAGCAATGTAACAGCTTGTCCACTAAAAACAACATAAGATTACTCTTAAAAATAGTATTTTAAGTTAATGTGTTCCTTAGCCACAAAAGAAATGTGATGGACCAGTATAAAAATAAGATTTTAATAGAATATAAAAAAAAATATATAAATTATGTCCCAATTGTTGTTTACAAAAACCTCCTTTTACATAAGCAATGTTGTTTTTTTTTCTTTTACAGACACAATGATACATTCATGGCATATTACGTAGCAAATATCAATTTACTGTCAAGCTTTCATCTTTTTATCACTGAAATGTGCAACAGAAGTGCTTTAATCAGCAGAAATGTGTATCACATTTCACTCGTGTTAATGGCAGCATGTGCAATACGAACAGGGAACTCCTAAAAGAGACCTTAATGTTCATTGTCATTAATGGTCAGCAACTCCTGAGTCTCTTCTGTTTGTCCTCAGTCATAATTATGTTACATTTTTACTCAATTACAAAAACCTACAATTTCCCTAAAAAGTAGGGCTTCTCATGAACATTCTTTGCAGCACAGCAAGTGAGAAAAACTTTCCATGCAGTAAGCAAGTCTGGCAAGCTTTAGCTGACACGAATCATCATAATGTCTCATGACCCATTTTATTAAAGATATATTTATCTAAAAATGGGCTTATGTATTAGCACATTTCCTGTTTTTATTCTAACAATACAGAAATTTAAGTCCTGAAATAATAAATACTATATTTACACCAATCACTAGTAAGAGTAGTAAAATGAAGAGAAGAGGACCAGACACAGTCTAAGTTTGTTTGTTTTTTTTCTTTGATAGAATACAGTATTTTCCTCTATTAAACAATTGGGGAAAAAAATAAATATGCCATTAATATGCAGGTCGTCAGTTGTTTTGATGCATTTCCTGAACTAGATTTGTATGAAACAGTCAGGAATAAGGGCTGGCATATTAGGATTGTGAACAAGCGACAGGTCACAGATAAAGAAAAATATGTCTCATAACCCTTGAACCCTGCACGAATCATCCTGTCACTCTCCCTATATCTCTAGTTTAAGATGTAATGGAAAACTAATGAGTGATGTGGGTAAACTTATAGCTAAAAATACTGAGAGGACTACTCACCCGTTCCTGTCCGGCTGTATCCCAGATGAGGAATTTGTGCAGTTCATTACCACATGGTACTGTCTTTGTCAGGAATGATGCTCTGTGGGTGATTAAGTGCATTTCACAACAGTGCATATAAAGTCATTCTTTAAAACTCTACTCTCTTCCTTAAAAAGCGAGTGGGGTCATGGTGTTAAAAGCAACTTATTGCATTATTTAAAAATATACATAAAATGTAAAATTGGGGCTAAACAGTGAAGAAAATAAGACATATCCATTTTTATTGCTTTAATAGCTATTTTCCTATCATCAATGGAGGTAAAGCAACTAATTTAACAAGCAAGTGGATCTGTGGGCAGAACAGGGTTGTTGCTTTGAGAACACAGAATCACACAATAAAATATATGACACTACCCTTATCTATCAAACTGCCATACAACCAGCAGACCACAGCACAAGGGTTAACCTTTAGAAGTTATGAAGGTTTA
>JBAMHW010000008.1:23767769-23798718 GCA_037177495.1 Rhadinocentrus ornatus
TATATATATTTTTTTTTTTCTTGGGGTAGTTGAAATGTCTGTTGTTAATTCATCATCATTTGCTCATTGGTAAATAAATTTCCATGTTTTGATAGCAGTACGTAAACTGTAGCCTAGCTGCGCCCCTTTTGGCATAACTCTGTCCCCCCTTTCCCCAGGGAAAGTACTGTACTTCTGATAAAAAAAACAATAATAATAAATATGAAAACAATCAATCAGTGCATAAAAGTAAGAACAGTAAAAGGCCATTTTCTGGTATTAACTTGACTTCAAAATTGGACTGTAATATCATGACCATGTCCTCTTAATTGAAAAAAAGTATAAAAATAGAATCAACAATAGAAATAGTGTGTTTCCTCATGTCACAATCTTTTTTGATACAGAGCAGGGAGGATTGGAAGGGCCATTCATCTATAGACACAGTAGAGGATAAGTAGATGTTATGTGGGATGAGAAAAGGAAAGGTGACTGACACAGTGAAAAGATTCATTTCCCAAGAGATTGAATATAGATCTGGCTGTTTCTGTTTCCTGCCACTCCTCTTTATTTGCCTTGTTGGTCTTTTTTTTTTTCTTTTTTTTTAATGTACAGAAGAAATCATCACACAATAAACAGTTAAAAGATTTTCTGTCTTTTTTAAATAAATATTTTTAATTGTAAAGTCAAGAGCTGATTCTGATTATGACTGATTCAAATTTTTTCCAAGAACTATAATCGACCAATATGACAAAGTTTACCATTCGAATTGTAAAACTGGAAAACAAAACATAAAAATAATAATACATTCACCATAAATAACTTACACTTTTGCCCAATCTGTACAACTGGACCACCACTGGAAATTCATAAAAAAAAAACTAATTAAATAAAAAGAAGAGAGAGAAGGAATAAAATAAAGTTTTCCACATTCCTTAATAGATGTATTTTTGCCTTTCACCATCTCAAAATAAAAAAAAGTATCAGTGTTGTTGTTTTTTATTTATTTATTTTAGAAACTGATGTAACAGGTTACAAAAACAGTGGAATTTATCAGCTTGCTTTCAACAAACAGGTATCAGGCAGTAACTTAAACTTTTGCTTTTTTTTTCCACAAATAGCATCTCTGCCTTGTCACCAAATAGCTTGTTCCTTCATTTATCACATTCCCAGCCACATTGTGGTACATGCCCTACTTTTCCATCACAGGTTTAGCAAACTTTGAACTTTTGGCCCTACTTAGCAGCAACTTCCTTTTTAGCTTTAGCAAATATTAACCTAAATGCATGTTAAATGTGTAAGTATATGAAAATAAGGTTTTGTTGTTGGTACCACAACCTGTTTATCACATCCAAAGTACTAAAGCTTGAAGATCTAGCGAAATACAAAACCTTACAAATAATATATGAAACCAAGCACAATTCCTTACCTGATAATGTACAAAAAATGTTTAATAATAAAGATTTGAAATATAAATTAAGAAGAGAAATGAACCAAAAAAAACAGTGCATGCGAACCACCTTAAAAAAGATGTTCATCACTTGCTCTGGAGTTAATCTTTGGAATGAGCTGGATGATCAGTTAAAGGGTTGTACCACACTTAACCATTTTAAAAAGTCACACAAGCACAAAATATTACAGCAATATGCACTTAATGATGATTTATTACAACTTATTTTTGTTTTCTCCTTTTCTTACAAATGATTGCAACTGTTAGTAATTTTTTACCGTTTTCTCTATATGCTTGCACACTGGCACCCGAAAAATTTACATGAGTGTTGACACCTGTATGCCTTAAATGCTCAAATGAGTCTCTGTAATAGGGGGTGGGATTAAACAAGTTCTTCTTCTTCCCACTCCTTTTCGAGCTAAAACAATGTGTGTATTTGTGTATGTGTATGTACATGTAAATTTGTGTGTATGTATGCATATGTAAGTGTGTAAGTATATGTAAGTATATAAGTATATAAGGTATATATGTATACATATATGAAATGAGAACATGTTTATGTTATTTTCAATGTTCAGTATATTTGTTTTAAAATGTACAACACATCCATTCCTATGGCTTGAAATTAAGACAAGAATAAAAAAAACAAACTAAAACAAACTCTGTGTGGCATATTGGCTGATGCTGTGTGACCCCTGTATAGTCACTCTGGTGTACGAGCTTATTTTATATTCCAGCTTGCAAGAGGTTCATTGCAATGATGGACACATATTCGTGTGTATGTACTTAATTCAAATGGTTTATTTAATTGCTTAATTCTCTTTTTAATAATCGTGTTTAGTAAAAAAAAACTTTTATTTATTTGACTCATTGTAAGACAGAAAGTGGTCTTACAGCAGTTCTTCATTTTAATAAAATTGTTTGGGAATCTAGAAGAAATGGTTAAAACTGGTTGAGAATTTGGGAGGGTTTCTGGGTCATGGAGACCTCATGTCCTCTTTAATACTACTCCATATGAGGCCAACCAACTGAACCACCAGTGTCTTTGTTAAATATTCATCTCCTGTCAATAATTAAATGCTCATTATTTGAACCTGAAGAGTGCCGTGATTCCAAATTTAATGTGCCCTTAATGCATGAGGCGATAAGGCACGCCTAATAGCTAGGCTGCATGATGAAAGGTACATGCGCACAGTCATACCCATTCTTTTTCAGCCAAACAGGTAAAAAGAATCCATGTTTCAAATGAAAAATTTACAACCGTTGTCCAGACTTTTTTGAAGAACATCTGAGGTTTGTATTCTGTAGCTGTACATGAGTTGGAACAAATGTCAGAGAAAAGAAGCTTGTTATCTCAGACCTTTTGAATTTAATTTTCAGTGAAGGCAAAATACTTTTCAGGAGTTTTGTTACTGGAACTGCCACAGCGCAATCAACCACCCACACAGAAAATAATGACACATGAGCCAATTTAAGTGATAAGACACAGGCAGTGCATGAATACACAAATATACAATAAATATGCAAACAACAAGATCTGATACCCAGGGGCAAGGGGCTCACATGATAATACAAGTATTGTCCTGCAGCTATGTACCAGATTCAAACAGTTGCGCTATCAATTAACTCAAGGAGGAAGTCATCTGCAATCTTTTTGCCTCTTTCTCAAAACTTTAGAGGGTTTTTTAATACATAATCATTTGCTTCTTTGATGTGAGGCATTTTTCATTGTTTGTTGTTATTATGATCTACACCATGAACAACTGAGAATTGCCCAAGCTGTTATTACAAATGCTGTTTAGTGCGTGTGTATGTGCACACATATGTGCTCTCATATGGCTCAAGGACCTGTCTGTGGCGTAAACAGAGGAAGGGTAAACAGGCAGCTTGTTGTCTCCATTGTTTTTATCCTGTTTGTATAATTAGCCTTATAAATTGCTCACATCAAAGGCACTGTCCCTGGAATACTTTCATGCGTCTGTTGAAGTAAAAGAGAATAGAGCGAGAAGGGACGGTTGTGGTCCCCCTCCAACTGAGACATGATTAGTTTCAAGGAGGCACATGTGAAACTTTGTCCGGTGGCAGTTCTTTATCTGTCTGAATTATGCTTGACTGCTGGAATATAAAGGCAGAAGTTCAGAGATGAGTTAATATTTTTTAGTTCTGACACAGACTGTGGCAGAGGAATACGATTTTTATTATTGCATAGGAAAAGTTGAAAAAAAAGTCATTTACTACTTGTGAGTTGGAGAAGTGGTTTCAGACACTACTGAAACTTTTTTTTAAATGTAACGATGCTGTAAATATGGCATGCACTGTAAACAAATGATCATTTTTATAAGCAGATTAGACATTGGACATTTTTGAACATTATCATTATCAGGACTTAAAAAAGCAGAGCAAGTCAACCTGAGACCACCCTGCAAAGGAACATTTTTCCTGTTGCCTTCCACCCTTCTCCACACAGAGGCAACATACTTAATTATGCAGAGCCTTCCGATTAATTCCTCTCTCTTGGTTAAAAAATATCTACAGTGCCTTTAATGACCTATAATAAGTGTACGGATGTGGAAGTGCCAGAGAGTACAGTATGTGCTGATTCTGCTGCACTCTAAGACGTTAGCGTGAACAATGATGGCTTAGCAGCTGAAAGTGATGAGAGACAGAAAGTGTCAGAGGGGGTTTGCACAAATTTGATTGACAGTACCAATGCTGCCTCTGCCATCAATTTAATGGCAATTATTATTTAATGTACATTACTTAAAAGCATATGCAAAATTAAGATTTAGGCACAAAAACACATTTATGTGGTATTTAAAGAATAATATGCATAATATATTGCTTGTTAATATTTATAGCAAAGAAGTTCAAGCATTTCTTGTCTGAACTAGTCCTGCTGAAAGCGTTAGCTCTCATGATCTCAATTAATAACTAACAAAGTAAGAAAAGGAAGAAGCAGCACAAAACTGGAAGCTTTTTACACCAAGGAGAAAAACCTGCCAAGGGCAATTTATCTCAGATTCAGATTTACTTATGTGCAAAAACAAGAGATGGCTTCCTTCAGGGTATAATTTCAAGAAAGACCTTTATTCCTATCAGATTTTAAAATAGAAATGATTTGTTAGATAGATGTTAACTAAAAAGCAAATCCTTATCTTTGGATAAAAGTTTGCGTTTTTATTTGCATGAAGGCAAGTTTATTTTTATTCTTAAAAACAGTTTACTCTTTGGGGTCTTGTGCCAGGGATGGGCCATGTTATTAATCAATATGAAGACAAGACAATGTATGTTAAGCAATCATTTTTTAAAGTTCATTTGTTGATTATGCTCCTGTTCTCTTTTTTAAATTCATCAGTTGCTCCACTTTCCCTTTTTTTCGCCCTAAAATCCAAACCTGACACCCGGTCAGACAAGTTCAGTCTGCATTTACTTTATTTATGCATATATTATTTATTTACTTATTTATTCTGTTGAGTTTAATTTAAGTTCAAGGAAATCCTCTTTTTAAAACCTTAAATAAATGCATGATGTTTGCAAACTCAAGAATTTATCACATAAAATTATCACAATGTAAATATTAACCACAATTATTGCGGTACTAATGTGATTTTGCTTTAATAAAGCAAATTTGCCAAGCTGTGCTTAATAGCTCGACCTGGCCATTTAATTGGACCGCCATCCTTGCCCCAGTATATATAAATAAGAGTGTAATTGAGTTATTGACAGAATGGTATTCTGACATTGTGGACTCTGTGAGATCATTTTAAGGTGTTTCTCATTTTCTTTGTAAGAGATCATCATTGAGGTAAGTATAGCCGAATTAAGTTGAACTTACTTGAGTGGTAATTTTGTCAGATGATGCTTAAATATGTATGTTATTAGTGTCTAGAAATGCTCAAAGTGACTAAGTTCATGAAAAGGCTTAAAGTGTCACAAATCTGATGTGTTGAAATGAAAGAAATTAAACCAAAGAAACTGATAAATATGTGAATGAGAACAGACTGATTGGTAATTCAGCAGTGTGAATATGCACCTACAGTATAATGTTTTTACAAAAATATGCAAAAATACAAAACTTTGGAGCATGTGAGTCCCAGTTGAGCTTACATATGCAGGAATTATTCACCCTCCCACAACATTATCAGGATGTTTCAATCCAGTTTTAAGAGTAAAAATTTTATATGATTTTATTCAGACTAATATATGTGCATGTACTTTAAGAGCCCAATTTTGGTCTGGCTATCACAATATAAATATTTTTTTCTAGTGTCATTATTTGGTACTAAAAACTAACTGAAGAGACAGAAGAACAGACAGATTTGCAAGAGCAAATACAAATAAGACACACATAACTTAATAAACAAGAGATTTTGCTTTTTGAAAAAAACTCAAGAAACGTGTTTCACGAGACTGGAATTTAACTGAGGATTTTGCTGGCAATCTGAAAGAAAGCACTTACTCAATAGCTATTATGTATTTACACATGCCCAAACAAATAATGATCATTTCCTTTCATAACAATGGAAATGCATTCAGTTAGGTTCCTACCCACTTACAAAGAGCACATTAACACACAGCCTACAGTTTTCTCCGACATATGTCTCTATCTATGGACAAAACAATATAATTTAACAAAAGATCTACACACGGGGCCTTTAAAAAAATGTAACCAGGTCAATGGACCTTAAACATGTCATTGTCATTCTCATATCAGCTGTGATGCAAAGTGGCCCCCAGCAGGACTAACAAGTTCAGGATTTGGCACATTAGAAATACAGCAGGCTACAAAATTCAGCTGGCTACTAGACAGTAAATATTTTGCTGCTCTCTTTCAATTTCTTTGTTGTATTATTGCCAAGATAAGGATTTTGTGGGAGTATGTGATTGACACTTAGATGAGGGCTTGATGGTCTGTCATCACTCTCAGTAAAACCTTAACTAATTTAATTAAATTATAAATGAGTGCATGAATATTATATCAGTATGGGAGGGTTGTCAGGGAATTCAGTGTTGCTTTCCAACATCAAGAATTCTACAATTTTAGTCTCCCCTGTTTGTCCTCATCTACTGCTAAAACACAATGCAGAATTCCAGCAAATGTCAGTGTTGATCCCTGTGTCTTCATGTAGCCCTGTTAAGGATGAAGGTCATTGTGATTGCCACAGGAACCAGTGGGAAAAGTAGTTAAGAAGAGGACAAGGACTAAGGTTATAAGATCTGCTTAGTTTATTCTCTGGTAACCCCCTGAGGGAGAGAGACCATGAACTGACAGGCCCTATGTAATTCTTGACAGAGGAAAACTTTGTGTACAGACTGTCTCAGCAACATGTTATTAAAAAGATGAGCATGGCTGTGGAAAATAAATAAATAAATAAAAATACTGATTAAAATTTAAGCAGCCGGCGGGCCGATAGTTTGCCTGAGGCATATTTGTCAGTTTCAAAGGGTGTTTTTATTAATTTTGTATTTTGCATTTTGTTAGTGGAAAGAGCTTACTCCACCGGGAGCGCCACAAGCTATAGCCAGCGGAGCCTATAGCAGGGAGACGGGAGACGCAGAGCATTCCAAGCAGATCCTCCATGCTTAAAGAAATCAGCTCTAGATCACCAGCATAACCCACAGACCCCCTACCCTCAACCCAATACACACACAAAACACTTTTTCACATACAGTTAATGGGTGTACTATGTATACTTTATTGTACACAGATTTCTTTTGTCAGATAGCTGTCAGCATCGATTAAAGCAATCACTCTTTGTGTAATTGTGTAGATTTACAACTTCCGAATCATGATGCTGCCATTGTGTTCTCCTGCCTTTCAGAGGAATTGTCTTGGTATATATATATATATATATATATATATGTGTGTGTGTGTGTGTGTATATGTATATATGTATATATATATGAGCTTATGCGATAATTTCCAAAAAATAATCATTTCTGTTTTTAATGCTGTGGTGCTTGAGAGCATGAATATCATTAATATCCATTATTTGTTTTTATTTAAGTCCAGGCATTAAGAGATTGCTTCACAATTTTAAGTCATGTTAACACAACTAGATTTTGTTATTTTCTGTCATAAATGGCACAGAACTGAGGAAAACTGTGGTTGTCCTGTAGACGACCCAGTCCCTGACTGAATATTTTATCTTTGGAGTTTACTGTGTGTACTTTATGTAGGTAACTTTACTAGGATATTTTGTTTATTATTTTTTTATATAGCTCATTTAATTGGCCACCATTATCTTTGCTGCCTTCACAGTTCACCTTTTTTGTGTATAAAAACAACATACTGACCAGTTGCTATTTAAGTTAGACTTGAAATGTTCAATAGGATGCATTAAAACCCCTTTGTTTATTTATATACTTAACTCTGTCCCATTCCTACCTTTCTGAAACATGTTGGCATGAAAATGAGTAAATGTTCTTAATGTTCCAAGATTTTGAATGTCATTGTTGTGCCACATATTAATAAATGTTAGTTTTTTACACAACTTTTCTTAAAAAGGATCCTTTTTAACAAATGTCAACTGAAAATGTAGGCGCTTTCTAAATGGAGAGCTGCTGTAACCTCTGTATAGTCTGTATGTTTCTGGCCAGGAAAAGTCTGGATTTAATGGGGAATGTTTAGGCTGTGGTGTCATTTTGATCCTAGGCACAACTTCTCCGTTATTTAATCCCCTCCACAAGAGAAACTGTCAAATAGCATTTGGAATTGCAGCTATAATCTAAATTTGGTGAAACCACTTGCTATTCTGAATCATGTGTACTTTCCTAAACGTTGTGGTTGGACTTGGAGAACTGGTGGTCATCCCGACATATGAAACAAATTAGTCCTCTGATGATCTTTGTTGGCACAGTCTGCTCCAAACCACAGCTGCAGTGGCGAAATGAGGTCGGGATTCAATATCACTAAAAAAGACAAACAAGGTCTCATTGTGTGTCAGCTAGATGAGTCTGTGCAAACTGCTGTTGCATGCCAATTGGGAACATAATCAGTGATAGGGCACCCTGCTGCTTTTTGAAAATGTACTGGCATTACAAAGAGCATTTGTGTGCGGCGGTGAGAGATTGGCATCAGTAAATGTTTTCCCCTTGGCTTGCATGAGATGGTCAGCGAGCACTGAACACCTGTGCACCAAAATGGAATAATAACAAGGTTGTTTCCCCAGGAAATGATGCATTTCCTGACTCGGGCACCACTAAACTAAGATCAGAGGAGGAAAAAGGCAACTTGGAAGAGTCACATTTGCATTTGTGCTAATGCTGTATGCATTTTAGGTTCTTTTTCTTTTTTAAAATAAGACTCTAGTGTGAAACAAAAACAGTCCATGTCACCAAATTTGTCTTTATTTGGCATGAGACTGGGATTTAGCTGAACATTATTGCAAAAATACATTATTCATATACACCTCTAGTAAAAAAAACACTATTAAAAACATATCTAAAAATATACAATGAAACAATAACAGCAGAATAAAAACATTTTGCAGGAATGGGAGAGGGGCTTCAGGGAGTATTTTACATGGTAACAGAGGAATACTAATACCTAACAGTCATAAGTTCCTCTGTCCTCAGTCCTCTGGTACGGACCAGACATTTGGTACCAATATGTGCCCACCCTTTAGAACAGACAGTTCAAACACTTCACAGCTTTGCTGCCGTAGTCCACGCACTCCGGTCCGATGCACTGGCAGCAAGCGTTGTGAAACCAGCGGTACTTTGATCCTCCCATTGACTCACAGTACAGCTTACACTGACGGATGGACACGCAGTCGTCAAAGTAGACCACCGTGCACATGTTCTCTGAAATGAAAATAAAAAGAATGGGCAAAACAAGTGAGTCATAAATACAGCAAACATGGTTTACAAAAACAAGCGATTACCCCTCAGTGCTCCTACTTTTACGAAATTTGCTGCCACATGTTTCAGTGAGTGTAATGAGTTAACCGCTCAGCTTTGTGGGAATGCTCTTAGACTTTATTGCAAGGAGAACTGGAGCCAAAACTGCCACAATGAAAGTAAAAGATGGCTGAAGAACGGCATCTCAACCTAGATATTATGCCCTTTTGCAGCAATTTCCATCTTAGAGGATGAAAATCAAACTGAAGTGTTACTCTTTTCATCAGTCTGCTCTAATTTTACTACAACAGGGCCATTACAGAAAACCATTTAAATACTGTCACCATATTATACATTCTCTTATGTTGATTAGCTTGTTCAGAAACATCATAGCACACGTGGAACTAATAAAAGAACTCAAACTCATCTTTCTCCACTTGATATTCCATCGTCACAGCCACTATGGGGGCTTTTTAAACCTTAACACTCAATCCTAATGCTAAGCAAGGGAAATACTATTTGACCATCCTTAATTTAAATGGTGCAAACCATTTTAAGGTATTAATACCACATTGACAGCACCATTTTCTCATGGCAGACATGAAATGACTGAAAATAACAGGGAATAAACAGGTGTGTTAATGAGGGCTGCATTCCATTTAGAGGACGTTTTGTTTTTGTGCACATTCTATTACAAAGCAGCATGCCATGCACAGGTGCAGAGGTGGAATGCAGCCCTCATTAATACGTTCAAGCTTGTCCAACTACTTCAGAGTCAAAAATGGTCCTTTTCTGGCCCCTTAACCCCTTCATGCAAATTAGCAACAAAACAACTCCCAGTCTTTTTGTATTTTTATTTAATTGATTTATATTAATTTATTTACTTTCATTTGCATATTTAATTTTATAGTATTTATTTATTATTTCATTCATTTATTATTTTATTTTATTCCAGTCTCTTTTTTTTGCTATTTTCTTTTACATTTTGTTTTTACATAATTGTAAATAATTTCAGGTATCAAGAGATTAAATAGCACATATTTGTGCAAAACTACTTTTATCTTAAAGCAACTTTCTGACCTTAAAACTCAGTTCTGCTGATTCTTTTTTTGATGGCACACTGTCATTTATTAAACACATTCCTGTAGCTGTTGTTTCCCTGCTGTGCCCGAAGGCTGCCAAAATGCACCTTGCAACCCTGTTTCACACCTGGGGCATCATGTGGTGGCATTAGTTTTGCTTCACGACACTGCACAACATGCCAGCAACTAGAAATCAAAACACTGGCCGTTTCGGATGAGCACCATGTCTGATTCCGCAAAGAAACCCAGGATGACATTATCAGAAGAAAGAGAGAAAGCAAGAAAGTAGAAGATAAGACTGGAGTCAACATTGGACTGGGTTTTACTGGCTGTAGAGCTCAGAGAACAGACAGGATGCAAGATGCCAAAGTTTAGTACTTTGGCTTTGACAATAAATCTTTCCAGTCTTTTCTTTTTGTTCTTAGGTTTAATTCACTTAACTGTGTTGATCAATGTTAAACAATTAGCTGTTAATTATTTTATCAATGTTTCAGTACCACTTTTATCTAAAAAAATATACAGTTGTATCTAAAGATAAAGTGGGAGAAATCATTTGAGACCTCCTCAGATTTATTCTCCATTTCTGCATGACTGCAACTTCAAAACGACCCCAAACAAGTTCTAATAGTAAAACATGTTGGTAGTATCATGGTTTGGGTCTGTTGTTGTGGCTTGCCATCATAAATGGAACAGTAAGTAAACAACACAGCAAATTCTTAAAAAATATATATAAATAAATGTCATAACGTCTATTATCTCATGGGAAAGTAAGTCATCCAGCAAGACAATAAACATGAGCACATGAGTGGCTTTATCAACGTATTGTTAGGAAAAAAACAAACAAACAAACACACACGCATTCTTAAACAGAGCAGGTAAGTGTGAATAACCACATTTTGGTGTGCTACCTTGGTTGTCATAGCTGGTATGGATGCTGTTGCCAGGCACCGACACATTCTGATGCTGGCTGTCGAGCGACTCCAGGAAGGAAACCAGGTTCTCGTGATGCGAGAGCTCCTCTGCGACGGGGAAGGACACCACCATCATGTTGATCGGTGCGTCGCCTTCGGTGAGGGCGCGGAACAGTGAGGGGATTGGGCGGTGCAGCTCCTCGACTGTGCTCTTTGATGTAGCAGGAGAGTCGCTGTAGTTCTTGGGGTTACACATCCCTGATGGAAAAATGGTGAACAAGGATTTAAAACCCATACAAAATCAATAATTTGGGCTGTCTTCGCTCCATTCCACTCTAATCTATGCAGCACATAGAAGCAGTTTTGTAAAACCACACCACTGTCAAAATTGCGTTGTCTCAATTAAGGTCTTTTTAACACTTCATTTAATTTCCACATACAGTAGTAATTACATAAAGTAGTAATTACATGACAAAGTCCCCACACTCGCAGATATGATCTTTCTAGTCCTTTAAATGAGTCAAAGTGAATTATAGCTAATGGGTAAATCATTTAATGGGGAAAGGACTTTGACAAAGGATTGGGATTACAAACCGATGCTAAAAAGCAGGGCCAGAGCAGCTGTTTTAGATAAAACTTACTCATGGGTCCTCCCTCCCTCCTCCTCCCTTCCTCCTAAAATCCAAACTGTCCTCTCCCCACCGCTCCTCTAACCACTCGCAGATACACACTTCAAAGCAGTCACAGTTTTGGCACGGATAACATGTTTTGAGTGGTAACTTAAAGTGGACATAAAGCTGGTGGCAAGGGGAAAAAATAAAAACATAAATGAAGACTATATACTTGCCTAAAGCTACAAGCTATCCTCAGTGTATTGTAAAAGGCCTGTCTGGGAGGAAAACACTGCCCCAACATCTGTGCTGCAGCAGCAGTGAGTTCAGTGCTCAGTGTCAGATTCTTGTTCTTGTGTTCCACATGAAAGTGCTTTAATAAAGCCTCCTTGTCAGCATGCGGAGTAATATATGTCTGTCAAAGCTGATCTGAGAGCTTACTGGTTTGCAGGGGCAGGATCAGAGGTGGCAAGGTCCCAACCTGGTGCCCCCTGCTACTAGAATCTGAAGGTGGGATGCCTTTGGAGGTTTTGTTTTGTTTTTAGAAAATGTGAGTAAGAAAGGATAAGACTTTATACACAGTAGGGGGACTGGAAATGACTGGACTGACTCTTATCTGCAGAGATCAAAATGACACGACGTGACTGGCCAGTTTTCCCAAATATGATAATAGTGCAGATATTTATAGAGATTTAACCAATCCCAGAATAAAAGCTTTATTCATTGTTTTTTCTCGTAGTTGTCCATCACAGTTGTTTAGTTTTTATTGAGGTAAGGATCGCCTCATCTCCTCTCTCTTCAAAAAAATCATTTAGCCAAACATACTGCCCTGCTAAAAAAAGAGAAAGAAGTTACCACCTGGATTTATCTAAGCAATAAGAGTTTCCCTTTGGATTATGAATTTCAGCTGGCAACAAGTGTTTTAATGAGTCATGCAGTCAGTGAGTAGCTTCTCATTTCTTCAACAACAACACATCCTGTTGTCATGGAAAAGATGTTGGTCTGTTTCAGGTCTAATTATTGGCATAGAGCAAAGAAAACATGCTGAAAAGACTAAAATTGGGTTAAGATCTGTCCAACACAATATCAAAAATGGGAAGGATAGTGGGAAACCATTGTGTTAGAGGAATGTGACAGGAAAATAATCTTGAAAGATTGATGATCACTTAAGCGATTGGTGAAACCAAATCATAAAAAGTGGCAGTAGAACTCAGGGCTATGGTTACTTGTTGAAATAAGAGCATTTCCATACATACAATGTGAAGGGAGCACAAGGGATTGGAACTAAAGAGCTGTGTAGAAGACTGCACAGTGGTGTGACTCTCCCATCATCAATACTAGATATTGAAGAAAAATTCATGCAGCTCTGGACAAAAATAAAAATGACGTTGCAGAAGCTTGTTGAAACAATGCCACAGTGAATGGGTGCTGTAATCAAAACTAAATTCAGTCCAATGAAATGGTTAGTGTTACTCGATTTTAGGACAGGCAGTGTATTATAAGAATTGTCTTAATTCCTAAACCCCACCTGGAGGACATAAGATTTAGAAGAGAGGAACCATGATTCAGGATTAGTGAACAAGTCTTTTCAGGATCTGTTATCTGACAGAGGATCTGTCAGAGACTTAAAGAGATTAAACGTAAATACAGACTTTTACAGAAATTCAATGCACTGGATCTTTCTGAGACTTACACACCTCAGTAAGATGATGAAAGGCAAAGAAGGATCCAACACTGTTGTCACCTCTCTCTTACATCTTTTCCATCCTTTGATCCTCCAAAAGAAATCTTGACTTCCTGTCCATTTGTGGAGCCCCTTCTTCTTGGTGATAATGTTTTGTTCATTTTCTGTGCACTGATGAATGGCGGCTCACTTTGTTATGCTTTCACACAGCGTCAGAGACACGCTCAATATCTCTGGCTTCACTCACTTCACACTCATCTTGTATCAGAGCAACAACGCTCTGAACAAACTGGGGCTTTTAAAACCTTTGACCTTCTCCGCAAAGAGCATTACAGCTCCTCATTGACAGAAAGCCCTTGGCAGCAACTGAGAAACCAACAAGATTTAATAATAACTGAGTGTAGAGCTCAGGGCCAGAATTAACTGCATTTCAGATCCGGTTTCTCATTGGTTAAAAATAGCTTAACACAACATCTCTGGCTTAAAACTTGTTGCGAACCTTGTAAAACCCGAGCAGAAAGAGCCCGTTGTTTACTCTTAATATGAGGAGTAATGCTCTTTTATTAGAGATGGGATTGTTCAAACTTTTTTTTTTGGATCACATTTTCCAATACATAAAACTCAACAAAAATAACATAAAAAATCAGCAGGACAGATGATTAGCAGCTCCATTCAAATTTCCTCTCTGTTCATACATAAATGTAGTGGTAAAAATAGATCAGCTGTGATCAACCAAAAGAGTCAAACTTTGTTATTTTCAAATAAATGCTGATTCAGACGCATAATTCACAGAGTTAATGCTAGCTTTTGATTATCTACTACATAGTATTTCATTTTTAAAAAGGTTTTAGCTGTTTGTACTTTGTTGTATTGGTTAAAAATGAAGCATCTTTAGAAGTTCAGAGAAGAAAAGCTTAAAAAGTATTTTTGAAATGTGAAAAGGATTAACAGGGACTGAACATCCAAAAATGGTTGGCTGGTACAACCACCACTGAACTCTGCCTCGACAATTTAGCTAAAACTGAAAATTAATCTCGATCTGGCTCAGAATCAGATAATATTTTTTTTTTTAAAGAAGAATTTGGCAACATTAATAAGAGACTTGCCTAAAAAGTTTCAAAGCCTTCTGCTCCCTTTCTGCTGGGCTTTGCATTTAAGCCCCTCCCACCAAGGTAGGCTGTTATGTACACACAAGCTTGTCACCACGGCAACTACCGATTGACCAGTAAGAAATTTCTACAGGTTATTGGTTGTTTTCATTCAGGCATGGATTCTTCCTAACTGATTTTTTTCCCTCCATTTCCAAACCGCCATGTCATACATTTCTAAGTGACACTTAAACAAATGTGAACAAAATTATAACTACTTTAATTAAGAAATTTAGCTTTGATGTAGTATGATTCATTAGTTATTTGAAGCTTTGATTAACCTGGTATATCCATGTTTAATGCAGATAATACAAAATTTGCAAAGCAAAAGCCGCGTACTTGCTTTTTTATTAACAATCTACACGTGTCTGCATATGCACTAATGTCATTATCAGATGTTGAGCTCCAGCCCTTATCACCAGATCCAAGCTTAGCTTGCATAAAGGCGTGAAATAAAGATTTCCAAGTTCAAAATAATGCAGACCCCTTTAAGTCAGGTTTAATATATGTTGCTAATAAATTGAACCCCTACACTCACCCACGCAATCGCAGCACTCTTCCCAGAGATCCCCCAGACAGAGCATGCAGTCCTTACAGCAGGAGCAGTTCCCATCGGACGGACGACACTGACAAAGCTCCTGCAGGAAACACATGGAAACGTGTGTTAGCATAACGCAGCAACATGAAACAAAACCAGAACACTGGACAAAACAGCATGATAACTAGATTTAATTTCACTTCATACATAATTAAATTATTCTAGTTTTGCTCTTAAAAGGTAAGAATCACTGACATTTTGCAGTAAAGATGGGTATAGGAACTTGTGAATGGACGGTGGCCGTCAGTGGCCAAAATTCTTCCAGAGATAAACAGTTTTCCTCTATGAGTGGGTCCAGTCGCCTGCTTTTGAAAAATCTTTAAACCAAATGTGCAGGAAGTTACAGTCACAATGTGGATTTAGATTTTTTATGCAGGCAACAAAATGTGTAGACCACCGTGGAAGCACCATCATTATAACACCAACCTATTTGGGCAGTAGAAATAGTTCCAAGGCCAATATAGGGCATTAATTAAAATATCCTAGAGTTAACCATGTTTATTGGCCAGAATAACAAATAATGTGTCCATTTCTATTTCTTTGGTTAAAACGGTTGCTGCTCAACTAAACCAAGGTAATAAAATTAAAAAGTTAAAAAATGCAACTATTTCTCAGATCAAAATTAAACCTAAAGATTTGTGTTTAATATATATTTTAGTAACTTCAAAAGGTAAAAATGACACAGCAGACAGAAAGGAACACATAGACAAGCTGTTAAAACAGGAGGTGTGACATTAAATTGTCAATTGAAATGACAACAGCAGGTTTGCTGATAAGAAATAACTATTACCGGACACGAGCCATTACAAGACGCAGCAATTGTAAGCTACACTTGGCATGTGTGGCATCTATCAAAGAATGTGAGACGTCCATGGACCACAGCGATAGTTTAGAAAAAGGAGAAGCATTTCCACTCATGAACATAACAGGTCTTGACACGTTTACCTTCACAGCATTCACATTTTTTTTCTTTTATGTAAACTGAGAAGATAAAGGTCTGACTGAGAGACACGTTTCCGGCTTCTTTTTTTTTTATATATATATATAAAAAGATAATTATGGTTTATTACAACCAGGGTCTTAGGTTCTGTTAGTGTGTTTGCTTTTAAGTTAAACATGGTAATAAGTATGAAGAAAGTTAGTTAAGACACCCAAAATGTCTCCCTCACTGCATCTGAGGGAGAAAATTAGAGCTAAGAGGTTAGTGGCAGTGAGTATTTGCAAGTCAAATGCACTTAATTAACTAATTCACGTTAACCTCAACAAATACATTCAGGTGTCTGTTCATTATGGTACAATCAGAAGAAAAGGGGGGAAGATAAAAAAATATGTTTTGTTTGAAAGGTTTCCAGGAGCTGCTTCTCTCAAAATGAACATGGGTGCATAGTTTAGGTTTACCAAGTTGTATCTGAACACACCACAAGACCCAAGTGTAGATGTTTGGTTATAGCAGCCTGTTTGATAAAAAACAACAAACACATACCAACCGTCAAGCATGGTGGTGGAGGGGATAATAACTTGGGTTTGTTTTTCTCACACATGACCTGGGCACCTTGCAATCATTAAGTCATTCATGAACTCCTCTACATACCAACCTACATTCCTACATAGCAGTATTCTAGAGTCAAAGACCGTCTGACAGCTAAAGCTTGGATAAAACTGGGTCATACAACAGGACGATGAAACAAAAATAAATTAAATGAATAAAAAAAATTAAGCACAGCAGTGAGTCCTCAAAAGATTGGCTGAAAAAGAACCAAGGTGTTGATCCATGATCCAAAGTCTGGACTTTAACCTGATATTAATCTGAAATGCTGTGGTGAGACCTTAAAATGTTACCATGGAAGGGAGGAAAAAGGACCATTTCATGAGACTGGAAGTTACAACCCATTACACAGCACTACCTCCTGTTTATTGGCCGATACATTTATGTTAAATGTGACTCATTTCCCCAAATCTGTGCAATGGTGGTGGGGAATGCAACATTAGTATGACCCAGAGAGAGAGAGACTTACAGTTTATTTCAAAGAACCAAAGCCTTTGCAAGGTCTTTGTTTTGGGAACTTGAATCAGAAGATACATTTGTCAGAATGCACAAAATAAATTGTGTGATAATGTAAATATTCTGTTTTAGTACTTCTACTAGTTAAATGCACTCAATAGATTTAAGTCTTCTTCATTAACAGGCTTAACACAGCAAAAACGAAGCCTCCTGCTAAACTTGTACTGTTAATTTTTGATAGGATATTTATGTTGTTAATATCAGAAAAACTTCTGCAAACATCAATTAAATAGGAGACTGCTGCAGATCCTAATGCACAAGCACACAAAAACAAATGAATTCCTGTGCTTCAAGTTTGTGTTTATAGTTGTAGCACCAGCATAGGATACAGAACTAAAACCATGTAGGTAGGGCTGAAAATGGGCGAGACTGCCTGAAGAGCTCCTCTTCCACCCCTCTGTTCCCTTCTGACACAGAACAGGGAGCACATTCCTCAACGTCAAGGTCATGATGATGGGGGAGGAAGAGGAGGAGGGAGGGAGAGAGAAGAAAACACCTGGAGAACCGAACATGACTGCTCCCCCCTGCAACTGCACACTTTCCTCCTCCTGAACCCCTCTTTCTTTTGTTTGCTCCCTCTTTCTCTTAAAGGTGGTATTATAAAAACTAAACAACTGCTCAGGGGACAAAACATGAAGCTCTTTCACAATTCAGGAAATAATACTTTTTGCGTACAAGAGAAAAGGAGCTACATTTTAGATGGAGCTAGCACTTTAGCATTTAGCCTAGAGGCAGCAAGAAACAGCTTTGGCAGCTTTGTCTAAACTAGCACTGATTATTCTTGAAAGAAACATTTTGTTATGTCTGAAATCACATTTTTTCCCCCTTGAAGCCATAGCTGAAGATATTATTACTACTAATGTCTGTGTGTTAAGCATGAAACTAACTAAATTAGCTTGATTTATCAAAAGGGAGTAAAAACTACATATTATTATTACTACTAAAAATAGCTTCTTACCTAGGTTAGCTATTTTTTTAACCTAGCTTATAAGATGATTATCTTTGCTAGTTTAAAATTTCTTACTTAAAAAGAAAATTTAGTAAAATGTGTCTTTAGAGAGAGTGGAAGTTTCATTCAGGTGTTTGCAAAAGCGTGATAAAAAAACTGTCTCGTGACTGCATGTTATGTACAAAATTAATGAAATAAGCTAAATATAGCTCAAGGACCTAAAGCTGGGTTAGGCTAGCTATTTTCATCTAGATATTCAAAGTAGTAAAAAAATTGTCTTTGATAGCTTTAAAATCCAAATTAAAGAGGAAATTGAATAGTATGACTGACCCAGGATTAAAATAACACAATCCCCCAAACAAAGCAGACTTTCCAAACAAATAGACTTGGATTTAAATTTAAAAAGCTGGGGTGAATGGGCCATAAGAGGCAATTAGCTTAATTACAGCTTTGTTCTTTGCTAATCTCTCACACTGAAATACTGAGTCTAGCATATGGTATAACAGCATTTAATGCTCATCTATTAAAATCCATTTATCCACCATTGTTGAACCACTCAAAACCTGCAACTTGCCAAAGGGCACTGGTCCAATCTCTGCTGAAGAGATGAGTCACGTTTACTCATTTGTAAACTTTTTGGCTTTGGGCTGTTTGTACAAAAAAAGCAGGTTTTATTTTATGTTTTAAAAAACTTATTCAACAAAATGTATGTACTGTTATTTTACAGAAGAAAAAAAAGAAAAAACAATTGGAACACTAATGGATAGACTATTCAAGACAAGCTGTCATAGTAACACTCCAACAGCAATTTCCCCACTGAGATGGATGAGGTTATCTTAAAACGTTCTTTTTAGGCTTCCCTTGCACTCAAATGAAAACCACTGCAATCTGTCAAACCTCAGCTGCAGCAAGACAAACGTACTGTGGAGAGAAAGTTTACACGTGCTGCCTCGTGCTGCAGAGCGAGCGAGCAACTGCTGCAGAGTTTTAGCTTTGAAATTTGCTACCCCATCCAGCCTGGTCTGGCCAAAGCTGGCTAATGAATCTCGGCACACTTCTCTGGCTCCTAAATGTACATTTCCCTCAAACAACCTCCCCCACACACACACATATAAACACACCTCCTCCTGACCTTAGCCTCTCCTCCCTCCTCTCCCTCCGCTCATGTTCTCCCACCCTCAGGGGTTTTAGGGAATTTAGACAAATGACTTGAGATGGCAGCAGAGTGTAAAAGCGAGCGTCAGACAGCAGATCCCACTAATCACAAGCAACATGGAGCGTCTACATGGAGGCTAGAGGCGGAGAAGTTTCTCCTTCACAGCACACACACCATCGCTCTCGCCTCTGACAGCTAGCAAGCTGGTGTCAGTGAGGTCGTGGAAGCTACAGAGCACGTTGTCCTGAGCAGGAATCCATCAGGACAAATAAGCCTTCTGAAAGTAAAGAGGAGCAAGCACCGCTGCTCATGTTTTGAAGAAACTGAAAACAGAAGGAAAGAGTTCAAGATGAAAACAAGTCTTCAAAGAGAAGAAGAGACAGAAATCCACAAGATACAGAAATCTGTGAGAAAATGATCCATTATCTTTGACTTGTTTAGCTCACATGTACAGGGCAGACTTCAAATGTAAGATGTGGAAAACAACATCATGTGCTGTGCTGAAAACAACATGAAATAACTTCAAGTCATTCCAGGTCATTTGTTAAAAAACATTTCCAGATGTTCATTTTTCACTGCTTTTCATAATGTAAAGGCATCCAAACTTTCTTTGTTTTGATATCCAAAATAAAGATTTCTAGCAACTTTAAGATGTCACTTTTGGCTCTAATAAAATAACCATCATTCACTAATTTGTGATATCGTTGTCAACTAAATCATTAACAGACACTTTTAATGTAATAGAGCTGCATACTTAAATGACAGTCCGGTAAAAAAGCCTTTTTGTTATTTTTATCCTAACAAATAGGATCAGCTGAGCAATTGCAACATCAGGTAGGTAGTTAGGTTTGCTGTATTAAGCAGTATTTCCTAATATTTTCAGCTTTATTTTCTTTGAATGTGCACCACCTCTAGACTGGTAAAATCCATGCATAAGCCTCCAGAGTCCGCCATGCCCACGATGGATCCACCACAACAAACTGAGCAAACGCCTGTTTAGTGATGGAAATACAACTAAATTTCCCTTTAGAAAATAAAAGGACTCATTATACAGTGTAATTATTGTTTATGTATCTATAAAAACCTGAAGAAACATCTACATATAGTAGAGGCCTTTTCAGCTTTGCTGTCCAGTTTAAAAATTAATCAAAAGCAATATGACACAACTTTGATGAAAACAGTGAAACTAGTTATCAGCAAATTGTAAAATTTTAAAACAAACTTCACAAAACTGCGCACATAAAGAAAACAGGGTTGTTGTATGACAGGAAGTTAAAAATCACCTTTAAAAGTATGTTTTCAAAGTTCAGAACACTTAAGAAATTTAAAATAAAATCAGTGTTTCCAAAATTTCCTTTAACTTTGAGTCTTGTTTCTAAGGTTTGTTCACACTGAGCAGTCTGCTAGACCCGGTAACAACTGGGGACTCTGCTCAGCTTGGGGTTGCAACATTCAGCTCACACTGAAAATAGTCGAACAAACTGGACCTCCTGAATAACATATTCCCCTCCTCACTAGAAGCGATGCTACATCGATAACTGAACTGAGAACTGAAGAAGAAGACAAGACAAACAGCAAACAAGGAAACATGTCTATCTTTTGTGTAATGCAGGACAACTTCTGTTTCCACCATATAAGAGCAAAACATAAAGCTGTATCAGACCCTAGCGGTCTAGGGTTGATTGTACGTCTATCAGAACTTTTACTTCGTTTTTATTCCACGTCTGACTACGAGCCATTTCTCCCAGCTATCCGTCTACACGGGTGGATGTTTTAGTTGTGTTTATTTACAAAATTCCCTTGTGTTGAAGTCCATTTCCTCTATTTGGTGTATTTAAAGCGGACTGAGACCTACATTTCTAGGTGGACCAGAATTTGCTTCCTTGATCCGCATCAGTCTGGTTGTGCATTCACAGCTCCCCAAACAAAACAGACTTTCTGAGCAAATGAACTAGGAGAATCCGACAAGCTGCTGTGGATGCAGCCTAAAGTTGCACACTCATGTTCACAAAGAGACAAGTTTAGGTTTATCTTTTTACATTTTTATCACTTAGATCTTTTTTCTACGTGGAGCCTAAAAAAGGCTAAGATTTAAAACCTGGTCCCAGAGTGAGAAAATCTGAAAATGCCACCATTTTGTTTCCGTGTTTACAACCCACGGATGCCGTAGCCCCACCTGTCCTTGAACCTGAATGCGCAAAGCCCACCAACAGCAACAACAAGCTGTACCTCATCGTAAGCCCACATAAATGTCTCCTTTTTAGCTCCTTTCTCCCTCATCTTCTTGTGTTTGTTACACAAACACAAGTTTTTGTCTTCCTCTCTGATATTGATCTATTTCTGTGACAACAACCACCTACAGCTGCGTTATCAGTGGTTTTGTGTGGACACACAAATTTCTTAAAAACGGTCTCTGTGCTAATGTAGCCTCGCTTCTTCATTTTAGCTCTGTTTTTCTTGTGTTGGCTGCCTGTAAAAATGATTGCTGTACGGCTGATAACTGTTGGCATGTGAGAGTTTTGAGACCACATGCAGTTCGTGGGTTTACTCTGTCCACATGTTGCAACGGCCGTAGTTCAAACAGATATTAAAGAAGCAGCAGCAATTGCATGGCACCAACTCAGACCTCCTTAAAGCTCTGAAGACCAAATGCCAACTGGTCTATAGGTTGCTTAGATAACAGGGTCCTGAACCAATCAATCAAAACAAACCCTGTAGGGTCTTATTTTCTGCCCCCTGCTTATATCGATCATCTCTCTACATAAAGCAGATTAACACAAGTGGACAGGTTTCACTTTTTGTAGACTAACTAGGATACAAACATCACTATAATTTGCTTTACTTATTGATGAAGCTCATTTTTAGGGCTTAAAATACCTGAAAATAAGTCAACAAAAAGTCTTCAAATGGCCTGTTTTAATCCAAACTTCAAATCATAATGGGTATTCATCTTGTTGAACAACTGGTAAAGAATAATCCCGTGTACTCACAATTCTAGTTCTCTGATGTCAGCTGATTTAACAATTTGCATATCATATTTCCAGACAAAAGTCTTTATTTACATATAAAACTGTTCCAGCTACCTGCAGCTCACTCTCACACTGGCTGAGGTGAAATGGCTGCTGAAGTTAATGACTGTACTTTGCACACGTTAATGGGTGAGGCAGGACGGAGGACAAGCAGCAGCAAATTCAGTTCAACAGGTGAAGGGAAAGAAAGGCCCACACCTCCACTGTTTTTTCCCCCTCAAAATTGTGAAAATACAGGAAAGGATCTGCAGTGGGCAGCACCCCTCGTACAAACACAAAGTGAGCTTCAGACAGGAGGGAGGAGGAGGGGGGTGGGGGGGGGAGTGACAGGGAGGAAATGATGTTAGAAAGCTAAAAAAAAAATAAAGTAAATAAAAAAAAGGCTTACAAGAGCTTTAGAAGGAAATAAAAGAGTACATCTAGAAGCAGATCAGGTATAAGTAGGATAAATTCTCATCTCCGCTTTCTGGAAAACTCCTCTATCCTGACTTCTCTTGGCTTATTGAAGGTATGCATCAGCATTCTTCACCACACATCCCATCTTTGTTCTCAGATCCAGATCTCCATCTCGTCCTGGCAGATCGTAACTCGACTTTGGCTGCTGCTGGAGATTTGTTATCATGAGAACTTGTGAAAAGCTGACACGCTCGTTTTGAGAAGCAACAACAGGAGAAGAACAAGAGGAAATTTCAGGTCCAAAGTCAGAAGAATGCTGCTATGTACTTTTTAAAAAAAGTTTCCACAGCATAAAAAAGCTAAATTTGACTGGCTGTCTGAGGCTTTTACATGAACTTCTAATACGAGTTTTTATCAGGAGAATCAACAGTGTGTGTTTATGTGAACCAGCTGTAACGCTGGAGGAGGAAAAGCTTGAACTTGGATGCACTTTTCTGCTTTTATCTGCAGAGAAAATCAACACACTTAGAGCTGAGGGCATCATTCCGCAGAGACTAAAAGAAATCTGAAAGGCCTGAAAGCCGTAGACTGTCTTTACCTGGATGAGACACTTGCTGACGTCACTTGCGCAGAGAGCTTTGTTGCAGCCGGAGGTCAGAGATAGTCCTGACAGGAGGAAGAGGAGAGCTGCGGTGGCGGCTAGAATCAGCTGACCAGGCCTCATCCTGACAGAACAGGAAACACCTACAGCAACAGGAGACACAAGGCAAACAGCACAAACTTTCAAAAAAGGATCAAGAGAAGCTGCATAACCTGACAAAAACAAAGCATTTAGGAGCTTCTGAACATCTTTTAGCTGCCTGGAAATAAGTAGATGCAAATGTTGTGTAAACATACTGGCAATCACTACTATCTCATGCAAAAGAATCTCAAAAGGCCTGCGTCACATTTCATTCAAGGCCAGCTTACTTTCACACATCTGGCAACATCAGCTCCCTTCCCTTCATTTTCTGCCCCATGTGTGGAGCTTAAACACACAATCCGATCTCTCTGCTCTGCTTTTACACCTTAACACTTGCTGGACGTTATTTCCCTTCACGTGACGGGGAGAGAGAGTGAGAGAGAGAAAAAAACGTGAGGAACATTAGCTCCCTCATTCCTCAACGCGTTTCTTCACCTTTTTTTCCCTTCTAGTTCTTTAGCTGAAAACTTTCCCTCGCACGCAGCAACAAGCGAGCCAAGCGCAAAAAAAAGAAAAAAAACAGTGATCAGATCAAGGTATTAGATTAAAAAAAATAATAACAAAGCCTTACCACAATGCAGCTAACAAGGTCTCTTCTTTCTATCTTTTTAAGGAGTGACAGTGACTGTTTTTTCTTTGAACTTCTCCAGGATGGTGCTCTGCCGCCGCTCAAGTGTCCACTGTGTCCAGAGGGCGTCAGTCTCTGCGCAGCACAAAGCGACAGGCAGTCGGGCGCCTTAAAGGCACACACTCCATTTTCTAGCAAACGTCTGTGGGAAAAAAAGACACTGGGCCTCAGGTCACACACAAGCTAGCTGAAAGTCCAGAGAGAATCTCAGGAGAATAATCCGCCTCAGCGCATCATTAAACTCCAATTATATAAACTATTGCGCGTAAAAGAAAAGTGTCGTGCGTAAAGTTGATCTGCAGTCTGTGCAGGTGAGGTGGGCTTTTGTTGGCCTTCCTTTACACAAGCAAATCCTTTTTTTTTCAAGCTGCCCCCCACCCCATTAAACAGCCCTTTGTCTCCTCTCCTATCAGCGGCATTGAGAGTGCGCTCGTTAGGTGAGAAAGGGTGACTCGGAAGCTGTAAATCTGATCGGGCTCCCCGCTGAGGCGCGTCCCTGTGCTCATTTGTAGCTCATCCGCCCCCCAGCACCGCTCCGATGCGCCGTTCAGCTCCACAGGTGTTTACATGTTGCAGCAGTTTCATCAAAGCAACAACAGGCCCCCACTTTCAGCCCGAGGGGGAGGAAGAAGAAGAAAAGAAAGGCGAATTTAAATTTTAATCGGGAAATTACTACAGAACATACAAGGATCGATGAGAAGAGAGATGTTATTTATGGTGATTAAATCAACAAAATGGAATCAAATAAAATTTTATTCGTGGATTTTTCTGAAGGAATGCTTTAGTTTCATAAGGCTTATTTAGGAGCAAATTTGGTTAAATTACAAGTTGGCTCGTGAAATGTTGTGTTTCAGTAAGCAGATTTAATAAAGAGCAAACTGAGCTGTATCAGATAATCTTCAGAAAGTAGTTCGTTATATTGTCTCAGAGCAGCTACAGGATAAGAGCCACACGTGTTTCTTCATCTGCAAAAGAAAAGTTCTACAATTAAAGTTTTATTGGACTCTGTGTTTGTTTCATTTCTACCTTTATATATAATATAATGTTCAAACAGCTATGTCAACAACGTATTAGGTGGAAGGTGACATCCAAAGGCATGCATGTTAGGTTAGGTAAACAGGTCTCTTGCAAATGAGACTGCATGTCTCAGTGGGACTGACTGTATAAATAAATGTTAATATTAAATAACATTAAACAATAATGATACACTTTTATGACCACATCGAACAGAATTTCTTTTCACCCTGCTTTAATGTCCACTAGAGTCCATCAAAGTAACTTTACAAGAAATTGAAGCTCAAGATAATTTCCAAAACTATAAAGGAAATACTTTCTAGAATAATCCAGTTGCTCTTAAAAAATATACATTTCTTGTAGTGTCAACAAAGAAAAATTCAAGAACTATGCTGCAAAATATGGCAGTTTAATAAAAGCCAGCCCTTATACGTTTAAATTATAAATTGTAACTGTAGGTCTATAAATAAAATGTCTTGATCCATTTATTAATTCATCTACTGCATCTTTTCTGTCTGTCTATATGTAAAAAACTGAAGTTGGTTCACTGTGCTTAGCTGGCTTGACTTTGCCTAATAAAACAATTATGAAACATTTTCATAAGCATTTCTTTCTTATGAACATCTTTATCACAATGTCTTGATTTTACTGGGGTCTTTCTACTTGGGATATCTGTTAATCTGAACATCTAAGGCATGGCAATAAATCCTACCAAAAATAATATAAAAAATATGGCATCAAACTTAAATTATAAATACTGGATAAGTTCTTTGAAATACCGCAACTCTTCGACAAACGGATTCTGAACGCTGAGAAGCGCAGCTTTGCGCTTATATACGGTAAATTACGGTACCGTAATGTGCCGCTGGCATACGGCTGATAAACCGGTGTCTTGATTTAAAAAACAAAAGGCTTATTAAGCTTATTAAGCAGGAGAAATGTCACTTTTCATATTACAACCTTGTGTTTGTGGTGTGATAAATGACTTACTGGGTTTTACACATTGCTGTGGTTTCCTCATATTGTGAGACGGATCTAAAAATAAAAATTAAAATTAAAAAAAGTTGCCGATAGCCCCGCCCACTGGAAAACGGCATGTGGACCAAACCACTTTGAGGAATAGAGGGGTCATAATCTCGCAACAATTGAAAAACATTTATACGTTTATAATTTGCACCGTTTGCGTTGTGCTATATTGAACATTACTATATTGTCATTAAATTATCCGTATTTGTAACACCTTTATGGGAGCGACCCTCCCGTCCCCCCAAGATTTGCGCCTAAGACTTTAACTTGTACCTTAGGTTTTATTAGGGTTAAACGAGAGTGATAAGTAGCACTATTATGAAAACGTTCTATTACATATTTGACAAGGATTTGTATGTACAATCATGTAAGACTGATCTGTGAATCATATACATAACAACTCATAACTGAAGGGATGAAGCATTTTTATGTTGACACAAGAATGACTTTTAAATCATGTCTTTAGTTACTTCATCACCTGTAACCAGTCACAAAGGCATTTGGTACTGTCTTTAACCCTTCTACACAATAAATATAAAAATGAAGGTATGTCTGTCAAGCTGCTCGTCACGAAGTATTTAAAAGATTTTAAGTGGACACATCACTGCCTTGAATTAAGTTTTTAAAAAAAATATGCTTTAATGATTCATAAGTCATTGTTAAATGACTAAACAAACAAAACCCATTCTTAAAGAGGTCAAGTACAAGGACTGGACTAAAAATAAATGGAAAAAGCAGCCAATGTCTACATAATTTGTTGGACAAGACCACATTAAAGGTTTATAAGAAAGTCTAATTGGAAAGAAAATGTGAAGAAATGATGGGTGGATTTAGACTTTTGCATAGTACTGCATAAATCTAACAATGCTACCTACCTACAATGACCCCTGCTGCCTGAGCAGAGTACTGCACCAAGTAATATCAATTTTTCTGTAATGAATTAACACAAAATTTAATTTCACAACAAATAAAATTTATTCAATTATATATTACAAATATGTACAAGTCATGTAACAAGTAAATATTAAAATAGACATTTTTTTAGAACTATCGTTCAAAAGGCATTATGTTGAAAAAATAGGATTTGTTGTGATCTCACATTGAAACTGTAAAAGTATTTTTTTTTCCTTGGAAGCCACAACAGACTTTAATGTGCGCAAGACACGGTGGACAACACATGAGGAGTGAGGCTGCGAAAGAGACATAACACAATGGTGGGAGAGGGGAAAAAAGAAGAAGAAGAAGAAAAAAAAAAAGAAAATTAAAAATAGCTGGAACACTTTAGAAAACCTCACAATTAAGTCCACAGTACAGCTTTTTAGGAAAAAAGTACAAACATCGCAACGCATGCACAGCATTTAATTGCCAAAGTCAAAAAACACCAGCTGTGGCGTGGGGCTCCAGATGAGGAGGGAAGAAATGGTTAAAAGGAAAAAACACAACAAAAGCCAACACATGCTTAAGAGTTTAAGCCAACAACAACGAGAACATCACGGACGAGGACACTCGATATAAAAAAACTTTGGTCCATTAAAACATCAGACGGAACAAGTTTACAATCAAAATATCTATTACTTTTTGTTTTTACAGGTTTGAAACAATAATTACATGACTATTTACAAATGCACATTTTTTTTATGTATAAAATAAGTTAAAAAAAAAAAAAAATTAAGAACACGTCCTGTACACAATGTATGAACACTCACTGAAAACAATTGAAATATTTCGGATGTGTGACCCTGCTTGATTAGCAGCAGCGACAAGTGCTCTGCTCCACCCGGCCCAGTTTTTGGTCTCTGATCCCTGGGCGTCTTCTGTGGCCTGGACCCCGTTTTTCCTGCTCAGTCCTCGCTTCTCGTCCCCGTGGTTTTCCTACTAATCACTGTAAGTGCTCTGTTGTTTTAGTGCCACATTCTAAGTGCTTCACATTTTCCTTTCCTGTCAGAATGCACTGTCTGCCACTCGTGTCGGTAATTTGCCTGCCGCTGTGGCAAAGCAAGCGTGTCCTGCGGCTCATATCGGGGTCAGGTCGAAGTCGTCGTTGACCTCCACAAGCGGAATGTAGAACTCTGGGATCTCGAAGATGCTGGTGGACTTGTAGGTGGCCGGGTCGAGCTCCTGCAGCTTGAGCTGCCACTCCAAACGTTGCACGGCATTCAGAGCTGCCGCCTCGTGCTGCTGCCTCATCAGGAGACATGTCTGTGGAAGAAAAAGGAGACAAAACTGAAAAAGAGAGCACAGTTGTGTTTCTATCCCTTTTCCATCAGTCATTCGGGGTTGGATCACAGGGGCAGAAGCCTTTCCAGAGAAGCCAACACTTCCCTTTCCCTCAGTCACTACTTCTAGGGGAATAGTGGCTGGGAGTGTCCCGATGCGTTCCAAGGCCAGCTAAGAAACGTAGTTCCTCCAGCACGTTCTGGGTCTTCGCCGGGGCCTCCTTCCACCCTGCAGAAGGCTGCTGGAATTTGTAATCTCATTCTCTCAGTTGCTACCGACAGCTCGTTGATCACAGGTGAGGGTAAGAAGCCCGACCGGTAAATCGAGAGCTTTGCCTTTCGGCTCGTCTCCTTTTTCACCACCTGCACTGATCCACTTGTCCACCTCCCCGTCCATCCTTTCCCCACACATGAACAAAATTCCTGAGGTACTTAAAACTCCTCCAACAACAAGTCTTAAAGGGTTAAATGGAAGTGAAATGAAGCAGACTAACTTTTATTATTAACTGGTAATTTGATTTATGAAATCCACGTATTTTATATATGTACAACAATTTAGACACCAAAGATATTTTGACTCTCCGAGAACAGCAGCAAATACTAACGTCTTAAATGAACCTGGAGAACTTTCTAGAAATTAAACCTGAAACACAAACTCTTACCTTCAGTTTGTCAAACTTATCATCGACGTCTTGTAACCAGGACATGAACTGCCTGGCGTTGAATCGGTCTCTTACAGACGTTTTCCCATCATCATTCTACAGAGAAATAAAAAACACGTCTCAAACCCACTGACTGATTTCATACAAAGTTAATTTACAACACATCAGACTGAGACCCAGGTGGCGCAGCTTACTGACCTGGACGTCTTGAGGCATGTTGTAGACTTCTGCATCTAATAAGACGGTGCAGGCACTGAAAGGCAGAGTCTGATTGGCTAGTGTTCTTGCTGCCCGGTAATGGACCCGTAAGACTTCCTGCTCATTTGAAACAATCAGCTTTTCCTGAGAGAAGAAAGTGTCCAGTCAGTTCTAAAAATCCCACCTCTTTGTACATGTGCGTGAAACATTAAAAAACTGATTAAAACATCATTAAACTTGTTTCCAAAGCAGTGATAAACAACATCAGTCACAGCAGATCTTATATCAACAACATTGCTGGTATCTGAGAAACACAGGTTTAAGAGGACGCACCCTTTCAATGCTGTGCTGCAGTCGCAGTTTCATTCGGACCACCTCTTGCTGCTTGAACATCTCTTTTAGCTGCTCGGGTAACGATGGAGGTGGAGTAATCTGTACAGGGAAAAAAAAATAAAAATGTATCAGCACTGCGGCAGCAGGCTCACCTGAACAGTCACCTGACTAAACATACACTATTAAAAAGTGCTAAAAATGCAACAGAAAAGAGAGAGAGATACATTTATATACATATACATACATATATGTATATATATTAGGGCCTGAATCACGAAATACGATATATATTTTTTTTGTCAAGTAACCAAAGAGTAGGGCTGTGCTATTAATCGAATTTTAATCACAATTACGATCTGGGTTTTCAACGATCTTAAAAATGAAATGGTTTGATTATTTTGCTCTTTCACAGTTTACTTTTGTGCTGGTTTCAGTTGCAAATCGCTGCGCTCTGTTGCAGACTCCTCCCACAGTCCCTGCAGCTTTGGTTTAAGTCAACTCCAGGTGCAAACACCTTTCAAGTTATGTGCTGGACACACGGGAGGCGACGTCGCTCCTTCTCCAATAATTTTCTATGGAACTTGCGCGATGACGCGGAAATCGCTGCCCTCCTCCAGCAAAGCGACAGGCGACATTCGTGCATGTGAAATGTTGCGCCCGTTGATGTAGACGTTCATTACGACGCGACACAAGTTAATAGAAAAATGTACAATTTTTGTGAGTCGTGACTGAATAATGCACCAGCTCCCAGAGACACAGAGAGATAACAAACGCTATAAACAAACATAACTTGTTTTCTCTCCAAAGAGCAGCGCTCAGTTACACAGTGAACAACCCGGGATTTAAGAAACTCATCAACACTTTGGACAAACGGTATCACTGCCATCTCGCCACTATTTTAATTGTGTGTCTCTCTGTCCTGTATGATGAAGGTCATGAGGGTGTTGTGAAGGACGTGGCCACAGTCCAATGTTTTGCTACCTCTACAGACCTGTGGTGTAGCCACACCAGAGAGACAAATATGACGCGGATTTTAGCGTGAAAAAGAAATGTCTCCAGTCTCATTTATTCTACATCACACCTGGCAGAACATAGCTGCTGCTGGTCTGAGAGAAACATTAGCTACTGGGACCTGGTGGAAAGAAAATAATCTGGATTACCACAGACAAAGCTTAAAATGGGGAGGGGGGAGAGGGGGGAGGGGGGGGGGGGGGGGGGGGGTGGGGGGGGGGGGGG
>JBAMHW010000008.1:23798818-23810067 GCA_037177495.1 Rhadinocentrus ornatus
GCGTTGTAGGGAGGTCATACAGGCACGTGGAGGCCACACACACTACTGAGCCTCATTTTGACTTGTTTTAAGGACATGACATCAAAGTGGGATCAGCATATAGTGTGTTTTTCCACTTTAATTTTGAGTGTGACTCCAAATCCAGATCTCCATGTAATAAATTTGATTTCCATTGATAATTTTTACGTTATTTTGTTGTCAGCACATTCAACTATGTAAAAAACAAAGTGTTAAATAAGAGTAGTTCATTCCGATATAGGATGGGCACAGTTATTGTGAGCCATCATGCTTCTCCTACCTTTCAAAGTCTGCTGGGATCAAGTAAAAAAAGCTAATCAGTTGCACTTTTTCTTTTGCTTTACCTTTTAGCTCTGCAGGTACTGCTTGCTCATGGCCACATTGGACACACAAGCAGAAACTGATCAACATATCATCAGATATTATATCAGAGCTGCATAAGAAGGAAGGTTCAAAAGTGTGACTAACAGACTCCCAGTGTAAACACAGCAGTTAAGGAACTGTAAACATGGGAGGTGAATCATCTCATTGAGATGCAGGGTCGGTGTTCATAGCACCAGAAAACTGACCCCTTATTGTCATGAAAGGGCACAAAGACGGAAAGTAATGATCATAGGGTGATGAAAAAAACCAAACCCATTAGCATTCAGTGGCTGTAGAAGGTTTTCAGAGCAACACCTACACTGCTTATTTCCTCCTCCACAGGGAATTAATTATTTAACATGAATCTGTTGCCAGATAGTGAGCGGACAGTAACAGTGATGGCTGCCATGTCCAAAGTGACTGCTAGATGTCAGTAAATGTTACTTTTAGGTGTAAGTGAACAAACGAAATGAAAAACTTTGATTATACTTTGCTCCAAAATGATAACATTTACAATGATTAACATGTTTACTTGAACATGAGATGAGCAGCATGTCATTAAAGACATAATGTGCAAAGTGAAGCAGCAGGCTGCAGAGGGTTTTGGAAATTAGGACAAGAATCAGAACATAAACATCAGAAAGACAACAAAAAAAATAAAAAAATGCCCATCTACAAACTTCAGACTCGATGCTGATGTAATATGAAACCTTTTACATTTTGTTGCTGCTGCCAAGATTCCACTGACCAGTACAGATCTCAAACACACACAATGGTGTCTCCAAGGAAGCACTGACAGTCAGCTAATAGCGTTACTTCAGAAACCTCTTCTCACTGCCAGTGATGTTAGACACTGCACAGCGTTGTGCTATCTGATCCGTTTTTCCTACAGCTTCAGTTAAGTACAGACTTTGGGAAGTTTTCATGTTGCAGCAGCTGAGAATGAAAATCCTTAAAACAAACTCTCATATGCAAAACTGGAAGTTTTTGGTACTTTTACTGAAAATGCCAGTTTCGCACTGCACATCAACAGGATGGAATAATTTCATCACTTAAAAAAACTTGAATATGAATATGACTTACTGTTGGTATACAGAGTTTGCTGAGTGGGTTCCCGTCCAGGAGGTAGGATCCATTGAAGGTTACATATTCATCATAATACTGTGGTGGTTGGGGTGCAACGCTGCACAGGACTTTGCGCTTCTCCTCGATCTTTCTGCGTATGTGCAGGAACTCGTAGTAAGGGTTGGCTCTCTCTGTCTGGTAGGGCTCGATCTCCTCCAGTTTTATAGAGTCCACAATAGCTGCCAGAGACTGCTGATCCGTCTCCTTCTCCTGCTGAGCCGTGGAGCACGTCTGGGAGATGGACAGCTTGGGCATTTTCCTCTTGCGTGGATGGGGCACATGGATGTCCATTTCTTCGTCTGCAGAGCAAACTTTAATCTTGGGCCCTGAGATATCAGGCTCTCGGTCTCCAGATTGTGGAGAGGAGCTCCCTGAGGTGTTGCTGCTGTCCGTCTGAGCTGCTGGCTGGACGGCGCTTTGACTCAACTCTTCTGACGATGACGATGATGATGACGATGACGACTCCGGCCTGTCGTCGGCCGGCATGACCTCCATCAGCTCTGAGCGGAGCTCATCTTTAGATTCAGATGGGCCCTCTGCACAGACGCTGCCTTCCACTGATGAACTTTCAGCACAGCTGATGTTCTCTGAGCTCTGTGGGATGCAATTCAGCTCCTCAGCCTTTTGTTCAGGACTTGGCCAGGACACACTGTCCTCCATCTGGATGTCCAGACTTGGACCTGTGTCGTCACTGGAAGGTCTTGATTTCTTGCAGTCTTGAAGGTCTCGATTATTTACCATGTTATATTCTTGAGAACATTTGGACTCAGTTTTGCTAAAACCTGGTGAGGACCCCCCATCTGCTACAGAGCTAGAAATTTGTGAGCTGGTGGACGGTACTGGACTCCCCAACCCTTCTGGTTGTAGGATTTCTGAGCTTGTCTCATGATTATCTTGTTCTGGTTTATCAAGATTCTCCTCAGGTTTCTGGTCAGAAAGCTGTGTGCTTCCTGCTTCCGAGTGCCGTTGGTTCTCAGTACCAGAGGATGGGAGCGGTTCTTTCTGCTGTAAGGTTTTTGTGTTTGTTGACGGCTCAGCAGCTGGCGAAGCTGGAGAAATGAGGGATAACTCAGATTCTTTGTTACTACATTCAGCCTGTGTGTTTTCCATCAGACATGGGACATCTTTCACAACAGCAGGATCAGAGAGAGGAGTTTTCAGCTCTGTCGAACCCGTTTGAAGCGCGCTGCACTGTGGAAGTGTGGGGTTTTTACATGGAAGATCTCTGGTTAAAAGCTGTGCTGTTAAGCCTTCAGATGTGCTTCCTTCCCCATCTGTGACTGGATCAGAAACTGGATTTGAATATTGTTGACTCCCAACGCTTTCATCAGGTTCTGAGGTTTCTTTATTTCTTAGCTCCTCTTCTGTAATGACCGTCAGGCCAGAACTGAGCTGGTCAACAGCTTTCGCTTCGGCCAAAGATGAGTTGGCGTCCTCGTCCAGAATTGCCCTGAGATACGGGGATTCGTGTCTGCCCAACAGCAATGCCCTGTTATTCTGGGGGACATCTGGAAGACTGTTGCAATCTTTGTCATGTACAGACGGCGACCTGGCAGCTTGGATGACGAGGGAAGACTGGAGAAACGCAGGCTGGGAGTCCGAGGCTTCTAAGTTCACATCCGAGTCGTACTCTGTGATTCTGGGTGTTAATGTCGTGGCTTGGCAGGAATCCTCAGAGCTGGCTACAGATAATAAGGACACAGACCTTGACATGAGGCCACAACGTTCCCCATCTGGCCGGGGTGATCTGCTAAGACAGTTTTCCACTGCTGACATGACCTTAGCGCTGATAGCGGGAAGACTCTTCCCATCAAGAGAAAACGATCTGGGACTCGTGCCGTCCTTCAGAGATTTCTCTCTGCTGTGGACGTCAGATGATTCAGAGCTTTTTAAACGGTTTAGCTCCTTACTTAAACATGGTTCTGGCTTTGTCCTGTCTTTAGATTTAGACTTCCCTGGATCAGCCGGAGGCCGCTGTTTAAGCCTTTCCCGCTCTTTCTGCTTGATTTTTTCCATATGTTTCCGATGCCAAAGCTCAATCTCTTGGTCCTTCATGCTGAGCATTCGCTCAAAGCTTGTCTGCATCAGGTCATCGTTCACAAGTCTTTTTTCTTTCGGCTTGCCGTCTCGTGTTGCCGAAGGGGCTTTTGATTTGGTCTTGTCTGCATCCCCTTCGCTAGGTTTGATCTTGCTGATCCTGGCCTGCTGGGAGCGGTCTTTGTGGCGGTCTTTATCCTTGTGTCTCTCTAAATCTCTGTCTCGCCGGTCACGGTCTTTCTCTGGAGTTCTAACAACTTCCTCCTTTGATTTTGTGGTCAAGACCTTGCTGCTCTCAGAGAGATAACTCTTCTTCTCCTCTAAAAGTAATTTCAGATTGGAGCTTGAGGAAAGACTTCCATCTTTTATCTTATCTCTCTTTTTCCTGTCACAGTCCTTTTCTTTAGCACGATCAGACTTGCTGTGATCTGTGGTCTTCTCTAGAGGTTTTCCTCTCCTATCTGTGTTTCCACGATCTTTTTCCTTGTGATCTCCAACACCATACTCTCGGTCTGTTCGCTTGTCCAACTTATCTTTATTTTTCCTGCCATCGTCATGCTTTTTTGCTGTGGATAAAGATTTCAGTTTTTCATTCTCTCTGTAGCTTTTGTCTCCAGATGAGAGGGAAGAAATCGCTCCTGTTCTCTCTTTTTCTTTCCAACGGTCCACTGAATTCTGTGGTTCTGCCTTGTCAGAGTGTTCCGTTTTGATCTTTTTTTCCTTGTCAGGATGTCTTTTCTCCATTTTTTCTGAGTCCTTATCCTTTGCTGGGAGCCTCTTCTCAGGTTTCTCACGTGAGCCTTTTTCAGAAGGCTCCAGCTGTTCCTGATCAGCTGTGATTCCACTTATGGGTTTCTCTTCTGTCTCTTCTTTCATGCTGTTGCTCTGCAGCAACTCCTCAGGAATCCGCCCTGAGCTGTGACAGTCCACTTTCTCGTCATGCTCATTCAGCTTTGAATCCTTCACCTTCTCTTCTTTACCGGCAGCCTCCTTTCGCTCTTTTTTCATGACCTTGTCTTTCTCTCGCTCCTCTCTGAGCTTCTTTTCCTTGCCACCGGAGTGCTTCTCCTTGGTGTTTCTCTCATCTTTAACAGGAGAGGAATCGGCCGACTTCTGAAGCGAGCTGTTGTCTTCACCTTCCTTTTTCACTCCCAGAGGATCATCCGTCTCATCACTTTTGAAAAAATTTTCTTTCCAGAACTCTCTGTCAAACTCCAAATTCCTGTGGCCATCTTTCCTGGCCTCTTTTTGCCTGTGGCGGTTCCTCTCAGCCTCGTACTCCCTCCTGTGTTTATCCTTCTCCTTGTGTTTCAGCTTATGCTTCTTCACAACTTTGCCATCTAAATCCGTCTTCCGTAAGGCGCCATCACAGCTGTCCATACTGTTTCCTATGCTGCCATCTTTGTAGGGGCTCATATGACCGTCGTCTCCATCCACGTTGGAGTCTTTCTGTTGATGCTTGCTTTTTTCCTTGTGCTTACACCCCTTGGTGCTGGAGCTTTCAGTGCAGTAATCTGCATCTGTGTAGTGGTTGTATTTAACACCGTCCATCGGACATGAGCCGTCACTGATGGAAACGCACATCTTGGTATTCTCTTGTTTGAGTGGCGTTTGTTTATCTGCCAGGCTGTGGTTCAGTTTTGGTGATTTGATGGATGACAAATGGAAGAGGTGGACGGAAGAGTCATCTTTAGGACTGAAAGACATCTTGAAGGAGTCCTCTTCCCGACCCTTTTCAGTGCTCTCAGATACAGTTGCAAGAGAGAGGACTAAAGTTTTACTGTTCTCTTTTCCATCCTCTTGGTTTTCCTTGTTTTTATTCTGACTTTTACTCTTCCTCTTTACTTTGCCTTTCTGTTCAGCATTGTCCTTTTTTGACCTTGTGTCTGGCCTGTGGCTCTCTGAGCTCTGAGAGCAAGTGGGCGAGTTTCTTTTTTCCGGCAAGCTCTCCATTTCGTCGCTGGAAGTGTCAGAGTTGCAGTGGACGCGAGAAGTCTTCTGCTTTTTGGACTTGGAGGAAGAATCCCCCTTGCTGCTCTGCTTTCCCGCCACGTGATTCCTATCTTTGTCCTCCTTCTCTCGCTGCCTCAGTTCCCTCCTGAGGATGTGCCTGTCGTTCAGAGCTTTACTGAAATCCTCCTCCTCTTCCTCGTCCTTAAACTCGTACTCGTCCAGCCCTGGCACGGACGACGATGCTTTCGTGGCTGGTTTGCCATCTGAGTCCTTCTCTGTGTCAGAATCCTCCATGTTGTCATCCACACTGGACGGATTGACAGATGGTGGGTCTTCAGATTCTGTGGAGAGGTGAAGATCAGATTGAAAAACAACAGAAATAAAAACACTTCCTACTTATTTGTAACTACAAGCTGTTACCAAAGATGGATAGCTTTCTCTGAGGTGTAACAGACAGGACTATATTACAGTTTGTGTTGTACTACATGACATGAGTTGAACTAGCAAACATTCAGCATCTTGTACAGACCTGAGGAGCTGTCGTCTTGATCAGATAGCGGCACCTCTCCCTTTAGGAGCTGTTCCAGCTCCTGAGAGTCGGCTACATCCACCGGGCGCTCGCCACGCTTGTTGGCTTGGAAGGCATTACCACCGTGACGAAGGAGAAGTTTCACAATCTGAAAGAAAAAGTAAAAAATTACATTGAGAATCCATTTATTATTTTTTAAAACAAAACAGATTTATAAAAATATTTCCAGGAAACATTCAATTATTGCAAAATTTAAAACATTTCATTTAAAATACAATATACACTTTTATTTTGTTTTTTTTTTTTAAAAAAAAACAAAACTTTTTTGGCTGCTGTTATAGTAACGCACTGTAAACAGTTTACTTTTAGACTGAAAAAAAAAAGAAAGATATTGTGTACTGCCTTCATGTTAATGTAACAAAAAACAACAACAACAAAAAAACATAGCTGTTTGACTAAATGCAACTAAGAGTTTGACCAAACCATAGCACCTCAACAGGATGATGGCGGCTGATTAGCTCAATTGGTAGAGCATCAGTCTCCCACGTGGGAGACCAGGGTTCGAATCCCCTAGGGGATGGACATTAACACCTTCCAGTTGGGTCCTTAGGCAAGACTCTTAACGCTACTGCCTAACCATTGTAAGTTGCTTTGAATAAAAGCGGCAGGTAAATGATTGTAATGTAATGTAAGATCCCTACAGTCACATTAGTTTTTTTCCTTTCAGATGACGTTCCGTTCTTCTCTTGCAGAGGAGATAATGTGAGGTGCCATGTGCACCACCTGGCCCTGGTGTGTTCTGGCCAATAATAGCCTCCCTTCTGCAGCAGTCCATCAAATACTTCACCGTCTATCTGCATCCGTTTTTTTATTGTTTATTATAACATTTTCACCCACGCCTAGACTGTACAAAGGTTTTAGAGTTTTGTCTGTTCAGTTAACTTGTGAGATCTGATGTGGACAAACTTAAATTTAAGCTCTTACGTCTTTGTGTCCGCTGCTGGAAGCATCGTGGAGTGGCGTGTCATCATCCAAACCCTGCGTGTTCACCTCTGCGCCTGCTGCTATCAAAACTTTGGCCACATCATAGTAACCAAGATTACAAGCTTCGTGAAGAGGAGTCCAGCCTGGTGAAGATAAAAGTAACATGAGGAACTTTATCTGAATTTACTTTTTTTCAGGTTTATCCTGCTATTTTATCTTAAATTAAAAAAAACAACTAGCAGAACATCATCTGCACCAGAGGTACTGATAACGAGATATCACCTTTGAATCAGCATCAATTCCTCAGTTTCAGGTCATTAGCAACCACACAGACTTAATGAAAGCTGTTAAACGATCATCTCATGTGGTATCGTACCTGCAAAGTCTTTGACATTGACATCAGCTCCGAGGCTAATGAGCTCTTTAACTTGCTTGGCATCTCCCCGGATTGCTGCCATGTGAAGGGGAGTCTCGCCGCGCTCGTTCCTCTTGTTGACTTTGTCTTTTTGTCGAGATGAGGCGCTGCTGGGGACTTTCTTCTGCACAGGGGTAGTTTGTGAGGGGTGACTCGGTGTGGAGTCTGTGGACAGGCAGAGAAGTGAAGACTTAAGCAAATGTCTACAACAGGCTGATAAAACGTTAACATGTTAATATATTTGCATCTTTATCCATCTATTTTAGGGACTAAATGTGAGCAGATGCAGAGCTGATGTATGGACAGGTGTCCAGCTTGTGGTAAAAGCAGCTCTCAAAGCAAATGAAACCGGTCATCCTCAGGCTGCAAAACCAAAACCAAACCATCAAAGTGAAACCAGAATAAAGTCTGGTGCAAGTGAGTGAGAAAAGATTGCAGGTGAGCTTGGCAACGTAATGAGGCCTGGACATCTACTGAAAACAGTGGCGGATAATTGCAGCATTCACAAAATCCAGCCAAGTGAAGTAGACATCCCATGAGCAAGGCATTTTATTATCTGAGTCTACCATAAAGAAATGATGCAAGAGAAATTCAAAGGGTACAGCACACAGAAAAAAGAATTTATAAGCCTCAAGAATAGAATAAACTTTGCAATAAACATTTTAAAATGTTGGAGCAGTTATCAAACAGCATCATATGAACAGATTAAACCAAGATCAAGCTGTATCAGAAGCAGAATAAGAAAAAAAAAAAGTCTTGAAAAAGCTCACAATCTGAAGCAAACATCTGTAAAACCAGCAGAACCAGAGTGGACATGCATGGCTTCATTGGCACCAGGTCAGTGGTGTATACTAATGGATTCTCTAGTAAAAGGAGCTACAACGTCTGTCGTGATGCAATGACAGGATGATGCTTCACATTAAAGATGGACAATAAACTAGAGATGTCACGATTACAGATCTTTTTCAATGATTAGAAAAAGTAGTCAGAAACAATCACAATTATTACATTCAAAATGTATAAATCACTTGAACACACCTTATATGTCTTTAAGTTTTATTCAATTCCAACTTTGATGCTAACATAAAATAGCAAAGCAACAAAGAAAAGTTAAAAAAATGTCCCATTCTGACCAAATCCTCTCCGCTCTGTAAACAATAAATAAATACTGCATATGAACTCTGGATTTCTCTCAGAGAAAACAGATGGAAAAGGCTACAGGACCTCTACCTGGGTGGCTTCTTTCTGAAAACTGCATTATAAAGATGTTTTTGAAAACTTTTTTTTTAACCTCAGCAGAGATTATTAAAACACAGGAAAAATCATGAAGCTTGCTTTTGACTTCAGTATAAATAATACAAAACTTTGAGATTAAAGAAACAAAAGACCACATATCTGAAATTACATACAGCTTCTGCTACAGACCACTGCACAAGGACGACGGAAAGAAGGAAAAAGGAAAGGCATTGACTTCACACTAGTCTTGAAAAAAAAATCGATTCTCAGATACTAATTGTTTCTAAAATTTGATATATAGTTAGATATTAATTAGCACGTGTATCAATACTTAAATGCCACTTTGGAGTCTGCTGGTTTACGAAAAAAAAAAACAAAAAACAACAGCAGCCGTCTCTATCTATTTTATACAGGCACGGCAGCGGGCAGCCCTGCCCTACAGCTTCTCCCTGGAGGACCCATTGTTTGCATTGTTGCCAACTTAGCAACTTATCGCTAACTTAGCAACTTGTCCCTATAATTTTTGTATAGTTTGTAGACCTCGTTAGCGGCACTTTAAAGAAAAAAAGCGACTAGCAACTAATTTGGAGACTTTTTCTGGTGTTACTGGAGATTTTCAGACTGATATGAAAACACTTATTGTTTACAATTCTCACGAGAAGTCGATTATACCGTAGGCCCCTCCCCTCCCCCGTCCAGAAGCACTCACAAGAGTGCACCCTTCAGGCGCAGTGTAGAGATACCTCTTTTTTCCCCCTCACCCATTCACTCTCCCTCATGTTATCTTTTCCATCTGTGAAAATGGCTGCTGCCTCAGTCTGCCTGATACTGTTATGTTCATAAGCTGTTGTTGTTTGTACTGAAAAAAGAATTTTGTTGCACCTGTTGCAGTGACAATAAAGTTTTCATTTATTCACAATAACAAAATTGCAAACAAAAAGACTTCATTTTAATGTTTTCATTCGTTCATTTTCTATATCGCCACGTCCAATTCATGGTTGCAGGGAAGCTGGAGCCTATCACAGCAAATAGCAGGCGAGAGGCTGGACAGGTCGTCAGTCCATCGCAGGGCCAACACAGAGAGACAAGCAAACACTCACACTCACTCCTCACCAATTAAGTAGTACCCAGAAAGGACCCATCCATACATGAAGAAAACATGAAAAACCCGCAAAAAGGCTACGGTTGGAACCCCTACCCAGCCAAGGCTTGAACCACTGACCTTTTTGCTATGAGGCCATGGTGCTAACCACCACACCACCGTTCCACATGTCATTTTAATGATTAGCTTGGCAAAAATGTATATAACATAACCCAGTCACTTTTCATTTATCTTTCCTTAGTTGTAGACAGTGAAGTGGTTATTCTGCAGGTGGAGAAATATATTTGATGTACTTTTTATCACAGCAGCTTCTCTATGACATAATTTACAGGCTGGCGAGTCGTCTTCCACAATGATACCTTGGTCATTTTATTCTATAAACAAAAAATTCCACATGACTTCATCCTTTTAAGGGAATAAAGCCCTGTCTGCCAAGCCTCTACTACAACTCGCATCAAACAAAAACAAAGCAGCACAAGTGGTAACACACAGATGCGGTGTAAGTGTTTACTTTCTGTGCATGAGTTGTGCCTGTATGCTTCAGGTGTGATCTTTTCTGGAAAGTGACTATATTAGGGGATCTTTGTGGTATTATACGCCACGATTAAATAATCATAATAAATTGTGACATCAAATAATCGTGGCATCCCTAAAACTACAACCTAAGAAAAAGGAATATTTTGCAATAAGTTGAGTCAATCACCTCATCTAAACTTTATCAAACTGAATTTAATTTCCTTAAAGAACCAAAGACAGCTGGAATAAATAGCATTACAAATGTGGAAACCCATTATTTAGTCATAGTCATGGGCTCCTGACTCAAGTCTGCAAAGTTTTCTTAGACAAAATTTAATAAAAAAAGAGAGGAAAAGAAAGAAAAAAATCCCTTTATTCAGTTACATTTGAGACCCTGTTAATTGGAGACTGTTTCCTGAGACATATAGACTAAGCAACAAGAGAGAAAATAGTTGTACTGGAAACCTGCTGGATTATATATGAATGACTCATAAAAACATCAAAAGTATAGTGAAAAAAAAAAAACCATGAGTCATTGTAAAGTAAATATAGTTGAGGATGCGGTTAAGATGAGAGAGAAGTTACACAAACCTGGACTATTGGCAGTCATTTGCATGAGGAGAGCCATCTGCTTGCGCTCCGACAGTGGATACCCAAACAAAAGGTTAGGTGCCTGGGACTTTTTGCTCCCAGCTTCCTTCTTCAGCTTCTTCTTATCTGGTCCATCTTTATCTGCAACAGGACCAAGAAAACATTTTACAAAAGGCTCTGAAAGAAGTTGGCCATGTTATTGTCACAGAAACACATTTTCTTCCTCCCCTTGTATCTGTTGGCCTTCCAGGGAAACAGATGACAAGCATGAGGTTTGAAAAAAAAACAAAAAAACAAAAAAACAAAAAAACAGAGAGAGAGAGAGAGAGAGAGAGAGAGAGAGAGAGAGAGAGAGAGAGAGAGAGAGAGAGAGAGAGAGA
>JBAMHW010000008.1:23829955-23850674 GCA_037177495.1 Rhadinocentrus ornatus
AAGAAGAAGAAGAAGAATAAGGAAAAAACGGAGCAGTTACAATAGGCCTTCGCACCGCCTTCGGTGCTCGGGCCTAACAAGACTGGGAACTGCAACAGCATGCAGTACTCTGTGTACATGCTATGCATTTAGCAATAAAAATAAATCCACTGTGGGAAAGAAGGATTATAATAAAAGAAAGACTTTGAAGGAGCACCAAAGATCAAAATGAGTCAGTAAAGAAAACCCTGTTACAATCAATGAGATGAGGAATTAACATATTTTTGGTTTTGACAAAAAAACAAAAACATAAAAGTACTCCACTGATGACCCCAGATCAAGTGCTGTTGTGTGGTAAGTGTCAGTTTTTGAACAAAAGACTTGCCAGATGGAGGGAGAGCAATTATTCATAGATTTAGTTGAAAAAGAAAATAATATTTACATTAGAGGCTTTGTGACCACTGCGGAGTACCAGAGGCGCTCTTGGAGCAGAGAAAGCATGATCTCTTCTCGATGAAGCTACTGCTTGAAGACTGGAAATCACAGAAAGTGCTGCAGTGATGCTGGTTAGACCAGTCTAAGGATAATCAACCTTTATAGTAAACTTTAAATCAGCTGTGCTGAGTCGTCTGGTTAAAACAAAGGTATAAAACCTAACAGTCAATTCTGGAGCCATTAGGTACAAACCTGCATTCACTTAACTGGAGCTGGGGAAAGATCTGAGTTGAGTCAAGGCTGCAGCACGTCATCAGAGTTGCTTACAGATTATTTCCTGCAAATTGCTAGGTCATTTTTCAGTTGTAATTGAGCAATTTTGTAAAATGGCAATGCATTCTGGCACATTTGCCCAGTTATACACAACAGCTGTAACGTTATTGGGGGCCCCCTGCTGTCACTCCTGCTAAAAAAATAAAATAAGGCCACATATCCGTCATTCATCTGCTTCACTCAACGTTGACAAAAAAATGAGAACACAATGGCTTTTGATATTTTCCATTACAAATACATAACATGTAAATGGTCCAAAAATTTTCATAATGTCACTGATTATGACATTTAAATTCCATTAACCTTCAAAGTTGAGTCCCATAAAATAGAAAACGTAAACACATAAATAAAAACAAATAATGTATGTTCTACAACAATGTTGAACAAAGAAAGTTTTGAATATGTTCTGGGTCAAACAGTGATTTTAGGAGGCTGTATTTGTTTAGTTTCTTTTCAATTGCATTTTACATCTCAATTGATGACAGTAATTGTAGGAAGCAAAATAAAAAAAAGATTAAGATTAAAATTCCACTAATTGTTTTGCCCTACATTGTATTATGTTGGGTTTTTTTTTAATATGCTCCTGGCAGATATGTGCTGGTCCTCAATGGTGTTTTATTTTCTCCTTGCAATATCCCAGCTAACCAACATGTGTGAATCTTTTTGTCCCAAAGATAAAGTCTTCGCTTTTTTAGTGCAATATCACCTAACTGATTCCTCCTCCGAATTATTTTCAGCAGATAAGGACTAATTCTCTTTATAATGGTTTAATGTCTCTTTTTTCCAGTTGCTCTCTCTCATATATACTGGCACACCAGCATACACAGGCTAAACAACTCTTCTTCCTTATGCCTCACGTGATGTATGGTCACAGTTTAAAAACAAAACAAAAATGGAGGAAATATTAATTACTAGATTCTGGATCTTCTGTTTGAATCTAAATGTGTCATTATGGGCAAATGTTACTAAATGGTCACGGTCTACAGAACCAACTTGCAAAGGTCACTCGTTTTCAGAATCGCCATTTTAATCATACAGATAAATTAAAACGTTCCATTTAGAAAATAAAAACACCTACACACCCTTTCCGTTATGCAAACTTGTTGCGCATCTGTCACTATCATTTGGTTTGTTTACTGTCAAATAATATTAACTAGGTATAGTTGGACTGGCTAGAGAAAAAAGCAAACACTCTCAAGTGACCATAATACAAAGTATTACAGATTGTCTTTAAAATTAAAATTATACCAACAAAAAGCCTGATAATCCCAGTTATTTTAATATACAGAGGATTAGGAATAAAGATGAACAGTTTTAGCAGCACAAACTGTGTTTGTGAGAAGCAGCATCATGTCAATATGAAAATGTTAACCATTCACAGAAACTATTAGTTTCTGTGCAGCCAGGGGAATTAATAATTCTCCAGTTAGGATTAAGATTAACTAACACCAATAACTAAAACTCACAATAATATTTTATGTATTATTGGTAATAGCTTGATGACTAAAATAAACTGAATCTTTATTAAACATTTCAATTGCTATTGCATTTTAACATCATAAATGTACATAAATAACTTTTCTTTTTTTACACACCGAGTAGCAATAGCACAAAAGTATCTTGTAATTACAAGAAATAAATCTGACAGGCTGTAAATGTTTTGTTTTGGAATCAGTAATCTCAAAAGATATGTCTCAGAAGCCTGTACTTATACTTGCTAGCATTCAAACCCAGGTAGACAATTGCATGAATTTTTCATCAATTAGCTCCTCTTCTCTGGTTTAAGATGTGATGAGTGAAATAATTAGATCTTAGTTTTGAATGAAATAAAAACCAGCTAAATTATTTGCCTCAGATTGTTTGTTGTTGAATGTTGCTGGTTTTGTGTATTTTAAAGGTTATGTGAAGCTGCGGAAACAAAAAGTCTAATGATATGACAATTTGTTAATATATTGTCACATGTTTAGCTTCTTTGGATGCAATTATTTTTTATTCCTGAGTAATGATCTAAATTCATATTATTCTGTGGTCTCAAAATTACAATATTTTATCATTTTAAGACTGCTATTGAAGCCATCAAAACATTGTTGTTTGAAGGAAAAAATAGACAACAAAAGCCAAAAAGATATTTTAGTCAGCTATACCAGTTGTCATCCATATTTAACCTTTGCCTTACAGAAGACAATGACATGAACTATTTTACATGTGATCATTTTTGTATCATTTTTACAATACTGCACAAATAATGACCTTTTCTGCACCCTTTATTTTTACTTTACGGCTCTGCTGATTCAATTCTAATTTAGCTCATATGCTAATATTAATAGCACACAAATAATTTAATAGTCTAGCAACTGGCATTTAAATGCTTCAAGTGTGTAATCACTGTGTTACAACCTAGATCTTTAACTAAGGATTTTAAATTTCAGGCCGTCGTCCTTATTGGATTCAGATTAGTGGTTGCACAGACTACCATCTGAAAAAGGCAGCTTTTGTATAAAGCAACACACCCCCAAGATGTCACAGGCAATGGCTGGGAGGCGCAAGCTTCTAGTTATTCGAGCTAGGCTAGTTCCTTGTATTAATTTACAAATCATACTCTTTTACACGCGTTTTTATAGCAATTATCTCCTACACAGTTTTGAATAATGGCTGTAAATAAACAGCGGTTTGATTAGTGGCAGACAAAAAACATCCAATTCACAGCAACGTTTACGTCGCTTTTGCTCTTACAACACACAGAAAACAATGTTATTGAGCGCTAAAATATTTAATAAAAAACTTGGCTGGTGAACGCACATCCAATGAAAAAATGTGCTGTTAATTCTTTCCACAAAATCGTTTCAGGGGTATATTTAATGTTGAATTTTGCTGCGTGGCCAACACATGTAAAAATCGAGTTAACGTATCAATTTTTTTAATAGCAGTTATCAACACAGCACAGCCTGAGACAAAAGCCCACTGCAGCCCCTTCACTGCCCTTACAATGTTCCCCCTCCCCAGCGTTTATAGCTAGCTAGCAAGCTCATATGCCCGTCACAGCTTCGATGGCTGAGTGGGGCTAACCCAGCTCACTGTGCTTCGCTCCGACATTTTCCTATCAAGCTCACTGAACCCTCGCTTCAAATGCAACGACTTAGCAAAAGCGGATACGGGGAAATTTTCAGCTGGGAGAGAAACTAGATATTGTGTGTAACGCACGTGGTACACAACTATACCAAGCCCACGCAAACACATAACATTCATTATGGCACGCAGTCTACGTCAAGTTAGCCCAACATTAGCCTGCTCTCTGTAGAACTTAGCCAGGTGGCTAACTAGGATTTTTACCCATCACGATCCGAAGCACTTTTAACAAGCTTTGCTTTGTGCTTACCTTTAAGCTGGGTTACACGTCCCGATGACTCAACCACGTTTCTCTATTTGTGAATATTGCGCAAAATTAACGGTTATTTCCTAAATATTGGACGTTAACCGTAGCCTATGGCTGTGTGACGTTCATCGCTGGTTTTGAAAACATCCCAGCCGTTCGTCTGTCGTCCTCTCCGAGAAAAGCCTAGCAAAACATGCAAACGGTGTTCTCATTGGTCTAAAGAAGTCATGTGATCGCTTGAGCCACCGAGCTTATAAGGTCTCCGTCTGCTGGGGTAGAGTGTAGATGGGTACGTGTCAAACGATTTAGCTGATATTCTGTCGAAGCTGTGAGTAAATCCGCATTTTCAATGCTTGCAGTATTCTTTGTACTATCACATTTTGCGATTTAGAGTCATGTTAAATATCAGCAGATGTTTTATAAGCGTGTAAATTAAGACTGAAAAGACTAGAGAGGGAGAACAGGAATGGCCACTTGACGTCATCTTTTCCGCTGCTCTGTTGCGGACAGTGGGAACTTTCTAGAAGATCACAGCTGAGGTTAACATAAGAATGTCTTTTATGTCTTGTGTTTTGAGAATTAGCTATTTCATTTTGACACAATTATATTAACAATGTGATGGTGTTAATTCGCTTAGTTGCCCGCCAATTTTGTATACGAGTCAGCTCTGAATTGGTTGCGCAGTGGCATTTGCATCATGGTTATTCTGCGCATGCGTCATGAGTGCATAATGTTGCAGATCAGGGTTGAAGAAAGTGGCAGAGGAAAGTGGGGGAGGGGCACCGGCTAGACACGAAAACGCCACCTGGGCAGGATGGAAATGAAATGACAAGCAGTTGCTGAAATGGGGCAGGATTTTAAAAACAAATTTTTTTAATACTTCTTTGGCTATACAAATTTTGAATACACAAAACAGCCTTGTTTTGACACCAATTAAAGATGATATTTAAATCTAATAAAAAGTAGCCCCATTTTTCTTGTAAGTTATCACTACAACAAATCATTCATTCACTAAAATAGCTAATCCGTTCATTCTCAGAAGCATTTCACATTGGTGAATACATCAAAAATAGATCAATTATGAGTTTACCAATTTGAGTGGAATATTTACCCTTTTGAGAAAAGTGACATATTTGATTGTTTTATAAGGCCAGCAACCAGAATATGAATGGAAATAGAACTGCAGTGCAGACAGCCTAATATGTTTATTCTTCAGTAAACTCAACTACATTTTTCCTTATTTAAAATAATTGCATTGCAGAGAAGAGAATATAAAAACAGACCATAGATGCATAAGTGTATGATAAATGTCCAAGCAGTTTTTAATACCATGCAGTGGTCTTTCAATAATCCGCATCCCTCATTATAAGGTCTTGATGATAAACCACAAGCTGGATTTTTTTTTTAAGAATTAGATTTTTACATGGATTAGTTTTGTGGTGTACATTTGTTTCCTGAAAAAATAAATTAACTGTAAAATATATTAAATATACTTGATTAAGTCCCTTTTTGGTTTAAAAATGTATTTCTGAATGGGTAATTCTTCATAGTTGAGTAAAACCCCAATAACTTGCCTGACAAAGCTGCTCCCAAAGTTGATTGTGTGAAACCTATCTTCAACGGTGTAGCATTGTGTGTCTACAGCTAGGTGATATTGAACAAATTAAAAACACAATTTCCCCTTACAAAATATGTATTTGAAGTGCAGTAATTTATTTTACAACTACAGCACATAAGGTCAGAAATTAATTTCACATTAATTTCAAAAAGACAAATACATGAAGTGCATACTGGACCATTACTTTATTGGAATCCACATTACTGACACACTTGCACCTGGACGATGGGTATGGGAGAATTTTATTTACAATATGTTTCAGTTTAAACATTACAGCTTTAAGGGCAACTTCCTTTCAAAGCACATGGGTGAGTGGCTTGACAATGCCTACAGGTCTGGTCTTACACCAAATCCTGGTCCTTTAGGAGGCTCTGTCAGGGAAGTCAATCCGCCTGCGGGCTCACAGGAAAAACGGCCACTCCTACAAAAAAAAAACAAAAGCAAACATGTCCTCACTTGAAATCGGTGTATGTGTGATATAATAGGAAATTCTAAAAACGGCTCCAATGAAAGTACCTGGGACCTGGTGGAGGGACTCTGCCTGCCTTGAGTTCATCAATAATATTCTCAATATCGTTGGGTGTGAGGTCCTCCTGAGGAAATGTAAAAGTCAACCATAAGAAGTAGCAAGGGGGACTGCTATCCAGTGCTAGTGTTCTTGTGCTTGATTTTTAAGTGCTTGATTTTTAAGCTGATACTTCCAGAAAGGCAGATTGAGGTACAATATAAAGATAATTACTCTGCAGTCATATAACAGAAAACTGTCTTTGTTTACAAAGCTCAGATTTCACCGTCTTTGTTTTGATTCTTGTCAGAACTGAATAGGTCAACACTCAGACAATGGAAATTTAATTATGTTGTTAATTCAAGCAACCAAAGCTTAACTAACATGTCTTATGACTGACTTGAGACATTTTTCCCTACAACCAAACTGGCAGTAAGTAGGTCTTTAAATACCTAATTCTCTCACCCAACAAGATTCTTCTGAAAAGAACGGGTTTTATTGCTTCATTATTTTTTACCTTGTAGTTGTTGCAAATAAAGAGAGAATCTGACATTTACTTTGAGACACAAGCAGCCGACTGTCTTATCTTATTTCCAAGGACCGCAAGCATTTAAGGCTGCTAATTATTCACCTAAAATGCTAAACTCAGTGCTGCCTACTCTTAGAGTGAACAAGTGGTGCCTTTTCCTACTCAAATGATCACACCTTAGCAGTTTACAGTTTTACAAAAAAGTTGTATTTACTTTAAACGGCTCATCCAAATTTTACTCAGCTTGAAAAAAATATTTCCCATGGTAACAGAGTTTCACATTCTTTTAAATACCAAATCTAAAGAGATTGCTTTTTTTAATATCATATCTGGCTAATGAAATCAATCTATTTCCAGCCTAAGAGAAATGAGATAATATTGCTCCTCAAGCCATATTAACATTTATTTTTTTTTGCCGGGGTCTCGAGCTTGTCCGGTTTGCTGCATGTGATGAATGACCACACCTGCACTGGCCTCAGTCACACAGGACAGAGATGTTTTTTCTACAGACATTCTTTGGAAACTTTCAGGCCTTAATCTAATTTAGTTAATGTAGTTATAACATTCAGTGAGAAGACCATCTGCACCGAGTAGTTAGGCACTCACATAATAGTTGTCATTGATCTGGACCATTGGAGCATTCACACAGGCCCCTAGGCATTCCACTTCTAGTAGAGTGAACAACTTGTCTGGAGTAGTTTCTCCAGCCTTGATACCTGTGGAGAACCACAGATGATCTCTTGAAAAATTAACACTTATAATTGAAGCAGTATTGACTGACATGCTGCAGCTGTTACTAAGCGTATGTGTGCAACAACTGAAAGGAAAATCTCAGTATGAGCTCAAAGAGAAAATTGTGCCATCTAAACGTAATGAACTTGTGTTGGCTAGTTTTGCCTCTTTTTTTTTCTTTCCTTTTAATCTTTGGTTTGTTTGCTTCTTCAGCTTGTGATTGTTTGATTGTCGTTGACAAATGTTTATATACATGTTTGTGTGAAGCCTACATAATAATAAAAAGTTTTTTGTCATGTTTGTTCTAATCTCCTTATTGGTTTCTTGTTGAAAGTGGAAAATCACTCCCTTACCCAGTTTGTTTTGGATGGCTTCCAGGATACTGTCTGAGTTGCAGAGCATGCACGGCGTTGTTGTGCAGATCTGAATGAAGTATTTTCCCACAGGCTGTCGCAGAAACATTGTATAGAATGTTGCTACTTCATAAACTCTCATGGGAGCGACACCCAGCACCTCAGCAACCTGTATGAAAACAATTAGACATTTACGTGATACAATGCTTGAGTAGGTACAGTTGTAATCTCATCTGGCTAATTTAGCTAAATATTAAAATAAAACCCATTTTTCACAGTGCTAAAAGGGAAAAATGAGCCCCTTTTTCAGACATGAAATGGGCGACATTGATGTCTTTATAATAATAATGCCTTTCAGTCATTCAAACATTGGTCCGATTTACATAAATGTTCCTAACTCTTAATTCAGACATGCATACGAAAGTGACAGAGCTACAGTTTACATGTAGTGTTGTATTTCCTTATTGGATAGTAAGCCAAGTGAGTTTTGCAATACAACCATAATAATTCATATTAGCGTGCCAAACACATTACGGTATTGTGAAACAACAGTATTGGGTAATAGCACACAAAAATATCACTTATCTACAAGTTTAAAGTTATTTAATTCAGTAGTATAATTAAACTGTCGAGTGAATCGGTGTAGCTGCTATTGACTTCTTTCACCTGAGGACATCACCTTGACTCAGTCACTACTGTGACAGAATGAAAGTTGCACCACATGAAACTAACTTCCTCTAGAGTTACAGCTTTCCCAGTATATCTTATTTTATGAAAATATAAATAAAGTCATAAATAAATGCACCAAATCAACACAGGCATAAACCATGGTTGAAGAAAATCTGGACATGGCTGTTTTTATTATTTTTTGTAACAATGTGGATTTTGGAGTCCTCTGAGCAGCTGATAATATATTCATTTAACCCACCACTACCGCACGTATCTGTCCATTAGTATGTCAGCTGCAGCTCACACTTGCGCCGTGTTGTATGTGCTGTTAGGTGCAACCCAGTCAGATTTCCATTGCAAAATGTTAAGGAAAAGCACCAGGACGCTCAGACAAACATGGCAGAGACGTGCTTAGGTACCACCAGATTAATGGAATCCAGTGCATGTCTGAAAGAGGCTACATAGAAATCACTGTGCCTTGTTCATGACGGAGATAGGGAGCCATCCATGCTGCCTCTGGGCCAAATCCAAGACTGGGATGGTGGCCGCCTGCTTGTGTCCTTCAGGGTACATTGAAATGATTGCCTCAATTCTCTAGAAGGGAAAAAAAATTTTTTAAATCACTTAATTATCTGCAAGATTTTTGGGAATTAAACATTAAGAATAATTATTGCCTGTACCTATGTGCACATGAAATTTATTGATAAAATCTTTCTTTAGTTAAATTTCCGTGGGAAATTAATCCAACTGCTGACAATAGTTTTTAGTTTGAAAATTATGCAGAGCTGAAATTTTACAATAAAATACTCTGCAAGGAAGACAATATCAAACAAGTTTTTAGAAAGAAAAAACATTGTCATGCTGAAAATGTTAAAGAACATCAACTAAAAATGAAAAGGAGGTAAAAACTCTCACCTTAGTAATAAAAAAGAAATAACATTTAAATTAAAGATCCAATAGTGCTAGAATTAACCTGCTCCTTTCACTTACAATTCACAAGAGAATAGAATATATACTTCAAATCAACATAAACAAGGACAAGATCACACATAACCACCAACTTCAAATGGTAAGCCTCATCAGTGTAGCCATCAGACACAGGTCAGTCTTACCTTTTTGTTCTCTTCAGTGAACTCAAAAGGAGTGTCAGCATTGTTCTCAGGAGTATCTCTGTGCTAAATGAAAGGAAAACAATTACTTTTAGGAAGAGCTATTATTACCACCAATTGTATACCTGCTCCATAACATTTTTAAATAAAGTTTAGTTACAAATATAGGATAAATCTTGTTCACAAGATATCAAACTGGGAAGCTGCAATTATGTAATACATGTTTACACCATATTCACTTTCATGTGTTATGTTAATAAACAGTTAAGAGTTCCTGATAAAATATTAATATGAAATGTATTATTTTGTAAGCCCAGAGGGGTAACGGATAATACTACTGAACACAGAAGAGACTCAAAACACACAATTATTTCTGCTTCTGTACACACTGCCCCCTTGTGAGCAGCAAATATCCTTTGTGCAATTAGAAAAAGGCAAACCTTAAATTTGATGCCGTTTAAAATAAAAGATTTCCTAAACAGCACAGAAAATTGCATCATGTAACATTTCTTTTAATCACAGCACTGGTCAAAAACCATGTTGACTACCAAGAGATGGCAGCTTCCATTCGCACGAGAATAAAACAGGATGTTTATGTGTGGCTGTAACAGGCTCAAAAGTAGCTCCCTGGATATATTAGGAACCTTTGGAAAACAAAAACCTTTAGGGTTAGACCAACAAAACCATGTTGCACAGTTAAAACACCAGCCAATATTACTGAAAATTATTAAACTTAATGCCTATATATAAATAAAGTGCAGATACAGTTTTAAAAACTTAAAGAATAAAGGAAAGAAAATTGATTAGGACTGTTAAATTCTATTTTGTGAGAAGAAGCACCAAACTGTAACCGTTAACGCTTCTTCACAAGAGCCCCATGGACAGGGGGCAGTATGAGATACATGCAATATGGAATATCTTTGCACACACAGGACACCAATCCTAACATGTAGCATGTCGAAACCACAGGCAGAAACTCTGCTAAAAGACTCTACCATGGCATCCAGACAAAACACAAGCAACTGTGTGGGAATGTAACAAAAACATGAGAAGAGCACCGTCCACTAATTTCTCCATTTCAAGCAAACCACACAAACAAGGTGTCATATGAAAGAAGAAACACTGATGATTACAAAGATGTCTGTCTCATCGCTGTGTGATAAAGACTCTGTGAGCTAGCAGCCACAGAGAAGCAAAAACCAACGTAGCTTCACATCAAGAAGGTCGCTGGTTCGAGCCTTGGCTGGGGAGAGGTTCGAACAGTGGCCTTTTTGTGTGGAGTTTGCATGTTCTCTCCGTGTATGTGTGGGTTCTCTCAGGGTACACAGGCTTCCTCCCGCCGTCCAAAGGCATTGATGTTAGGTTAATTGGTCAATATTTCTCTGTAGGAGTTAGTGCGAGTGGTTGTTTGTCTCTCTATGTCGGCCCTGCGATAGAGTGGCAACCTGTCCAGAGTGGACCCCGCTTTTCGCCTGGTAATGGCTGGGAAAGTCTATATATTTCACCCCAACATTCTGCTAATATTTCCTCCAATGACCCTGCCTTTGTTTGAAATTAATCACGAAGGTCCTGGTAGTTTGTATGAGAAGAAGGGGTTTTTTATAGAGAAGTATTCACGCTTCCTGTGATACACTATCTTGGGTTTCACTTCTTTGTGGATCCTTGTGGTGTTTCTAAGGAGCTAACCCTCAATTCTTCTGACTCTGACCCCTGATAGAGGTGTCCATAATCAAAATTAGCTGATGGGTTCCTGAGCTATTCACCTGCACAACACCTCTATCAAAACATCTGTAAAACTGCTCAGGACCAGGAGACCAAGATTATACATAGAGCCTTTGTAGTTGTGAAGATATACTTCATTTACTTTGGGTATGTCATTTCAAGCAGGAAGCAAAAAAAAAGATCTTGTGAAGAAGAGGTTAAAAGAAAAAAATAATTTTTCAAACTTTTGTATAAGTTTTAAACAAACTGTATTTATGTAAAAGCAAACAAGAAACGTACTGAGAGACTGATGCTTCAAAATCATTATGGCTTTTAAAGCTGGACTGGCTGCAATGAAACTGGTAATACATTCATTTACGGTTAAAACTTACTGGTGATTTAGATTAAAAGTTACACAATTCTGAGACATATAAGCACAGCAAAAATTACTGTAAAATTTTCAAGTAAAACCACAAGCTACTACTTAATTTACATAAAATAATTACCTGGAAGACAACAACAAACAATAAAGAAATTGAACTGTTTTTGTTGGCCATCATGTGTATATTTTAATGTGTTATTTCACTAAGATTTTATTATAACTTGTGTGTGTGTGTGTGTGTGTGTACATTTTAAGTTTTAAAAGACTTGTTTTCCAGAAGAGAGATAAGTGATTATAAGAAAATTATTAACCTAAGTTTGAAGCCAATAACCCAGAACAAAAGCTGCAGAGGATAAAACTCACCACAAAGATGCCACCAGCTCCAGCTCTTGCAGCAGATCGATGCAGACTCCTGACCTGCCTGGCCTGTAATACAGTGGAGAACAAGTAATGCATCTGGAATTAAATGGTCTGTACTTATATAGCGCTTTTGTCCAAAGCGCTTTACAGTATACATCACATTCACCCATTCACACACATTCACGCACTGATGGTGGAAGCTGCCATGCAAGGTGCTCATCACAACCCATCAGGATCGATTAGTGGTTCGTTGTCTTGCCCAAGGACACCTTGTATTAAACTCGACTTGGCCGGGAATGAACCAGCAACACTTGGACAACAGGACTACCACTGAGCCTAGCCACCCCCAAGTGTGATGAGTGTATAACAATTCCAATGTTTAACTGCATTCAGAAGGAAATTTATTGTATAATTGGACAGTTAGAAGATGGGAGGACTTCCTGTAAATTAAATGTTGATGTCATTAATAGTCTTAATGGCAATCTAAAAGAAAAAGACCATTCCTACACTGATAAACAAACAAACAACAAAAAAAATCCATAATTTTAGCAGGTATGTCTTCAAATGGTTCCTGCGTTAGTAACAAGAAAACAAGTTATGTTGTCAATGCCCAACAAGAAGAAATTGTTTAAACAATATTATGTATTAAGGACAATGTGGTATGCTCCTGCTATATTAATTTTCATTTCAGAATGTCTTCAAATATCGTAAAACGTTAAAATCACAATAAGCTAATGTCAGTTAACTATGCTGTTTGAATTTAATAAACAAAATACAGTCATGTGTTAGCTGACTCCAGTGCCTGCGCGTTGAATTACTGAGTAGCTAAGTATTAATTTACATGTTTCAAAGCTTAACTCTCACTTGAAGCTGTCATGCTAAAACCGTCATGATAAATGTCATGTTAGACATAATCATCTAATCAATCAGGTTATAGCCAAATCTAATGCTTAAATTCTTGTTTTCATAGTAAATTTTCCTTTCCACAGCTTATTTATTCAGCCATCACCTTGTAAACGTTTGAGCATGAAGCTAAGTTAGCTAGCATGCAATGGCTGCTCAACAGTACTTCGCTTAGCGGCCTCCGCTACATGCCCTTGTAAAGAGTCACAGCACTTTCTGTCCAATTTATAGAAATCAGAAATCACTTTAATGTCCACAGCCATAGAAAATATCTCAAACATACCGCCTGCGTGACAGCAGAGCGAACAGCAGAAGACAAAAACATCTTGAGGCTTGAAGCTTGGCCCTGGTTTATTAAAAGTATAGGAGAACAGGGGCATCAACACAAGCGCTCTCACGCTCGATTAACAGGGTCTGGCGTCAGATGCAACGTCATCCAGGCTCTGCAAAACGTAATCGAGCCAAGATTTAATAATTTATTTACGTAAGCATGAAATGGACTTATTGGCGACATTTGGATATCACCTAGAATGAATCTCTGAGAGAAGTATATACATATATAAACATGCAGTATCATGTTACTATACATGTATGATAAGAATGAATAAACGAGTAATAAACATATGGAAAAGACATTGTAAAATTTAAGCAAAAATAAAAAATGTGCCATACTTTTACAGCATATGAACAATATCTGAAAGCGATGGCGAAAAAAACAGCGTGGGATGATCTTGACAGAAAACAGAGCAAAATGCAGAAAACATCCTAAGAGTTTTGAAATCTTCTTTAAGAAACTGTAGAACTATTCCTGAAGACTATTTTAATAAATTACAGAAAAGCTCCTCTAAAATAGTTCAGGCTGTGTTTAAGTGCAAAGGTGATTACATCAAACATTTACTTGAAAGATTTTTAGGATTTTACAAACTGATTTTACCGTACTTAGGTATTTCTATGAATATTTGCTAATGTTTTATTAAATCACTACGCATATTTCCCATATTTCTGGTAGCGAAACATGATGGCCGGCTCAAGATTTCTGCACAGCTCTGTTACATATTAAAAATATTAATAGTGTAAAGATTTACAATTTTTCCTTTTATTAAACTTAAAGTGCAATAGGAAATAAGCCGAAAAGCAATAATTATAATGTCTTAACAGGATTTTGGTTGGTTTTAGTTTTTTGGTCTGTGAATCGATTTTTATTTATGTCAATAATGCATTTTATTTGATGAAAAAATCCAAAAAGTAAACTATAAGAAACTTATAAGAGATATAAGAGAATATATGACTTTAAAAAATGTTACAAAGTAATAACATTTAAAAGCAGTGTCAGTGATCCTGCTCAGAGAATTAACATGAAAGCACAAAAAGTAAACTAATGAAAGATATGAAGATATGCGTGAAAATAAATGTGTCTCCCATGGCAGAAATATCTTGAGGATCAGGGATTTTGTTTGTCTCAGTGAACAACTGCTGCTCCCTGTCTGAATGATTTTTTTCTCTCTTTTTCTGTGAGCACCCATTACCCTCCCTTTCAAACAAACCTCTGTCTGCCTGCCTGAATCCACTGCATTCATCCTGCTACACACTTCCTCCTCCACCCACTTGCTTGAAAACATAATGTGATCAGCATGTCAGAGGAGGTCCATCCAATGAAAAAGTGGGAGTGCGGCACCCTGTGAGCCGATTGGCTACCCTGACACTAACCAGACCAAGGGAAGAGATCTGCAGATCAGGGATTAGGGGTGGGTCTTTCTGCATGCTGAATTGTGTTGCCTTAGTGCAGCAGGCCTTGTTCTTACCTCACCCTGGAGGATCCAGACAGACCAGCAGTGACTTCAGATTAGCCCATTTCTTTTTAAACTTTCCCTCAGATGACATAGGCCTGTCTACATCTCTCCTTCCACAATGGTTGTCCCTGAAACCCAGGACAAAATCTACTACCCTCCTGACAACCTACAGAGGGATGCTCATGTGCCTGATCTAAACTCCTATCTGGAAATGTACAGGAAGTCCCTGGAGAACCCAGATGGTAGGTCAAACATGTCTGTATTTACATGGGATCTCCGTGTTCATCTGCACAGTTTTGCTAAAAGAAAAAAATCACTTTGTTGTAGCTTTTTGGAAGGAGATTGCTGATGAGTTCTTTTGGAAGAAGCCAGCAACGGGGCCAATGCTGCAGTACAACTTTGACGTGACAAAAGGCAACATATTTATCAAGTGCATGGAAGGAGCCCAAACCAACATCTGCTATAATGTCTTGGACAGACATGTGAAGGATGGGAACCTCTGTGACAAGGTTGCCTATTACTGGTAAGCAACAACATGCCCCCAGTGTGAAGGATGGCTTTGATGGGAGGCATAGCCTAGAGTTATGTCAGGTATTCCAGTCTGTAACAACTGGTGTGTCCTTTGTGCCAACAACACTGCACCAGACAAACCATACTTAGTAAGACCACAATGTCAGAGCTTCAGCATTCCTCCTTTCCGACTTTTTACACATACAGTTGCCAGCTTTTGATGGCATATTCGCGAACGCACAGAATTCCTCCATTAAAGTTGTTCTTAAGGTTGTTACTTATATGCCTTAAAAAAAAAAAATCATTCAAACTATTATATTTCATAATTATTTTATTCATACAATGTAATTATGTAACAAGTAGCTAAGCTAAGAAAAGCAACAATCATATTTTGCTGTATATACTGTAAATCAATAAAGCAGCATGTCAGAGTAAAAACGTTCTGAATTTATTTAGCTTTGATTAACTATTAACGCCTATTAAATCCTTAGTAGAAAACCATGGTGTCTACTGGGACTTGAACAGCACTGCTGGGAATTTGCTTCACTTGTCAAAGAGAAAATCTTTTAAGTCTTATATTATTAATCTTCAGGTCATCTATCAGGCACTTTTTTTTATTATCTGTTTGTTTTCAGCAACAAAAATTGCACTAAATCACTTATTTTTTCGCTGTGACTGTCATAATTATAATTAAAATAAGACATTATAGACATTATATTTCATTCTTTGAGCTAACAAACTAATAAAACCAGTTAATTAATCAGTAAATGTGGCATAGGATTTACTCTCACATCATCAGTGCTTCTCGGGTCACTTTATATGAGCAAGTTGCTTCATTAATGTTTGTATAGTTTTCTCTTTGTAGTCAACTATTTCAGCATCCCCAGCTGGGTGAACAGGTTGATGCCAGGTTATTGCAGTGCTCCACATCAGAAGCTTGCTACCAATCTGCATGTTGACATGCCAATCCCAGTGATACATCTGTTTGCAAATAACTGTTCTGACAAGCATCCAAACCAAATATAGACTCAGCAACAACTGGAACACGCTATCGTTCCAGTGGACTTTTAAAACTCACAGAACAGTTTTATTTAGTCTCATACAATGGTGTAGTTCAGGGTATACACAGGTATACGGAGTATACCCACCTTTTTTTCAGTCAACATTAAGTATACCCACTTCAAAAAGCCACTGATGCAAACCATTTAGTTACATCTGCAAACCTAATTGTCATTTTTCCCCCAGAGATAATTGGGCCATGACCCACCCTACTCAGCCTCCAATTGGCTTGTACTCCCTGCTTTACTGATTTAATTGGTTAACTTAAGCCGAGGAAAACTCTGCAAACCGTTTACAACAGGTGTGCCCAAGTCCGGTCCTCAAGATTTACCCTCTTGCAACTTTTAGATGCAATCCTTCTCCAACGCACCTGCTGCTAGTTTGGGTGACTTATTAAACAGTGGGCACTGAGAAATGTTATATGTTTGTGTGGGTGTGTCCATTTGGATGTGCTGTATGTGGGAGAAATTAACTGCTTAAACAATTGTGGATACAGTAGTTACATTTTTAGTACAAACTGCTCCTGATCAGATTAGATAATAGTTGTCATTCCAGTAATTTATTATTCCATCAGGAATAAAGAATAGTTCTCTATACGCATTATTGTCTCTCTAGTCTCTGGGCCAGTATTGGTTTTGCAATTTCATAACTCCTCCTCCTTGAGCAACAGAAATCATGTGACAAGAAGCAAATACTTTTGGGGTAAAGAGTAATTAGAGTAGTCTTGCATGTCACTTTTTCTTAAAAGATATCTGTGCTACCAAAAACAACTTCTCAAGGGACCACTGATCTCATTTTGCCTGAGAAAGTACAATGCTGATGTTTTATATAACAGCTGGATGGATGCAGTGATTAGTAAAAATTGTAAACTTCATATTTAACTGACTGGATTAAATGAAAGGTTTTCCCATTTTGATAGGTGTAGGTTTTCAGCTGCTAAAGAGTTTAAAACCTTCTTTGCTGGATTAAATGTTTTCAGTAGGTCTGGAGAGGAAGCCAACTGTTTAATCTCTTCCTACAGAGCGGTGTTGTAATATGCACAGAATGTGGTGGGATGTTGTCTTGCTGAAATCAGCTAATTATTCCCTGCAAAAGATGTTTGAATGGCGACATAAGTAGCTCCAAAAGCTGTGTCTATGGTTATTAGTTGCTCCTTTTCTCTCTACCTCAGAGAATGTAGCATCCATGTTTTCCTTAACAGAATCTCACATTCAACATATCAGCTCAGTCCACTTGAGCCCAGAGATGGTGCCAGTTTATGGATTTTAAGTTTTTCTTTTCCCTATTGATTGGTTGAAATGAATCTGAATCTTTTAATTGCTTTTGTCGATCAAGGAGAGAATTAACTGTGTTTCTCATCTTGCATGATGTCTCCACAGGGAGGGAAACTCACCTGACCAACACACGACCATCACCTATCACCAGCTGCTGAGCCACGTCTGTCGCTGTGCTAATGTGCTCAAACAAATGGGTAAGAATCTGAAGTATACCTCTGCAACTATTGACATTTAAAAGAAAGATACTTTTACTTGCTGAACAGTTGAATCATTGTTAAACAGTAACTTTTATATTCTTCTTGTAGTTTATTTACTATAATAAAGAACAGATTCAAAAGTGTCTCAAGTCTGAGACATTGACACATTTTCTGTGGGACAACAATAGGACTGTTATGTAACTCATGCAGATAGATGATGCATGCTAAAACTTAATAGCACAATATGTCTGAGCACTTGTTGCAGACACAGTATTGTGCATGTCTGGCTTACATCCATCATCGCTGTCATTGTTGAAACTGAGCTTAAATGCTCCCCACATCAATCCTTTTTTCATCCTTCAAAATTTGACAATCAGGTGTTTCTTTGATGAAGGTGTGAAAAAGGGAGACAGGGTGACAATCTACCTGCCCATGATCCCAGAGCTCGTCTACGCCATGCTGGCCTGCGCCCGGATAGGTGCTGTTCACTCTGTTGTGGTAAGCCCTGTTATAACAAGTTTCAAGTTTATTGTCACATGCACATGCAAGATGGCATTGAAATGCAGTCGTGCATGCATCCAAGGCTGTGCACACCCATTTACCACTAGTAAAAAAAAAACAACACAAAAAAGACAATAAATATAAATATAAGAAGCCACAGTGCAATGTGCAGTGATGTGCATGTTACACAGACTGACTATATATATTTACAATATTTACAATGTCAATGTTAGTGCAAAATATAAACCTTGTTAAAGTGGCATTAGTAGATGTTTTTCAGCAGAAGACAGGGTCTACTACAGGGTAGAGTTCACAGTTCTGACAGCCTGAGGGAAGAAGTGAGTCCTGATTTTCTCTGTGTTTGCCCTAATGAGCCTTAGGCGCCGGCCAGAGCGCAGCCATTCGAACAGACTGTTGTTAGGATGATGGGGTCTCTCATGTTGGCTCTGGCTGTTCTCCTCATGAAGATGTCCTGGAGGGTGGGGAGTGTTGTACCCCTTGATTACCTTTTTTTTTTTTTCTGGTTGGCAAGCTTTTCTAATTTCTGCATCATTTTCGCAGTCAACATTTGTTGTGTTGGTTCATCGCTTTGACCCCATTTCCTTAGGAAAATGCCAATTGAACCTGAGTTCTTGCTGCTGGTAGAGCAGACCGCCTCACTGCAGCAGCTATCAGATGTGTTTGGTGTTAACACAGATATGACAGCACCTGCACTGGATAAATGGGCCAGGCATTTACTGGCTGTTTCCAGCCTGGGAAGGCAAGCAAACCAACACTATTTTAGACATTTAACCTTCCTCTTTCATGCAAAGGTTAGCAGCTGGGTTAAAAATATCTACAGGCTGCAACTCCAAGGTGGACTTTTTATGACCAGCCAAGGTTTGTTTTTGGCAGACTCGAGTGTAATCGACCTTGTCTGTGCTGGGCCGCTGTTGTATGCTTTCAAACAGAGTTTAATTACATTAGACATGAACAAAACTCAGAAACAAAATGCTGTGGGATAACAACAGCCTCTTGGATTCACATGCTACTGTTAATCTTTATCATGAATTATCTTGACTTAAAATCCAGTCAGAGATGAAGTTAGGCCAGCTCAGTCCAGCCAACACAGTGACATTTTGCTGAGTCCTCAGTGACCTGATTCATAATGCTGCCATCAACACTGAAACTTTATGCTTCGTGAACTATTAACCTTGGCCAGGGAACAGGGAGCGCAGAAAATGACTGTCATGTAAAAGAGGAATTAACGGTTGGCTAGTTCGTTATGTAAAGTTAAACCAAGTTACCCATCTATAAATGGTGAAGAGAGGGAACAGCACGTGGCATCATGCTAGATTTAAACTTATGAGTCATTTCTGACACAACAAAGCTTGGATTTTGATTTCTTTAATGCACAATCTTACAATTTCCAACCTTCATTAGTTTTGTTGAGATATAGTACACATACCTAGTATCATACCCCTGAAATCTAGAAATGAAATTGAATAAAATTACAGGTCGGCAGGTTGATGAGAACAAATATGAACAATGTTTTAAACTAACAAAGTCAAAACCAAAACCAGTCGCAGGAAAACCAAATAGAATTACAAAAACACAAAGAGAGTCAGAGGATAGGACTTATATGGGACTAAACAACAACTCTTGCAACAAGAAAAAACAACAAAATATGTATATAGTCAGGAAGGTATAGTGACAAAATATAAGGCAGGTGCATGAAGATCAGGTAAGCAACAGAAGCAGGAAGCAAAATTAAACAGATTGCACAAAGTAACAAATTCCACCAGATAAAACAAGAAGTCAAGCCAACTGATTTAACAGAAACAAGTTAGACTAGAGTAGAAATCTTGGAAACCCAAAAGACACAATAAATACAGAAAACACAGAAGCAAAGAATAAATTTAAACTTGTGAAAATCTAAAAAATAACAGCAGATCTACATAAAAAAACCCCTAAAAAACATAGAAGACAAACATGTGATGTAATTTGAATAAAAGACTTTCCAATACGCATTTATGAATAATAATCTTAAAACTTAGAGAAATACATGTAGATGGCAACTTGATTAAAATTGGCCTTCTCTCTGCACGATCCAGCTCTCATCCTGTCCAGAGAAGAAGAAGGCCTTAACAACATGAATAATTACCATAGAACGCATGCATTTACAGACTACAGTGTAGTTGTTGGTTCTCTCCAGGTACTCCAGCTTCCTCCCGCAGTCCAAAAGGTTAATGGTTCACTCTAAATTCTCCCTAATAGTCAGTGTAAATGGTTATTTGTCTCTCTGCGATGGACTGTGACCAGTGAACAATGGAACCATGAACGATATTGACATACTGTTTACCTAGTAGCTATTGAGATAAGCTGCGGGGGGGGAAAGCACATCGACCGAATAAGAGAGCGGGGG
>JBAMHW010000008.1:23872134-23900883 GCA_037177495.1 Rhadinocentrus ornatus
TGGGTTTGGGGGGGGGGGAAAAGGGTTTTGGGTGTAGGGGGATCGGGCGAAAGAGGGGGGGGGGGGTTTTTTTTTTTTTTTTTTTTTTTTTTTTTTTTTTTTGTATAGTCTTCATGGATCTAAACATTTAACATGTTTAAAATGGCCTTATAACCATTGTCAAACTTGTTTTTTAGTGCTTACACCTGATAATCAGCGCCCGGCTGCTGCTTTATGAAAGCTGTGACATTGTACTAAGCTGGCATGGTGTAGCATGTTTCCATTCATCTGAACATGTTCTTATTGGGGTTTGACTTGTTAAAACCATAGAAGTGGAAAAAAAGTAAGTGGTAATAGCAGGTTGCATCCCAAAAAAAAAGAAAAAAAAAGAAAAAAAAGGGTTTATTGGCTTAAAATTACAAGGGTTCCACATCAACTTAACCTAGGCTATCATATATTCCCAAATATCCCAGGACTGAAATGGTACACCCCTCTTTACATTGCTGTGTTGCCACACAGCAATGTAAAAATAAACATTTATAAAAAAGTATCACCAGAATGCTGAGCAAACCAATCTCATGTTAAAACAGATTACTTAGCAAGTTTACTAAAACAGAATGAGACTGACCTCATCACCAGCCTCAGACAAAACACCTGGCACCTCCCCATTCTCCCCCATCAGAGACAACCACCCACCACCAGGTGACACTGGTTATATGTGCTTTATGTTTCATGTGCAAGAAAAGTTCAATGTAAAGGTGCTGTGACGACTGTGACTGTAACCCATGTCTGGGTACTTTTAAGACGCAAACACTTATTCACAAAATCTGCAAATGAGATCAATGGATGAAAATTAGCTTATTTCCCAACATTTATGACAAAATAATAAAAATAATACACTGCAGGTAAAACTGGTGAATATGGATGAGTTTAACTTGTGTTGTCTGTAGCTCTCTCAACCAAAGCACATTTAGTACATTAGTGGCTCTGAACAGAGTGTGTGGGAAATCTTTTCCTGGAAATCTGCTCTGCCACACAGGAAGACTTGAGTCTAATTCGACTGAAATCAACCAATTAATTGAACATAATTTGTGTAATAGATTTCACAAAGACTCTTCAAGCAGCTCAGTAAGTGGCTCGGAGCAGTGCTGAAAGGAGGCGGCTGATGAGGGAATTGATAGCAAGTGCGTGAGGAGGAGTCAGGAGCTGCTTAAAAATGATCTGCACTACAGAAAAACAGAGCAGCAGAGGTCCTGTTATTAATAAAATGTTATCGGATTTATTATTCGGCTGCATGTAGTAAACAGTAATAACTGCTGTAGTGGTTTTCCTCTGTAACAAGATATAGGATATAAATGCAAAAAAAAAAGGAAATTTGGCAATAATGGTGTGTTCACACTTACAATTGGGTTTTCTGGTCTGGATTAAAGCAAAAGTTTAGCCTTGGTTCACATTGCAGTTCACACTTTTACTTTTTATTATTGAAACTAGGGATGCACGATATATCGGCATTAATATCGGTATCGGCCGATGTTAGTCATTCTTATAAGTAAAACTGGGCCGATATTAACAGCCGACATTTATTTTTGTCTAATTTGTGTACGTGTGTCGGGAGGAGGAGGGGGTTTATCAATGCGGCCATGTTTGGACGTGACAGTGAAAGCACTGCATTGTGGGATGTAACTGAAGCTAAATGCAATGTCACCTATGTGGTAATTTTTCACGATGTCAAAAGAAGATACTCCAAAAGCAATATGCAGTATTTGCAACGATGAAGTGATGCAAGGAGGATGCCGTGTCAAATCATTCAACACCACATATGTAATATGTCATCTGAAAAACAAGCTAGCACGAATGTTTTCATCATTTTTACTTTGTACAGAATCTGATAATCTCAAACCTTTTGAAACAAGATATATATATCGACATCGGTAAATATCGCTTATCGGTCATAACGACAATATTAATATCGAATTTCGGTATCGGCCAAAATTTTCATATCGGTCCATCCCTAATTGAAACCAACAACGGTGTGATAAAAGACACAAGCGCACACCCACCTGGACAGTTTCTCTAATGTATATTTTTTAGATTAAACTTCCAAAGCAATGCTGTGTTTTTGAACAAATTTACTTTTCGGGTCTGACTGTCCTTTTAAATGAATGAATTCCTGTGTTGCACTCGCAAATTAAGCTATTCTGCAAGAAACAGTGACTCCAGCATCTGGACCAAGGTGTTATTCTCAACACAGCTCCTACAACTAAGTACAAGATAAGCTTGAAATAATAATTAAAAAAAATTAATAAACAGTACATGTGTTATTTTTGGTTTAAGCTGCATTCATATTAGAAATGAACCATGTCAGATTTCAGCCTTAAAGCTAAGGTTTGATGACTAGTTAATCGGGTGTGTTAAAGCAGGGACACATCTAAAGCCTGCAGGACAGTGGCCCTCGAGGACCAGAGTTTAAGATCCCTGCTCTAAATGGATGGAAAATCTCTGATCAACATAAGTGATGAGCTTCACTCTGTTCTTAAATAATACTAAGCATGACTACTTTATGAGATACAATCATGCACAGACGTGAGAATCAAGTTTTCCCATCATATCCTGAGGTTGTGCAGTTCTCATCCCAGAGAAACCAGTCAGGTTCCAGAAACAACAGCAGCACTGATCTCCTGAGATTATTCACAGTGAGCTTCTTTCTGTTGAAAACATTTATTTTGTCACATATAGTCAAAAATAGTTTAAAGATGAAACTGTTTTTCATGAAGTATTTAAAGACGATTAGTAAACATTTATATTTGTTGACAGTAGAATATCTTCAGTGGAAAACTTAAAACTGTGTTGAGAATGTTTGGTCATGAAGCAAAGCACTACGTATGGTGAAACCCAAAAGAAGCATATCAGCTCATAGATCTCATACCAACTGTAAATCACGGGAGTGGAGGGATGATGGTTTGGGCTTGTTCTGTAGCTACAAGACCTGTGTTGACAATGTACTTCTCCGTAGTCCCATACCAAACTATTATAGAGTTAAATGTAAAGAAATCTGTTCAAAAACTAAAGCTTGGATTAAACTGGGTGATGCAAGATGATTCCAAACACAGCAGCACATCTACAACAGAAAGGCTGAAAAAGAAAAGGATCAAGATGTTTCAATGATCCAGACAAAGTCCAGATTTTAACCTGATTGAAATGCTGAGGCGGGACCTTAAGATCCACATGTGGATGAATAAATGACAAAAACAACATTGCAAAAATGAGTTGACCAAAATTCCTCCACTGAGAAACGCTGATAAGAAACTACAGGAAAGATTCCTTTTAGTCACTGCTGCTAAAGACTGACCTAAAATCTGCTGAATTATAGCAGATTTTTGAATAGAGTGTTATCTCTGTGTTTTTAACTATATATTTAGTTTGTTTTTACAAACTAAATAATGACAGATCAATGTGTCATTTGATGCAGTTTTTTTATTTCAATTTACCAAAGTTTCACACTTGGTAAGAAATAGATATTCTTCTTTATTTTGTCCTGAACAGAAAGAGGGAGCCCTTTCTCTCGTATGGTTGTATTCTTGTACACTACCTAAACCCAGATATGCACACACATGCCCCTTTATTATATTTGCTGTACAAGAGCTACAAATTCATGTTATTTTCTAGTTTCTGGGCACACTCCATGGCGCTCATGTCAGTCCCCCCCATGCACCATCCTGTTGCCAATACTTTACTGAGCTCAGACCTGCAGCAGACTTTAAATACACTTGGGCTACAATATCTGCTTTACTGAAGGCTTCAGCCCAAAAGTTGTTTTTAAAAATTTTCTGCATTGTTTCTGTGTATTTCAAATATAATAAAAATCTTTCTAAATGTTACAGGTGTGTGTCAGGGCTGTGTTTGGTTGTGACACACCCATCACTGCTGCCACTGACATCAGACATTAAAGCAGTGGACTTTGTGTGAACAGGGACCTGAGGGTTGGTGTAAATTATTCAGCAGTGGTGGGTTCCTCTCAGGGCAGATGCAAGTAAAAGCAGGCCATCTTCTTCTTCCTTCTGCTGACCCACTCAGTGCCATCAGCAGCTCCCTGCATGCAGCCGAGCTGCATTAATTATTCATCTTTATAACTCTGTGAAAGGTATAAGGAGGCCCTCAGCTCCCTGCTTCAGCCTCTTTATCACTCTCTCTTTTCATCTTCCGAGTCAACATGAAAGCCAAGACTTAAATTTACAGATTTTATTTCTGTGCCACTGATTATTGGTTAAACTTGAAAATGAAATGCTTTGCCTCTTTTGCTGAGCCAACAGACACGACAGGAGCACAAGGTAGCTTAGATTAGTATTTTGTTAAAGGGTTTGTTCAACTACTTCTCTAATTGTGGCAGGGGATCGAACATTTGATCTTCCAGCAGACAAAAAACTACTTTACTACCCAAGTCTGAGACTTGACAGTACAAAAAGTTTTGAAGATTGACATACTCAGACTCAGAAGAAAAGATCAGGTTGTCTTGTATATTGTTACACCTCTATAGAGGGGAAAGATTTAGGGTGTGAACATGGATCAAACTCTCCTCTCAAGGAAAATCATTTAAAGTCTGTTTTAGAGTTGTTAAGATATTCTGGTTAAGGACAATCATGACATTTAATCTTCTAAAACCTGAACTTCCCCAACTGAATGAAGTTAAGATGATACCAAACTGTGACTAAATGGCTATTTTGGAGACCTCACCTGAAGTGTCTGCACTAAAACCTCTAATTTAGTTCTGCTTCACTTTATCAGACTTCATCTTTGTAGACATAATGTTTACATATTGCATTATGATCTGATAGAGGATTAAAGCTACAGCTGCATCATTCCAAAGAGATATTCATTTATCCTGAAGGTGTTCATAATATTTTTTTTAGGCAATCCTGATTTTTTATTATTTGTGCTATGTGTCATCTTCATTTATTCTTCACCGGTAACACATGTATTTATGCATCTCATTGAATCTTACAAGTGTTCTCTTTACTATTACTTCAGAAGTATTGAAAAATATTTTGTGGTTTTAGAGATTTACTCATTTTATTATGGGAATGCAATATCAAGAGATACAGGGCTCAAAGAGTAAGAATCAAATATCAATATTTTGTTGATAATATTGTAAGCTAATCTAAGAAATAACTTAAAAAATACAATAATTAGTCTGATAAAGAACGGCAGGCTTTTAAAAACGTTTTCTGTTGGTATTGTGACAACATTTCTATTGTGAAAGCCTTTAGGAATGCCAATGAAACCTAGCTGAAATCTGACTTGGGGATGGCCCTAGTTTGTTTAATTAAAAACATGAATTGTTGCAGGACATTTCTTATTTTTTACAGTCGTATGCTACCTTTAAATAGATGGTGAGAGAGAACAGCATCTCAATTCCTCTGTATGTTTTGACATATGGTGAATTGACAATAAAAGCTTTTGAATCTTTTGAAGATGCAGCATGTTTTCATCATAAATATTTGTTTGTAAATGTAAAATATTGGGGTTTGTGAAGCAGAAATTAAGAAATGGATGGATACAAGTATGCTGAAATGACCTGGGGGTCAAGTGTTTAGCCCTGGTTTGATTCCCAGCAGGCTGCTTGTCATTGCTCTGCTCTTTCTGGTCTCACTAAACTGTGCCATCACATAAAGGCAAAATCCCCCTGAATCATTTCTTTACATGCACATACCTTTTTAGATTCATTAGTTCTGCATACTAGTGTTCTTTCTTGCATGTTAAGCTGGAAATATGAGTGAGGTGGTACATGTATGACTATGATGAAAGAGGATTTGACTTCTGGGAGGATGGAATCTTCTTATTTACTTTCTGTTTGTCCCACCCTGACCCACTGTAATCCTGTGGTCTGCACTGTAATCCACCAACACACATGATTCAGGATCATTATCTGGCAAGAACACAAACTCAGGTCAAATGAAAGACTACGAGTTGCATCCAACCTTCAATGTGAATATAAACCATGAAACACAGGAGGAGGTCTTGTAAATACACATTCATGTTTATTACCTTTTATTATTTAGACTATAGATCGTTAGACTTTTTGACATAGACTTTCTGTTTAAACATTCATAATTTTATTTCCACAATCCCCCTTTTTTCTGTCAAAAGAAAAATGCTATTCATATCCAATAGTAACAAAGACCGGTAGGTACAATAATTCACTTAAAAACTGTTCTTATTTTAGTCAATGCGAATCATGTAACGACAAAAACAACAGCTCGAGAGTTCCCTTCATGATGAGTTTGGTTTTTCCCCACGGCTGAGCTGAGCAACCACATATGACTAGAACTTGTATGTACATGCACTAAAGTGCTAGTGTTCAAAAGGCATGCAAATATTTGACCGATATTCGTACAATTGCCTTCCAAATATGCATAAGTTTCTTCGGGTTGCTGCCACCAACCTTCTACATGTCGACAAATAGCAACATTCATCCCAACATAGAAATAATTAAGGACAGTAGCATCAGAAATGACATCATGTGTCTCCACTTCAGACCAGATGAAGCAGAATTTTTTTGTTGTTCTTTTCGTTTGTTTGCTTTTGTAGTTTTTTCACTTCTTGTTGCTAAACTGAGAAGTAAAGCATCAGAAGTTTGCAAAAAAATTTTTTCATAAAAAAATCTAATTAAAACCAAACAAATAATAATAAAGGGTGCCCTGATTAAAACAAAAGAATTAAGTAAAAAAGAAAAAAAAAGAAAAATATAAACGATGAGAAAAAAAAGTGTAAAACTCATACAAGTGCAACAGCTGACGTACAGTTTTAACCTGAAAAAAAGTTCAGAATTGTGGCTAATATTAGGGTGTGTGTATTAAATACACACACACACACACACACACACACACACACACATATATATATATAAATATATATATGTGTGTGGGGGTTAACTGAAATTTACAGACACCTCTTATGGAAATAAATATTTATTATGTCTCAATGTCAATGACTTTACAGTACATTCCAGGTTCCTCCAAAACGAAGTTCTGGTTCCTTGATGGTCAGCTGGTGCTACTTAGTAGATCTCAACCCTCCCCCCTTTTCAGGCTCCATCCTCTGGGAGTCTCTAGTTCTGGGCAAGGGGGGGGGGTTCTGAGGTACTGGGTCGTTTTAGGCTGAGGTGGAGGAGAGTGTAAGGAGGTAGAGGACAACCTCAAGCCGGTTCCTCGCGTTCCAGTATGGGCTTCCGGTGTCCCGGCAGCGGGAAGGTGAACCTCCTCTTTGTGCCCTCGCTCCACTTTGGGGAGGAGGAAGGGGAGTGGGCAGCCCAGCGAGATGGGGGTCGGCGGTTGGCCGGGCGGGCTGGACGCAGGAAGCAGGAGTCCAGGGGTGGAGCCACCGGAGAGCGAGGCAGGTCCTGCCAAGGACAAGGAGCTGTTTAATGAGAGAAGAGAGCAGCGAGGTGTCTGTAGCTGCTCACCGCCGAAAAAAACAGGACCTAAACAGATTCTTCATACTGAGGGAACAGCTAAATGTCTGTCAGAGACAATTTATGACATCTTGACAAACGTTTGGTTGCAGAAGCTTTGAAACAGCTTCTTTAATGTAGCTAGAATCCTCTTCCACCTTTCTGCTGGTAGTTTTCACACTTTTCCACTGCATACAAGGTGTTACAAGGTTTTAATGAGATTTAAGACAGAGCTAATTCCTGGTCGTTTTTAAACTGACAATTTTTGTGCTCTTCTTTTGTGTGTGTGTTTTGTACTTACAACTGCATTTTTTAATCATGATAAAACATCTCTCACTAAAACACTTCAGTAATTTGTTGATTTACGTCCTTTCATACTGTTAAAACATCCCATGCTAGCAGCAGCAAACTGGTCCCACAGCCTGAGACAACCTCCGCCATGTTTTCCTGCAGGTGCATTTTTCTTTACACCATAGGCTTCATATAATCACCTTTAAACAAACCAATGCACCACAATCTCAGGCAGCTTTGCTTTGATTTTGTCAGTCAATAAATGTCTATCTAAGAAATATTTGATCTTCTTCATGGTCGGTTTATGCATAGAGTTCAGGCTGAAACCACCAATCCAAATTATGCAACACCAGCTTTGATGCTCCTGCAGCCTTTGGGATTGTATGTGTTTTCTTTTTTTGGGGGGGAGACGGGCTTTTTAGAAGAACAAATCAGCCAGTTAATGCAACGAGACAATCTAAGCTGGTTATTTCAGGTCATGTAAACACTGACAGGCACAGGTAGGTCTTGTTTTCTGATAACTGCTTTTATTTAACTTAAATCCTTCTTAATATATAAAGTTGGATAATTTGCATTTCTTTTTAAAAATAATTTAAATTCTATACTTGCATTTCAAATATGCCAATACTCATGACTAAGTATTTTGTATCATATAAGTATTTGTAACATCTTTTCTTTCGAAAAGCATGATTTTAATTTGTGGGGTGCTAATTTTCAGGTGTATTTAGGTAATGTAATCAAGCTTTTATTACTTTAATGGTCATTTGTTAACATCAGCTGGAATTTAATTTGCTGCATCACAGCTTTGACAGAGAGGCTTCTACGCAATAACGAGGTTGATAAAAATGCCATAAAATTCTTGGCTAAACTTAAAAAATTCTATATTTTTGCATTTGACTGTTTACAGCTTTGTAAATCATCAAGTCTTCATCACTGAGCTGCATCTGAAAAGGTGCTGATTCAACATGAAGGTGGTTTCAGCTGTGTTTAGTGTGAGACCTTGTCAAAAGATTAGAAACAGATGTTTTGCCAATCCTTTATATTAAGACATGATGAAAATTGCAACAGCTGTGATGCAGCAGTATTTTCTTGAGTAGAAACTGAGTAAAGACATAAACTCAGCAGGATGCCTGCTATCAGATTTCTGCAGCAGAAAAGTGACAGGCACCTATGAAACCTGCTAAGTGCTCAAATAGGCTAGAAAAAAAGAAAATTACTGATGATTATGACATTTATGTGTGGCAGCACACCAAAAAGCCTTCTCCCCACCAAATCACACTGCCTAGAGGACCTAATTATCATCATGTTTAAAGAGACACATGCTTTAAACAATGAGCATGCCATTTGAAACATACAACTGAGGGGCAGAAAGCGGAGCTCATCTTGAAATCAGATGAGGAGGCACTTAACTTTGACAACCGACCAAAAACATGAACAGAAATTAATCAATATTCAGAGAGGATTTGTTAAAATGCAGAAGAAGGTGGGTCTCAAAAAGCAAAATTTTATCTCTTTTGACACAAAGAACATAAAAAGGTCCATCTAAGGATTCATATGCACACAGACTTCCCTTACCAGAAACACTGAGTTTTTTTTAGTGACATATGTGGATGTAACCATGCAATTGCTAATTGATATGAAAAATAGCGATCTGGTCAGTTTTAGAAATTAATATGATCAATGTGGACCAACCTAGTTTTTACTGTAAATTCCTGCTTAATGTGGCAGGTTGTAAATAATAACTCAAATATTTTACTTACTGAGCCCAGTGAACATAGCGTTAAGTTGCTGATTGTGTCGAATACAGAGATGTAAAATCATCATCAAGAACCAGGAAAGATCACGCTGAAAAATGTCCATATCTTAAAGCTTTGAACTACAAAATACTGTTTTATAATTAAGTCATTTCATTACTAAGTAGAGTACAGCTTCCCAACATGAAAATGTATGTTCATTAAAGACGTTTATTGTGCTTAAGTGCTCAACTTAGTGCTTAAGTGCCTGGAAAATGGAAAAACCTAGAAACCTTGAGTCTAATTTTTAAAGTAGTTACACCCTAATTTAATGATTACAATGGTAACATGCTGAATTTTTCATAGTCTTGTGCATCTGTCCCAGTCATGAAAAAAATAAGATAAATTGAGGAAAAGAGTGTGAAAAGAGGAGAAGAGCCCAGCCTCCAAGTGATGTCAGGGTATGAGCGAGTGATAGATCATGTCACTGGCCCAATTTGTAAATGGTTCGTCTCCAGACATTACATTGCAGCTAAAGGATGGGGAACATCAGAAAAGCAAAGCAACAATCTAGTTCTTCTAAAAATACGCAGCAGTCAGGCTGCTGCCGTGTGGGACGGATGAACTAGAGGACAAATAACTCAGACTGAAGGACAAACAGTGAGAGATGTGTTACACAACCTGTAGGAAGTCCTTTTTGACCGGTACAAAAACAAGTCACAAAGATGATGTGGACGAGCAATATCTCCAACAATAAATCAGCTTTTACAAAATAAAAGCTGATTGTTCACAGCAAAAATACAGGCGGCTCATTTAATGGGTGTCTTGTGGGTTATTACAAGATTTCCTTTGTGGTGCTAATTCATCCAGTTGTATAATTCCACAGGTCACGCACCATTAATGTCTACGAAAGTCAGTATAAACAAAGTGGGTTTGGAAAAAGCAAAGTGAACCACAATTGTGTACTTTGGCCTTAAAGGAAAAATCCCCTTTCAGACACTTGAACGTGGTAAAATTTAACTAGCAACACCATTTTAACCCCCATGAAGAACAAAACAAATGTAAGAAAACATCAAAAACCATTTGGATGGTTAAATGTTAACTGTTTATTGTCGCATTTTTCTATGTCTCTGAGAAAATGGCTGTTAAAGCTATTCGCTACCGATGTCATCCTGTCTGAAGATTTGTATATCAAGCTGGTGATATTAATGCCTTCAGCCTATTTGAAGTCCTTTTACCAGAGCCTGGCTTTATTAAAGTATGACCAAACCTGCCCACCATCAAGTGGCTTGGGGTTTAGTTAGCTCTGAAATACTGTTACCTGGTGAACAAAACATGGCCGGGAGTTTTATTCACCTGGTAATAAAACACTCAGCCTTGGTGACTGACTTTCCAGTTTAAGAATACATTTGCAATGAGTAAAATTTGGTTTGGGTACAACCTTTACCTAGGCCAGTCAATAGCAGCTGTAGCTCAGGAGGAAGAGCAGTTGTCTTCCAACCGAAAGGTAGGTGGATCAATTACAGGCTTCCACTGACTACATGTCGAAGTGTCCTTGGGCAACACACTTAACCTCACGTTGCCTCCTGATGTGTCTATCGGGGTGTGAATGTGATATATAGTTTAAAACGCTTTGAGGGATCAGACTGACTGGGAAAGCACTATATAAGTACAAGTTCATTTACCATTTACCTACTACTCCGTTGGTATAATTTGGTCCCATGACTGAACAGAAGAATGGTGTCAAGGCACGACTCTCATTTTGTAGCCCTGATTGGTTGTAGCTTTGTTCAGTTGGTTCCAGAGGCATGTTGGTGTGGATGTAACCACAGTAACTGCAGTTATGCTGCCATTTTTCCAAAGTTATATAGCAGCACATTTAGTAATTGGCAACAATGGCTTAAAGTAATAAAGCATCAGTTTTGTTTTATTTGTACTAAATTGAACTTAGTTGAGTTTTAGTTGAGAATTTCTAGAGGACCATTGTATCGTATCTGTGTTTCCATCACTGTTTAAAATGCCTATTGCAAGGGACACTTGAGAGGGTTGATTAAATTTAGTGAAATTTGAAGCCATAATTTTAAAATGAGAATATAAAAACAATTCACTCTCTGGAGATAATTATTATTATTATTAATTTTTCTATTTATTTGAAAATTTAAAATTGAGTCAAACAAAACAAAATCAGGTCTCCAACATGGAGAAAAAATAATTTACATGGTGAAATAAAAGCTTTTATGTTTGTTACGGTTTTATGTTTTTCTTCTAGCTTTATTCATTTTAACTGTGTAATTCTTAAACCTACAGCAGTTAATAGTTTATAACACTTAAAGAGAAATTCTTAGGCTATTCTTTAGGATAAACTGAAAAATGTATCGGAAGGGGGAGTTTTCCTTTAAGCATGCAAAATGTATAAGAACATTGAATCAATTTCCACAAGAAATCACTAACAACCAAGAGAGGTGAGAATGCATAGCAAGTGATGAGTGTCAGAAGTCATCTTCATCTGTTAAACTTAGGAGGACTTGTTAGAGTAAAAGTACATGGAAGGGGAAACTGCAAGAAGAAGAAAGAAAGCACTGAATGGACAAATAAGTAAGCATGTATTTGTATCACAAGAAAACATTACAGCCCATCCAGTTGCAGACATGGTGACATACAGAGGTGGACCTGATGGAAATGGTGTTAGAATAATTCACTTCAAACAGATAACAAACAACCTGTGAATGTGTCAGAGTTGATTTCTTTGTGTCATGTCCACTGGTACACAATTTGATGCAAATATTAAAATCCAACCCAACCAGTAATCAAGACACAATCGGATGAGTCACATGAGTTGGTAGGACCATGCCACTGCTTTTGCATAATTTATCAATTAATAGTGACTGTCACACCATAATCAAGCACAGAGAGCAGGAGCTGGCTCAATTTTTTTTAACTTTGCTAACACTGTGATCATAAGTTAGGGCCACACAGTTCAGTCCTACGAGGGCTGCAGTCCGTAGGTTTTCAGTGTATCCCTGCTTCAACACACCTGACTTCAAATTCAGCAGATTCAGCAACCAATGAAGTTCTGCACAATGACTCCTTATATTGAGTCAGTTGTGTTCGAGAAGAGATACACAAACCATAAATATTGGAGTTATTAATATTTTAGTATCTGCACACGGCTGTACATTAGCCAGTTAACATATAAGCTCAGATGAGGCTAGTTAGCTAAATCCAGAGTTAGCTTCATAAAATAACTGTATGGTGGTTTGAAACAATATTGAACATTGCAAATGATGGTCAATGACGTTTTTAAAACATTTTTGAGCTGTGGATTTTTTCCCAATGTCTTACTTAGTTTTACATATAACCACTCGAAAATTTCCTTTATTTCTTTCAACTGTGACAGGCAAGAGTGTCCATTATTTACTATTCATGATTTTGCCTACTATTGCTTGTTTGCCAAATTTTGATTTTCTCGAAATCCTTTAAAATGATCAGGCCTGTATATGTTTTTTTTTTTTTTTCTTTACAGTGGATTAAAATTACTTCCAATGTCCTGCCAATAGACCCACAAAACAAACAAACAAAAAATTAAATTGCGTCAAAATTTGTTTCGTAACCACAACTGGATATGCTAGCTACTAGTAACCAAGCTAACACTTGCTGGCTACTTGGCTAACAAATTTCCTGCAATAAAAAAAATAATTAGTCAACTATCAGTTAACACAAGGAGTCTCTACTTTTTAATGAACAATACATTTTTTTGAATGCCACGCCACGCAGGTCGAAACAAAACCGTGGCGCAGCTGTAACGTTCCACACACGCACCCGGTATAAAGGAGGTGTTGCACCTGCCCCTGAAATGATATTTTGTATCACGTAACATAACTGCAGCCGACCGAGCTGCAGGTTCTATGTCAGAGCCGGTTATCTTGACAATGCGTCACAACAAAATAGTCCACTTAGACACTTATTCCACTTGTAAAAAACCTACAATTTTAACAGTAAAAAAAACATTAGTGTCTTAATAATTGATTTAATATTTAGTTCTTTCAGTCACCATGGTAAAAGCAGGATAATGCCCTTCGAGGTGTCCATTATCAGAAATGAATGGACTTCGCAGAAGCAACTGTCCGACGCGCCGCCTCCGCGTTGTCCATTAATTTACCCCTCCTTCATACCAGGTGCGTGTGCGGCATGTTACGGCTGCACCACAGTTATGTTCCGACCTGCGTGGCGCATCCTTCTATACCGGGAGCGTGTCAGGTGTGGAGCGGCCACGAGTGCAGTCCACCTAGCACAGGGGTGTCAAACTCCGGTCCTCAAGGGCCGGTATCATGCATGTTTTCATTGTTTCCCTGATTGACACCCATGACTTAGCAGGATCATGAAATAACAGGAGGGAAGAATCTTGTGATTCTCCACTTCCAGGATAAACGTCTTGTTGTGTATGATGAAAAAACAAAAAAACAAAAAAAACACTGAGACCCCCTGACCAGTTAAACACGTAATGTTCACATGGTTCAACAGCAAGGAACATTTGAGAGGGTTGAATAAATATAGTGAAATTTGAAGCCATAATTTTAAAATGAGAATATAAAAATGATTGGAGATTTTTTTATTTTATGAAAATTTTATATAGTTTATAAAACTTAAAGAGAAATTCTTAGGCTATTCTTTAGGATGAACTGAAACATGCATCTGAAGGGGGGTTTTCCTTAGGTAAAACAAAACATTGACTAAAATAGCCGCGAATAGCAGCGGAGCCTGCGGCACAGCCGTAACATGTCACACACGCAGCCAGTATAAAACAGGGGTTATGATAATGGACACCTCGTCGGGCATTATTCCATACATATCTGATTGGCCTCGATTGGAATAAATTTTTAATCTGATTGAGAGGGGTGGTTAAAACTTTTCCATGATCCGATCAACTGGGGTTAATAACTGTATGCACTCATTCTGACCGTTTGTGGTTATGCTCTTTCTGCACGCTTTAACCACATGGTGCTTAGGTGACATGATGAGGAAGAAAAGAGTTGAAAATGGTGGCAGCAAAACAAAACAGACTGTGGCAGACACATTTTTTTTCAGAAACTCAAATTAATGATTGTTGAGGGTGTCTACGCTCAGAAGACTCCAAACAAGTTCTTCGAGCAGATATTTAGTTAAATATGATAATATCTTTCCATCATGTAAACACACAACTGATCGGATCACTATATCCGATTTGTAGGCACAGTAGCAAAGCCTAGAGCAGTGGTTCCCAATCTGGGGTCCGGAACCCCCCTAAGGGGGTCCTCCAAAGAGTACAGGAGGCCCTGAGGCTTTGACCATTCACAACTATTGTGATTAATGTCCACACATTGTCCCTGTTTTAATAAAATAAAAACAAATAAATAAGGCTATATGTTGTTATTTAATTTTGGCTTTATTGAAGGACAGGACTCAGCCAGAATACATTATTTATGATGAGAATCTCACTTTTGAAAGCATAAAACCAAGCATGGTTTCAGAACGGGGTGGTCAGGGGGTCCATGGCTTTGTAGTGTTTGCATGAAGGGGGTCTCCAAGAAAAATAGGTTGGGAACCACTGGCAGGGTACACTGCAAACCTTCACACAAATGGACCGCATAAGCTATTTTTACTTTTTATTTTTAAATGATTTGATTTTCCCTAATTAGACATTCTTTGAATGGAGACATTTTAATAATTAGACATGAATGTCTAATTATTAGTAATTAGACATGAATGTTAGGACATTTTTAATGATCCTAACCAAAAACATAGTGTCTATTTCCATCTTTTATAAAAAGTCTATATAAAGCTTTGGCATCACCAACTGTTAGCGGTGGACAAAAAACTCATTAATTTCCCTTTCTCTCATAAATTTATAAATTTGGTGTCATCAAAAAGTAAAATTCTCACAAGTTTCAGCTCTCTGATGCAACTGATTTTACATCATACTTTACTTTCAAAAATTTTAATAATGTAAAAGTGTAAGACACTGCAATAACAGATAATATATGTGATTGATGGTTGACAACATGAAAAACCACTAGCATGGTCCTTTAGAAGATTATCAGATGATCCATCTAAAATACAAAGCATGCATGCATCAACACGAAGAAACAGATATATGGCCGTCACAAGTTTTGACACCAAGTCGAAGGCTGACCTGTGAAGCATGCATTAATGAAGAGGAGGGATGAGGAGGAGTTCTGCAGGGGGTGAGGTGAAAGCTCCATGTGGTTAGTAAACCAACCGCCGGCCATAGAGGAAGAGGAGGAGGAAGGAAGAGGAACTTACATCATGGAGACAAGCAGAGTTAGAGTCCCCAAGGAGTTGTTAGTATGACAGTGTGGTTCTGGATCAGAGCACAGCGAACAGGAAGGAGGAAAGAGAGATAAAGTCCAAAGGGGAGAAGAAAGGGTAGGGGGGATATAAAGTGGGAAATGTTAACTGGTAAAATCGAGCAAAGGGTAAAAGGAGATACATGACAAGATTGGTATACTGAAGGCAGAAATAGAGTGGCTGCTTTGATCCTGCGAACCACACAGAAAGCAGTTAATACCCATTCACTTCAGACCTGGAAAAAACCCAATGGGAAGCTAATCCCCATGTAGATACCCCACAGGGTTGTCAGGGAGTATCAGATCTGGTCATCAGAATAAAAGGCTACAAAAACACTTGAATATGATTACTAAATTTCTCTTCTTTCTTTCTGAGTGTTTTTTGAAAAGAGAAAATTAACACAACTTATTTGTTCAGAATTAAGTCAAAGCTTCTAAATTTCGGTCACAAAATCTTATATAGGTGAGAAAATCAGTGTTTGGACTGTTACAAATTACTGTTTCCTTCAGTTTTACATGTACATTTGTAAGGAAAATGCATTTGTGGGATGAGCAGCAGAGTTGAATAGTGGGTTGACCCATGACAAATGTTTTTATTCTCTGGCAATGCCAAACAACTTATTCTGCTTTTGCCTCTTGTTGTGAGCTTCTGCTACCCCAGGTGCCCGATTAACAGCACCTGTGAACATAGACCCTGCTGTAGTGGCCAGTTCTGGTTGTAAGGTCAAAATGTGACTAAAACATGGAGAACACTATGCTGATTGCTACAGCGATAAGGTAACAGCTTTTGGTGGAGGTAGTGTAACCATGTGGGGCAGCATCTCTGTCACTAGAAAAACAAGGCTTGTTATAATAGATCCTGCATCCAGTGGCAGCCTCATACCTCCACAGTCTGGAACCAAACTCTATCCTCCAATTTGACAACGTCCCACCCACAAAGTGTGGTTTATCAGAGACTACCTTCAGAATTTAGAAGTAGAGGAGGGAATGGCCTACCTGCAGTGCTAACCTCAACCCCTTGACCACTTATGCTTGGGCATGCTGTTTGTGTGAGAGTGACCAACACAACCACAATGGCTAACTTGTGTCAAACGCTGGTTGAAGAATGGGACTCCATCCTATAGCAGTAAAATGGTAAATGGACTTGTACTTAAGTAGCGCTTTTCCAGTCAGCTTGACCACTCAAAGCGCTTTACACTACATACGTATGCGACCAAGCTGGTAACAGACATGCGGAGGAGGTTCCAGATTATTGTAGCTATATATGGTTCTTCTAAAATGCCACTGAGATCCTGTTTCTTAAAGGAATACATAGTTAAATCACCAGACTTCAATCATCCAATCCAAGAAAAGACAAAAACAAGAGTTATTAGTGGAGTAAGCTTTTTGGCATTGACAGAAAAGACTTGGAGCATTTTTCATGGGTGCAACCCACATACTCAACTCTGCTGCTCATTGCACAAATGCATTTTCCTTACAAATGTGGCTCTATTTAAAAAGGGAGTTGTACAGGCTTTCAAGCGTTATTAGATCTACTGTAAAGAAGCATTGTTACAACAAAGCAGTTATCCACCAAACACAAATTTTCTTAGCTTTTGTGTTTATTTTTTTTATATAAAGATGACAACTTTTTCTGTTAAAGCTACAAGCTCCTCTATATTTTTACCCTGCACATCAATAAAAATGAGCTGAAATCTCGATTTAAGTATATTAACCAGCACATGTGAGCTTTTACTGCTTAGTGTAGGTAAACATGTTTTAAATATGGGATCTGACTGGGTTACATCTCAACGCAGCATGGCCTACTTTTTTTTAAGTTTTACTTTGTCTATGGTAAATTAAACATGACTGCAGGTACTTTGATTATTTTCCTTTCAAAGATGACCAAAAACATAGTTTTCCCATGCGTCATTTATTTTCCCACAGGTCAGCTGAATGGGTGAAATAGTGCATTATACTAACCAAAGTGCCAACTTCAATGAAAAAAGTTGGCGCTTTCTTTACCTCACTTCAAAAACTTGCACCATTTAAAACTGTGCTGAAACATTTCATTGGACTGTACTGATGTATATAAATTATGTAAATCTAACTGCAATCCTATAAAACTCAGGTCACTAATTCACTCGTCTGGTAATTAGACACATACATTTGATTTCAGATGGATTTCAGTGGCAGTTAGCACAGAGAAAAAGTGTCGACATTACAGCAGTAGAAGGAAGCTCAGAGTTGCAGAGAAAGGTTAAATATTATAACATTACCATTGCATCAGTCAGTGCTTTCGAGCTGAGAAAAGAAAGCACGAACATTTTAGTGCATTATAACCCGTATATCTGTATTATGATTAAATTTAGATGCCTCAAAGTTTGTCTTCAACCTTTTTAAGGGAAATCCAAGGCAATGCCATTAATATCACTTTGTCATAAAACATGGGCCCCAGATCAAATGAATGACGAAACGATGAATCCAGTGAGTCTGTATATTTACCTCCATACATCCAGACTGTCCTCTGTCTGAGTCGGCCTGCCTGCTGTTGTCTCTGCTGTGGGTGCTCTGTCCTCCTGCCTGCAGCTTCCTCTCCTCTCTAAAGTTCTGCTCCTGCAGCTTCTTATTGAGGATGCGGGCTGCGTTATCAGTCAGTGTGTATCCAGGAGGGGCAGACAGATCCTGCCGTATGCTCACTACCTCTGGGTTTTTCTCATCCTGCGTCTCCACTATCAGCTGCACAGGGCTGGGCGAGCGTCCGCGGACTGTCCGCAGACATTCTTGGACATTCCTGGGGTCCATGGGGAGAGCCCCGTGAGCCGGGCTGGGCTCTGTGGTGGAAGGTGGCGTGGGGCGAGAGCGACTGGGGGACTTATTGAACTTCTGCAGGGAGTCGTATGCCACTGGCGTGTGATCGATGATGTTGAAGAGGCTGGAGAGTCCGTCGTTGATGGTAGTGTGGACGGGGCTGTCGCGGGTGGTGGTGGAGCGGGCCCATGCCGACTCGTTGTTGCCCTTCTGAGGCGTGGTGGGGGTTGGAGCGCGGATGTTATTGGGTAGTTCGGTCTTATTGGATGTGGACAGTTTGCGCTGAAGCTTAGGAGAGCCGTACTTTGGAGAGCAACAAGGTCGCTCAAACTTGCTCTGGACCACTGGGGAATACTGAACCTTCCTCAAGCTGCGTGATGGGGATGAGATGGGTGTGCTGCCACCTTTGGGGGTGAGGCAGCGATGGGGGCTGCTGGTCAGGTTCCGCAACAGGTCTGTCTGTAGGCCTACACTGATGGTCTGGGTTGTTTGAGTGCCTCGTGTGGTGAATCCGTTGGTCTGGCAGGCGGTGTCGCGGACCACAGGGCCTGGCGGCGAGCGAATGGCATTCCTGACAGAGATGGCCACTTCCTTCATATCATCACTCAAGTTTCTGGAGAGTTGAAGCTCCAGAGAGGATGCATAGCTCACTGTAGGGCAGATTGGAGACTGACTAGGAGAAGCCCTTAGTGCCCCACCTTCCATTATACAGGGCCACCTTGGATTGCTGAACACCTCATCTGGCCCACTTGCTCCCAACCCAGCCTCTACTCCACTTCTGGCTTTGGTCCCCTGAGCATACAAGTAGTCCGGGTCTTGGGCAGTAGTGCACTCAGCTGCTCCTGATTTGGTGGGACTGTGTAGGATGTGAACCCCATAGTGCTCCACTCCTACCCCTGCTGCTCCAGCTTCTGCCCCATTGCCCCTGAGTGGGGACTTCTGGCAGTGCTCTGGGCTGCTCAGGGTGCTGGTGGTCAGGGTGGCGCTGGTGGTGAGGAACCAGGATGCTGGCTGGAATGGATCAGGACCGGGCTCCCCTTCCCTGACCTCAGTAGGTTTGTCTGTCCATACTTCCCGGACCGGACATGGACCAGAGGGTGATGATGGGAATTCCCAGCCCTTACTGTTGAACTCCTCGATGTACTTGAGGTCATCTGGAGAAAGAGGAGGGGTGACATCATCTTGGCCTTGATCACCATGGCGCGTCTTGTCAGGAAGGAACGGCGAACTGTCCATCAGCCGTTGGAAGTCACTCATGGAGCACACAGACTTGGCTCTGGAGATGAAGCAAACACACACAAAACGCTGAATTCAACAGGGACCAAAAAATCAAAACAAACAGATTATAGTCTCATTTATATTCCCCCTGCAGAGAGGAAAAAATCCTAAATGTGCTTTTTAAAAAAAAATGCTTTTAAATATGTTAAATCTGTCTAAATTATTTATCAGCATAGTGATCTAGGATCTCTTTCTTGCCATACAAGAAAGCTCCAAAGAAAAAAACACCAGAAGTCCCCATGCCACTTCATGTAACAGTTAACAGAACCAACAGTCAATCTCCCAAGAGACCAGTGTGTACGAAGAGCCTATATAATCTACAAAAAATCAGACTAGTTCTCTGTTAAAATTATTGTTAACATCTGTTAAAATGCAGCTTTATGATCTTGGTTTGACTTAAATTTTTCTGAAGGGGTTACCTGAGCAGACTCCCACCCCCCTTCATCTCCTCCTCTGGGTAATCGGGAGCACCTTCCCACTCTGAAATCTCATTCAGAGCCTGAAACACAGCAGATGCAGCGATTCAGTGGAAAATTAGGCAGTTACCAGGAATATACTGTAAATAATTTATTTGAAATTAGCCACACAGAAAAGAGTCATGCACACAAACACTATCTGAGTATTCATCTTGTTTTGGATAAGTGAAACATAAAGGCAAAATTTGACATGTAATAGATTTTGAGTCTTTTGAGTTTTACGTACTTTTAAACAAAACCCCTTGAAGTCTTTTAGTTTTTTTCAGGATTTAACATCAGTTAATTTGGAAATAATAAGCTGGGTATATACCAAACTAACCATGAGAAAGGAATACATTTTTCATGTTAAATAGAAACATAGTGAAGAAGGTCTAAAAATTTGTTTTTTTAAATGATAATTTGCACTTAGATTAATTTTCATTAAGTAGTTTCTTCCACTTTAGCAATTATTGCTTAATTTATCCCAACAGTGAAAACACTTTTTTTTTGCTTTGTTGGGTGGTTTGATCCAAGTCTGCAACAATTAATTATTACCTATTGGCAAATTAAACAAAATAGAAAAACAATAGGTGCTTAATTTGTTCAAAGTGATTTGTGCCACTGGTCACCAAGTTAAGCTATCCCACAGTTAAATTTACCGATAAAATTAGCACTAAGAAGCAACAGAATAGCACATCCACACAGAATATTGGCTGTCTCTTTAAATCCATATTCTGTGGTTCTTTCTGTCAGCCACTGTTCTCTTTTAGAAAGTTGGGTGAGCAGCAGCAGCGGCAGCTCACTGGATTAAAGCTACAAACATTGACTCAGCCATTTAGAATGCGGCTTTAACCAGAAGCTTTAGAGGCATGGCAGAAGAAACCGCCCATTCCATCTAAAGCTTGAAACAACTGGTGCTGCTGTAGTGGCAGCCTGTTGCAGTAGCTCTTGGGGCTTTGCTAATGTATGTCTACATGTTCTATCATTTGTTGGCACTTGGGTGCAGTATCAGAAATATGTGGAACAATCAGAGCTGTGTGCTGTTCTTGGTTGTGTTGGCGCTCTGGTTGGTGGTTTAGCTTTGCTCTGCTGTGGAAAAGACAGAAGTCACAGGGAATTTGGCGCCAATGCATTCATAGTAGTCTCTGGAAATTTTAACCATGATCCTCTCTCTGCTAAACCTCCAACTTTCCAACAGCTTGTTTTTATTCATTTTATTTTATCATAACTGCAACAATAAACTTTAGTTTCCCTTCAGGGATTAATGCTTTATAATCTAATTCTATATGATTCTATATGATTTTATATGATTCTATAAGGGGTATAATGTAAGACCCCTCACACAGCTGATTAAAGTGATGTGCTTTACCTCTTTCATACAGGGGAACCTCTTCTCACTCTCCAGTCTGGAGGGCAGAGGGACCTCCAGACCACTGAGGGGGTCCAGAGACAGTGCATCCAGGAAAAGGTTTTCCATTGGGCCTTTCAGCCTCATTGCAGCCCCCTGGTCCTCCAGCATGGCCTCAGAGTCAGAGTGGGAGCGTGTAGGAAGCAGTGGTGCAGGAGTGGATGTACAGGGAGATCGAGGGGCATGAGGTGATCGTGGGGCATTGCACGGACTGCCCTGAGGGGACACCCCTCTGTGTGCCAAGCTGCCATCTTTGGCATCAGCGCCCTCACCTCTCCTGGTGTTCAGCTCCCTCTGCATCTGAATGATTATTCACACACAAACACATACAGAAGATGCATATTAAGTCAGTTAAAGATGGAAATACTGTTTCTCTCTCTCTTGGACATCAGTTGAGCACAGCAGATATTTTATACTAATTTTTTATGTCAAATATATGACAGGTGTGTTTATAATTCATAAACCAAATGTACTAGCCTCATTCATTTAATATTGGATACGCATCTATGATTTAATGCAGTGCCCTAAGGGGTCAAAAGACTCTATCCTGCTTGTACTGGTCCATGCAGAGGATTATATCAGGAGGCTCGCTGGCATAAAATCTATGTCAAATTAAATATGCCAAATATGCAACATCTCAGAGATGGAGGCAGATGATTCACTGTGGGGAACCCTGAGGAAGATAGACGAAAGGAAAAGTAGATATATCTATGATTTATGATTTTTATACTGCTTTTAGGTACTCTTTATGAGGTCATATTAAGTTATTAAGTTAGTTGTAAAATTTTCCATGATATTACAGGCAAAACTCCATTAAAAGAAAACTAAAAGACAGTTTTAATGGTGGTTCATTTTAAAAAGTTGAAAATATTCAGGAAATATTCTTGTTTGTCTCCATCTGTGGGAAGTGAGAGTAACTATAAAAACACTGCTAAAGCATACTGCATGTTATGTAAAAAAATGCATGTATGTCATCCCTGTTGATCTCTAATTATTGACTGGAATCCCATTTTTGTTGTTAAATGTAGCTTCACAAACATTTCAAGGATGTTTTCCTGTTTTTCCAATTTATTCTCCACTATCTGCTTTGGCATAGTTTGTCTTTATGGCTGCTCACATCCTTTTGCAAAACAGAATAGACAGACTTTCTACTATGGGATGTAGATATTTGTGATAAATTATGTTTTAAAAAAAAGAAGCCCATAGTTTCCAAAATAATAACAATAAAAATAGATTTAAGAAAAAGAAAAAAAACCTAAAACAATAATAATACTGGTACTTTTAATGTCATTATGTTGTGGAAATTCAGTGCAGATATTCCATGAAAAAAACAGAAAAATGCGAAAACTTGCATTTGTTATTATATCTACATCTAAAAACATTAGTTAGTTCTTTAGCATTTTTAGCCATGTTTTAGGAGCCATTGTGGAAGGTCCAGAGAGCCATTTGCTGCTACGGAGCTGCAGGTTGCAGACCAATCAAACTGTTTGACGTCAGTATTACTTATGGTCACCGCATCTGGGAATTAATCTAGGAATGTCACCAAAGATAGTTAAATAAAAAATGAGCTATACTGAAAGAAAAAAAAACAAAAAACTAGTTGAATCAGTACTGTGCAAAGTCATTTAGCAAAAGCAGAAAAAAAATGCTGATCTGACTTTTTATAAGCGGAAATGATGTGAATCTACTGAACAGCTAAATAAGCTTAACACAAACCATAAAAAACCTCCAACTTCAACTCAGCTGGCTGTAGTGTTGTATTTACTGCACAGCTATGACAGTAGTTACCAGCAACTGCTTACTGGAACATGACATTGAATTCTTCCTTTAAATGTAGAGGAGTAAATGCTTAACTTCAGCTCAGTTTACTTCTTTTTCTCTTTACAGCTTCAGACCAGATATTTGCTAGTTTTTGCCATTCTTATGCAATTAGTTTCAACAAAAGTGTATGAATTTTAAAAAAGGTACTTAGGTTAGAACACCCTTTAAATGACTTTTTAGTTAAATAATTAGGATTATTAAAAAATTTTATAAATGAGACAAGAGTTTCTTGAAATTACTTATATTATGTAACAAAAACTATTTTTTACAGTAAAAAATGGACATAGTTCCTAATTACCTTATTTACATGTTAAATTATGAATGCATGCATTTTAATACTCTATTTAGCATTTCAATGAACAATTTCTGCCCTTAGTCTGCACTGACCTAACCATGAATCGAACTTTCTAAAACAGTTTATAAAACCAGGTACACTGACAGCAGCAGGTTCAAAGCAGGAGAGGATGTTTGCACATATATCATACACCCATCAGACTCCAAGATTAAGACTAATCTTAATATTTTAAATATATTAATAAAGATAAGTTCATTTAAAGTTAAAGTGGCACATTTAACATAATAATTGTTTTTGTTTCTTGTTTTTCTAGAAGTTGAGAAAGCAAATAAGTGTCCAGTAAAACGTTTTTGGGGTTTTAAATTATGCTTTTGGTCTGAACAGGCCTTATTAAGACATTATATTTTATACCCATTTATTTCCATTGCTTGTCTGAATAGCTTCATTATTTTCTGCAACATCGACAAATAATGCGTTTCTGCTTCCTGTCTTGCATCTTATCATTCGGTGGTGAATCAGCAGAATAATTTTTTTCTTTCGCTCCCTGATCTGGAAAACATGATCTGCCTTCAGGTTGTATTCATGCTCCTGCTTTATATGACAAGTCGCTCACACCTGCCTCCACATCCTGCCACTGCGGTCAGAAAACTAACAAGAAGCAAAACTGCGAATTGTCAAGTTAAATTACAGAAATGACATTAATGACTCAGTTATGATCTGTATTTATGGGAATATTCTACAAGCTGCTCATATTTCCCCATGTTTTACACTACACCTTAAGCCCTAAGCTTACAGTCAGTTTCTGATAAAGATAATATATGACTAATTTTGACAGTCTTCCTTGTAAAAGATGTTTGCAGCCTCAGTGAGACTTCCCTACTTAAAGTTCATTAAAAAAAAAGCAAAAAACTCTCTTTGCTGTCATCTTTGTTGAAGCATAACTGTCATTAAGATTATAATTAAATAAATATTCTGGTGATTTAAACTAAAACATTTTCCCTAATGTGTTTAGACCTTAACCAGGATTATTTCATTATACTTCCCATTTCTTTTTAATCAGTTGGAAAGGAAATGTGTGTATAAAAAACATGACAGAGCTATTTTGGAAGAAGTGTCTAATTTGTCCTTTCACTGCTTCTGTAGTAACTTTGTAGTGTAACTTAAAAGAAGGTCAACTCTGTAAACTGTCAGTCTATTATAATAAAAAAGCAACAATTGTACAGTTAAAATATACAGCTATAAAATTTTTGGGAGATTATATTGGATTTTTGATCATCTTGAATGTTACACACTTCTAGTGTGTAATTTAGCTGAGGTCATGTTGGGTTTCACAGCCAAAAGCAATCTGAGGACATAATGGTCATCAGTACTCACTTGTCATTCAAAGTGGTGCCGCCCACTAACTGTGTTAGTCAAAATGAATAAATATTCACCCCCTACACAGCTGTCATGAAGATAAAAGTAACTAAAACACTGGAAAGAATTTCTGCTGTAAATTTGGGGAGTTTTATTTAAGGGGTCCCTGGCAATTAGTTTAATTTTGAAGCCAGGCTCATGGACATCTGAGAAATGTAAATTTTTGAGTCTTTGCATTGGCTTCACAGTCGATTTAGTAGTAGTTCAGAAACTTTTTTGTCCCATGTTACTTTTCTCAGTAGACGATATAAGTGTCTCGTCACAGAATTAGAAACGGACAAAATTGCTGAAAAATGGAGGTTTAACCTATATAAGATTCAACATGAGAATAGAGCCACTTCAGGTTGGCTGTGATGTTCCCTTGGCTTTGGCCGTGGCTATGCTTTCCCCTTCTGAAGCCAACAACATGTCTTTGTATTAAGAAATGGTTTTCAAGACACATAACCAGTTATTTAATTGAGAGAGGGGATTTATTGATGAATTTGAGGGAAAATGTAATATTATCTTGTTTCTTTTTTAGAAAGGTGACTTAGGGGTTAATAAGTTAAAGTTCATTCTCAACCTGTGAAAAACTCGACACACAGTCCCAACGTTTTCCTTCCTTCTAGTTCTCTGCTTTAATTTTATAACTACTCCTTGCGTCTCTCTCTCCGTCCCCCCTCGTCTCACCCTGTCCATCTTGCGATGGAGTTCCCTCATGCTGCTGTCCCACTCTTGTCGCTCTCGGTCCAAGCGCTCCAGGAGCTCCGCCCTCTCACGGCCCCACCTCTTCTCGCCGTGCTGCAGCTTCCAGCGGAGGTCCAGTGACGTGTTGTGGCTTTCAGCCAGCAGGCGCCGATGCTCCTCACGCTCCTGCTTCAAGGCCCACTCTGGGTCTCCGGCTAGTTTATCTTCACCTCCCTGCGCTTTGCCTCGAACCTTCCCTTGTGTCCCCTCCTCCACCTGGCCAAACAATAAAAATCACAATTAAATCATATTAAACTATGACATGAAACAAAAAGAAAAGCAGAGTCTGTGGGAAATCTTTGAAGCAAACTTCTATAAGCATTTACATTTTGTTTAACTTTACAAAATTTTTGCACAGGCAAAAAGTCCAGATGTTTGCTTTTTAAAAACCTGTAACTATCTTTAAGTTAAATAAAATGAAAGAAAGATGTGTTGCAAAGCCTGAGAATGAAATAATAATCCGATATTATTTAGGAATTCATGCTTTTGGTGTCTGGCTGCACAACCAGGACAACAGAAAGCTGTAATGAGGCTTCTCATGAGGATTATGTAATTTACATCACACAGGCTGCACAAACTGAGAAATGCATCTAAATCCTGACAAACAACTGACAATCTGAATGTAATCAAGGAGAAAGTTTCCTATAAAATGACGTCTTCTTCCCATTGATCTTGAATCATCTTTTTAATCCTCATAGTTGGATTCAAGACCTGACACATCCGTGGATTAGTTTCTTCCAAAACCCCTGCTTTTGTTGTTTCCAGGTGCAGTTTAGCCTCAAAATATTTCTCATTAAACAATATCAGACTTAATTTATATGAGAAGGGATTCACTTCTTAAAACATTTCATAAAATTATATTTCCATTCTGATCAATCAGACATTTAGAGGAGTCCACTTACTCAAGTGACGTCCTCTGCATCAGCAGCATGGTTTTATGTGTAAAACAGACAGAAAATCTGCCTGCAACAGCAGAAAATGCAAATACAACAGCTGCGAAAGCAGCAGCAAAAATAAATAAATAAACAAAGAAATCTGAAATTATTCCTTCTGGTCCTGGAGACTGTAATTTACTTATGTAAAGCTGAGTAATCTGTATTGATGCTCCTCAAACCTTTTTTATTTTATTTTTGTAAACCCTCTTCTTCAAATGTTTTTGGGGAAATAGTTGCCTTTTTTCCTGAAAGTTGAAAGAAGAGGGGTAGAACATACAGCAAAGGGCCACAGGCCGATTTCTGTACGTGGACCGGCTGCTTTGAGAAGCTTCAGTCAAAAGCTTTTCCATAAAACACCAGAACTTAGTGAACTTTTAAATGCCCAAATTAATGCCTGTGAACAGGAAAGTCTACTAACCTTGTTAATTAACCAATAAATTGACTAAATCAAAGAAAATCCTGCAATTACATTACTGCACGAAGTAAAGCAGGTATAACTTTTCTATATTTTTATCATTTTACCCCTTTCTCATATGATAGTAATGTGTAGGAGAATATGTGTCAAAATACACCTACTAATGTGACTCAAGCAAATCCTAAACTTGTTTATGTTAAAAAATCCTTCTTGCCATCCTCAGCTGGCTGCATGTGATGTACCCAACAAGCCCTGAGCACAGCAGGCCTTTCAAAATGCACATGGAAACATATGAAGCCAAGTCTCATTTTTCTTTTTGCGGAACAGGCAAAAAAAACTGTAAAAACACACTGTGTGCATCTCAGTGTATCATATTGCAGAAGGTAAAATCATGACACCTGGCCTGCAGTGGATTATTCCAGACATATTTTTTAGATTTTACCGTTTTTAAACTTAAATGTATTTAGGATGTGAGGATTTGGGAGGATGATGATGACATACCGAGTATGTATTTGCATATCAAGATGGATGCATTTTATAATCTGGAAAATATGAACAATAAATGTTAAGGTAGAGCAACAAATTCTCCTCCAGCAACAAAATAATAAAATCAGCCAAAGCAGACTACACAAATGACAGACAAGGTTTTGTTTCAAAACAAACCATGAAAACGTGTGAATGAGCCAATAATCAAACATCCCACTGATTGCTGTAATTTTCCAAAAGTCACAGTTGGGACAGTTTGTTCTAAATCATACCTGGAGCAGCACCTCTGATGTCACATATAGAAATAAATGTGTAAAAATTAGTGATTTATAAAATTAACATGGATGCAAAACTTAAAAATCATAATAGATGAAAAGAGATAAAGATCAGACAGCAGTCAGTAATGGATTCAGTTTTATGCATTACATTACATAAATCTATAGAATATACACCTGCGACAGTCTTGGATACAAGAACAGTCAAACAAAAGGTTGAAATTTGGGAAATAAATGGCCACTTTCATGTCCATTCACTTATTTTTCATCAGAAAAATGACTTGAGATCATCTCAGTGATTCTTAGAGATCAATGCACTGCAAACTGAGAAAACACGTGCAGAAGCATGTAAAATGTAAAAGTGCTAATTGAATCTTGGCGCTATCCTTTAGAGCTCTACGTCTTCAAGACCTTCAGGATGTTTCTGATTTGTTTAAGCTGTACTTGATCTCAGATCCTTGGGTCATCTGACCAGGTTGGTGGTTGTTCCTCACATCAAATTCAAAAGCAGGGGGCTAAAATGATTTTTATATTTTATTGATCCCAGCTGCTATACGACAAGAAGCAGGCCACATCCCGCATCACCCATTCACCTGGACGCTCCCCATCACCTTGTGTGTGCCCCCTTCTAACCTGGTGCATCACCTCATTCCCC
>JBAMHW010000008.1:23900983-23917247 GCA_037177495.1 Rhadinocentrus ornatus
CCTCTTTCTGTAAAGTCCTCTGAGACAACTTTGTTGTGATATAGGGCTATACAAATAAACTTGATTTGATTTGATCCTGGATGAGCCGCCATTGAAAACCCAACCATAACATGTTTGCTGTTTGAATGTCTTTTCTTATACTGTTTGTTGGTCTCTCAGGGCAACCGTAAGCACAGCTGGTCTGGCTCGGTTCAAAAATGGAAATGTGCAAAAAATTCTAGATAAAACAAACAAGAAATAACAGGATTTGTTGAGAATAGGAAGCACTGTTACCTGGTTAATCTAAGACAGAACCAGGTGAACTGTCTCCAGCTGTTTCACCAGTGGTGGGGAACTCTGCTCCTTGAGGGCCGCAATCCTGCAAGTTTTCCACGTCCTCCTGCTCCAACACACCTGATTCAAATCAAATGGATCCAACAACCTATCAAGTTCTGCACGGTGACTCATTAATTTGAATCAGGTGTGTAAGAGCAGGGACACATAGAAAACTTGTAGGACGAGGGCCAAGGTAGCTGACCACTGTTTTACACAAGGCTGTTTATCACATTACTGCACGGACATGACGGCGGTATTCATCTTCTGTTTACAGGGAAAAGAAATGAGTGCAACACAAAAGTGCTGTTGTTGTTTTACAGCTGAACGAAGGCTGCTTTGGTGAATTTAAATTTCAAACTGCACACTGGCACGAGAAGGAGAGCATGCATTGAGGATTCAACAGCTCACAGAAATCTTCAAAGCTGCAGAACAATGAGAACAAGGTTACTTCTATTCTGCAGACTTGAGTTTTGTAACCTTCTGAGAGGCTTTGATCCCTCAACATAATGGTAAGAACCGATGTACAGTGCTGGAGCTGTGTGAGGACCAAATCAAGGCCTTCCTAAAAGAGGAAAAAAGAATGAGCTTACATAACTCTCATCTAGGAATGCTTGTCTTGTATGTATCAAGCTTTCAAACTGAGTAATTTAACAATAAATATAACAGGTACACTAAGACCAAAAAGGAGCATGTGTGACGGCCCCACCACCACTTTTCTTGTGGCTGTGTTGTAGGTGCCGTCTGGTGATCAGTGGCATGAGCCACACCTGGGCCTGGTGGCTCTGCCTCGCATTTAAGAGCTTACCCAGTCTGAACTCTGGCTGGGGGATCACCTGGGTTTTGTGCATGTTTGGTTTGGTTCGGTTTGATATGCATTGTGTTTTTATATACATCCAATATTAGCATAGCATATTAGTTCTCGCTGCAGCCCTCAGCGACCTCTGCTCTGTGGAAGGATTGAACCATGTAAGAGCCTCACAGATTAAAGCACGAGAGTTAAAAAGATAATCTTCCTCCTATAACTCAAACCTCTTAATTGGTTCCAAAAGCTGCATTTATATATATATATATCTCAATCAATCAGATAAAGCTTAGAAGTAACTCTGCTTTGACACTGTGAGCTTCAGATTTGATTTCCCAACATAGCGGTCGAATCAGAACATACTTTGTGTCCTCTAGCTGGTTACAAGAGTTATTTTTTCTTTACACATCGATGGCTACCAGGCTTGATTGTCAAGGCAATTCTTAAGGGAAAAGGAAATCTAGACGGAAAATCAGACACAGCAGACAACGAGGCTCACACTGCCAAGTCTACAAAACACTCTCATCAAATGAGCATGGATTCAATCCCTCCAGGCCACACAGTTGTATCATTTCTAATATTTGTTTTCTGTCATTGCAGACTTGGATCATATAGTCGCCTGTCAATTTCGAATACAAAGCAAAGTGACAGGGTTGAATCTTGTTTACTGCCAGGGTTAGAGGGTTGGATTTGACAATTATAGCACATCTGCAACAAAACTGAAGAAAAAAAGCACTGGGTGTCGCTTTAAAGCAAAAATGCTGCCCTAAATAAAAGGAGACAAAAAAAAAAGTGAAACTAATTTAAAGATCTTCAAGCAGCTTGAAGATCTTTTATTTTTTCCCCCCGTTTTTAAACTGTGCACCTGAAACTTGCTGAAACTTGGGTCCAATAAAACCCTACCCCATCCTGGTGTTTACCTGTTCACACAGATAAGGTTACACCAGATTTTTATCTTTAAATTTAAAATTATGTTACAAGCCCACAAAGGGGTATCAGAAAGGACTGTTAGAAGTTGACTACTGCTTTTGTCTAGAAATTGTTAAGAAATTCTCTGCAGCTCTAGCTAAAACTGTGCTAGCAGCTAGTTTGCTACTTGGCCAGAGACAAAATCTATTTATTTCTTTTTTCTTTTTTCTTCCTTTCCTTTTTTTCATAATGGTAACAAATGTTTTGCTTATGCTCTGAATATCTTTATTTTGCAACTATGCTATGCTGACTGTGCCTTCAATTTTATAAATGAAAAGATGAATTGAAACTTCAAGCTAATTTTATTAGCTTTATTAAGGAGGATATGCATGAAGCATCACTGCAACAAAAATCACACAAGAAATCAGCAGTGTTGTCAGTCACATGAAACATGATAATGAAGGATGTTTAAATAACTAAGTATGTGTTACACAGTTGCTCTTTACGTCTATATTAGTTTTAGCTAAGAACTATATGCCTTTCAATTGCTGGGACAGGCCCCACGACCCAGAATTGGACTATGCGGAATAGAAAAAGATGATGATCATTATGATTATGCCTTTTTTGTTTTATGGTTAAATTAGTTAACAAGGCAGTGAATAACGGGGGTGTAGTGCTATCTGTTGAAGTAGGGGAACACACCTACCTGGTGCATGCACCTGATTATACCCGATTGTGTTGCTTCTTATGTTATGCAAATACTGTGTCAGTGGTGGCAAGTTTACATAAACTTAGGACATAAAGTAACAAGACATGTGATGGTCAATTATTTTGCTCCTTTAATAATAACAACAGATGTTGTTATACATTGTTGGAAAGCCTAATCAGTCACTTTAACAGCCAGTTAGTTAGTTGCTTTTATGAAGTGAGCAACACAGATAAACATGTGAAAAGTGCCCCCCCAAAATGCCCAAATCTCCTGCAATACTCTCTTGTTGGTACTTTAAAAAAAAAAGAAGATATTTAATATGTTTGAGACAAAGTCTGACCTTTGCAAAAAGGGGAGTTTATCATACATATTAGATGAGAAATTAAGAAATTAATGGACTGCCAGTTAAGCCATAAATGTACAAGGACATATGGAAAAACAAACAAAAAAAAAAAAAAACCCAAAAAACAGGTGTGGTACCTAAACTTCTTTCATCTTGGAATAGCCATAGTTATTGAGGGCAATTTCTTTTTATAATACTGTGATAAATAGAGAAGTGGGTGATGTGCCTAACGTTTCACAATGCAATCTTTGGGGAAAAATTATGATCAGCTATTTTAATTTTAATTTCCAACAGATCAGTAAGTTCTCTGGAAGAAAATCATGCCGCTTAAAGTCAAGGCTAAAGGCTGAGGATGTCCACAAGCTAAGATCAAATGATTGCCCAATAACAGATTTAAGTATTATTATAATGATATCAATATATTTCTTTTATTGTAAATTTTGATATATTGATATATTGATATTGCCATTTACGTTAGCAAACAGCTGCTAATTTGGACGTCCAGCATTTTTGGATGTCAATCTAAACGTTTTGTTTAGAGAGACAAAAAGAACTGTTAACACTATTAATGCAGCTCATTCATTCTTTTAAAAAGACTATACACACACTTAGATGTGGCTGATCTAAGGGAAAAAAATTATTTCAGGTTTTAATTCTTGTTAGAATTTTTTTTCTTTTAATGAGCAGGATTATTCCGCAAACCCCAAAAGATAATGAAAAAATTATTATGAAAACTTCTAAGAGATTTTTTTAGAGGACGAACTTGAGGGAAAAACTCCACCAAGAGGTTTTAACTATTTAACTATCAAACAATGCTTGATGCTAACACACACACACGCACACACACACACACACACACGCACACACACAAAATCATTAATCAGCAGCCTCCTTTTTTGCAATCATATCAGATGAAAAGCCACATCAGGAATATCAGACCAGCTGTAGCACTTCAGAGAGAAACACTCAGGCATATCCAACAAGGAGGCACAATTCTGAATTTATTAGCTTACACAATAACACAATACAATCCATAATGCCAAGCAAGTAATTATTAATTATTTTTATGGGAACTGTCCACCTTTTATTTTAAAAATTGAATTGTTAGGAGGTGATTATGAAATTATTTCTGTCGGTCAGATGTGACCTGGATTAAGACACAAATAGAGACTATTTAATTTTTTTTGCAGCTTAAATTGTCTAACCAAGAAAAGATCAAAGATTAAAAAGATGCTTTTCGCTTTTAAAATTTTTTGGGGGCCCTGAGAGGAATTTCATGCATGAAAGAAGCAACATGTTTACTGTCATCTTTCTGCTTACTGAAAGCACCCCGTGCTTCCTGTACCAGATTGTGTCCTGTCCCTTTAAAAGTGTATGCTGAGACGCCATCTGTACCTGAGCAACCTGGCCCTTCATCTCTGCCCACTTGACCTCCCAGGTGGCTTTGTCATTGGCGTACAATTGCTGCAGTTGGCATCGCCGAGTCTCTTCCTCCCGCAGCTCTTCACGAAACTCCTCCAGCAGCATCCTCACGGCCTGCAGCACTTGGCGGTTCTCACTAAACTGAGAAGCCAGAAAAAAAAGCACACACAAATGAAACATCAGGCCTAAACACTGGAAGTTGTGAAGGGAATGTGTCTTATTTTAAAATGATGCACATGCAGCTGGGTGTAAAAAATTGTTTTTAATAATTTAAAAATGATAATGTTAAATGCTAAATTGAGTTTAAAATCATGAGTTTAGAGCCACTAAAGGGAAACTATCCCACCTACATCATTAATGCTATTTATATACACTTTTTATATACTTATTTATATACACATTATATACACTTAAGTGAAGAGGATTCCTCCCTCACATATCTGATTTCCTGTGTAAATTCTTTCCAAGTCTTTGGAAACTCTGAATGATTTCTTTACAGAATAACATAACGTCTCACTCTGGCTGCAGGACGTATCTGCTTTACTGTAGTAGCTGATGCTGATAGGACACGTGTTTAAACAGGAAAACTGCTCACACAAAGTAATGTCGGATCAGTATTCAAACTATGTTTATGATGTGGGGGGAATAAAATCTAAACATATGACAAAGTAGAGCACTTAGGGCTGCTTAATAATGCATCCAATACAAAATGCTTACACACAGTCTTTACTTTAATTGATGGGTAAAGTGATGGACTGAGGTAGCGCAGACCTCAACACATGCTGTGTTTGGATGGAAACAATAAAAAACACAGCTTCTTTAAACTTTGCATATAACCAGGTCTTCGTGTGTTTTAATCTCAAGATGAAGCAAAAAACTGAGTGTGCTGAAAATAATTACCACCTCTAACTAGTTAAGTGGGTCAAAATCTGCATACTGTGCCAAACAGCTTTAATGAATGGCTGCCAAACTGGTGTTCAATGAAAAAAGGATGGGAAAATAATGAAGGGTACAACTACAGTACACCAGTGTTTAAAAAAATACTCACAGTAACTTTCTTTCTTCTTCATATATCTGAAGTGGGTTTTTTTTCCCTGTAATTTCACATTTCTAAGGTCATTAAAATTTAACTATATTTCATTTTTTACTAATTATGTCTTTGATGTGTACTTTAAATCTATAGGTAATCTTGCATCAGTGTGGATAAATATAACAATGGAGTTCCACAGGGTTGTGTTCTTGGGCTTCTTTTAATTAACATCCATGTGCTTCACTTGCCCGTATAATAGAAAGAAAAGAAGAAATAATAGATTATCAAGGTTACATGGACATAATTATATTTCCATGGGATTACAATCTCTTACAACCAGCTATCAAGTCTGAGGGACTCAAGGTTAGGTAATTATCTTTGGAGCAAACGAACAATCTTGAAAAATGTGTGTACAATTCCAGGCTGTAAACACAAGTCAAGCCAAAACTGGATGTCATTATTTACCCACACCTGAATCTTCACAGCCTTACCAAGTCAGAAACTAAGTCATCTTAATCCCCTGAAGAATATTTGAAGGATTAAAGAGTGATTCAGAAAAGCGTGTCCATGCATTACGTTCTGTAGACTTGATTAATGTAACAAACATCAATCAGACAGCTGAAGATAATTCAGGATGAGTCTTCATTAAAACCAGAAAACTGGATCATATCACATCTGTTCAAGGTCTGTTGGTTTATAAAGCGGTAAATGGTTTAGTGCAAAAATATATTTCAAATCTTTGGGTAAAAGATACTTTTTTCCATCCAGGAAGTAAACACTGAGAGGCTGCTTTCAGTGTTAATGCATCACATTTGTGGACTCAGAACTCAGAGACTCAGCTCTGCTGCAACTATTGAGTCCTCCAAATCAAATCTTCAGACTTTCCTGTTTATCCCTGCTTTACTTTTATTCAAACTAAAGGACATTAACAAATAACTTTGAATGCAATCTATTTTACACTTTTTTTCCAACTTTTCTTTATTGTGGACTTTTGTTACATCATGTTTTAGTACATTAATCGTAACTCCTAATGACTTTGAATAATCTTGTTGAATTATTATATTTGGTACTATTTGTCATGTTGGCATCTGTAGCCCAACAGAGCGCCGCCAGCATTCAATTCAATTCAATTCAATTCAATTCAATTCAATTCAATTCAATTCAATTCAATTCAATTCAGTTCAGTTCAGTTCAGTTCAGTTCAATTCAATTCAATTCAATTCTTCAAATATTTAAAAGATCTGAATCTAAAACTGGGTTTGTATGATGCATGGAGGAAAAGCTTTTTTTTTGGCAGGTAACCTGAACCCATTGGGTTTTATTTAAAGTATTCTGCATTATTTATGCTTAAACTAATAACTAAAAAAATTAGGTGTTTGTTTCATTAGATGACCAGTTAGTGGAATAAATTGTTTAAATTACAAAAAGTATTTCTTCTCCCTGAAGGTTTCTAGATGCCAACACAACCAGAAAAACTCAAATCTGTTTCTAGATTTGCAGCCAAATGTTTTGTAACTCAGCTTTTTAAAGTGTAAGCTGCTCAAGCCACCAGCAAAGTAGCTGTAAATGGTCGTGTACCTGTCTTTGATGCTGCAGGTGTCGTTCAGGTGAGGATAGAGGTATGGTGGGTCCGATGTCGGAGGCGTCTCCTTGAGTTTGTGAAAAACATAGTCTGTCGTCTTGGTCCGGCTCCCCCTCTGCCTGCTCTGTTATCACTCTCAGTTCTGGGAAGCCCTCCAGCTTCTCAAACTGGAACAGATGATCCAGCCATTAAACATTAGGTTTTATTTCATGCACTTTTCATATCTACACATTTTGTCTCGTGTCTGGTGTAAGGGAGCTTTTCCAAAAATGCACTGGGAAGGAGGCAGAAAAACCATAGTGGATGAGCAGGTTAACAGTTTCTGCTATTTAATATGTTACTTAAACAAAACCTAACTCAAAGTTAAGCTGTGCAGAAGCATTGGACACAAATACATAAGCCTTGAAGCAGTCTGTGGCCTTTCTGTGCACAAACTTATAACAAGTACAGAAATATTTCTGCAGCTGTTGTTACTCTGGATTAAAATGCTTTGTGATGTTTGAGTCATTAAGCTTTGATGTATTTATTAATATAAAGTAAATGAAAATACAGCGGCAGATCAATAAAGAGTTGAACTACACACATTGGCTGGAGCACAGTTGTATGAATTTGACTTATGAATGTACAGATTGTAGAGACAAAGATTTATCATCCTTTTTGTGGTCTGGTTACATCCAAGTACTTCTCCAATCATATTTAAAGCTGGTTTAATTACATGCAGGTAATTGCTGTGCAGAGCAACAGAGGCAAAACACATCAAAATGAAACTCAAAACCTTTAGAAAACCATCTGCTGTCATATCATGACCATTTAATAGAGATCAGGAAGTCTTGGATCACATATCCCTTGCACCTTACCAGGATATCTTTTGGCCACTGAAAGCCCAGAAATATTGAACATTGATGTTTCGAATCAAACCATCCTTGAAATAACATATCAGTGGCCAACTTTAGAAGTCATCACTGTGACTTGTACACCAGAAAAAGTCGGCCCTCTCTGCCAATAAAACAAGCTTGGAGCTCATTCTGTAGTTTATATACATAATAAATACATTATTTCTCATCACCAACGAGTTTATTATTAGAGCTACAAAATAAATCAACAGTTTTCTCCTTTCTGATTTAATCGAGCAAACTGCTGCAACACTTAAGTCTGATTACTTGATTTCTTTGTTTTTGCTTGAGCAAGTTTGCATTTGTCCAATATTTTTGTGCTGCAATATGATTTCATGGTCTTTTAAACAATTCTACCATCATCATCTTTTATGTCCAGTTGTAAAATTTGGACTTTTTTTTTTTTTTAACTGCTGTAAAACGACAACTTTGCATAAATAAAGTTTTCCCAAATGAAAGCGAACTTGTTCATGGCCCTTTATGATTAACTGTGCATATTTAACATTTCGGATTTGCTTCACAATGGTCTTTATCCCCAGAAAACTGCAATGATGAACAAAGCCAAGTGAACTGCAAACTTCAATAAAAACAGTGCAAACGGCTTTAAAAAGTAATTACACATCCCAACATGACTAAACCTTTGCAGACTAATCAGGAACAAGTGTCAAATAAGCTCTCTTGTTCTCACCTGTATTATAAAAGTGGGAGGAATTGTTTTATTTTATCATGTGAGAGCAAGAAATTTTACTTTACAAAAGGTTCTCTGAGGTTGTGTGTGATAAACTCCAACAAGGTATGTTTAGGCTCCTCACTGCTGCACCATCTGTAAGCACAAATTAGATTTCACGACAGGACACCGAGTGAATGAACTGATGAGTCATGATACAGAAATTTAATTGAGTTGAAACTACTGTACAGACTCATATTAAATCATTCAGCCCAAGAGAAAAAGAAAAGCCGGTAAAATAAATAATTGCTTTCAATGCTGTTAGTCGCTGCTGCTGATTTATATTGTGCCCTAAAGCAAAGCAGCTACAGACAATACAAGAAAAGAGGTCCAAAACAGCTGAGATAAGGACTGTAATTACAGGAACTAAACCTCCCTCAACAAAAAATACAAGGTAAGAGTTCACAGAGGAGGCCAAACAGGGCTGGGATCTCTGGGGATCATCTAAATATCTGAGAGGAACAAAACAAAACATGAATCTCCTAAATTACAAGTATCAACCAGAAGTCTGAGAGGATAACAAGAAAAAAGAAGAGCAAACTACAACAAACTGAGTCGCTACCATCAGTCCTGCAGGTACTCGAGTCCCCGTGGGATGTAAAGACCTCAAAGACTGGAAACAGCTTAAAATGAGACACTTGTTTGTTTCCACTCGCATCTATTCATTCTTGTTGACAGACTCAAATCACAGCCTGACATGCTGCTAAGAAATGTGCTATGGTGTGTGTTTGCAATGTTCGAGGTATAACAACATGTGCTTTGTCTTCCATTAATGAATCAAAGACATCATAATCACATCCTGGAGATGACCATCCTGCATATACAGCAATGTTAAAGCCACAACACACATTGTTCTGATAACGTGGATCTCGTCATTCCATCATCATCATATAAAAACATGAATACTTTAAAAACTTCAGTATGTGAGTAAATAACAGAAAGGAACATTGGAGGAAACACACAACTTCAATGTGTTTTCAGAATTTAGCCTCTAAAAAAAAATAAAAAATTGAATCTGACTCACCTCCGGATGCACCATCTTGTCTCCTGAGTCATCTTTGCAGCCAAGCCTCCAGTGCATCAGGATCCCCCTGAGCTTCATGTAGAAGATGATGGTGTTACGTCTGAAGAGGCGGACTTCTTGTTGAAGCATGGCTCTCTCCTGAGCCCAGGACACCTCATGACTCTGAAGGCCCTGAAGCTCCAAACCTTCACGCTGCCCCTCCAGACGCAAACGCTCCTCTTCCTGCTGCAGAAGGAAAAAGATGATTTGCATGCTTGATTCATTCATTCACAGCTGTCATATTCCAGTGTTTTAATAGGGTTTCTATGGCTTTGAGTGGTAAACGGAGACAATCATTCCTCATTTTCAGGTATTCTCTGCATAACTTTTAAGAAATGGTTTAATATTTTTAAAGAAATTAAAATAAAATAACACCAATAGTCATTTTTTAGTAAAACAAACAAACAAAAAAAAAAACAAAGAAAATGTCGGAAACTTGGGTTTAAAATTTAGCTGTCACGCTAACATGGCAACTGCAATAAGGTACGAGGCCACTGCAGTGGTTAGACATTTCAAGTAACACAAATCTGTTTATATATAAAATGCTTTTTTTTCTCCCCTAGAAATTTATCATGTGTTTGGGGATGTTTTCAGCTTGTTTTTCCTTATTTCCTGCCCATGTTCTGAACCCAAGGACCACATAAAAAGGTAATTGGTCACATTAAAAAAGTAGAAGTTGAAACATAAAAATATGTGAGATACAAAGACAAAATTTAAAAAAATTATTTAATCACCTCTTCAATTCATAATTAATCTACAGTGACTGACAGCTTGTAGTCCAAACAATTCCCCTTATTTTTCTAAAACTTTCATTATGTAATCTTGGAAAAATCATGGTAACTTCAGTGAAGCGAGACTGACATGTTGTAAGAGCAACACTGCATCTGTGAGACTGAAAGCAGCACATTTTAGTCTTAGTCTAAAACCAAGGACAGATTAGAATATCAACTTTCTTCCAACTTCAGTGTGATGCATTGTTAAAATGATGCTAAACTTCACAAAGATTCAGTAGCAAAGCAACTGATGCAAGATACTGTTGGTCTCTTTATTAAACTGCACCGTCATTCAGTACCTGAGGCTGTGTACCGACGGCTTCCCGCTCCTCCGCTGTTGCTCTCGTCCTTCGTTCGTGATCCAGACGAAGCTGGACATCAGAAGCAGGTGTTTCCCGGAGCTAAACCCACAACAGCACAACAAACACTTAATTAACTAGCTCTTTGAATATATTGTCACATACTGATTTTTTCTTTTTTGCCTTATTTAAAGTCTCAAAATCAATCTGGCATTTGTGGGTGAGATAGATCTACTTGATTAGATTTGCTTTTGTTGATATCCACTGCAAAACAAAGAAAATCACTGGGGATTTGGATAAAAAAATCTTAAATTAGAGCACACACACACACACACACACACACACACACACACAGACAACTATTACAATTGCTGCAGAATTCTGAGTGAGTTCACTACATCGTTATTCAGAAAGATCAAAGCTTAATGTTCACTTCAAAATTCAACAGAACCTTGTCAGCAACTTTTTCTGAGATACCAATTACCACTACTTTTGGTTTAACAGAACTGTAAAAAAGAAAAAGAAAAAAAGTAGCATAATAACACTGTCATCTTATAAAAGCAGTAATATAAAGATAGAGACGGTGCAGGAGTTGCAGTACTCTGAGCAGTCAAACTAGTTTTTATCACCAAAACAGATCTTTGTAACAGAGATCTCTTTTGGTGATAAAAAAAAAAAAAAACAGTTGTAGGGATGGGCCGATACCGATACTAGCATCGGAAATACTTGCTGATCCTACCAAAAGTAAGGGGATCGGTATCGGCGAGTATTTCTGTCTAAACACCATCCGATACCATGGAAACGGAATCATAATTTCCTGCCCAACACAATCACACACAGACACAGGAAGTTACACAGCCGTGCGTGACTGTTGTTTTGAATTGGTAGGCAGAGAAGCAGCTGCATGTGAGTCACTGTTGCGCTAACATTTAATCCTGCTAGCAAAACATGCCTCATAAGCAGGGCTGAAGTTTCCAGAGGAGACATGAATGCTGCCAGATTTACCACCAGCGACTTCATAAAGTATTTTGGTTGAAATCACGTGAAGGAGCACGGGTTTGTTGCTTTAAAGGAAATGTGCAACGAACCGCAGCAATAAACGTTGACAATAAAGCCAGACAGCCACTGAAATAACAGACATTGTTCTGTCAGATTAGCATACATAGTCAGATTAGCATACGCCTAGTGCAAACTGACGATTGCACCTCACCCTAACCCGCATGCGCATTAACGTAATGTATGCTACTCTGATAAGTATGCTAAACTGACAGAACAGACGTCTTACAATTTATTGTCCTGGATTTACAGCCCCAGTTCTTTGTTAAAAACGTTCACTGTACATCTAATTTCGAGATAGTTTTTAAAAGAAATTCTTTGATCCAAGTTTATTTACTCAATAATTAAAACATCATGGATTTCACATGTTAATTAAACATGAATTATATAAATAAATATTAAGGTTGGCAAAAATAACGCATTAACAGCAGTAACTAATTTATGTCATTAATTGCGATAATTTTTTTGACTGAAATTAAAGCTCCTTCTTCCCCCACACTTGTCCCGGTGAGAGGGTTCAACACTCACACTCTCTCATTTAAAGTAAAAAAAAAAAAAATATTTTTCTGCAGTTCTGTACTAATATGCCTTCTCCTCGTCCGCTTCTACTCCTCCTCTCTCTCCTGTTGTTCCGTAACCGGCTGTCGGTGATCAGCTAATCGGCTTCTCTGGTGCTAGCGTCTTTCTTGTTGCGCTTGTTTATTATTCATCTGAGAAGGAGGAAATTAGCGGTTTGTGGTTCATCTTATATTAAACCCAAAGTATTGTTATTGGACGCACTAGCAATAGCAAAAATGTATCAGTCTCATGTCAATCAGATCCATGACACTGTCATGTGAAGCTGAAGAATGAAATAGAATTTATAGACCTAGTAATAAAATTACACAGGTATCGGATCCGTACTCTGTATCGGCAGATCCCTAAACCCAAGGTATCGGAATCGGTATCGGACAGAAAAAAATGGCATCGGAACATTCCTATCTTTGTTAACATCAATAATGTGTAATTATATTAAAATACACCAAAATATCCATCTCACAAACCAAATACAGCAGCTGCAACAGGTGCTTGTGAGGTTTGCTTTACAGCGTGTGAAAATGCTCGTAGGGAAATGAAATGCTCATGTTTATGGTTTTTGAATGTGATGATTCCTCTTCACATTTAGGCAAATCCATAAAACCATCACTGCCTTTCTTTCCAATACCTCAAAGTCCAAAAAGTGCAGAAGTTTTTTTTCTTTAATGTGATTTCTGTTCTCTGTCGGCCGGGACTACTGAACTGTCCAACAGTAAGTTGAGCCGTTCAGTTTGTGCTGACCCCCGATCCCTCGCTGTCAGCCCAATGTCAAATGCAAATCACACATGGCGACAGCGCAGAGCTAATCCTGCCACATCTGAGCTGCTTTCCCCATTCATTCATTTCACCTCACAGATTATGCTGTGGCAGAAGGCACGGGGACAAAAAGAAATCCACAGAAATGTACTATAACTGTGGCTGTAGTAGTTGTGTCACATCACTACTGCCAGTACTCTGCATTACATAAGAGCTGGCAACATCTTATGAGCACAAGCATGAAGCAGCGATTATGAATCAATGTCCTTCAACTCTGTGGTCGCTTTATTAAACAGCCATTAATAGATTCAACATATGACTTGAAGAAGTGCAAATTTATTTTCTTTTGGCACATCCGTGTGCAGACTGCAATCAATTTCATATGCATTAAATATGCGGTCGAGTCATGAAAGCATAGCTGGTAGTGATGAAGCAGTGAAAAAGGACATCACCTCTGGCACTGTGTGCAAACTCAGCTCTAATGCACTGAATGACCACTAAATCCTCATGAGTCAGTATTCAAAATATCTGCACATGGCTGCTGCTTCATGCTGTTTAAAGGGCAACAAACCACCACCAGCAGGCAAATTTCTTACTAGAACATAAAACATGCGAGTAACTTTGGTGCGCTACCTGAACAAAATGTTATCTTTATTAAGTGAAATACCATCCATTTCTTCCTCAGTTAATAAATAAAACTCAAAGTGTAAAAGGGTGTATGTCACACACTTTAAAACTGATAAGAGAATGTAAAACCAAAAGGAGAATAAAATAAATCATAATAACCAAACAAACATTAGTAGCTGTGGGAGTTGATTTCAGTGTGGAAGTAGAGAGAGTGAATGAAGTGAAATTGTGTTTATCATAAAGTGATCATGGCTGGAGTGTCAAAAGACATGCTGGACTAAGTGGCCTTCTGATAAGAGCATTATTGATCTTGTATAGAATAAAATCCAGCCAAATCAAGTAAGTAGTGAACTTTGCTCAGAAACTCCTCAAAAACTTTGATTGAAACAGATTAAACCTTCTTGAGGAACTAAGATGCATTACTGTATATTATCTACTCTTCACTCTTTATATTTAATCTGCAACTATAAATGCTATCAAACAATTTACAGGTGAGCAACTTCAACAAACGCAACACCAAAAAACCAACTCCAGAATGCTGATTCTTGTCCAGTTCATGATGACCTCTGTATTATCATGGTTAAAGAAAGCATGTCGTGTTCAGATGAAGTTCATAATTCTTGTTTCAAGGGTTTATAGAATATGTTTACATTGTTTTGTCTTCCTATGTTTGAGGATGCATATAAATAGAAAATAAAATCTACAAAAAGGGACATTATTCTTTAATTTGATGTACTCATTTCTTAGATGTTCATTGAATAAACCATTTTTAGGTCTGTGAGAAACTGAGGATATTTAGAAATGCAGAAATGGCCTGGTATGAAAAAAATTAAGCCTCCGTCATTAAATGGTCCAGTAATAAAAGCCTACGCAAACCAAACTTACCAACACTAACAGGAATGTTGAATTTAAAAAGTGGTTGTGCCAGATTATTGCAAAACAACTTTGAAAAGGTACGATACTGATCACTAGACAAAAGGTCATCCAGCTATGTTTTAACGTGTTTTAAACTAACCTAAAATCATCCTCACTGTTTATTGATGCACAAAGATGCATTTTTGCCTCATATAGCAAACACGTGCAATGTAAAAATTATTATAATGCATCAGACAAGTTTAACATGATCTCAATTCCAGGTTTCAGGCCCTTAAAACATCTATAATGACAAATATTTGCGTATAAATAGACAGAATCTGTAGGCAAATTCTCAGAAACAGAAGTTTCTTCTTTTCATGCTCAGGCCAAGAAGCAAAATCATATGAATGCATTAGCTGAGATTCAATCTAAAAAACCATCAGCTACTGACTGAAAAGGATTTAAATCCATCTCATACAATGACTCATGTTGGTAAAGGAAGTCTTAAATACTTGATCTTCAATATTCAGAAATCTGCCAGCTACACTGGAGGGCAACAAATATTGGCTGCTCAGTCATTATGTAGAAGCTGATTGAACAAAAAGTTCCAGATTATGTATAAAATATGTGAAAACTAAACTATTTGCTGATGTCTTAAGTGATGTAATTGGACTTGATATCAGGAGAGGAAATGTTGGATTGGTGCATCCAATCCTGTGTTGGTATGTTTCAGTGTCATCCACTCATGCTGAGATTGACATGCTTCAGTTAGTTTTGGAGTTGTTCTTTTGGAGTTTCCATTGATCCTGCAAAACTGCATTTCACAGCTGCTCACCCAGAAAAAGCTTCAACACTCTTGTCTGAACCACATTTGGTTCTGAATCAGCCGACGTGGGAGCAATTAAAAGAAAACAGCGTCCATCTCAAAACATGTCCAGATGCATGCTTTAGACTTGGAATTACCCGTGGTGAAAGGGAGATGGAGGAGGATGGAGGCACTGACCTCTATTCTTAAAGCCAGGGGCCTGTGGTACCTAGTGAGTCCCGTGGATCCCCTGCTCTGGGCCTGGCCCCCACCCTGGCTCTGGGGCTCCACGCCTCGCTCCTGTCCTAGACGCCACTCCAGCTCATCCCTCTGAACGGACTGTGAGTGACGTGAAGAGGGAAGGCAGGGAGAACGGGTGATGGAAAGAGGGTGTAAGGGAGTGGGGTTGAGGGAGTGGGGTTGGTGGGTAACAGGTGCAGGATAAAGGGGTGCAAGTGGTGGTGGAGGTGTTGGGGGAGGGACATGTGTGAGGTGGATTTTGGACAAAAAAGACAGAAGACAACATACAGGGTGAGGGGACAAGAAAAGAAAGCGAGCGGGAGGAAAACAAAAAACAGAACAGAATATGGGTAAAGAATATAAGCGGGGGGGGGGGGGGTGGTGGGTACCAAGTGCCAGATCAAGGGGTGCACATGGTGGTGGAGGTGTTGGGGGAAGGACATGTATGAGGTGGATTTTGGACAAAAAAGAAAGAAGACAAA
>JBAMHW010000008.1:23917347-23934286 GCA_037177495.1 Rhadinocentrus ornatus
CCCCCCCCCCCCCCCCCCCCCCCCCCCCCCCCCCCCCCCCCCCCCCCCCCCCCCCACCCCCCCCCCCCCCCCCACCCTCCCCCCCCCCCCCCTCCTCCTGCCCCCCCCCCCATCAACTAACTGACTAAACGATGTGGAGACAAATGGACTAGAGTACGAAGAAAAGCGCAAAGAGAAAGACCAACTTAAAGATGACGGCGTATGAGAGAGATGAGAAGAGAACGAGAATGAGAATGAACAAAATCATGGGCTGAAACATCTGGCGGGAACACAAAGAGGAACAAAGAGAGGGAACCAGGGGGGAAAAGAATGCAAAACACTTGTTATGAAGCGCATGCAATGAGGGATACATGAGTCCAAACCAACAGCTGAGAGATACCACGGTAAAACTGCATAGCAAGAGCTAGCACGCTAAAAGGTTTTAACACACCCGTGCACAGCTGTGTGAGTACAAGGAGTACACTACAGTTGCATCTCGAGCCTTTATGATGCACACCATTTTCAGATCATTTAATTTAAAAAATATAAAGAAACTTGAGGCCTGACTTGGAGTTTCAAGAAGCAACATTTTAGCTACGTCTTAGCTATAACTGCTAAGTAACACTGAAATTAGCATAAAAGATAAAGTGTTCGCCAATGAGGAAAAAATTTATTTAATATAAATTTGGGATATTTTCTATAGATTCCCAGATAATTATGACTTAAAATTGCACCAATAACTTGTATGTGAGGCAGTTGTACCCCAATTTGATCAGGATTACTGAATATTATTATGGAATTTTAAGGATTGAGTTTAATATTTTTAGTGTCTCAAAGACCCACATGGTGTAACTTTAAAAGGTTTTATTTTTTAATCAAAAAACATACATTACAATTATGATATGAAAAAGAAAATAAGTCTGTTATTATATTATATGTTTATTACCAGATAAGACTAAATAAATGTATATTAGTAATTTTGACTATAACTGATTTGATCACAAGCTCCACATCAACAAATGACATTTATATAACTAAGTACATCTGATATAATTTAGCCTTTCCGTCTGTTTGCAAGATGAGAGGTAGCACGAGCAACACATTAAGCTGAATCACATTTTCTAAAATCTGCTCCAAAAACAAAGCATCTGTTATTTTAAAGGATGCTCTTTCTGAGTGCATATGATTTTTAATGCAAGATCGTTTATTATAAATGTGAGATCCATCTTTTTATCCATTTTCCATATTGGGGGGCATAAATCTGAGATGAAGAAGCAATGTTCCTAATTAACTATTTGCAGCAAATTATGTAATAATTTATAAATCAATAAACTAGACAAATGTAAGAAGATAATAAGAACGCATCTATTGATGTTCTGCTGGTGAATGCACTTCTTTGGTTACCTTCATTCTATTTCCATTATAAATTTACTGTACTGGATATTTATTGCTGCTTCATTGACCATTTAATTAAAAATAATAATAAACCACCAGCTGTTCTCCAAGGTTTATTGTTCTGAACAAACAGTAAACTGTTAGTGAGCAGTCAGTTGTAACTAAACCACCCAGCTTCACCCAGACTAACCAGTGAGTCCTACAGGCAAAAGCGTAAAGCAGAAAGACGTCATTGGATAAATTAAGCATGGAGGCAGCTTCAGTCTGTTATCGCTACAAAGCAGACTGAGTTGTTCAAGTAAGAAATGTTTGAAGAGCTGTTTGTTCTACTCTGTACATCAGTCTGGCTGATTAGAAAAGAAACACAAGATGTCTGCCTGATCATGCAACACAGAGATAATGAACCCTCTTTGGAAAAGTACACTGTATTTTGACATATTGACTTACACAAAGCTGTGGTAAAACAAGGACTGAAAGCACACCAGCCAGCAAGGTTCTTCCACAGGCAACTCACACGGTGCCATGCAACTCAGTTTTAGACACTTTTTGTGGTTTGTCTCTGAGGAAACACTGTGGTGCAACCAATCCTAAGTGTGTCTACAGTATGTATGTAATGATATGTTGTGGAAACAGCCACACCCTTCATGTGTCATAAAAATGATGGTGTTGCAGAACAATTCACAGCATCAAGAAAGTCAAGCCAAATGGAAGAAGCTGCTATAACTCATTTTTATTACTTACTACATTCACACCAAGCACCCTCCCTTGGCCCCGGCTGAGTGGAAGCAGGGCAGCTGCAGACAGTGAGTGGGGGGAAGCAGGCGGGCAGGGCTGCTGGCTATGAAATGTGCATGGAGATGCAGATGTAAAGGTGGCAGCAGCAACAGGAAGCGATGGTGGTCGCAGTGGGTCTGAGGAGGAGTGGCTGAGGTGCCAGTGTGGTAGAGCTGGGTGGCTTACAATGAAAGGATCTGATACTGAATGTCATCCTGTACCTACACTACAGGGGTGTGTTGGGTGGGGGGGTCTATCAGGTCTTTCAAATAATCTTTGTCTGAAGAATTGGGGTTCGGATCTTTTCAAGTATATCTAACCTGTTTCATGACACTCCAGATCCTGTTTTCTTTCCTTACTAAAGGTTGACGAGTTCAATACTTTAAGTGCACTTCTCAATAAATGAATAATCAGCATTGTAGTTATATATAAACAAATAAAAAAACAAACAAAAAAAACTTTTAAAGCTTGTCAGTAGGTTTTTGACACATCAATGGATTTAAACTTATCAGATATACATATAACCTCTCTTGAACCCAAAAGCCTTAAATGATAGAAGTAATCATATAATATTTGCTAAGCTGCATTCATGATAAAAATCTAAATCAAATTAAAGTAAGGTGATATCTTTGTACTGGAAAATACATTTCTTTGCGGTGCATAAAGAATTACTTTATTAGATACCTCCTCAGTTTGCAGTCTCAGAATGTCAAAGCTCAAATCTAAACCCAGTCTGACCAGAAACAGCAATTTAAGATTTGTCAAAGTCTCTAAAATCTAGTAGTCTCAACATCGATGGTTTAAAATTGTGGGAATTAATTCCTGAGCCATCATTTCGTGTAGGGCAGTGTTCATGTAAAGGCTCATTATCCTCATTTTACATGTGTAAAAATCTACACTGCCCACATACTTCCATGCACTCTTTACATTGGCATGGTTGTTAGGCAACACATCCACTAGAGGGCAGTGTAGAGTTCAGAGTTTACCTCTGAGCTCGCAAACACAACGGCTGTGGAGAAGATCATGATGATGTACATTCTCAAAAAGAGACACAGTGGTGATCTGGTCACATGTTTGCTTTACTACAACACTGTTCCCACGGTTTTCAGTGGTACTGCTCCATTTGCTAGGTCGGGCTACACATCTGCAAGCTCTCTGAAAATGAACCGGAATACGCACGTAAAGACAAATGTAATACATCTACTTGCATATGCACATTTAGCATAAATGCCTTTAAATGGTAAGACGTAGAGCATCAAACTTCATTACAAGCAGGACATACGTTGCTATTCTAAGTACTTGAAAAAGTAGTGATTCTAGGATTGAAAACATCAAAGCCACAGGTAAGATCAGGTTGCATATTAGCTTTGCTTAAATTTAAATATGTTTATGACCAGTTCAGTGTCACCTCGTTGGAATACTGTCATATAAGACTCTCCTTATTCTGCTTGCTAACTTTTGTTAATTCACACTGACCAGACAAATATGCAGTAGCACCAACCAGTGTTTTTTCATATAGCACTTTAACAGTGCTGTTATATCTTCATTGGCCGATTCTCCCTCATTCAGAGACAACTGTTTCAGCTCTGTGGCTGCCTCAGAGCTACATCCACTTTGTCAACCCATTCCACCTCAGTACCTTGCAAACAGGCTATTCTTGATATTTGAGTGCAGCAGTGCGTTCACAATGACAGTAAGAAGCCAGGTGGTTATCCTAAACTGGTAAAGGTATATCTTAATTTAATATTCTGCCACATTTCTTGATGTAGATTTGAAATATTACAACTTTCTGCATATATGAGAGGCAGAAGAAAAACTTGAAAAAATCCGAACCCATCCATCTGGATGTGTTTGCCCACAACTTAATGAGATTCCCATCAACAAGTACGGCTGTGCAGAGTGTGCTTAAGATGTGTGGCGTTACCACTGTCTCTAATTAGAGCTGATTTTTTTATTTGTTTATTTATTTTTTACACACACTGCCGACTTGAGCTCTCACTTAGTTTATTTTGGCTTTAAATGGTCCATTAAAGAGTGAATGCTTAGGGACATTTAATTCAAACCTAAATGGATTCTCACATTTACAAATGCACTGCTGGGTTTAACTCATGGCAAGCCACAATATATGTCCAGATTCTGGTGCTCTTTATTAAAAGTTCGAGTTTTTTTCTATCTGCTGTAGAGCCAATCTAATGAAATCATAATATAACATTCGCTATGATCATATGGACAAGAAAGTGAACTTCTTTTAAGATTAATGCTACTCTTTGCCGTGGTTGTCAGTAAGGTTTAAGTGATTTCTGTCACAGCTGAGAAAGAAGTCATGTCTTTTTTTGGCAAACCTAATGTAGCAAAAGAAGCCATTTTACAGTGCAGAGCTGGCAACAGAGAGCGTGTTAAACTCACCTGGAAGTCTGTCACCAGGTCTCTTCCAAAGGTGCCAATGGGAGAGTCGCGGGACATGGAGGTGACCGTGGACAAGAAGCTGTTTGACTCTGTCAGAGTTGGCATTGGTGACAGATCATCTGTTCTTTCTCTAAGGCCCTCCCCTATGTGGTCCAGTTTCTCCATGAATATGTTTAACTCAGTGCGGAACGCCTTCATGCGAGTGTTGATGGTGTCCAGGATTTGAGTGTCTGGTTTGGATCTAGATGCTGCACTGTCTTCAGAGCTCTCTCCTGTTGTCACAATCAGTCTTCCCTCGAAAACCAGACTGTCGGTGTCCGTGATGAGACGGTCCACTGACTTCCCGAGCCTGTCAGCCTCGCGCTTCACATTAGCGAAAGACTCCCGCTCTTCCCTCCTGCGATTAGCTAGCTCAGTGGCGCTGAGGTCGCTGCCGTCTGAAGGTTTGATGCTGCCTAACCCTGAGGTGGTTGCTGTTTTCTCAAATAAATCTTCAGAATCACTCTCCCCTCCAATAGGGCCCTCCCTCTTGGGCTGGAGGAGGAGAAGTCGCCCTGTCTCCTCATCCTCTGTGGCTTCCCGCCGGCCCGCATCACTTTCTGCATCGCTGTCTCGAGGGCTACTGGTGCGCAGGCCAAGGTGTGCAGCGAGGTCACAGCGTTGGACGTTGGACATAAGGACACGGTTCTCATACTGAAGCTTCATTACCTTTCCACTCAGCTCGTTTATCTGCATCCTGGCTGATTTAAGCTCCTCCATCATCATGCTGCTCCCATTCCCGTTTCCCCCATTGCCAGGTTTAAACAACCCCCCCTCGTTGCCTTCCTCCCCAACAGGCCCAGAGCAGCTGCTGGGGCCAAACTTGAAGCGATTGAGTTCAGATGTTAGCTGCCTGTTATGATCCTCAATCTCTGAGATGGAGCGTCGCAGCAGCTCAGCCTCCTCCTCAACAAACTGGAGATGGCGACGTAGCTCACTGGCCGACTCTAGCGCATCACCACCATACGGTGATGAGGGCATACTGGAGAACGGCTCCCGCCCAAAGCAGTCCCTTTCATACTGACTGCGGATATCTTCGTTTTCCGCCCTTAAACTGCGGTTTTCCACCTCTAGCTCAACAATCTTTCTTCCCAGAATGTTTGCTTCCTCCTCCACCAGCTTGAGACGCAATCGTAGTTCTGCCTCTCGTGTCGTATGGGGGCCGCCGCCAGAGCAATCCGTAAGAGGAAGAGGACTGTCGATGTCCCCGTAAACGGATTTGTACTTTTGTAACTCCTGTTCGAGTTCATCCTTTTCCCGACCAAGTTTTGCCATCTTCTTCCTCATCAGGCCTGACTCCTCTTTAGCAAACTGGAGCTGGCACCGGAGGTCTGCGCTGTCCTCCTACACGGGTAGGAACAGTGGGAATGACATTTATGGGATAGACCACAAGCAAAATATTACAGTATTTGTTTGTTATGATTAATTAATTGAAGTCACAAAACTACAACACATACTTCGTTCAGTTGTTTTTCTTTTAGCTTAAAAATTCTACTATTGTTTTTTAATAACTCACTTGTCACTGAATTTGAAAATTTAGAAGTGGTCACTTAAAAATAGGTATTTTTAAATTCTTTTCACTGATGTATCGCATTCATCAGTTTTTATTTGTTTGTTTTTTTATAACTCAAAACATCTCTGCATTAAGTTTTACCTGCATGAAACATTTGATCAATTCATTTTTCATTTGCTAAAACAGTAATAATTCTAATGATAATTCTCACGAGGGGCAAGTTTTAATGCTTTTTATTCAAACACCGAAAGACAGAAAAACAGCTTAAACACCCCAACCTGTCTCTTTAATATTATCTGCTGACATTACAATGGAATAAAATTATTTATCCCATATTTGTATGCCTTCAGTAATTTATCACAACAAATTCAAAGGTAAGGAATTTTTTTTATTTTTTTTTACCTGGCTTATGGATTTCTTGTCTTTAAAAGCTTCCCTGCTTCCTCGTCGCCTTAGTGTGGTCTGTGGAAGACAAAACAAGAAGGATGTAAAACAATGCTACAGAAAAACATATTTTTAAAATGTCCTTTCAAAAATCATTACTGGAGATTAAAAAGACAAACGTTAAAGGAACTAATGAAAGCAACACAAGAGCATTAGTGATGATTTCTAAGCTGCTATTGATATTTTAATATGTCATGAAGCCAGTTGTTCATTGTAATGATACAACACCAATGAAGTGCAACGTTCACCATGATGTGCAGCAAAACTCTTATGTGAAGCACACAGAGGAAAAAAAAGCCAAAGAAGCATTAATCTATGTGGCTGTCTAACATCATTAGGTCAAGGCTAAGTCCAATATGAAGTGTTTACTCTAATCCAGATTGTGGCTCACATGACTTAATTACTGTCAGGTTCATTCAAAGTCATAGTAGCCTGTTGCTAAGGACAACATAGATTCCCAATCAGTCGTACTGCAATTCAATGAACGCTATGAGTGATTTACTGTTGTACGTTCAGATCCCTATTCAGCTCAATAGCAATAATGAGGTATTTTGCTGTATGATGCACCATACTGCTTTAGATCCCATTCAGACGTCTTATCCCGGCTCAGATTCAGTGACAAATGCAGCTTCCACAACACTCTGAGGGGAAAGCATCTGCTCATCCGGTGGGGAAATCCGTGCTGCAGCTAATACTGCAGTGGACATCACATGCAAAGCCTGCAAACCGAGGCCTTCTGCACGCCAGCTTAGTCTTACGGACTAATCAAGTCACTTATTTTTATCAGCTCTCTTACATCAGTTACAGCTTCGTTTGACAGGCAGGACACAGACGAGCATGGAGAGAAAGGGAAGGCAGAGACGAGGAGAGGAAGGAAGAAATCCCCCTCTATATACAGAAACTGCAGAGCTGCTTCCAGAGACAGATCCCTGCTGAGTTATTTAAAGGTATTGGTGGTCAGCGGGGTTTCTTTCTAAAAGGCATAACTTGTTATTAATATTTCCGAGTTATCTCAGACTCGTACTTCAATGTGTTTTCTAAGAAGGTCAAATCCTCTAATCTCGTTTTATTAGACCTACAACTTAATCAGGAAGGTATTTGGCAATTGCCTTTTTTGTGGCAATTTAAAAATCTATCATTCTGGTTTTTCTCCCTTTGTAAAAACCTCTCCTGATTATACAGATGTGACATTTAAATGCACTTATGGCTGCAGCTTTATTTGTTTACATATTGTAAACAAAAGCAGCAAGACATCCCGTGACCTGTTGCCTGCCAGCCCGTGCATGCTCAGAAATGGGGGTCGAGTCTGAGTGAAGATTAAATGCAATCCATCAGCTTCTCCGTCTAGGGAATTTCATTTTTCCCAAACTGTAGCAATACAACTATATTGATCTGGGCTGATAAGGATTGAAATGGATCATGATGAAATGGATTAAACTGAATTACAAGGAATTAGATTATAACTGGATTTATCTATTCTCTGTTTAAAGTATCTTGAGATGACACCTGTTGTGAACTGCTATATGCATTAGCTTCAGTGAATTTAACAGAATAAAAGTGAATGAAGTGTGTGTTGACGCTCATTAAACAGCATGTGGCTTTAAGGACTGTAGTAATGAAGTGCAAACTGTCATCTCTCACGAATTTCCAACCAAAAATCAGACGTTTCAGCACCTCCCTACAGGCTTGTTTGGAGATGTTAGCCTTTTCTATTTCATTTAATTTGCTGAATCATGCATCTGCAAAGTTTTCTTTAAGAGACAATTGTTCAATAACTTCCTTAAACCTTTTAAATGTGGAAAAAACATTAAAAACACTGCAAGAAAGAAAGAAAGAAAAAAATCTATATAAAGCAATAATATGTTTTTTAATGCGACAGCGTACATCTCAGAACTGTTCAGCACCTTTTATGTATAAACCAGATGAAATAATGTCTTTACATTTGTCCTGGGAAATTTCACCCTCGTCACGCTATAGTTGATGCGAGTGGAAGTGATTAATGACCCAAACATGGCCTTAAAATAAAACCTGAAAGCTAACACCAGTAAAAACTGATGAACCCTCTGAGATGAGAGAGAACTGTCTTTAAGAACCTCAAGGAGGAAGATCAGCTATGATCTCTAATCTTTTTGCAAATTAATGTAAGTTTTTTTCCTTTAGGTCTGATTTACCCTGTTGTATACTTGATGCCCATAATGGCCAATTGAAAGATGAATTAATTACTCAAATTTTAATGAATTGATCCCCAACAGACTCGCTGTTAGTCAATAACCAGAATATTAATCATGAGTGTTTCTGCTGCTCCTCAGCACACACTATGCTTTGTCTGCCTCACTCTTATTTCACTCTGCACACAGAAAAGTTCACTGAACGCACTTGCTATCCTAAACAGACCAGTAGGACGGCATGAATCATTCATGGCTAGACAGATGGAAAGTGTGAGGAGGAACCTGTTTTACCCTGAGCAAGAATTAACCCTGACTCAGTCACTGGCTCTGCATCAGGAGGGTAGCGCCTACTTAGAGACAGCACCAAAACATGGCTGTTGGTAGCAAAAGATTCCTGCCACCTATTTTGTAAAAGCTATGTGAACTGAATTTAGTCTCCCTTACAAAAATCTGAGAATTTAATTTTTGTTTTGTATGCTTTGTGTACCCAGAATTCAAACAAAACACATTTCTTTTTTGAATCGTGTTTTTCATGCCTAAAACCAGTTCCAGGATTACAGCTCAGTCACAGTTACAGCGTGTATGTTTGACCTCATTATAGCATAGATTTTTCTGGTTTCCCCCGAAGGTAAACATATTTGTTTACTCTAAATTTAACTTGTCACATTCAGTTCTTCAGAAGTTGGAACGGTTGCAAAAAAACAACATTATTTACTTTGTGTGAAACTGCACCTCATATTTCAGCCTTGGAGATTTCTCTACATATATCTCTCTAGATAGTTTTTATTGAACGGCTGCAACGGATATTTTACTGAAGTCATTTTTCAGTTGCATCAGCTTTTCATCCACACTCACCATCCTCCTTTCTGGTCCTGCATCAGCAACTCCACACCAGTCATGGTTTAATTCCTAGTAGTGGTGACGGAGCTAATCCCTCCAGGGAGACGGAGGATTGGACGGCATTTTGTGCAAAGCTTCTCAGAGCCCCAGACTGCTATAACCAGGGATCCCTGTTTATTGTATGTATAAGTTAATACGTGAGTCAACAGTGGGATCAGAGACGGAAGAGACTGAGCAAAAAACTAAATGAACAGTTTGAGTTAACACAAACAGTTATGTAAGCTGGTCTTTTTGACTGATTGATTGATTTATATTTCTTTATTTCTAACAAAAAATAACACAAATTAATCACAGATTAAAGAAAAATGAACACTAGTTGTATTCATTTAAATATTCCAGACCGGTTTGATATTTATTCTGACATTTACTAATTTTACATGGTTTAGCATTACGAATTTTAAATTATAAACAAATATTAATTATTTTAACTCATTCCTCTATTCAGATTAAACCCCGACTGGCCATCCACACTATGATTTTCTTTAGTCCAGGAAATGCATTTATCAAGCAACTGCCATGACACACTTGTAGCCTGGTTTTTTCCCTCTAAACTACTAAAACCAAACCTCAACAGTTTGCTTTCACTCCCCTTTCTCTGATGTATGAGAGCCGCTATGGTGACCTTATAATTTAATAAAGGAGAAACGCAAATAAAAACCCATTATACTAAATGTGTTCTACCCAACAGACTAGAACATAGCAACAGAGTTGCCGCAACTGAAATGTAGAGACAGTTGTTTTGTTTCCTCATTCAGCTGCAGCTATGCTTTGGAACTTGATATGAAGGATGCTTGTTTTAGATGCAGAAAATTGGTCAGTAAAGTATTTAGCTGTGCTGTTGGGATTATATCACAGACCACTACAGCACCAGTAAGATTAGCCTTTAAAAAAGCAGGGTCACAAAAACAATAAGAGATGGACAGGGTTAAAAGTTGGACCTCTGCGACAGATGGTGTGTTTGCACCTTACCTCAGGATGGTGAGGTGCAAACAGGGTCAATTCTCTGTTTTCGTTCTTGAAAGAGTCTTGTCTGAACCCTGCATTACTCTTCTGTCATTATAGTTTGCAGATTGCTTGATTTGAGGTTTAATTGTGTTAAACAAATAGCTGCTGAGGCAGCTGATGTCAAACACACCTGATTTGATTTATTTATTTTTTATGTTCTAACTTGTAGTGTTGAGCTCCAAATGAACTCTGAAAGCATTTCATCTTATTTGCACAGCTCCCACTGGAAAAGGGAGCTAGTGAGAAAATGTTTCTAAAGACCTGCAGACTTTCATGTAAAAAATTAAGATTATTTTTCAAGATTAAGTCAGACTTGATGCATCAGTATCACAATAATAATGTAAATAAATTTTTTTTTTCAATTTTAATTATTTTTTTATCTTCTTAAGGTGGATTTTGCCTTTTGGAAAAAGTTTAAAGCCCCTTACTGCATTAGACAAAACTGCTTTAAACATGTGAAATAAAGACATTTAACTTATTGTTTGTTAGGTTTTTACTAATCCATTTGGAAAAATTATCATAATCATGCTTTAATCTAGTTTGATGGGTTGCTGTAATGCGATGAACATAAATATCAAACATTTGGTGATTCCAAGTTTTTAAAATGATGATTTAGCTTCTTTTCTTACATTGGATTGCGACCAGGCAATGAAACAATTATTCACCTTTTGATACTAAACAGCAAAACAAAGTCACACCGAGCTGTGCTCACGTTTATGTGTTTACTCGGTAACAGCGTTTAGACAATTTCTTTTAATGAACAGATTAATTTGCAACCAGAACATTTGCAGTCCTAAATGCACAGAGGTGTTTGCTGCTGAGCATCCCTCCTGCTGCACCCATTGAAATTTGACTTAACCAGTGAGATTATTATTTGTACAATTCTGTCACATGCACATATTTACTGTGAAATACATTTACAATCCTTTTTAACATAGACCACATTCATCCTCCAAAACAACAAGTAGGCAAACATACACTCCTCCACAGTTAGCATGAGTTGGCAGTAATGGTTCATGCAGCCAGGCAGACTGGGAGACAGCTCCAGCTGCAGGACTGGTGCAGCTGGTTTAACTCCTCCGAGCCTCTGCCAGCCTGCAGGATTAGTGGACAGTAGTTACACTGATGTACCTCTCCAAGGACTAAACGAGGCGGAAGCTGTGGGCTCTGAGTGTTCCTCTGTTGCCTTCTCATGTACCTCCCTCCTGGACTCCCTCATCACAATCTTACTTCATCCACTCTGGCCTAATACATGTCACCAGTGAAGGAATGCCGCAAATAAATGCAGTCGCCGGTATTTTGTGCACCCACTAGTGAGTTATATCCCTATAAGCTTCGGCTGAAGTTTTATATTATCAAAGTGATTTCCCTTAAGGCCCCAAGAATATTTTCAAAGGTCTTACTTGAGGTGAAAATTACAGTTGAGGGTTTGTTTAATTGAAACTTGGGATTTGAGTCAACCTAAGGACACGTTGAGGTTAAGGCTCAATCTTGTTTTGGATTTTATTACAAGGTGATGGTTAGAGTAAAAACAATTATTAGGACAGGATGTGGAAAGAAGGCATTTAAAGAGAAATTTTTTAGGTTTGTTAGGAGTTTGGGGATTAAATAGCACTAAAAAACATTATGGTTCCCAAACTGATGGTTTTAGTGCAATGTTTCTGACTCCAGTTTGGCAAGATACCAATGCTGTTCAGTAGCTTGCTCCATTTCCCTTTCTCCAGCTTTATATCATCTCTGCACTGTGAGCCAGGAAGCACATTTATACTTCAAGGCCAAAGATAGCCACTGAAATTTCACTACACCCTTCTCAGCATTTAATATACTGCACTGACCTAATACAGTTTAAGTTGCTTCTAACAGACAACAATACAAAAGTCAGTTTCCTTACTCTGAGTTTTATCGCCCAGCAGTGCAACAAACTGTACCCGTTTATTTGCACAAATGAGGCCACTGAATCATCTCAGCAACTTCAATCAAGCTGTAATAATTATATTACACGAACATGAAAGCAATTAAAAATAAATAAATAAACCTGTATAATTTCTCTGCATATGTATTGCTCTCATCCCGAGGCATCAAACACTAAAGTTTTGTCGGTATCCCTTGACGTCTCAGAGATTCACAAAGTATTCTTTGGGAATGGAGTCCTAAAGCATCGGACATGGCAAGACAGCGATAGCAAATACTCTGAAATTTTTTTTTTAATTGTATATTTCTCAAAACCAGGGGATGCACAAGAAAAAAAATAAAAGAATAGAAAAATTAGCTCAAGACCATTTTAGGACATTTATATTTAGATTTCTCCAATGGCAGCTGGAGTAAGTTCCTTAATGTCAATTTGCTGAATACTAGAGGAGATAACTGCAGTTTATTAATTAATTTAGAAAATTTTATTTATTAACCTTTTTTTTAAAAATAATGGGTTAGAATTTAAATACATTTAAGGGCAAGATGGAGATGGAGATTTATAAGGTTAAGAACAAAGAATCAAGTTCAGTTAATTACGTATATGGGTTGAGGTTCAGCGTGTGGGAGTGCAGAGGTGAAGCATTAAGATTGTGACATTAGGGAAGAGCACAGTGTACTTAGAGGTAATTAATTTACTCTCCACAGTCATTAGTAGATACACATACGAGTAGAAAAAAAAACCCGTGACTACAGAATTCATACATCATCTTGGAAAAACTGGAGTGTTCAGAAAGTGATAAAAAAGTAGAATAGTGTGTACTTTGACACGCCTGTTTACGTAAGAGGCTGAAGCATTTTTGGAACAAGTGCCGGATAACATCACACAGTGACATCACCTAAAAATCCCACAGTGGGGAGGATAAAAACGTTTTGGGGAGGAAAAGGACGAGAAAGAAGGAGAGCAGTTAGAGTCTTGATGCATCTGTGCTCAACAGCTTGCCCTATTTATGATTATCAAAGAGTGTAGCATGGTGCAGAGAGCAGTGTCTGGCTCTGGTAATGGGATTTAACAGGAGGAGTGATGTGACCAGGGAAAGTGGGTGGGATGAAGGGGCTGGCAGGGGAGAGGGGGAGTCGAGCACAAAAGGAGCTGAGGCGGCCGCTGGATGCAGATAAACCCCTTCTCAGCTCTGAGAGAGGAAGCTAAGACTCCAACACAACAGAACAAATATGGCTCATCCGGCAGGAGAGCTCAGAGATAAGTCGCTCTGAAATGTTTAGTGGCAGATTATATTAGTGAGATCTGGATGAATGAGCTCTCAATCGCGACTGTAATCCGTTTCAATAAATTAATTAATACAGCACACACTCTTGACTGAAAAAATTTAAATGTCAAATGTCCTCCTTTTATCACTAAATTAATTTTTTTTTTTTTTTTTTTTTTTTTTTTAATTTAAGAAAACATTCAGATGCAAAAGTGTTTTCAGTTGGAGCTCCTGCTACATCAGGATTTACGGCACTGTGTTATTTTTATACAGACAATCAATCTTTGGCTTGCAGCACCTGCAGTAGTCTAAATATACTTCATCTGGATGTGCTCCATCAGCCAAATATGAGCCACGCAAAGCATCAAAATACAATTCACTGTAAAAAATTGGTGCACAATCCACCCAGAATGGCTACAGTAATGCAACAGCTACAAAAGACAACAGCAGTGATATTTCCTTAATTTTTAAACCTATCATAATAACATTTAAAGATGCAGTAGTGTACGGTGCACTTAAGATTATCACATGCATGTGTGGGCACAGGTGTGAATATTTGCAGGTGTTAGTCTCCTGCAATGTGTGAATTAATGTCTATGTCTATGCTTTTGTCTGGATGTCCTGGTGCATGAGGTTATGAGGTTGTGCATGTGTCAGTTTATATATTCCTGCTGCTGTGTGCATTAATTTGGAAGGTAGACAGGCTAGTTGCAGCACTCTCTGAGGGCACTCCAATGTCAGGGCATCCCAAGTGAATGTGAGTATCTTGTAAGTAGAGTCGCACATTTTTTACCACCTACACATCTTGGAGTTAATGACCATCCAGAGATTTGTCTCCACCTCTAAGGTTCATTTGAAATCCTCACAGTCAAACTGCTTTTGGATGCAGGAGCAAAGCTCCAGAGAGGATGCTCACATGACAGCAAGAACAACAATTGGTGCAAATAAAAAATGGACATATTTTGTCGTAAGGGGCATGAAAATCTGCAGAAATAAATATTTCCTAAAGACATGGTTAGATGATTGTATGATGTGAAAGATTTAGCTTTTATTAACTGAGTGTTGATTCAGTATTTTAAAAATACAAAGCTCCAAATCTTTCTTTTGATCTAAACAGTCTCGCCTTTGTCCATCACTGATTTCAGTCTTTTTGGTGTAATTTCTTACTAGCATTCATTATCACCTTTATAAAAGGCAAAAACTGAGCAAATAAATAGATTTTTAACTTTGCAGGCCAGTTTGATTCTCACAAGACTGTAATCACTGGGATTTCTACTAGCCAGATGTCTCACAATCACCTGCTGAGTACTTTTTAAAAGTGTCTGGTGTTTTTCTAAATGGTTTCTATTTCCCTGATGATTCTGTGTAACAAACCATTTGCTGTTATTAGTCCAAGAACACGCTCACTTCTTAACCTCGCTCTCGCGCAGGCATCCGGCTCAAATTTCACCATAATAGTTCACATACGGCTACTATGCCTATTACCAAACTCAGACTGCGTAGAGCGTTTGGAGAAGCAGGATGTAAACAATAAATGTGAAAATAAGAAGAAGGCAGAAAAAGTGGCTGCTGTGCTATTGCAGATGCTATCTAAGGCTTCTAAATTGAGGATGTTGGATATCTGGTCACATTTACCCCCACTTCTACACTGTACAATTTCAAAGGAAATGCCCAACCAGTGCTCCAAAGAAAATGCAGGATATGTAAGGCAATCATCATCATATTCTTGGAAATATCTTGTAATATTAATATAAAGTACTGTGGATTCCTCACACTGTAACTTTTTTCTTGCATTTCTGTCTTCATTTATTTTGTCTTTTTAAAAGGTTTTTAATGTACTTTTTAATGCTTCCTCTGCACCCTATTGCAATGCTTTAAATATTTTATGTAAAGCACTTCAAATTGTCTTGTAAATTAAATGTGCAAGAGAAATATAGTTACCTTGCCTTAATCTTGAGTTTATTAGAGGGAAAATTCACTATTATGGTGATGTCTAATATTGAATTAATTAAAACATTTTAGATAATTTTAAAGAAGTTTCTAAATGCTCCCTTGGAGCCTGTTTGAGTGTGAATGGTTTCTCTTTGATGGACTGCAAACATGTCCAGGGTTCACCCCGACTCTTGCTCTGAGGGAGTGGATAAATATTCTTAATGTAACTGAAATCAATGTTTCTTGATGACAGAATACAGGAAGGGTGTTTCCAACCATGATAACTTTGCTGAATGATGTGTTTTAAAATACTGGTTTTACTTTCCAGAGAAAATAGAAATATAAATGAAAAATAATTTGATGAAAACATTATAATATAACCAATTGTTAAGAAGTCCTCTTTCAGTTCATGAATGCAGCATGACTTTCTTCACTAAAATATGATGACAGTCTGGTCCCTGATGCATGATCACCATATAAATCTAATTATCTGATTATTGGATTAATGACTATATGTCAGCAATTTGCCAGATAAATCAAATTGTGAATGAACAACACATCGTTACATAAAAATAACTTGCTGACAAACATAATACGGAGAAAAAAGAAGCATATCTACAGTATTATATACTATGCAAAGTCTTACTGAAGCAACAGCTGTAAACTGACGGGCGTTATTTACACGGTGTTAACAGTGTCGCAATTCCTGGTTTTCCATGTGGAGACTTGTCCTTTATAGTCCTAGAAAAACAGGATTCTCTCAGGAATTGCCACTGGTAACTATAGCGACACATACACAGGTTACATATACTGCTTAAATAAAGGGAACACGTAAACAACACAATGTAACTCCAAGTCAATCACACTTCTGTGAAATCAAACTTTCCACTTAGGAAGCAACACTGACAATAAATTTTACATGCTGTTGTGCAAATGGAATAGACAACAGGTGGAAATTACAGGCAATTAGCAAGACACCTCCAATTAAGGAGTGGTTCTGCAGGTGGTGACCACAGACCAGTTCTCAATTCCTCTGCTTTCTGGCTGATGTTTTGGTCACTTTTGAATGCTGGCAGTGCTTTCACTTGTAGTGTTAGCATGGTAGCCACACAAGAGGCTCAGGTACTGCAACTCATCCAGGATGGCACATCAATGCGAGCTGTGGCAAGAAGGTTTGCTGTGTCTGTCAGCGTAGTGTCCAGAGCATG
>JBAMHW010000008.1:23945306-23966455 GCA_037177495.1 Rhadinocentrus ornatus
CACTCCTTAATCCAGAGCTACACTCCAACTCCACATTTACGCTCTGCCAGTGAAAGACGCCTAGTGCTCCCACCACACCGCGGCGCAAAATCTGTAACTAGACCCTTTTCCTCTGTTGTTCCCCGGTGGTGGAACGATCTACCAAACTCCGTCCGATCCACAGAGTCTTTATCCACTTTTAAGAGCAAACTACAGACTCACTTGTTTAAGGAGCATTTCCGCACTTAGCTTAACTCTTCTACTCGTCGGAAATAGTTGGAGAGATTGGTCAAGCTCTTTCGCTCAACTCAGTACTGAATACGCTGCATGCACTTGTGCCCAAGATGATATTATGCATGAGGACAAGTCTGATTAAATGTAAACTGGATTTAATTAAATTTACCTACATCTGCAAAGAATATATGGATATAAGTCAGCTTCAGGGGAGTTGCATGATTCCAGTTCAGCCTAGACACATTTTAGTTGGTATATATAATAAAAAAAAATAGAGACCAAATTATAGCTGATATCTTCTTTTTAATAGAAGAGTGATGTTTTATTGAAGGAGGCTGGATGTTGTGACTCAGCTGGTCTCGGAACGCTGCCACTTCAGATGAAGTTCAGCAGACTTTGGTGGACCTCGCCGACTCCTCACACGCCCTGTAGTCTCATTTCTGAACAGTGGGATACAAAGCTTTTGACTGGAGGGCTGCAGCCTGACACAAATAATGTAACTGATCTTTGATTATGTAGTGATGAAAGAAATAAAAACTGGCACCCAGATTAGTGTGGCTTTGATAAGAAGCTGCTATTAATGTTGAGGCAGCCTAATGAAAATATAACACTATTAAAAAAAAAAAAAAGTACTCAAATGATAGAAGAAATTTCTTTTTAGTTGGTTCATGTTTTAGTGATAATAATCAATTATCAGTTCAGTTTAAAAATTAAAAAACAAAAGAGCATCTTTTATGTTTTTTGCTTTATTTTCTATCATAACAAAACATAAAAAACCTCTTTGGGTTTAGACTTGCCCTGACTAAACATGTCATCTTTAAAAAGCCTTAACACCACCACACCACCAGTGTGTGAATGTGGAGTGAACAACTAAAGGCCATTACACACCGGGACCGTTTTTTTGCGATACAAAATTGCAAATAAATTATGAAGATTCAAAAACATATTCGGAAAGTGGGAAAAACAAACATGGACTCCACATCAGGCAACAACGATATTGTGCTGATGCTGCCAAAAAATGAAAAAATGAAAAATTAGCGCACTGGGTACATCAAGGATGGGTGCATACTACTGGGAGATCTATTTTCCTGATGGGCTGTCTGTTCCTGATGTTTGGAGGAGAGCTTAGAAACACACTGAATCAGCCAGTTACAGCCTGCCAAGCTGTGTCAACCTCCCAAAATATAACTGCTAATACCCTTTGTTACGGTGTGGAGGAGAAGAATCCACGACACCAACAGTGAATTCTGCCGTTTTCAGATCTGGGTTAAGCCGAGCAGCAGACTGAGAGTCCGTGAGATGATGTTTGCCTGAATACCGACTTTAACATTCTGTAGCTAATCCACGTTTTCGACAAGTTTCCCACCAAAGAAATTGTTTATTTACTATAAATTTACTACTAAGACCAATATAGAGACCTTTCTATAAGAAGCTAAACAAACATGGAGTTTTGTCAGCTTTGATGCTGTGCCGCTATAAAATGTGTGAAATACAAGTCGAGCCCAAAGATTTCTGAAGACTGTGTTCAAGATAACCACGAAAATGTTGTTGAAGTGTCCCTGTTTGAAGATGCTAAAAGATTATCTCCAATGCTCACAAAACGACTGCTTCAGGATGTTTTTCATTTCTGAAGTGGCAGCTTCGATACTACTGCAAATTAAATCACTTGCCAAACATGTCTGTGTGCATCTGCGAGGGGGAGAAATTCCATTTTTCATGGGTTTTAAACTTCAAAGGACAGCGCTTCAGAGTTGTAACACATCACCCCAGGGTTTCATCCAGAATTGATGATTTGCCCTCATTTGCTTTGTGTCTGTGTTTGTCTAGAGAACCATATTGTCACCTTTAAAACGTTTTGTAATGATATCGTGGAGAAACATTATTGTCAAGTTAAAAATGTTCTACTTCAAAATTTTATTTTAAGAGTGAAAAAAAACCAAACTTATTCTCAGTCTAACTTTCATGTTTTTGGTTTTATGTTAAAAAATATTTGTTATATTTGGTGTTGTTAAAAAAGAAGCTACTTGATCTCCGCTGTTACATAAATGGTGAATTTCTCCAATTTGAGCAAACTGCACAGCGGCTGCGTGATGAGTTTCGAATGGATGTGTGTCACTGCAGCAGATTTTGAGTCCCTGTGCTACCCTTCTACTCACGCCTGCTCCTCCTCCCATTGGTGGAGTCAGACACAAGATATTAACTAGGTCAATGAGATTCCTTTACACTCCTACAGCAGGGAACCACAGCAGAGGAGAAGATAGGGGAAGCCATGACAGAGAGGTAAGAAGATGACAACAAAAGGATGAGGAGGTGCTTCTTCTGATGAGGAAGACGTGAGAGCGAAGCACGAGGCGGCTGCTCTGACATGAAACAAACAATGTCTGCTCAAGAGTCGTGACTTATTAAGAATGCAAACGTCTCCTACTTAAACTTTGCTGGCAGACAAACAAAAGACACAATGTTGGAGTGACTTTTTGTGCAAGTGCAGTAGATTTACAGAAAATAACAGCTTTGATGATGAACAGGTACTGGAAGGAGCTTCCTCTCAGAAGTCGGATCCAACACATTACTTGGTATTTTGCAAACATATCAATGTGTATAAATATATTTTACAGCTACAGATTGATGCAACTGATCGCATGAATAACTACAGTTTTTACCCTTTTCTTCTTTTTATTTTCTCATTTTGCTAGAAAAGCCATGTTGGTGAGATTCCTTCGACTTTGCAAGTGGAAAATCCAACTTGTGAACTTCTAAACTTCCAACCTCACAGTTTAAATGGGTTGCAGCAGATTGTCTCCGTACAGAGCAGCCACCAGCGTAGCCGTTGAGCTCATATGAAGCAGTTTTATGCATGATTCGGTACAGATTCTGACTGGAAATAAACAAGCCAGAAAGTTCAACCAAATCAGGTGATTATTATTAATCCATCATTGCTTATTAAAGCAACGTTGGATGACAGTACAAAATAAAGGCTGCTAATAATAATAATAATTACTAAGTTTTCCTGAATATTTTACCCTTAAAGACACATTTTTTGTCTTAATGTGATTAAGTCAATGTTCAGCATATCAAAATGTTTTATTACGTGACATTCACAATCCACCTCTTGCTACGTAGATCCTTACATTCACTTTTCATTTCTCTTATGCATCAGAGCCTACTGATAATTATTTATAAGAAAGAAAGGAGTAGATGGCAGAGGATGTTAATCCATGAGCTTTTAAAGGCACTGCAAGTTCAGGGCCCATCTTTTTGTTTCACTCTCTTATTTTCCTCTAAACTGCGAATGGTTAAGATAGGGAATTAAAAATACAAACACAACAAATGATTTCACAATTCATGGACCACAATCCTCCTCATGCTACATTAATGTTGCCAGAAACAAAAAACTCAGGGAATTAGGTTGAATTCCCAAAGATGCATTGTGATGCTACAGTGTTCTAGTTTCGTGGAGAAAATATGCATATAACTCATTTTCTTGGGAGACAGAGCTGTAACGTCAGCAGTATCTGTAATTTAAAATATATGAAGTAAATTCATCCGATCAGCCTTTCTGTATGCTTTTGTCAGGCATCACATTGAATGAGCATCATGCAGCCACTCAAGTCAAGATCATCTACTAAGCCGACTGATGCAAACTCATTTCACTGGAATAATAATGACCTTTTTTTTAACCAACATAGTAGTTGATTCAAACACCTATACTATACCCAATAACATCACTTCTAATTAATTTAGGATGTAGAAAAAATTACGAGTTCAAAGCTTACGTGATTTCAATTTTAATCTCTTAATAATTGATATTTTAAAGGCTAAGAAACTGAAAGCATACATAGATATGACAACAGTAACTAGTTGAAGCTGTCCCAACCATCCAGATATTTTTGTAAGCAAAGAGAAACATGAAATCCCCCCAAAAACAGAAAGGAAAATGAGAAATGGGAAAAAAGGAGGGAAAATAAGATTTATATGCACACATTTAAATAACTCAAGTGAGCTACTTCACTACTTAGGTGTGTGTCAGTGGGTGTGTGAGAGTATGCCAATGTTTGTAATGTGTCTGTTTTATGTCTTGGGAAAGGAGGGACGCATAAGAAAGCAAACTTTTAAAGATGTAAAACACACTAGCTATATTCAGAGAACAAATGACAATAAATATCTGAAAAAAGAGAAAAGTAAAAAAACTAAGAATAATGGATTGTTATCTGCATCCCTTCCCAGGCCTGGTGCAAGCTGGTCTCCAACCTTACTGATCCATGACAGAACCCAATGGCGGACCATCACAGGACAAATGGCCAGGCCATCCCCCACCGCACAAATCCTCCCTCCAGGCCCCCACTTCCACATCACTCTGAGACCAACCTTATGATGTTGCATGTTAACTCAGGGGGGTAGTAGTGTCTTAGATAAGTGCATTTAAAAGGGTGAGGTGTACCTTGTAAGTACACATGCACCCCACTTACCCTGCCTGGTTGTGTGTGTGTATTGTTACGCGTTTATTTGTTGGTTTTTTTAGATTTTAAATTTTTTTTTTTTGTGAAGGTTTTTCAATTTGCAGCTCTAGTACAAAACACCAGGAGTGGCACCTTCAGATTTAATAACACTGCAGGTTCCCTGGAATAATGAATGGATTCATTAAAACCTCTTTAAAAGAAGAGAAGGCCACTGCATGACTGATCACGTGTTCATATACTACATGAGGTAAGTGAGATAATCTGTATTTACTGAAGGGTGTTAAAATGAGACAAAGCATTTCAACTTTGAGAGAAGCATGAGCAGAGCGCAGCTCACTTTGGCTAGCACAGTAAATGTCCCTATTTTATTGGGTACAGTCTACACGTCAGTGCTTCAGAATGAGGAACTCTGTCATGAAACATACCTGGTAGTCACTGAGAGGGAACAGTACAGCACAAAAGATTACCATTTGACCTTAATGAAAGATGAATGTATCAAAGGGTACCAGGAAAACATAATAAATCACCAGATGCTTGTGTTCTGCATGCTGGCATTTCATTTGTTCCATTTCATTACACATATCAGTGGGCCGCTCTTCAAATGTCAGAGGAGTGAAAAATCACTCAAACAGAGGTTTTCCGCCTTCTCGCTGGCCACACAGAAGAGCAACGGTGTAACAGCAGCAGATCCTGCCAACCTTCTCTCCTCAGCTGTTTAATCTGAGCTTTGTAAGCTGCTGTATCACAGGGTGGCCAGGCCTACAGCCACTCTCCTGCTCTCCCCTCCCATCACAGCGCACCCAAACACAGTCTGTTTTAGAACAGCTCTTCTTGTTGGATTAATCCATGCTGGTGGACCATTCTCCAGGCCCCCGACAGCAGAAAGCAGGGCACAGCGACAGGACAAGATGGGCTTTAAAGGCTAGAGTTGCTCAAACTATTTGAGATTAGTTGATCCTCTTACACTGAGAAGAGAAATTTTAACAAGATTTCTTTTGGTTTTTAATTCTGAAAACCAATTACAGAGTAATGAGCATGATCTTTAGCACTAATCTTCCCTGGTGTCCAAGGGAAAGATCTGTGGATATCTTCAGAGTAGACTAAGGCAATCTTGTTTTATACCGAACTTAAAGAAGCTTCTTTCTTTTAAAAATGTACTCATTTAATTTAAGGAATGAAGGAGTTTTAAAAGACAATTATCTAATGCAAATAATACAAAACTTAAAGAAGTGGAGGATTTTATGCTCTTCCCTGCATCACATTACACCCGGCCCAAATGGTTGTCTTCTGTTTATTATGAGTTTACCAGAAATTGAAGTTTTTTATGACATGATCAAGTGTGTTTTTCTGGGACAAACCTCTCAAGGGGTGGGTACTAAAAAAAAACTGCAAACATTTGAAGCAGCAGCAGTCTCAGCCTTCTCCTACTCCATTCCCTTTTCCTCTCTGTACATACAAGACAGTCTGTCATCTTCTTCTCATGCATAATCTTACCATCACTGAGGACTTATGAAGCAAGCAGTGCAAAAACTGCCCTCAGCCACAATAACAGAATGCAACACGGCCTTTAAATTAGCCGTCATGGCGGTCAGACTGAGACAGACCCCTGCAAATTATAAATAAAAAAACTCAGTGTGTAGCTTTCTCTCACACCAGTCTTACAACTCCCATCATTATATTTCCAAAAGTTTAACAGTGTCACAGCAATTATAAAATCTGGAGTCTGCATTTGCTGCATCACATCCACACTAGACGTGGATTTTCTGCCCTGGTTCCAGCTCAGCTGCTGATAAGTTGTCTTTGAAAACATCCATGTTGGAAGCACTGGTAGCTAAGGTCATGCACAGAATATAGATTTTAAAAACAAGGGGTGAACCTTTCTGAAGAGCAGACAGAAGCAGCCGATAAGTAATATAGAGACAATGTGGATGAAAATCAATCGAGCTGCATTCTTGATGACAGCAGAAAGGAAACACTGTCATCCAGCTGCCAAAAGAAAAGTCACATCTCCACAAGCCACTGGTCAAGGATTAGCCTACTTCCTCTTTGCTGCCAGACAGTCAGTTACCTGCTGCTGTCAACATCGATTAGTTTAAGCAGGTGAACTTGAGCAGCACTGAGAAAAGCCTCATCTTTATATAGTAGAGGACTTTTTTTGCTATTATCAAAGAAAAGAAAGTGTTAGAGAAGTTCACAGATAAAAGCCTGAAATCAGTTAACAGGAGCACAATGAGCAAATAAAGATTTATGGTAAATCAGTCTGAAACACAGCCATAAATATAACGATTGAGCAGATTCAGAGGATTTTATTAACATTAGCTGACCTCAATTAAGAAAAAAAACATGCATAAAATTCTGCATCATTAACAAGTAGAACTTTGCCGCCAGGTGATTAAAACACTCGACCTCTGCATCCTCAGAGAAGTTACTTACAGAAAAACTTCATAAACCAGCACAGAAACTTCTTTACTGCTACTGGACATAAAAAAAAAACAGAGGAAAGCTGGCTTTTCTAAGAAATATACTTAGTGAATCAAGTTGTTATTAACACTCACACTAACATAACATAACACTTAATTAAGTCAGATGTACTTTGGAGAATAAAAAGGTTGAATTAATAAATGCATGCAAGTTTTGGATGTTTCCAGCTGCAGCACACCTGAATCAGACGAATGAGTAAATGGGCTTGGGCAGAACTTAATAAGCTGTTGAGGAGTGCCATTTAGTTTGAATCCGGTGTGTTGGATCAAGGAGACATTTAAGACCTGCAGGATTGCGTCCCTCAAGGACCGGGGCTGGACATCCCTGCTCAAGAGGTACAACTGTACCTGTAACAGTGGTCGGCAGAGTCACGTCAGTTCGACAAAAACCACGCCCACTAAGTCCTGCCGCAAAGCTACAATTTAGCATCACCTCTAATTTACACAGATTTGATCACATGACGTTTTTCAGAAAAAGTACACTGCAATTTATCTAATTAATTTATGCTCTACTAACTTAAATAGTTCTAATTAATTAAAAATTTTAAAACTTCCTTTTTTGGGGGTAAAGAGTCTGTAAGGTAATAAAATTTTTACTGTCATAAAATGACTATTAAACAATAAAATAAACCAACAAGTTGATTAAGGTTGGGAAAACATCATGGCTTAAGTTAAAACACACTTTAATAACACACAATACCAAAATATCCTTCCCATGGATTACTATGCTACTCCCATCTTCTCAGATATATGCACTGAACATATTAGGTTTTGTGTGTATTGTCATGTACTTTGGTGAAGTTGACATGCATTAAAAAATCTCATTTGACAGCAAGCTACTCCTCCATTAGATGCTTACTTAATGCACAAACTTAACAGTACTTTATATGCATGTAATTTTTCATCTTTCTCTTATTTTGCTAAAAATTTGAACAAGATGTTAACAAGCTGTTTTTTTAAAAAATGGCAAGAAAAATCACTTTTTAAAGGCCAGTGGGTGCATTACCTTAAGTTTTATTTTTGAGTTCTGGAGAACTGTATGGCAGTAAAGTAGTGAAGAAAATGGAGCTACATTTGCAAATCAAAGTAGCAATGCAAACGAGAAATGACTGCAAGTAAAAAAGCAGAAACACCAGGTCTCAGGTGCAGCTTCCAGCTTTCTCTTTGACAACATGACAACATAATGCTTTCTGCTTATGTCAGCGAAAGTGTGATGGGAAAGTGCAGTGCCTATACTCACAACACATTCATCCCAACTGAAGGACAAAGAAAAACCACAAGAGGAACAAAATCTGAAAGTTTTTTTACTGATTCACAAAAGACATTTTTCTGATTTTACCGTAGCTCATATTGTCCTCATCACCTTCATTTTATTATATAAAAAAGTGCCTGTCTATTTAAGATGTGTCATGGAAATGCTGATGAAAAGAGGTACCTGAGAAACAGACAGACTACTGCTGCTGCATCCAACAATATAAACAGGATCTTGTCTTAACTGGATTTATTCCTGCAGCTACAACAATATTGAAACCACGCATGTATGGGAACTGGGAGAGCATGTAAACACACCTGAGCTGTGAGGAGGGTGGAGATGGCTTCAGGTGGTTTTTGGTCTAACTGAATACCTATAATGCTTAACAATGCATTTAATCCACCATTTTGAATAGAATAAATGCCAAGTTAAGTGGAGTATCTCACCTTAAAGATGCCCAGACAGCCAGAGTGTCGCTGCACAAATATTTCATGCAGATGATTATTCATCTTAAACAGCATCACAGCTGCTGATATTTCTATTAATCTTTGTTAAGAAATGTGCATCATCAGTTGCATCATCAACACTATCATCATCATCGCATATGCTGTTGTTAATCCTACCAGGACAAAACTACTCTATTCCAGAGATAAAAACACTTCTCTACATGCCAGAAAGCCAACATGCTCCATCATGCATTTTAAACAAAGTGACCTGCACCAAAACTTAATGGAGTCTTAAGTTTTTGTTCTTGTTTTATAAAAGTTTTTTCAAACGCAACCATTCTTTGTTGAGAACAAGCACCTCAGCATGATGACCCTCTCACCTCTTTGTTCCTCTCCAGCTCGTTGTGCAGAGCCTGCTTGGAAATCTCCACCTCGATGATCTTCTGCCTGAGCGTCTCATTCTCGTCCTCCGCCCGGCTGCGTTTGTCCTCCACGTTCTCCAGCTCGTTGTGCAAACGCACCGACACGTCTTTGGCAACCTGAGGTCAGTTCGGTTTTAAAGGAAAACACGAGAAGGGCACATCATTATTTTAAAAACTCTTACTTACACACTCAAATGCGGTTTATGACTTTGTACAGGAATTATCTGTGTGTCTAGAACTTGTTTAACAAAAAAATATATATAAATAATTACAATTATATCAAATTTAATGATTTTTTATAATTTTTGTACATTACAGCTTTATATAAAGACATTTTACTCTGATTAATGCAGGGAAAATTGACAAATAATGTTATTTTTAAATCAAATTGAATTTTATTAATTCAATTTTCTATTATTTATTATTATTATTAACTATTATGATTTTTAATCAACCAATTTCACAGTAAAAAAATAAAAGCATGCGGACAATCATGTAGCCCAGAATTAAATGTTTTTGTTTTTCCATTTTTATGCATAATCCATTAAATAATTCACTATGAATACTAATAGAGAAAGTAGTGAAACCGTTAGAGATGACCTCAAACACATAAACAGACCTTCAGATCTTGTTCCAGACTTCGCAGCAGCTCTCCGTCCACGTGGCCGGTCTGAGCGACCCGCAGGCTCTTCTGCTCGGCCTTTCGCAGGCGGTATTGCAGGATGCGGCAGTTTTTGTTAGAGCGGTCCAGATCCCTCCGCAGCTCCTGCAGCTGGTAGACCTCCTCCTCCAGGTAGCTGTCTCGCACCTCCTCCATCTCCGCCCGCAGCTCCTCCACTTCATCCTGTAGAAGCAGGGAGGAAAACAAACTTTCAACACGACCTTGTCATGACAATAATGGGATCAGACACTTTAAAAGTGTTAAAGTTTTCCTTCTACCATTTGTTTTTAAATCAGCTTCTTTCATTACGTTACATTTCTGTTTGCAAAGAAAATTCTGCTACTTCTCAAGAGAAAGTGGCACAGCGAGTTTCTAGTTTTTAAATGTTAAATGTATCGGCTTCTTCATGTAAACACTGTTCCTCTAAATGCTGAGAAGTTTAATATTTATTCATTGTGCAGAAAATATATTGATGAGCAGCTCTACTGTCAGGAAGAGACTCATTTTTCTAGCTGTGATGTGAGATGCCTTAATATGACTTTTGTTATGAATTAATGAAACATTAAGTAACGGGTTATCAGTATCATATAGATCTGATATTTGTTTGCTTTCTGTTTTTGTTTTTTAACAATTAAATATAAAGCAACTGAAACTTTGCTTCTTTAGCTCTGATGCTCCAGCCTCTCTGTCTCCAGCAATGTCCTGTCCTCAGATTCCTTCAGCACCAGTAACAGACCATTAACACTGAATCTTATTGTGCCACAGACAGATTTAGAGGAGTGTATTTGCAGACCAGAAGACTAGACAGTGAGAAAGATGAACTATTTCAAGCATCATCAGTTTCTTTGATAAGAAACACACTTAGTCTTCCAGTTACATTAAAATGTCTCAATACTGCTCTTTGTCACAGAGACATGAAGCTGTTTATTCATTCACTGATAACACAAATGGAAGGTTTCCTGTTTGAATTTGTCATATTTGAATCTAAGTGGCAATATTTTACCATTTAATCCAAGTGTATTGATTCTATAGGTTTTAATAATTAATCTCATAATTTAGGAATAATTTAGATTGGCCCTTAGAAGAAAAAAGAAACATATATGTCACATTGTAATATATTAATAGGCGTTTCTGTCATGTGGATCATGCACCCCAATGATGGAGCCACGTTGTGGACAAAAAGTGGAAAGTTCAGGCCAGCAAACAAGTCAAGAGTCAAGATAAGATTAGAGAAAGATCATTAAATGTTGATGTTGTCAATCATTTTGTAGACTAGTGCTTTAAAAAAATCAGCTGACAAAACAACTGATGAGGACCATTGATGTCAAAACCGATGACGGCTTTGACATAAAGCCTCATAATTTCTATACAGTCATGTTAAAAGAAATACAGACTTTATCAATAATGTGATGTTCAGAACAAAAGAAGCAATCATTTGGCCTTTACAAAGTCTTAAAATGAAGGCAGTACAACCTCAAATAAAGAGCAGTATACGTCATGTTACAAAGACTCATTAATTAACTAAAACTAAGCCAAGATATAGAAATGGAGAATAAAAAAGACAAAGTACACACTCTGCTTCCACTGAAATTAAAAGGATAAGTAGCAGTCAGGCTCTACTAATTAAATGAACCTGAAGAACTGATAGGTTTACTGGTCTGGAGCATTCAGGTGTGTTAACACAATGCCAAGAAGGAAAGACATCAGTAATGAGCTTAGAGAAGCGACTGTTGCTTCCTATCAACCTGGAAAGGCCAATCCAAACTATTTTGAGTCCATCAACTGTGGTGAGAAAGGTTATTCACAAGCAAAAAGCATTCAGAACAGTTAACAGTCTTTCAGAGCGGATGTTCCAGCAACTTCACTCCAAAGTCAGATGATGCAACGCTCAAAGAAACAGCAAAAAAAATAATTCAGACTACAGGCCTGAGTTAACATGTTAAATGTTAAAAGTTTATAACCGTTCAGTTAAAAAAAGAACAAACAAATATGGCTTGTTTGGGTTGCCAGAAGAAAGATTTTTAAAAAGAACATGACAGCCCAGCTTCAGTTTGCAAAGTTGGATCTCAATAAGGTCTGGTCAAACCCAAACACAGCATGTCAGCACAAAAAGTCAGTGGAGGGCTGATGGTTTAGTCTTGTTTTGCCAAATTATCCAGCACACATTGAAATCTGTTTATTGGTCAAAAGAATAGTCACTTCGTGTGCGACCCGGCAATAATTTCAGAATAATTTGTTGTTAAAAACCACATGGCAAGAAGAACACAATCAGCTGGATGTCAGCTATTCTCATCCTGTTAAGTTGTTCTTCATCATGACTCAAGGAAGGTGATGCACCAATATGACATCACACTATTATATGCTGCCTGCCAGGCAATGCTACGGTAGGTTGTAGAAACACAACAGAGATCAGAATTTACTGAACCAATCTGCAAACCATCCCGTCCTGAGCTGGACCCCTTGGTGGAAACAAGGCTTTTTACTCACTGGCACTGGTGAAAGCTGGGAGTACAGGTAGGATGCAACCTGGATATCAAATTAGCCGTCGTTAGGGAGCATCTCACTGAGAAAATCTGCCAAAAGCTTAGCTTGTAGTTTGACTATTAGAGAGCTATGTATAAACAAATGACTGATAACCTCAATTAATTGAAGCAACACCGTATATAAGAGCAGGCAAACGTTCATCCACAACAGAGCAGAAGACTTTGTGGAATTATTAATGATCAATTCAAACGTCGTGTATTATTCATTTGAGGTTGTATTTATCTCCCTTTAGGAGCAAGTAAGAACCAGATTATTTGTCATCATGTCCTCATATGTTAAACACAGTTACAGTTTAACACTGTGAAATAGATGGTCGGCCATTCATTAACATTTTTCTGCGCAAGTTAAAGTGGTTTTGGAGTATAAAGCTATTAAAGAGGAGATACAATATGATATACCTTTGTGGATTATGCTAATATTTTGAAATGATTACATATGAGTTCCAGTAATGCGAGTACTCTTTGTGGTGGTGATGTAACATTACTAGTCTGTTCTAAGCATCTTATCTCTTGGATTGGATGCATTCATTTTTCTCCTCTCCCATCAGCACGTAATATCCTAAGTTTGGGTTTATCTGCAGCGCTAAGGTGCTACCATGTTTAGTTCGGTAACAGTGAGGGTGTCTGTTTGTCGTCCATCCTGAGGAATAAGTCTACTCAGTAGATTTCCCCTGGGATCAGAATTTCAGGGCCTCAACTGGCATCTGATGAAAAGACAACTGAATGCATATAGAGCAGAAGGGAAGAGTGTGTCAATCAGAGAAAACTATACCTATTCTCATTTGGGAAAGCAGAGAGCCCGTTGTTATCCGATGAGGGCCCTGGAGGAAGGAGCTAATGACCTTGCACAGAGTTTACCCAATCGATGGCCAGGTTAAAAGCACAGGAAGAGCCAGGGCAGCATCCTGGGAGCGGGTATGTTAAGGGGGATACCTTTTGATGTGGGAAGTTTGTGTGTGTGTTCACTAGTGCTACTTGGTCCTCCCTTTAAAGTGTGGCTGTCCTAGCTTTGTACTAGCTATAATCAATCAGGACATTTCTGTTCTGAGCCAACACTGGCTCTAGAGATGGTTTCATGTTTTTTTATATAAATTTTTAGCTTTGCTTACAACCTTGGTAGGAGAGGGTGAAGTAGAAGGGATTTAGTTGGTTGCAGTTTGCAATTCGCCCCACTAGATGTCACTGCAATCCACATGACCTTTAAACATGATGAAAGTGATGAGCCACAAATTCTTCAAATAAGAAACGGATTTCTTTCACTTTTTGCTCTTTTTTAAACTGTTTTTCAGTAACTGTCTAAACAAATTTGTTTCAGATCACAATAAAGATGACAATTCAGTATCTTTTTAGGGAAACTACTATTTGGCCAGTCAATGTCAATACTAAGAGGATGTCGAGAAAAATCGTATATTTTCTGTTAGGTACTTTTATTTATTTAGGGTTGGTTTTTTTGTTGTTGTTTTTTGGCAAAAGGAAGCATTATAAAAACCCACGAGGGGGACTTGTTCGTATTATCTACTATGTGTTTTGCCATAGGCATAAAAAGAAAGCTGCAGTGGGGACTCCCTCATGGTTTTGGGCTATGGGAGGGGTGGGGGGTGGTAAAAGACCCAAGAGACCCAGCTAGCAGATTGACAGCCAAGCAGGAGGGTGTTTGAACCCCATGCACATGGGACATCTGACTGTTATCAACTCCTGTGGGATAAAGCCATTATGGCAGAGCCAGTAAAGCTGATTAACTCTCTTGTGTCTCTACCGAGCCAGAGAGAGGCACAGCAGACATGCGCGATCAAGTTTGAAATAATACTCTCATCAGTGACATGCAAATAAACCTGTTCTCAATCTGGAGAGGAAAAAAAAGGCTGCATTTTCTTTTCTTTTTTCGGCTGCATTAACTCTTTTCTTGCCCTATCTTCATCTTAAAGGGGTTAGCCTACTTTCAGAAAGGGGGAAGGGAGATGAAGCTTCAGTGAAATCCTTAAGTAAATACATTATATTTAAACTTCTTTAAATGAACAAAAAACACAGTCTGGAATTAACACCGCTATACATATGTTTGTGTGACCCTGTTGTGCATGTAGATAAGCTGAAAAGGGGGGAAATGATGGGGTTGAACTGTGCACTGCATCCAAGTACAATCTACTCACATCATTACACAGCCAGATGTAATTCTCTGTATCCCAAATCCAACATGATTTTGAGGCTTTTTGTCAAAACACACTTTGTTTGCTTGACAGACAGACAGACAGACAGACACACAGACACACAGACAGGCAGACACACACACACATATATATATATATAAATAAAAAATAATAATAAAATATCAGGGTGAAGCCAGCATCAATAAAAATACAATAAATAAAAGGTCAAATTAGACTGGCAGGATTAAATAGATATCATGAGTTTACATGTTACAAACATTTAGCCCATATGATGATGTCTTTTTTAAAGTAGTGAGAATTTGTGGATTAGATACAAAGCATAGCCAACCTAAACTTGCTGAGGTAAAATCTCCATACCTTGAGGTAGTCATTTTCAGATCTCAAATCTTCTATTTCCCGCTGCAGGTCTTCCTCCGTCACATCCTTGGTGCCTGGCAGTTGGAATTGTGCGCTTGTGGAGGGTTTCTTCGGTTTGTGTTTGTCTATGTGCGACTCCGGAGCGCGCTGAGCCTGAGACATGCTTCCTTTGGCGGCGGAAGCCTCGCTTGTGCGCAGCGGAGTAGCAGCTGTCGCTCCGGACACTTCTGTCCGCAGAGGATTATCAGATACCAGCTGATCCCGGTCGCTGGAGCCGGTACCGGACTCGGCGTCACTACTAGCGGCCGGTGCAGCCCTCTGCTCGTCCGACAGCGGCTCGGACGGGCAGTCTGACAGATCTGAGCTACTGTCGGTCTGGATGACCCGACCGAGAGGCGCTCCGGTCGGTACACGAATCGGGGATCCATGGTTAAGAGGGCTCGGAGACCCCGAGGCTATTTTCCCCTTCTTACCTTTGGTGAGGATCGGACTGCCGGTGGTGTCCGGCTTGATGCTGGCTGCTTTGGGCTCAGCTGCTGCATGCTGGGGCACCTTTGTGGGCTTTTTCGCCACGGTAGACTTGGTGCTACTTTTTACCGTGGCTGGCTTCTCTTTCGTCCCGGTTGTACCGCGTCTGGAGCTGCGGTTCGGATGGGCTAAAGACACTGTGGTAGGCTGCTGCTTGCTGAGTTTGGGGGATTTGGGAACGATGGCAGGTGGTTTGGTGGAGCGGGAGTGCACATCCTTCAGGAAAGGTCTGGCCGGGGAAGGCGCTCGGTTTAGTCTCTTCTTCTCCAATTGTTGGCTCTGCGGTTTGATGTCGCTGCCAGAGCCATTGGAGCTCTCCATTATACACCGACACCGGCAGCAGGATGGTGAAGTAAATGTTCAATCCACAGCACCGGGGAAAATCTCAGACATGCGCCACCAGAAAAGCAGGCAGGTTTCTCTACCTTCTTCCTTATCGGGCTGGGGATGCGCATCCTGCGTCGTTGTGGGTGTTTTTTTCACTCCATCCCGACTGCATTCACCAGGTTGTCACTGTAGTCCCCTCTGCCTGTAGAACCTTCGGAGAAAACGCTGCAATTAGATAAGGATTACTGACACGGACGGGATGAGTGACAGGTTGCATCTGCAGCCAGTGCTTGTTGGGTTCAAGTTGGGAAAACAGGAGTCAGTCGGAGTTACATCGTGTATCTTTTTCTTCTGTCGCTGGGGGTCTTCTTCCCTCCTTCACAGGCTATACGTGTGTTGGACCCCCCCTCCGTGTCTCGTACTCCTTCCTATCTGATATAGAAGATCTGCAATCGCTGCGGCGAGGCTCGACGCCCGTGATTTTCTTCGAGGCGCATGCGCTGTTGCTTTCACAAGCACCCTTGCACACCCCTTGTTTTCTCCGGGACCAGGTCTGGCACGCACTGGTGCGCATGCCCTCATGAAACACACATTAGCTTTTAAACACATTTCCACAGATGTACTAATAGTAACAAATACACAACTTTTCAAGAAAATTATTTTGTACTTCTCTAAGAACTGAAACGTCACTTTTACATCATCTTGGAGGACACCTAGTTGATAGATCCCAATTTTCTTAAAGACACACACAGAAAATTCACAAGGACAAACGAAGAGAAAAAAAATCTAGTAATAAATATAGACATCTTTAATTGCATTTAATTAGTTCAACAATGCCACAAGTTATAAATACAACAAATCTGCTTTAAACATGCCAAAACTTTTTAAAGGCTTATGACAGGTTTAATACAAAGTACAGTCTTCCATCTTAAAGGATACACATTGCAAATAAAAGCTGTCTTTAATGTATATTCAAAACACTGAGTAGTATAAGGTTTGGCTAATAAAACTAAGTCCACAGGGTTAGAGCTAAAAAGTCAAGAGTGGATAAATGCATGGTTTCATTCCAAAAAATATATATATAAAAACCAGCCATCACTATCTGAAAAATGCTCACACTTCTGAACACAATTGATAAAACTCAAGATGCGGTAGACAATTTGTATGCAAAGGTCTTCTTATTACAAGGAGTCCTTGGCTGATGGCGAAAGCATTACTTCTTTTATAGGGGAGGGTTTGAAAACGTTCATCTGTTAGGTAATGTGCCATTTTTTAAGTCCACAGAAGCTTAAACTTAATATAAAACCTAAATGAAAAAAAAAAAAGAGAGAGAGAGAGAGAGAGAGAGATGTATAAAAGATAGAAAGTCAGTTTGAGTCTTTTCAGACCAGGTCTGTCGAGAGGGCTCCTTTACTTCAGACTCATGGTTTTACCTCAGCATGTCACAACAGAACAGAGACAAGGACAGTGCTACACTGCTAATATTGCAACAACTTGCAAACAAAAGACGGAAGAAAAAAGTTTTGTATGAACAAAGGAGGGATTTACATTACATTATTTGTGCAAGCAAAGAGACATCAGTGCTGGTCCACTGAAAAAAGCCAAATCCTACACTCAAAGTTTCTGAAAGCCTCTAAAAAACACATTTATTTTAATATTTCTTTGTTTCAGTGTCTAAGATTCAAAATGGTCTACAGGCAGAAATGCAAAATACTATAAAAGGTCATTTATGTCCAGAGTCACTGCAGATTCCAGTTCTCAATCCTGTGCTGCTATAGCAGCTCAAAAGGGACAAACCAAACACTGGCTCTATTGCGGACCTTTTGCATTTTCCCACTACCACTAGTGTTCCTTAAATGTTCAGAGGGGAAGAGCAAGGCTTGTCTGCAATCTGTAACTTTGCCACAAGATGTCACTACAACCAACACGCCACAACTTTGATTTGTCATTAAACTCAAAGCAAAGTGAGTGCGTTATCAAATACATGTGCAGCCACGAGTCGATCAAAGTTTCCTGAGTCATTCAAACAATAAACAAACCTTTTTGCACCCCCCCCCCCCTCCCTGATAAAGGGGAAACTAACCTTTCCTCAGAAATATCTAAATTCAGAAGAAAAATATCAAACACTGAGGATATAGTTAGCAACAAAAACAAAAGTTTCAAAACTGTGTGGCAGCTTTTTACAGTCTCATTTCCCTCGGATAAGCCAGTAACACAGAGAATTCCTCTTGTTTAAACACAAATTCCTAAAAGACTACATTACCCATCTCTCCTTGCAACTCCATCCCACTTACGGACATGCTGAGGCAGCTGGTATCTTTGTTAGTGCTTAATTTTAAATTTCTGCATGTCAGCTTTACCAGATAGATGGATTGTAGTGCAAAACATTAGAAATGATACACATTTTAATCTAGCTGTTTCCAGCCACTTCAATACTTTAAGGCAAAGCAATATTAGCTGAAACGATCCTCCACCAAACAAGCACCTACTGCTGGCCACAAACATCTGCACCTTGTCCAGTCATGACATCAACAGACCTTATTTACATCATGTGCTTTTGTTTACCCCTAGTCAATGTGTCACTTTGTAATAATACACATTAATAAGTATATAAAACTAGTGTACCTGTAGACCCAGAGTTTAAACTAAGGTGGTCAGATCAGAGAAGTTGCAATTCCTGTTTGTTTTTTTACTTGAAAACGGAGACCATTAGTGAAGCAAGTACAATGGTAAAAGAAAAGGGAAGCAAACAAGCTGTAAGGCTTTCAGTAATTCCTCCTCCTCAGAAAATGTGCAACTGCTACCAGGAGGCTCTCTACCTGGAAGGCACCTGTGGGGCACAGCTAGCCTAACCGTCCGAGCAATGAGGTAGTCTGGGTCACGTGGAGAACGATAGGTGGTAGGAAGAGGGTGATTTTTCAGGCCAAAGTGTTAGTGTGCTGCAAGTAGGAGAATAAACATGAGAGGATAATACTGCTTATTTGAGAGTCCATGCATCATTACAGCAGCAGGCAATGATTCCAAATTCCTGCTGTGTGCTGCCCCCTAGTGGCCAGATGTGTACACTGTATGTGTGAGAGTGCGTGTGCTGCTTTATGTGAGAAGGACGATTTTGGGGGTGGTGAGGGGGGGACCATTCTCACTCTCAGCAACAGCGCATGCGGGGAGGGGGCAACTCTGGTGGCACTTCCGGTTCGGGCTGCAGAGACAGGACACTGTTGGAAAGCTCCTTGTTAGGAACTTCCAAAGGCATCTGTGGAATGAGGGACAAAGTTACGTCAGCTTGATTAAGCCGTCAGTTCTGCTCAAAGTAGCAATATAGAGCAAAATCTACAAAAAACTAAAAGAATAACAAACAGAAGAGAAGAGTCTGGTACTTTCCAACATAATCTATTTGCTACTGATATGATAAACTGTGTTTTCTTGTTTGGTGGGTTTTAGTTAGACAACACAACACGATGAATGCTGCTGCTAAGAAGACTATGCAGTTGTTTGTTGTGGTATAAATGGTATGTGTTTTGATACAATGCAGATCAGGTAAATAAATAAATAAATAAAAACATATAACTATCCCTTATTTACATTTTCACAAATAGAATAAAATGTTTCACATTTATAAACTGAACTGTGTTAATAAGTTCATGCTCTGTGGAATTCAGTCCTGATTTGAACATACTAAGTGATATTTTTTTCAGCGGGACCTGGTCTAATGTGGTCTGGGTTCCCATTAAGCAGTGGATTCGCCCTTTTTGCATGGTATCCCAGATCAGAAGCTAACTTCATCAACGTCAAGCTGAACATTTCTTCCATCTACGCACATAGTTTGAAAAACTAAATGGCCTGATGTTATTTACCTTAATTAAATGACAGCATGTACTTTCAGACTGTACATGGCCGCATGCTCACAATTCTCCTCTGTCCCAATGTGCAAAAAAAAGTGAGCACGTTCACGCAAATGAGCACACATGTGGCATAAATAACAGGCAATAGCCAGGCTCCACCCCACCAATAAAACCAGGGCACCGACGTTTACAGCTACAGTTTTCACCACCATCTCTGCTCTATCGTTTCTAAAAAGCTGATGGTGTAGATCTAAACTGCAGCTGGATCTCAATCACACCTGATTGGTTAATAAAGCATTTGAGAGCGAAGCAGCGTTCCTCTTATACCATTGGTAGATAAACTTAACGCGACAACATCAAGCTATTAAATTGCAAAAATTGCAAAAACTTTGCAATCCCGAGATCTGGCATGGTGCCAGGACACTTTAAGCCCTGCATGTATGTATAGCATAACGTTCTTTTTGAAGCAGAGTAAACACTGAGTACCTATATTCACCTAGAAATGTTTAAGCCACATGTTGACTCCTGGAGTCCCAGTCCCTGACCGCTCCATGTCCACCACATGCACTGAGGGAGATATTTTACCCCACTAAAAAGCCCGGGCCAGGAGGCAGTATTTTATTAAGTATCCTGTATGTTTGAGACTCTAAACATCTCTGGCTTGTTGTCGATTAATTTCACTGTTTAATTTCCACCTTTCTGTCTCAGTCATCCCAGGTCCATCTCCACCATAACTCATCAACCCTCCTTAGGTTTTATCTGCAGCAGCCAAGTAAGAAGAGTGGCAATCATGACAACAATGATGTGGATTCCTTCTTTCAGTGTAGCTTCACTGCTCTGTGTGCTGCAGCTTTTAGATGTTCCACACAAAAAAATCAGTGAAGTCATTTTTGTGGTCTTCCCATAACAAGAAACTCCAGTGGATGTGTGCTGTGTGAAGGATTTCACTTTTTACTTCTTTGAAAATTAAAAAGTCCCAAAAGACGAAAGTACTTCAGAAAAAAATAAATAGAGAAAGAAAACATCGTTTCTTTTTTATTTTGTCCCGTTTAGATCGGACCGCTAGTTTAAAAGAATTTGGTGGATTCAGTTGAACAAATATTCTCCTATAAGACCTTAAAATGCAGCAATTTAAACATAATTTAAAGACCTGCTACTCATCAGACTACACCATGTGGGACCGAATATAAAAGTGAAGAATGAAAACTCTCCTGTAATTGCATTACTGGTCATTCTGGGTAACCTCATGTTTGTTCACCCAGTATATCTGTAAAATGTCAATGAGAATATCGTCATCTAAAGAACAGGTGTGAGGGAACACTATTAGCCAATAATAGTTTGAAGTATTCTTAGAGGACAGTACTGAACATATCTTGTCAGAAGAGCTTGAAGCAGCAGTACAAGGTAGGTAGTGAAGAGGAGAGGGGACCTCTGGCAGAGCTACGCACCATAATCC
>JBAMHW010000008.1:23975694-23998972 GCA_037177495.1 Rhadinocentrus ornatus
CCCCACCTCCAGGCCTGGCTCCAGAGGGGGGCCCCGGTGACCCACGTCCGGGCAAGGGAAACTCTGGTCCTTGCTTCCTTGAGGTCTTTTTCATTTAGTAATTGTTAATGGGTTTTCTTTGGCGGAGTTTTCTTTCTTTGAGTCCATGGTCTATAGACAGAGGGTTCTAAACACTGTACTAATTTTTAGAACCACTTGTGTGATTTACACTCACTTCACTTGAGATTGCAAGTCAAAATTAAGGGCATTAGGACCAAAACATTATTTGGTTTGTCTACTGTGCATCATGTTTCTGTGTTGAAACACAGAAACATCAAATACATGGGATTTCTAAAATATCAATGTATGCAAAAAACTGAAATGTCCAATAATGAAGTGATTAGTGAGGACACCTTTATGATTAACTTTACGCTCCACTGTAGCCACACAATGATAAAAAAATATATAAAACAATACACCACAATGACATGCCACTTTTTGAAGGGGAGTCTCTTGGAACCATGAGATGCTTGGGATTTAGGTCCAGCAACCATCTGTATTAACTTCAAAACACATGTTTAATGCCTCCAGTAATCCAAATAATGTTATGTCTGTTTTAGATGTGATGTGTTACATTAAAAAAGGCAATCATTTATCAAAAAAATAAGAAATTTAAAGTGACATTGTGCCTTTTTCTGTACACTTCCAAGCTAGACTGCATAATAACTACCCCTTTAATAATTTCAAAGCGAGTTGATAATAAATTCTTGGAAAAAATGTGTATGTAGTTTCTAGATAATGAGGTAAACCCCTGAGTGTGTGAGTGTTCAAAAGAAATGACAATTGAGCAACAACACGTAATTGCCGTCTATGCTGGTCATTACAAATTATGGCACAATCAAGTTAAAACCACAAGAATATATATATATATAACACTGATTCTCCCAAAAGCTTGTAACCTCTCTAAATGAACTACTCAACAGTGCTTTGCGTTTTCATGTGTAGTTTGTCCTTAGCGGCACCCTTAGCCTGCGACATCGGATGACGTACCAGCAGAGGAGGAGTTCCTTTTAATCCAAACATCGACAAAAAAGAAAACAGTCATTTATCGAAAACAAATTTATTATACCCCAGCGATTAATCAACAGGATGGCCGCTCAAAAGATAAACGAAGCTCACGAGCACATAGCTAAAGCGGAGAAGTGGTGAGTAGCGTCATTTCTACGAAGGAAATACCAGTTTGTGTTAATAGTGATTTTAGCTAGCTTTAGGGCCACTGTGGCATTTTAAGAAGCTATGCGACATAAACTAGGATTGGTTTTGTCATGAGTTTATGATGGGTATTGTAGACCATTTATCTTCGTTAGTAACCTAAAATTATCTGATTATGTTATTGATACTGGTTGCTCAAGCTTGTAACTCACCATCATGTTTCTGTAGCTTGAAGACAAGTCTGACAAAGTGGAAACCGGATTTCGACAGTGCGGCATCAGAATACGCCAAAGCAGGTGAAGCACAAGTCTTTACTGGAACTGAAAACTGGAGTAGAGTCATGTCAGAATCCCACATTACAATTAGTTGAGTTGTATCTTCTTTTTCAGCTGTCTGCTTCAAGAATGCAAAGCAGTATGAGCAAGCGAAGGATGCTTACCTGAAGGAGGCTGAGTACCACACAGAAAACAAAACGTATCCTCTGCTCTCCACAACCGTTACAAGTAGCCAATAAGTCTTGATCCATTTGTCATTATACCAGGGAAACTAGCTGTCTGGAAAACTAGAAATGGGTGCGGTGATTTATTCAAACGTGCAAGCACAAATGGAAATTTAATGTCCGGCTATTTACAGTTCTAACATGCTTAAAACACATATTTGATTTGACTACCTTTATTATTTAACAGTTTGTACACTCTCAGACAAGTGTTCTTGAAGTTTTGTTAAGTGGTCTTCAGGAATAGTTTTTAAGGCTTCTTTAAGGTCATTTGGACATTTGCTGCCTTTTGTTTTGTTTTATCAATGTGATCCCACACTGCTTTAGTAATGTGGAGGTCTGGACCCTGGAGAGGATTCACCACTCCAGAAACCCTGTTGCCACTGATTTTCAGTCCACTTTATGTGTCGTGTAGCATACCTCAGCCTTTTCTCCATGTGTTCCTTCTTTAGAAAGGCTTTTAGACAGCCACCCTTCCAGACATCCATGACTAGGCTTTGGTGAATAGTAGATGGATAAATTGAAGGTTGACCAACAAAACTACATCTTGTGAAAATGTCCAGGTATAAGGTCTCGGAAATTAAATAGGGAAAAGCAACACATGTCCATAGAAAAACTAATATTTTCTTCCATAAATAACAATAAGCTGTAGTTTAAGATGAATAGATGGATTCATGTGATGCCACCTTAGGTTGCAGGGAGTTTGGATTTGACATGTCATACACTGTATAAATAAATAATTAAGAAAATAAAAAAGTAGCTTAATTATAAGCTAAGGTGCACTCCTGCTGTACTCATTCAGTTGTTTCCTTAACCTGCTATTCAGGCTCTTTCATGCTGCAAAGTGAGTATCCTCTTTTATAAACCTGGATTAATTAGATGTAATCTTCAAACCCTTATTTGTGTACAATGCTTTTTATTCCCCTTAGGGCTATTGAGCAGGCAGGCATGATGATGAAGGTAAGTGCTGCTGTGAGGACTTGTAAAAGAGATGGAAGCAAGTTTTTTTGCATTGCTGTTGGAACTTGTCTGTATTTTTGCTGCAACAGGAACAAAAGAAGATGCCAGAAGCCATCCAGTACATAGAGAAAGCCTGCATGATGTACATGGAGAATGGGACTCCTGACACTGCTGCCATGGCTCTAGACCGGGCGGGAAAGTAAAACTCACACTTTATTATTTCTTCTTACTGCATTTTACAGATAGAAGATGTTTGCATTGTAATATACAAGCTGATAGAAAGTACACTGGTTTGGTTGAGTTCCTGTGCACGTTGTAATCCTATTTTCGCTACTAAAAAATGGTTCTTTTTTTTAAAATTTCTAATTAAACAAATGCTCAACCAACTTTCCTGTAAACTAAAACCAATTTTTATCTCCTCAGACTGATAGAGCCTATAAACCTGGAGAAAGCTGTTGACTTGTACCAGAAGGCAGCCGGTGTGTTTGAGGTGTGTTGTACTCACCAGAAGCTGAATAATTTAGCTTTTAATTTAATTAATTAATTTCTACTGGTGACCTGTCCAGGGTACAGCCTTCCTCTGACTAGATTGGACTAAAGAGATACAGAAAATGGATGGATGGATGTTAATTAGTTTCACTTAGCTTATATGTTCTTGTTATGCTGCCGCAGAATGAGGACCGCTTGCGTCAGGCAGTAGAGCTGCTGGGTAAAGCATCCAGACTTCTAGTCAGGCTAAAAAGGTAAAAGAAGTAAAGACTTATTTTCGTTGATGCAATTTCTAGTCACTTTTCTCTGTTATTTTTTTTCATATAATGCAATATTGTATATAATCCTGGTAAAATACATCACCCAATCCTCAACAATTTGCTTTCTGGTCTCGTCTTTCAGGCTGGATGAGGCTGCAGTTGCCCTGCACAAGGAAAAAAACATGTACAAAGAGATTGAGAACTTCCCCATGTGCTTCAAGGTGGGTCAGCTTCTTAATTGAATACTGCCTGGTTGATTCATGTTCCTCAGCTCATTAATATGCGACATTGATGTTTGCCTTAACTCTGAGCTACCGATTAGAGAGCGAAAATGCAGTCATGGAGTAGTTTCCAAGTAAAAAACAAATACAGTTTTGCTAAATGGTTGGATTTCTGTCAAGTCATGGTATCATTGAGAAAATTCTTAATAATAAGAGAAAGACCGAAGTTTAGCAGTCTGGATTATTTAACAAGTACGCTAAAAATGTTATAAAAATATGCTCTCGTCCCTCAGAAAACAACAGCTCAAGTGCTGATTCATCTTCACAGAGGCGACTTTGTGGCAGCTGATAAATGTGTAAGAGAAAGTTACAGGTAGGACGCTTTAAAACAGGAAACTTCCTGTTTCTCACCCAACAGTTAGTCCTAGCACCTCTTTTGGGATTTTGTGGTTCCTTTGACATAACGTTCATGTGTCACACTTCTACCACTTACGCCAAGAATCATCACATGTAGTGCTGATTGTTCTCCACCAGTCTGCCAGGCTACAGTGGAAGTGAAGACTGTGTTGCCATGGAGACACTACTGCAAGGGTATGACGAGCAAGATGAGGACCAGGTCTACCGCGTGTGCAACTCACCTTTGCTGAAGTACATGGACAATGATGTGAGTACTGCTAAGACAGAAATAATTAAACATTTAAATGTCTCGTTTTGAGTCAAGCTTTTGGCCTTAGTCTGAAAATTCTTTTTTATTTTGCCATTTTAACAAAAAAGTAGCATAAAAATTTTTTTCATAATAAATATGGATACTAGCACTGAAACAAGCCGGCTGTATCCGTTCTCATTTTCCAGTACTAGTATGTTAACACTGGGTATTTTATGGCTACAGCATATGAGCTGACTACCACTACCATAGACGTAGCAGTCTGTAAACATTTTGTAAATAAAGAGTGAGCAGTGAGAACTATTTTAGCTCTGACTGCAGCGTCCTGAGTGAAAATCAGTGTGTAAACTCAGGTGTTTTGTTCCCATTACTGCCAATCAAAACATCATATAATTAACATCTGCTGCGACTGAGTCTTTTGACGCTGGACTGAGTGCCCCATTAACATTACCTTTACACTTAAAAGCCAGATTTAAGTGAGTGTTTGTGGGGTTTTAGACCAGTGTAAAAATGACTAAAGTTAGAAGAGCTCCACCTGTATTAAAATGATATACATTTGTTTTTGCTGTAACCAGTGTTGTCTTTATTTGTTGATCTCTTTAATCAAGCTGAGAGTTATTTCCTTTAGTTTTTATATATTTGCAAACTGTATGTCAGTCTGGATATAGATGTGCTGTAGTGCAACTGTCGAAGGCGTTGCATTTTTAAAGTTTAGTCAGCTCTAACCAGCTTGTCCCAGCGAATCCTGAAGCCTGGCCAGGTTGCTGTTATCTCATTTCTTGTTGGCATTTAGGCTCCATCTCTAGAGTCTGACCTGATCCAAATCCTACACTTGGCCTTACCACTCTGGTTTGCAGAATTCAGATTCTCCTATTCTTTTAGGGATGAAAGAGCATTGATCATCTACCCCTTCATTTGCTATTAGGTAAACCATTAGGTACCATTTGAGTGACAATTTCTCCCTTCAAAAACTAGGACCTTATCCTTGCAAATCAGAGATACAGCCAGCCAAGACAAGGAATTTGTATCGAATACAGTGGGCAGTCTTTGACTTGTCTTGGATTGCAGCTGATCACAGGAAATGAAACTGGTTCATGCCCGGACCTGTTATGCTGATAAACTGTGGTACAAAACGAAAAAAAGTATTGTTATGTGTACTTAAAGATGGGGATGCATTTCACTGATGTCACTGGCCACCCAATAGAAAAAACACAGGGCAAGACTGGTTTGTCCAATAGCCGAAATGACAATATGTGGTCCAGCATTGACATGGGCTGCTGGACCACCCCACCTGTCACTTGCCATCACAAGAGAACAGTGTGATGAGATTATGAGGTCTTAATCTCATCATCTGTTTGTTTTTCCATCCATTGTATTTGCTCTCAGGTGGGGTTATAGGTTGATGCTAACACGTTTCCATAAATTTTTTTAGTCATGAAATCAACATTGAGTTCCTTTTTAAATCTGAGATCTAATGACACATTTACTCCCTGTTAGTATGCCAAACTGGCCATTTCTCTGAGGGTACCCGGAGGAGGAGGAAAGAAGAAGAAGGCGGCTGCTGCTCCACAGGGTGGTGCTAGCGGGGCGCCGGCGGCTGCGGCAGATGAGGAGGATGACTATGAAGGCGGGCTGTGTTAGCCTTCAGCTTCCAGTGTCGACTCTGCCCATCCGCTGTCACCAGTACAACCTTCATGTGTGTGTGTGTGATCTGGAAAGTCCGTTAGCTCTGACGGCTATTTGTTTGACATCTAATGTGCAGAAAGGAAAAAATGAAAAACGACCCACACAGTTTTAGTAGGTGTTGCAGAAAAGTCGACATCTAGGCTTTTAATTTCTTATTTTTTGAGGTGGATCCTCAGCCTGTTGTATGTACATGTTCTATTATTTCTCATGTGTGAAGCTGTACATTTTGCTGTCATTGTGGATAGAGTGTAAGATTACTATAGGTATATTCAAATCAGAAATACTCTAATTATATCTAATATCTTGATCGGTGTTTAAGTGTGTATTTGTACAGAGTTAATTTAAATCAGTATTCACGACTGCTGTCTGTTAATAATGTTACTGGAGCAATATGCAATCACATCAACGCATGTCTGAAGTAATAAAATAATTAAATAAAGTTAAATCTACAATTTGTCAACATTTATTCTCTAGGATCATACTGTTGTCTGCGGCATGAGCATTTAAAGGAATCAAAAACTGATTATGCAGCTTTAAGTCAGAAGTAAATGGATTTTTATCTGTCTACCTCCAAGTGTGTGCTACTTTAACATTAAAAACAGTCCTTGCTCTTTATTTCCCAGTTTCACAGTTCAATCCTCAAATAAGAACTAAGATTAAAAAGGGACCATGCAGGGAGATTTTATGTGTATTCCCCACATTTCCTTGTTATTAATGTTTGTGTTGTTAACAGCAGCTTGGTAGAAGGACAACATTTGAAATTGAGAAAAAGAAAAGAAATCTAATATTAGGCTACTTAAGGTGATGAAAGGATTGTTTACATTTTATATTTAGGCTGTTCACTTTTTGTGTAATCTTCTGATGCAGTTTTGCGAACTGCATAAGCATCAATAAATGTTTCCGTTGTGTCCCACTTGATGGTTTGTGTACATTTTCTTAAATAAGTTAGACAGATTTTCCATATCAATGAGTCTAACAGCAGCTGCAGATGTCTGCACCAAAATGGCCTCTGACAGACATGTAATGACTGTGTAGCTTCCTACGACCTATTTATCTTTGATGAGGCTAATGCTTTCTCCCCGTTAAGCGATGTTTAATGCTCATGCATTCATACACTTTTGTGATGCTTCCCATCCTAAATGACTCTGCAATGCATGTGTGCATTAGCAGGACTGGACATGTGAGCTGTGCCACTAAGTGGAAACAGAAATGTAAAACTCTTTCTTCTATAAGTTAAAATTCCTGTGTATTTAAAGCCAGTATTGGTTTATAACTGAATAGATATCAAATAGAGCAAAGTGTTCCTTTCCTGAGGGTTTTAAAAATAGGTATACAATAAACAGGCCCTTCTTTTTTATTCATTGTATTTAAAGATATAGGCTAAAAAGCACAGGTACGTAAGTTAGCACGTTAGTAAGTTTCTCAACTATTCCACAGCCGGACACAGAAAAGTTCTCTTTGTTGTACGTGCAATCAGTGTTTTTAAGTTTAGATTGCCCCTTAAATTATAACCTCCCTCTCTATCTTTAAACATTTTCTAAATATTGCCTGGTAATGTGTTTTTTCCTACCCTAAACATTATTTGCACTGTGTCAAATTTAACCAGATCTGTGAGTTTAAGTAATCTTGACTGTAGAAAAAGGGGGTTGGTGTGTTGCTGATATTCAAACTTATGTATAATGTGCATTGCTCTCTTTTGTTGTATAATCAATAAATGCAGTGATGTTATCTACGTGTTGCCCCAAACCTCTGAACAGTAACCTAAATGTGGTAAAAATTACTGTGCAGCCATTCATAGAACATGTCTCCCTTGGAAGAGCAAATCTATCCAGCCAAATATGGCACACAGACCACTGTTCTGTATGTTAAGACGCTGGACAGGACAGGGTAAAAAATAAAAAATTACTGTGCAGTACAGAATGTGAAGTGATTTATGATTCAGAGCATGTTTTCCTTTATTAAGGATTGAAATGCTTCTTGAAAGTTTTGATTGCAAATGCTTAATGTGTGATTTCCAATTTTAATTGATTTTCTATTGTCACCCCGAGAAATTTTATTTTAATTAACTTTTTCTATTAAAAAACCATCAATTTGAATTTTTACATCAATGTTTCTATTATAATGACCAAATAGCATGAATTTAGTTTTGCTCAAGTGTATTTATGCCAAACCAAACTTATCTTTTTAAGCTCAGATGTGACATCATCGGCACTGATGATTAATGATTTTCTTTTTTTTTTTTACACAATTTAGTTAAAACTGCTTTCTGGCCCTCTGGCTCTCAGTCTATTTTCCTGTAAAGCTTCTGTTTCTGCAATTTTGTATGCTTGCTTTTTAAAAATTTCTTTTAATCAGTTCTCACTGGAAGTTTTGATTTTCTTCCAAACTTGAACTTATTTAATGTTCCAGTTAACATTATCGTTTTGTAATTACATTACAAACTTAACAGTTAGCTAACTCGTATCTTTTTGTGATAATCTGCTGCTCTGTGGGACTCAGATTATTTAATCCTGCTATCAGCAGTTTAAATGATGCTGATTGATGAGACATTGTTTGAGGAGAGTTTTTGCAAAGCTTTGCACTGTTATAATGGTTTCAGGGGCTATGTGGCTCATTCAATTAGAAATAAGCAAATACTATATAGGTTACCGTTAAAAAAATAATATTGCAAAATAACTTTCTGTTCTTCAAAGCACTTGTATTGGAAAAATAATTGTTTGGGGGTTATCTGAACTGACTAATCCAAGAAAATATCTGTTTCCACAAGCAAAATTATTTTAACATTTCAAAGAAGCTGTTTTAAATTGAGTTTTTTCCAATGTCAGTGAAAATTGTAAATAATGTAAATTGAATTAAGTAAAAAAAGACAAGCTGCCACTTTAAAACTTATTCATTAAAATAGGATGTGTTGCAGTTGGTGGAGGTCTTCATCCAGCCATAGGTTTGTCTAAGATTTATTCAGCCGCATCTGGTTTCCATCTATATTCCTGTTAAAATCCTGTAAATGGGCACAGATCATCTGCTTTCTCTCACAGTCATTTTCCACACACACAAAATCTTTTCTACATATTTTATTTGCACATCTCTGGACCTCCATCACACCTCCCCACCTTAACAAACAGGTTCACATTTCATTCCTCTGTGACCTGGCCACTTAATATAATCCTATGTGCATGTACTGGGAATTAGTCATGGCAATAATGAAGTTTTTCACTCATGCTACAATGTCCTCTAATGCATAGTTCGGACCAAAAGGCTCCATCTTTCAGCCCTTTGTGTTGGGAAGCTTTTTTTGTGCCTGCTTCTTTCTTTCTTGTTGGCTGGATGCAGAGCTGTCGCTGTCAAAGCAATCAAATGTCAAATGTGTGAATTTTTTAAAACAATGAGATTCAAAAGTGATGAAGAACAGCCTACAGCCTGATAAATATCACAATAATCCAGAAACAGCATTCTGTTGGTCTTAACGCCAGCCAATATGCAGGTGATTGAGATGTGGACGATTGGCAAAGATTTCATTCCCTGCAAAGAAAAACTTCGACTGTGCTAAATTTCTATTTTTGTGCAGTAAACAAACTCAACATCAGTCCATTTATACAACACCAACAGTATATTTCATGCCATTTAAATAGTTCTCACCTTTTCTACAATCTCATGTTCTATCAGTTAGATCCACCAAAGCCTACATATGGTAACATACAACATACACAATGAGTATCTGTGAAAACAACTCTTCCTGAGAAAGATGTGGAATCCATAAGTTTCAGTTCTTCTCATACAAACAAAATGAGGCAAGATTGTCTAATCATGTTTTCTGCTTTTTGCCTTCATAGTGCCTCAGACACTTAGGAAAAAGATATCTTTATGTTAAAGTTTTTTTGGTTGTGAATGACATTTTTTTTTATTATTTGTAATTTTTTTTCATTTTTGGTGCTTTCATCATTCTAAACCTTTGAAGAACAGGAGCTCAGTATTGCACCGTCCCATGATCCATACGTTCCAGTTGGAGAAACTTCGAGATTTTACTTGAGTTATCACCGTTGTGCACATATTTGTCAGTGGGAAGCCCTTAAAGAGTGATGCTGCAGGCAGTTTATATCACAACCTACCATTTGGCTGTGAATAAGTCAGAGGAAAAAAATCCCTTCTTACAGAAGTGATGAGACTCTTCTTTACATCTTTGAAAAGTCTCCTGAAAGATCTCCAGCTGCACACCAGCTGCATATTTCACCAATGGAGGGCAAACTATGCCAGATGAATGTAGCACCTGTAAATTTGTGCTCAATTTTCAGTAGTGTCTGTTAATGTTGCTGCTTTTCATCATCAACTTGTGAAAAACCCCAGTTTTATCTCAAAAATGTGTTGCTGTAAGACGCTAACACTGTAATGCTGCCTTCTGAGCTCAGCTGAAGAGGACAAAGCAGCTCTTCATTTGCTCAGACCAACAGAGTGACCACGCAGCATCTCTGAAAAGCTCTGACTCGACTTCAATCATTTTGTTCCCCTCATTGAGTTTTCTCCCGGGTCCACTTGATCATAGTCTCCGGTGAGCGGTAGAGAAAAATGAGTTTAGAGTACATGTCCTCCTCCAGGTCTAGCTCCCCCGTCTCTCGAACCAGGAAGATGTCGGTGCACAGCTTGAGGATGCGGTCCACATTGGGCAGCTCCTCAAACATGATGTTGTGAGAGATGCCGCTAAAAAACTCACGCACAAACTTGCCGATGACCAGAACCACAGAGGCATACAGGCCCATAATTCTAGAGGAGAAGAAGAAGAAGAAAAAGGAAATATTCAGTTTGTGAAGTTGGTCTTCGGCTGTTCGATTTAAAGGTTACTATTATGTAGGTAAAAAAAGAAATGATCACACTTATCTCAGGAGAAGGGTGAGTTAGGACAACTTGATGACAGTAAATGTGTCCTGTTCGGTTGGTATAAATTTAGAAAACTCAAGCAAGAAGGCACACCCCATATCAATTATCGACACATTTTAAGTATCTTGTTTCAAATATTTACCTCAATGTTACAAAATTATGCAAGTTAGTTGATGTAAAATCACTAAGATGATTGCATGTAATCCAGAATGCTGTTGCTCGTAACTCACAAAGACCAAAAAAAGGGAACATGTTACTCTGGTTCTCAAATCTCTACGCTAGCTTCCTGGGCACCATAATTGATTTAAAAATGTTGCTGCTGGCAAATCAGGCTCTGAATGATTCTGGTCCTAAATATATGTCTAATCTTTTGATATTTCTGCAATATTTAATTCTGACATTTTACGGTGGATTTTTTTTTTCTTTTTTCTTGCCTCTTAATCTTTTAAAACCTGAGGTTGAACCATTTGTGGACACTTAGAACAGATGATGCCATTTTGGAGACCCCACCTGAACTGTTTGTACTAAAACTTTTCTGATTTAGTTTGTCTCACTTTCACGGTTTACATTTGCAGAAATGATGTTTACATATTGTGCTACTAGGGCTAATAGGGCTGTGGTGATTAGCACCGCAGCCTCACAGCAAGAGGGTTGCTGGTTCAAGCCTCGGCTGGGGGGAGGTTCGAACAGTAGCCGTTCTGTGTGGAGTTTGCATGTACTCCCCATGTATGCATGGGTTCTCTTAGAGTTCTCTGGATTTCTCCCAAAAGTAGAATAAAAACTAATTTTCCTGCGTTGTTATTGCTGTTGTTTATAGTCAATTTGCTGCTTTTAAGGAAAAAAGTGCTTTACAGGGCAAACCACTTTTTATGCCATCCACTGAGCACATGTTCCAACCTCAAAGACACAATCACACACTAATGGCCACTCTATGGGTTCAGTATCTTATCCAAGAACAGTTTGACATACAGGCTGCTAATGACCCACAGCCAGTGTGCGAGATCAATCACTCAGTTCCTGTTCAATTTTAGAAATTTCATTAAAATAAAAAATGTGTAATTAAAATAAAAGCACAAGCATTTAGGTTAGGCATGAACGTAGGATCATGTCTACCAGTCAGGACATACCCATATCCAGCCAGAAATCCCAAACTGGGTGGGCTGACTTGGTCACTCAATATGTAGATCTGCAGGCCGGCCTCACGTGTTTGATTCTCATTGACTATGAGACCAGGCTCTGTCTGGTCGACGACCCACCACTCTTGCACCTGATCTGCAGATTTCTGGGCTCGCATCAAGGTGAGGGTAATGTTAAATGTATTGTTGGCTATAAAAAAGGATGAAATAATTAAATAAATAAAAAGCAACACAAAACAAAAATAAAAGTCTCACTTTAAAGCCTCCAAAATGTCAAATTTCCAATAGTCATGTTTTCATGATCAAAAAGTTTACAGATGTTAAGATTCAAAACATAGTACTTTGCAAAGACGACTCAAATCTTTACAAGTAGTTTTGGAACAATAAGTTTATAATGAAGTCATCATATCTAAATGAAGAAAAGAAGTAAAGGAAGCTCACGCAGCTGCTCGACAAGTGTGGCATCTGAGTCGCTGGGGGCTCGAATATAGCGAGGGATGATTTTTGGTATGATCCTGCAGAAGAAAGGAAGCTGTCAGTGCTCACTTTCAGTTTAATTTTGTCAATATATTGAAGTGAATTTGGGAAAAATTTTTATCTAGTTTATATTTTAACTATATATGTTTTGCTTCAAGTTTTGTAATCAACTGTAAAATCTACTAATCAGATCATTTAAGTTTAATTTGGTTTTAAAATTCAACATTAGAGCTTGTTGTCTTTGGGCGTAATTTAAATCCAACACAGCAACCCAGCTCAAAGAAGATTTATAGATGAAATACTCACACGGGTGATTGCTTTGCTGTACCATCTAGAATCTTTACAAGATCTTTCCTTGTTTCCTGGCTTAGAGGCATCACTTTTTTTCCAGAAGCTGTTTCAGCCTTGGCACCAAGACTGAGATTTCTGAAAACAGGAAAAAAATAATTAATTTAATTGTAAGGACATCAAACCTCACAGACCTGCAGCTTCATGTCTGATTGGTCGATCTAAAGCTAAGCTATTTTCACACATAAACATCTCAGGAAGACATCTCGATGATTTAGTCCACTTTTTTCCCACAGTTGCTGCAAAAAATATACTGTGTATTTAATTGTTTTTTTATTTACTATTTATCAAGAGATGAGGCTTGACAAATGTTTATTAATATGTTTTAGACTGTATTCACAGTATATACAACTAAGTGGAAAGTAGCTACATATGCATACAGGACACATTCAGGGCAGTAGAACAGAGTATTAGCAGCACACTCGCTTACAGTATAGTGTTACCTAGAAACTCAAACTCAAGGTGGACCATTTCAGGGCTGCAGCAGGTTTTGTTTTCTCCTGTTTTTATTCAGTGATTAGAATGAGATAAATTTTTTACTTGTTTTTTTGTTTTTGTTTGGGTTTTTTTTGCTCCAGGCTATATGGTTCTACTTGAACTTTGGCTCATTTTGTTTGTCTTGGACTATTCACCCTGAGAAAATTAATCTACTCTTTTGTATAATAAAACTTTTTGCAAGGGACTGCAGAAGCTGATGTTGGATGGGTCTCCCTTTGGAGTAGAAAAAGAGAGGGAGTTACTTTTTATCATGCACTCTGTTTATCCGTTTGACCGAGTATTACAGTGTCATAATAAGTTTACCTGCTCAGGTGCAAGTTTGAGCCTGGGGGAGTAAAGGGGTCTATTGGTCAGCCGTGTTTTCTATTCTTTTCATATTTTCAATCTCATGTCAGAGGAAGACTTTAATTACAAAACACCTATTCAAATAGAAGCCAGATGTTTTCTCTTTAACGTGATTTGACATATTTTACTTTTGGCTAAATAGTTAAAGGATCTAATGGATAAAAACTTAAAACTGACTCGATATTTACAACATGTAAATAACACCGTGATCAATTGACATTAGATACCTTTGCACAGTCCAGGACACAGTGATGGGGAATTCCTCATCCATGGAGTTTAACTTGGTGATCAGGTTTTCTCTGCTGGGTGGGCTGATGGTCCACAGAGAGTTGGAACTGCCTTTCAGGTTAGCGATGATCAGGTCCTCTGAAACATATTTCTCTAGCCACTCCATGGCTTCCTGTAAGCAGAACAATATCAATGATTTCAAACAATGATTTACAGTCTCCCATTATTCTAAAATGGCTAAATATAAAAGCCAGTACATGCAAAGCCTCAACAACTGTTGGATCAGATAAAAACCAAATGTTCATGGTTCCCAGAGGATAAATGTTAACAGCAGTATTGATCCCTGACCCTGCTGTCAACACATTGATATATACCAATTTTACCATGCATGTTTTAATTTATAAAACACAACTATTGTAAACTTACATTTGTTTTGGATCCATCTGTTGGGTGAAATTTTCCATAAAATTTGTCAAAATTCTCTTTTGTCACACCTTGCAGTTGTTTTTGCTGAGCACTCATGGTGAAAATAGGCTATGAAAAGAAAAATCGCTTTTAAAGAAACATTCATTCCAAAATATTTATAACATTTGTGATGAACTTTTTTATGAACACTGAATCTTTGTGTTTGCAAAAATAATAATACCAAGAAAAAATATGATTACGTTCATCAGACTATAGTCAGTAACATCTAAATAGATTAACTTTGGAGAGATTCAGCATTTTTTTGGGACTTTGCTTTGGAGTAAAGAAATTTGCTTCAAATGATCTGGTAATGTCACCTGAAAACCAGCCAGGGTGATTCTGACAGACACGTCCAGCGGAGCGTTAACAACTCCTGCAACGGATTTTACGAGGGACATGAAGAGAAGAGGGAACCACACAATGCAGATCAGCAGCATGACAATCATCCCTCCCATCCCGTATTTCACCACCTTCTTCTTCTTCTGGCCTCGCGGCTGGGGGTATCTCTGCAGAAGGATGGCATAAAAGTGTGAGGGTGTCTCAAACGCTAAATCTGACGTAAATATTGCAAAATCGAGCAACATGCGCAATTATGTATGGGCTATGCCTGTAAATCCGTTAAAAAAAGGCATTTTACTGGATGGACTGGCTGGGAAAACGCAAAGCAACAAAAGTATAAAGGCTGAACGAAAAAAAAATAAAAAATTCTAAAATAACTTTTGAATTCCTACATGACAGACAGACACTGGTTCTTTTTACACTGATGCCTCTGAGATAAACACCTTTTCAGACTCTCTCCAGCATTTGAGGATGAAGATGTGAGCATAGATGTCTTCCACACAGATCCAGCTGGATAAAGACAGTGAGGTGTCTGTCCAAACCCAGTCCATCACCGCTCGCAGCTCCGTCAGGAAAGGTACCAGGCGGAAACTAAAAGGCAGAGACACGTTTTAGTCCATCTCTCCCAACATGAGCCTTATAATGCAAACACACTGAGGAATTTCAACTCTGAGAATCCAACGATACATTTGTTCACATTGTTATAATAAACTTTGGCACATTGCTCACATTTTTTTCTATAAATTAGTACCACAATAGTTTGAGGTATATTTTGTTGCAGAAATTTGGTAATTTTTCTTTTAATCATTGATTTTTAAGAGAAGGATATATGGCATGGGTTTAAATATAAAACCATCAAGTATCAAGCACCACATGAAGTAAACCCATCTGAGCCATCTCTACTCCTATCATGTAATGCTAAAGCTGAGTACATGTTGAGCCATGTAATGCTACTCATAAAATGTAATAGTTTTACCACAAAGACACATCTCAGCAATTTGTTTAAACAAATTGTATCTCACAGTGGGATCATAAAAAAAGAGAGAAGAGAAACCTAGTGACTCAGAGTTGACACATTTTAGAAAAAAAAGTCTCATTTGAACATTATTAAATGATTAAAAAAAATTTACATTGAAAACTAATTATGAGGATTTTCTGACATCCTAGCATATGCAGCCGCTACTGCTAATTTCCAGTGCATCTTAAAAACTAGCCTGAAGAAAACATTTGCAAACATAAAATGTATATAGACTGAATCAAACCTTATCAAATTGGACCTTAAATATTTAATTATGAATATTACAAAGCTAAGGCACAACTGGAGATGAAGCTAATTGTTTCTTTAGAAAACAGAATAAAAGCTGTGGGGAACGAGTGTAGACTGCTGAGGAACAAAACAATTTAAATAACTAAATAAATAGCAACTGAAACAAATGAAAGAAAGGTGAATTATACTACTTGTGGGACATAAACAACAATACTACAAACTGTTTTAGTTACAATTATTGAAGCACTCTTGGTGTAATTTTGGGGCACTGAGAGGAAATTGAGCTGGGGCAGCAGCGAGCTGACATCCCATTGTGTCCAGGGTCTTGGAAATATTTGTTCAGCTGGAAGAAATCCAACTTTTCCTTACTTACCCTTGAAACAGAAAAAGGTTGATATAATTGTAGCTCTTGGTGAGGAAGTTTCCCAGAATTCGGGTGGGATAACCACAACGGATCTGATAGGCTGACAGCCCGAAGTAGATACACTTGACAAAATACCACATCTGGGCGACTGTGTTCTCACTGAAACGCCTACAAGAGGAAAAGCAGAGACACAGTTATAAAAGTGGACTGTTTGCTTTGATATTAATTTCAGCAAGGTAGAGCGGTCGTCTTGTAACCCGAGGGTTGCTGGTTCGATTCTTGGCCAAGTCGAGTACATGTCGAGGTGTCCTTGGGCAAGACACCGAAACCCTAATTGCTCCTGATGGGTCGTGGGGAGCGCCTTGCTTGGCAACTACCTCCATCAGTGCGGAATGTGTGTGTGAATGAGTGAATGATGTAAAGCGCTTTGGCTATCATTCCAGGTGCAGTAAAGTGCTATATAAATACGGACTATTTGCCATTCAGCTGAAGGGAGAAATCCCCCACCACCCCAATCCTTTGAACTATCTGTATTGAAAGTGTTGAGACAAAACTGATTACATGACAAATTTTCTTTTAACTGAGACTTTCTGAGATGAAAGAATGTTTAAAAAAACTATTAGTTTTCGTTCTTTGATCAATAGTAGATGCAAAAAACTGTTAAATACCTTCATTTAGCTTTAATAATCAGGATGTGTAATGACTTCTGAAAGCATCTGATTCAAGGTAATATGAAGCTCTCACTTTTCTGTGATACCAGGTAGGATAAAAAACATCCAGATGTGGATCCCAAAGACCAGGATGACCTGGAAGATGACCTTTCCCATAACAGTTTTTCTGAGGTAGAGGGCCCGGTCCACCACCATGGTGCCGAACTGGATCAGGACCATGACCAAGAAAGGTCCTGGCACCTGATCCTCCGACAGAGATGAAGTGATGTCTGCTGTTGAGTGTTTCTACAAACAAAAAAGTACACTTCGAGATTAACTTTTCTTTATGAGACAAGTCTTTTATATAAGAACTGTGAATTTATCTATAAATTTATTTAGTTTTTAAAATCCAAACCTACACCAAATGCCCAGAATCCAAACACAATGATAATGAAGTCAACAGTATCGGCGAGGAACATCAGCACATAGACATCAGTGACTGCGCTGTACTCTGGATGGATCAGGTTATAATAGAACTGCCGCATGGGAAGGTAGAACTCCATAAACCTGCAGACAGAGGAGCTGTTATTCATGAGCCCTGAAACTGATGGTGGTTGCTGTCATTTCCCAATGTACACTATGGGAATGTGCTAATACTGTTTTTGCACATCCATGGTCCTCTTGTGTTAATGTTATTTGTAACGGGGTAAAATCAAATAAAAAGTCATCATTTAGAAAACCACAGTAGAAAAAAGTTGGCTTTGAGTTACTCTTCTAGGCGTAACATCTCAGAAACCACTCGTTTCATTGTGATTAAATTTAGAACAATAACAACTTTTGCTTGTCTGTTGCAGCTTTTATGAAAATGACACTGAACAGTCAGACGGGAATACTGTAATTAAAGGTCTAAATTTAGATCCATGACAGGTTTTCGCTAATGTGTCACTGATATGATGATGAGTTTCTTACATTATTCTCAGCATATTTCTCATTGATGCCATAATGTCTCAGTATATCCTTTAATTTAGTGTAACCATGGGTGGAGTTTAAAGGATAAAAAAATAGAGCTGTCTCTGCCTCCTTTATTTTAAAGAATGATGGTGGCTTATCGTACCGCCTTATCCCAAAAGCTTTGGCTTTAAGGAGCTGCTCCCTCAGTTTCTCTAGGATCATCTGTTTGCGGGTCTTCTGATGGACGCTGGCCTGACTGCCATCCTTGTGGCTGCTGTTGTGGGAAGTGGTACTTTCTGTGAAAACAATTTACATTTTGAGCTGGAAATGATCACTGATGAGTCACTGATGCACCCTGAGACACAAACGTGATGCCTATTAAACGCTCGAATCAAGACAAAACAAACAGTAGAATTTCTGTAATGCAAGCACAAAGTATTTCTATTTTTTTATGTTATTATGCTGTAAGCACACTGACTTTACTCATGTTTCTCCCCTCATGTAATGGACAAGTCATCTTTATTATTGTAACCATTATGAAATAATTGGTAACAGAGTAGTGCCTTCACCTCTCTTAGATCTTGCAGAAGAAAGGCGAGATCGATGGGAAACATGTGAGCCTCCACTGGAGCTCTGGCGTCTCTGGTAGGTCGTTGGCTGCGAGGATTGCACCTGGACATGTCCTGAATCTACAGAGGTCCCAAAGTTTAAGGACCTCAAAGTGTGCGTGGAGCCTCTCCTCTCGCTGATCACTGATGAAGCAGGTTCAGACTCTTTCTCACTCGCTTCCTTGTCTTTTTCCTCATCCTCAGATTCACTCTGACGAGCTGCTTCTTTCTTTTCTTTGGGGTCATCTTCATCCCACAGGCCGTGACACTGGGAATGAAATCAAGAGATTGTGAATACTTACTTTAAGAAATCAAGAAAATAACTGAATATTTTGTGTGACTGCACACCTTCAAGATGGACCTGTGGAAGAACAGAGCCAGTAACTGGACCAGATCGTAGTGGACATAACCGTCTTTCCTCTCCACACCGATGACTTTGGGAGGGTGATTTGGATTATTCCTTTCCATCAAGTTATGGTTAAAGGGGAAGAAACCAAACTGGAAGAAGTACTTGATGACTATGGTAACCTGGATGGAAAGCAACACCAGTGTCATTGAGTTTACTAACCTAAAAATGAGGATAAACATTAACAATTGAATCTAAAAGCACAACATTTAAATAATTGTTCCCTGTCTCAACTTTTACAAAAGTAAATGGATAGGATTTTTCTCAGAATTTACTATTCTTGTTTATGAAGTTATGTCTTCACATGGGACAGTACCTCAGTATAGATGATGGCAGTCATCCAGTAGCGCTTACTGGGTCGAGGTACAGACAGCATGGCCCAGAGGAAGATGGTGATAGGAAGGACCAGGGTAATACAGGAGGCTGACATCATGTTGTTGATAATGATGACCAGGTAGCACACAAACTCCGAGTGTGCCACCAGCATGTTATAGAGGGCGTAGCACAGCTGAAGGATCAGAGGTTGGCTTTGGTAGAATTGATCTGACTGCTCCAGCTCCTCATCATAAAACATCCTGAAAAATAAACACAATAAAATAGGATGTGATCCTAAACACGTATTGTTGTTAGAGGTTTGGCTGACTGTGTAAAAATTAATGAACAAAACTTAATTTTCTTTAAAAATTAGGTAATGAACAGCCAAACTTTGGATAGGTGCAGATTTACAATGTTATGAACAAATTAGTTTTAATTTCGAAGATGAACCTGCAGTAAAACATTGGGAGACAAGTTGCTTTTGTTCTCTGAACCAGAGTTTTGGACTTACTTGGTGAGCAGTAGTTCGCTGGCAGTCATTTCGGTGGCCATAGATGGCAGCATGATGTCTGACCTGCTGTCTGAGCGCATGTCAGAGGTCATAATCATGCGCCTCTTCCTGTAACTGTCACTTTCATCATCACTAATTTCCAGACGGTCAAAGCTGACTGCCTTGCTGTAGCTAGGAGGCACATCAGCATCTGAAGTTTTGGAGGCATCTGTATCAGGGGTGTAGAGCACACCTGACGTGCCCTCTGTCTGCATGAAGTCCTGCTGGTCTTCCCCATCGTCACTTTCAGTGATAAAGTCATTCTCATGAGCAGAGGGGGCTGACTCTGCTTCCTCCAGCTTCGTGGAGGGGCCCTCATCTGGGCTGAATAGTTCCCAAGGACCTCCTTCTCCATCCTGGTCCTCAGGTACCTCCACTTTCTGCAGTCCCTCCTCATCCTCCTCATTCTCCAGTCCCTTTTCCACCTCCTTCTTCTCCTCCTCTAGTTCTACTTCTGCTTCTTCGAAGCCGGGTTCTCCATCACTCCATGGTTCCCCCTCAGCCCCATGACACTCCTCAAATGGTTGAGATTCCCAGGGAATCTGCTCATTGTCTTCCCCTTGGTCCTGCTCATCCTCCACTTCTTCTATAGTGTCTGTGGTACCCTGTCTTGAGTAGATTACAAGACACTGTGTTGTTTCACTGCTGAGGACAAAAACACACATACAGAAAATTGTGTCAGCCTGTGTTCAAGTCTGTCTGCTTAAAGGTCCCATATTATAAATGTTTTTAACAATTTCATATGGGTGTCAGAGGTCCAACAACATTGTTTTCAAAGTGTATTTCCCCTAATTCAGACTTGGTCCTTAATTTCAGGCATTCCAAAAGTAGCTCCAGTGAGCTCTAATGAGAACAGGGTGTTTCTGTGTCTGAACCTTTAAATGCTCATGAGTAGTGCCTGTCCATGCCCTTCTCTGGGAGAAGATGCGGCTTTTGCTGGCGCCTGTTCGGTGGTTTTAGAAGGCCGGCTTAGCTAGCCAGAGGGGCGGGCAATAGCAGTATCCACTACTGGGGGCAGTGGTTATTTCCCTTTGTGAGGTCACAAAGGGAAAGATCTCAGACTCACCCGTTTGAGCACACATTTGCTAAAAAGTGGTGCAAGCAAGTGAGAGAGGAGACAGAATTTCTCATTTCTGGGCCTCATACACAGGCTATATACACATGTGACTGTTAGAAAACCTTTAGAAAGTGAATTTTGCATAATATGGGATCTTTAAAATAAATATAAAAACAAATTTCTGAAGCTTAATTAATGTTTCATCTCATAAAGGACAGTCAAGTCTGCTTTCAAATTCATGCATTGACTCAGCTGAAGTTACAAGTCAATGTAAATCTTGATGGAAACACAAGCAGGAACGATGGGATGCAGTGATTTTACTCATGTAAGTGGAAAAGGAGTGTATATGAGGGATACAGAGGCCAAGCACCTGGATATGAGGCTGCTGCCGCTGTCTGCTGATGAGTTGGACATGTCCATGCTGTACATCTTTCGCAGTTTGGGCCTGGCACGCTCACTGGTTTTGGGAATGTTCTCTGGCATTGCATCCATGTCTTCCAGAGTGGTGGCCTCAGTAAAAGCACTGATACATGGTGAGAGTGATAGATGGGATGATCAGAGGTGAGAATGATTAGATGATATAGATGGGTAATGTAAAATAATAAAATGTTGGCAAAATTCAAAGATGCTGCAAAATTTAAATGGTGTGGCTAAGTGTGAAGTTAATCAAGGGGTGTAATTTAAAAGGTCGAAATACAGTTTTTCTACTTACATCTACAGAGTTTTAATTTTATAAGCTGTCCAGGGTGTATCTGGCCTCCTGCCTGCTAATTGCTAGAAAAGGCCCCAGCTTCTCCATCACCCTAAATTGGAATGAGTGGCATAAAAAATGGATGGAGGTTTTCAGCTCATGGGTGTGTGGACCCTGAATGCTATGTGGAGATTGGAGAAATATAATCCACCTGCTAACTCCCTGATAGACTGGCTCCTTCCTCAGGGTCTGGGGGTGGTTTTGTATGGGAGCATGAACTCTGGATCAGCTCCTCCCATATTGGTCTGAGAGTGAACTAAAACTACAGCATATCTCAAAGACAAAACTGTAAACTGTTCATATAAAAATGAACTGTCAGTTTTTGCCCTGGATACTGGGTCCACACCACTTACTGCCCGGTTGACCCTGCGGCAAGCTAGGTGGGCGGAGTTTTAACTTCATTTAAACCAGGCGATCAGCCGGGGCATCAGCTGGATGAGCTGATCCAACAGCTTGTACGGCAAGAATGCCTCTTTTAACCACATGGGTGAAACAAACAAATCAGAGTCAGTTTGCAGATAAACTTGTTAATATGTGGCCGTATTTAAGTTCAGTAGAAAACTTTGCATTAATATAATTAATAAAACAACTTCTGCTGATAACATAATTCTCTTCAGCTGCTCTAGGCATCAAAATTATGTTACAATCCAGATAAATTGTCCTTATATTAAGAGACCTCCAATGGACACTGTTGCACTTTGCAGACTACAGCCCAAAAGAAATGCTTACAAAATTATGGCTTTTTATTAAACTTTATGTTATTTTAATGATCAATTTCACCCTGAAAGATAAATGGCTCTTTTGTTTTGGTAAAGCCTCTTTCCTCTCCATTTAAACGGCAAAGCCCTCCTCCGCCGCTCGTCATCACTTCTCCTCGCCCAGCTGACAGTAAAGGAGCAGACCCATTGTTAATGAACAGAGTTGATAACCTCCTACCTCCAGTTATTATTATTATTAATAGTAGTAGTAGAACATTTTAGTATATATATCAATACAAGGTTAAAGTATGTTTTTTAAAGTTGTTTTGTTTTTTTGTGTGTTTATCTCCTCTTGCATTTCATACTTCTCTGAACTCCGAATGGAGCTATTTTCATATTATTTCAACATATCCACATACACTACTAGTCAAAAATTTGGACACATTTAAACCTAGTAGGAAAGTACTGGTACTAACACTCTATCTTCTTTGCTGTGGTGCTTTGGGGTGCGGGCATCAAGGCAAAGGACACCAACAGACTAAACAAACTGATCAGGAAGGCACAGTGTGTTGTTGGCTGTAAAATGATCACCCTGGAGGAGGTGGTGGAGGTGAGGATGCTGGCAAAGCTGCTGGCAATCACGGAAAATCCCTCTCATCCCCTCCACAAAACACTAGACAAGCTTAAGAGCAGCTTCAGCAACAGACTCATTCAACCTGCTGCTCTAAGTAACAATACACAAAATCGTTCCTACCTTCATCAATTAGACTTTACAACTCCTCTACCTCTGTCAGAGCCACCATTACACACCTGGTCTAACTCTATCCGTCATCTTTTCAGTACTGAATATGCTGCATGCACTTATGCCAGAGATTATATTGTGTGATGAAATCACAATCTTGTATTTTTAAAAAAAAACAAAACCTGCGTCTAGCACTACATGACAGCACCTGGGTCCAACTGGACTCACAGCAGTCTGACTACTACTT
>JBAMHW010000008.1:23999072-24013220 GCA_037177495.1 Rhadinocentrus ornatus
GGATAAAAGCGTCTGCCAAATGACTGTAGAATAGAATAGAATAGAATAGAATAGAATAGAATAGAATAGAATAGAATCTTTTGCACACACCCATCACATTGCAGTTATGTATCTTTGCATTCGTTGCACATGCTAAATATATGTATATATAGGAAAAATTTATATGTATATAAAAATTAATTTATATTATTATTATTATTATTATTATTATTATTATTATTATTATTATTATTATTATTATTATTATTAGCATATGCCGTTGCTGCTACAATCATTTACTGTTATTGTTACACTGTCACTGTTTCTATTATTATATTATCATCTTATTGTGCTTTTTTGTGTATTTTTGTTTACTTTAGCAGACTGCTAGGACAACTTTATTTTCCCTTGGGGATGAATAAAGTTTTCTATCTATTTATCGGTTTGTAATAATTTGATCTTGTTTGTCCATGTTCTATGTTGTGTTATGTCTTACTTGCAGGAAATGAAAAACAAAAAACAGATTAAAGACCTAATTTAAAAATTTAAGGTTTTCACTGCTAGAGGAGTACACGTCACACAGAAAAAAAAATTATATATAAAAAAAGCTTCTATCGAACTTTAAAAGATGGAAAATAAGGGGAGAAATATAGCTAAATATTTTCACCGTGTTCCTCTATCAAGAAATCACGAATCTGTACAGAAAGTTCAGTGTGGAGGATGCTCTGAATGCGTCATTCTTCCTGTTGTTTAACTCTCATTGCATCCACCGTCAGGCTTTGAGTACCTGGACATGCTGTCTCTGGATGCGGTGGACTCCTGGCTCTCCATCCGGTATCCTCCTCTCCTCCTTCGTACCCTTGTGGAGCCCGAGGCTGATCCATCCACACTGAGCTCATCTAAACTGGCCTGCCTGGACATATTAAGCCTCAGGGCCTTCTGGTAGTAGATGTGGATGCTTTCTCTGTTTGGCACATTGCCCTGACAGGAGAAGAGGAGGTTAAATAACCTTCAAAAGACATTTTAATTTACCCTTTGCATGTGAAATAACCAGTGGGGTGGCTCATGTACCTTTTTGACTTCTCGAGTCAGCATGCAGCGCTCGATTCGCAGCACTGTGGAGATGTCGATGTACTCCCTAGACATCTCATTCATCCAACTGGTAAAGCTCTCCACCGTCGTCTGGAAGAGCACCCAGGTGAACTTGATGATGTTGAATACTCGCTTGATGATGTTGTCTGCAGAGGGCATGCAACAGAAAAGCCAATAAAAAACAGTGCTCTTGCAAAACCACAGCAAACTCATAATTACTGCACAAACAAATTAGAAAATAAGAAATGTAAAGTCCATGTTCTTAGAAGAATTATATTTTGCCTCTAAACATTGGAAGACATAACTTCCTGTGTCTGTGTCTTAAATCAGAGTTTAGTTTGGATTGTGGGTTTCTGTAAGGGTAATAGGAAGCTCTTTGTGGTTTACTAACCTACAAACAGCATGCATTATCTTTCCTCATACAGTTTTTCCAGTCAGTATCTACAACTCAAACAAAACGGCACAAACAAAGTGGATGTTTTGTTCATGAAAAACATATTCAATGGAAAACCAACCTGGCCCACTGGGCTTCTTGTCATCCTCTCCTTTTTCTTGCCCATCAGACAGCTCTCCTACCTCTATAGCCACATGACCTGCTGGAGCACCATAAAAACAGATTACCATGGTTGGAAGCAACATAAACAATTATTTCAAGCCTTTTTATGCTTTAATTATTAAAAAAAAAACTAGAAGGAATATAATTATTTATTAAATCATGAACAGAAAATCTCACCTAAATCTCACAAAGTAGGACCCAAGTATTTCAAATATTAATAATGATTTCATTTTGTTGATGAACTGCAATCAAAAGATCTTTAGAGAAGGGTTTCTTAGGGAAAAATAAACACTATCCGCAGCAGAAAAATTTTTTTTGGGACATGTTTGAAAGAATAAAATTTTATATATGAATAAACCTCCCAGGAAAACCTTTAGAATATGGACAGGAATAAAGCTTTAAACATGGATTTATGTTGGTGCTGCAGAAGTGAAAATTTCTGGTTCAGTTTTATTTTCATACTAGAATTCCATCTGTTTTTACTGGAAACTTCAATTTACACACAAAAATGTTCACTAATATCATGAAACATTTCCAGCTGATTACTTAACATAGAGATATAATATGAGCTCACACAGAAGTTTAACATTCACACAAACTGGACAAAAAAGTAAGTCTGCACCAGTATCGACACACTGATGCTGTTTAATATGTTATCAGACATTACTATATCACAACATTAATAGTTTGAATAATTTAACAAAATTGGCAAAAATGTAAGACCCTGTTTAACCAGAACCTACAGCTGGAGTCCACTACAGTCACAATTTAATACAAAGAATAAAAATGTCAAAAGCAAACTGATTTAAAGTTGAATTAAACACAACTTTCCAGCCAATCACAATATTCTTTACCTTTCTGTACAGATGATAATATTTTAAAATATATTTCTAAAAGTGACAACAACATTTATCCAACTTCTGCCATCTTGAATTTATGAAGCAACATTTCAGGAAAACATTACAACAAATAAAAACAATGGAGCATAAGTAAAGAAGAGCATCTTTAAGTGTTCCAAACAGCTTCTCAGATCAATAAATATCCACTCTGCCGGCAAAATGCAGAAAAAGTTTAGAGCTTGCTTACCATCTTTCTTGCTTTTCCTGTGTCTGACTCTCTTGGTGTATTTTCTCCAAAATTTGCGTTTCTCCTTGCCTCGGGCCTTCAGAGCAGCTTTGGGATTTGTGATCCAGGCATGGTAAAGGAACTGGAGAACAGGATGCAGCAATTTGGTTTCAGTGAAAGGATGCCAGGAAACAAGCCGATTATACAGAAACTGAGAACATTTTCTAAAAAAAACTAAATAAACTTCAATAATAAATTTTAAGTGTTATACATTTTTTCAAGAGGAGATTTGTTTTTGCTTTTTTTTTTTTTAAGAATTTATGTTTTCAGATTAAGATCTTTACAATAAAGGTCAAAACATTTTACAGTTTTCGATTTTCCTTTCACCTTCAGACCTATTTCTCCGTTTTTCAGTTCCAAACTTTTGACCCTGATATTTGCGTGGTGTGCACAGTTGCAGAAGAATGGGGCGGGGAATCATCAGTGACAACAGAACACAGGACGTTGAAGACATTCCCTCGATCATGTTGCCTTCAGGAAATGTGGAAATTGTCAAATTTCACCAACACACTATTATCATATTATTGACAAAGAATATGACATTTGCTGTTTCAGTCAGCATTGTGGACAAGTCGTGGAATTACAGTGGGGAGCAGTTTCCCCAACCACATGTCTGAAAGGGACATTTCCCACGCTCTCAAAGTACCCTACATTGCACTTCACAGAAAGATGGTGTCCTTTTCAGTTAATGCTGCAGGTAATTACTGTTGGCGCAGCTGAAAATGAAAAAGGTCCTTCGATTATCTTGCAACAATTGACTGACTTTTTTTGAAGGCAACATGATGGAGGACATATCTTCAGGGTCCTGTGTTTTGTTGTCACTCGTGATTCAGGCCCTGTTTTCGAGTTCCTATCAACTGTTGTCTGAATATATCACTATCAACATTCTTTTAAACAGTTGTTTTGGTTCAGAGAAAATTATCTATCATGTCTGCTACATGTACATTTTAACTGAAAGGTACATGATCACTTGAATATTACAAAATAAATAAATAAGGTTAAACTTAGCTGAATGTTTTTAAAATCTATACATCAGCCATACAGCTGTATGGAAAGGAGGAAAACATGGTGGAGCTGAAAACTCCTCAGACCAGCACACAAAACAAAAAGGAAATTAAACATCTACACATCTCTGATTTTTTATAGAACAAAACTTCAATTCATGCCAAACACTTCCAGTCAGACAAAAACAATATACAGCACAAAAGCATTTCCTTTCCAACTCAGATTTGATGTTTTCATATGAGATCAGACTTCTCTCATTTAGATGAAAAATCTGTAAACACCAAACTTGAGTTGGGAAGGCAGTTAATTGTGGTATTAGTAGTTATTTGAGCTGGCACAAGTTCACACAGGAAGCAAGCTATGTTAGATGGGCGTGAGTACCTTGCCTGCCTTGACTACATACTGCAGTACAGTTTTAGGCAGCTTAATGATAGACCTGGGTAAAGCCAGAACAGCGGAGACAAACTTCCCAACTGCTCGCTAAAGATAGTGAGAACAGAGAGGGAGAGGATTAGTAGAGAAAGATCTAAAGTTGTTATAAGTTCACTTTGTTAGGAGACAGTAAATAAGAAACTCAATAACCTATACACACAGCAAAATAATGCATAATCAGGTCAAAAAGCAGCAACACTAAAAGGTCAAATAGACAATTAAAAATGTAGAACTCAAACATTTATCATAATAAAACCAGAATGAACAACACTGCACAGGGATGTAAAGGTAGGGAGATAAGAAATCTGCTTTTACTTAAATTCTGCTGTTTGGAGATATCAGTGTGTTTGATGGGGTAAGGTTCACGGTTTTGGAGATGGGTTGATGAATAGATCAAAGAAACAGTCTGCAGTTATGGTTATAACATGATGAAATAAGAGCCTTCTTTGTGGCACATTCAAGTTTCACACTTAAGTGGAAATTAAACCTTAGGATAACATCAACTTACCTGTGAAAAGGAAAAAGACATAGAAAACAATGCATCTATTTCTATTTCAGAGCAATGCATCTTATAAACTCCAATTAAAATAAGTTGGAAATAAAACTTAAATCTGTAATTTGTTTACTCATTTGAAGATTTATTTAATAGATAAAAGTCCAGAGAAATGATTTGCAGTATTCTTATAGACCAACCTCCCTCTATTTAGGAAACATAATCAAATCGAACATTTAATATCACCAACACACTCAAAGAAGTCTGGGAGGGAGCAACAGCATTCTGGATGCTTCAACAATAATCAAGTTAATTATTAAAAGGTCTCCACCAAAGACTGGCTTACCACTTTGTGCCAGCTGTAATGAGAGAATCATCAATAAGTAAAAAAAATTATATTGCAAAGAACCTTTCTCTTTTAACTTCTAGAAAGTGTAATATTTTCCAATTCCAATGTATTCAGGGAGTCTAAAGAAATCTAAGCGCATTAAGGCCCAGAACAGAGAACCACAGTTGGGATGAGCTGAGTTTTAAGTCCTACTCAGCTCTGCATGAGATAGAGTCATGCTATCATGATCGATGTAGCCACGAGCTCAAAGAGGAGTACCTCTCAACCCAGTTTGCTCCTGCAGCCAGAAATGAAACCTGAAACTGTATTACAGGAGGTGGAAGCTGTATGTCAGCTCTCCAGAAGCACAGCAGAGTTCTCTGGACGTGAGCTCAGACGGACAGAGGAACTAAAGACATGTGCTATGTGGTCAGATCAGAACATGTTGTAGCTGCTTTTAAATAAACACTGACGTCTGCTTCTCCATGCCAAAGATGAAAAAGATTCAGATCCAGGCTGTGATCAGACAAAGGTGTAAAAGACAACATTAGTGATGGTGTGGGAGCTCATCATGGGAATCCATGGCATGGATGACTTCATGTGTGTGCATAAGCATAAACTGGAATTTTAGATGTCATCAAAGTGGCATCTTTTCCAAAGAGGTCATTGTTTAATTCAGCAGGACAATGCCCGACCTCATTCAGTTTGACTTTATAGCAAATTGTCACACACATACACACACAAACTGTGTGTTTCCTAAGTGTCTGCCTGAAGAGGAGAATCAGATGAGGAGACATTTGTTAAGAAGCTTAATCACAGATTACTCTGGAAAAACTACAACAATCAGTAAATAATACATATGTGTATTCAAAAAAAGGCTAATGTAACACAATGGTTAAAAAAAATCTCATTTCTCCTTTTTTAGGGTCTTTTTAGTTTCCACAATTTGTTTATTTTTCTATAACACTGTTGTTGATCAGTGAACATAATCAAAATAACTTGTTTGGACTTCTACCTGTTAAATAATGGTTCAAACCAATTAATAAATATACATAGGCAAAGGTTCTTGTTGAGCAACATCCCACTTCTTTCATGCTTCGTCTCCGATAAATTTCCACAAAGAAAACTTACAACAAAATAAAATTAATATAAAAATGGCAGATATCCAAAACAGAGACTTTTTATCTCAATCTGGAATTATAGGAATAACGATCCACCTGAAATGCCGATTTCTTTGCCAGCTCTTCGTCTTTTTTTTCCTCCTCGTCTTCCTCTTCTTCCTCACTGTCAGTTTCAAACAAGTAGTAGTCTCCACTTCTAACCACTGAGGGACAGAGGGTTAAATGTTGTCACACAGTCTAGGGCTTAAGTCATTAAACTCTTTCAAGACATTAAAATAAGGAAAATAATAGGTACGCTTGATAAAAGGAGGATGTAGAAAATCAAACCACTTACCAATAAATCTATATAACTAAATTTTCATTAAACATTAATATGTATTTAGACAATAAACACACTTTGAGACACAAAAAGACTAAACCAAAGTACAGAAAACATACAGCTCATTAGAAATGTTAGAATAATATATATATAAGTGAAGAATCTCTGTTATTTCAGTGGACACAGTCACCTTTAAGCTACTTTCAGTGACTCCAGACTAAAGCAGTTAAGTGTCAGACACAGTGGGGTAGAAAAGGCTGACTTATGTCCTTGAACAGAACTACAGTAGGCAGGAGATGAGGGAGAATGCTGGGAAATGGAGATGAAACATCAAATGACAAAGAGGTACAACAATTTGAATGTGTAATGTGGGGGTGGAGTATGACATGAGACATGAGTTTAAACCAAACAGACAACCACAGCAACATCTCAGAGAAATGCTGGTGGGTTTTTTTATGTATGTTTTTTCTGTTTCTTCGTAGTTCCAATTACTGTTTTTCTCCTGCTTACGCCTGTTTAGTGATCATGTCTACAGGCAAAGAATGAACAAACCCATTATCCTTTATTTAAGTATAACAAAGATGGGTCAACTTCATGTCTTTGCTCAAAAATGTTGCGCCAGAGAGCGATTCTCTACTGTGGGCTCTTTAGGTGAGATCAATGATGACGTTTTAAACAACGTTCAGTACAAACCTCCAGCCATTTATCATTTTCTTTCTACATCATCTCATCGTGTCTATTTAAGGTATCCATGCTCAAAAAGTGTTATGAATCATCTTAAAACTGAAGTGCCTCTCCAACGCATGCAGTACAAGATTTCACGCAAGAGCTACAGGTAGCAAGAGCCCTTAAATAGAGACAGAAAAGGATTAAAGTCTGGAGGAAGCTAATGTGTGTTGGTGCCTTCAGAGCCCATTGCAGTATGGGAATCCTCAGCATTCTGGTCAAGGACAAAAGGGCCATTAAAAGTGGAGGAAGAGATAAAAGAGCATTTGGGGGGGTCAACCTACTGGAAGCATGGTCAACCCACGGCCTCCACCACTGCTTTTTTTTGGCTGTGGCTTTCGTTGGCTGTGTTCCTAAAATTTCACAAATACATCAATGCAACATTTTGTGAGAAAATCAATTATCTGCAAACTTTTCAGATCATATTACCACTGCATGAAGCTGCTGAGTAAAATTATTACACAACATGGTTACATTCTGTTATGAAAAAAGCAAATTACTGGTGCATTTATGACCAGTACCACAAGCAATCAACCTCTATTCCAGTTTTTTTTCCTTTTTATTTAGATGCTCCATATCATACCATCATCCTCCTCCTCTTCAGGCTGGACAACTGTCTGACCGTCCAAAGACTCTTGCGCCAGGCTCTGCATCTTCTCCTTGCCCCTCTTAAACTTTTGCTGCCTCACCTTAATGCGATCCATCCTGATTAAATCAGACAGATGGTGAAGAAACACAAAGTATCGACACAGTAACATCATAACAGACTGACTATAAACATCTTCAGGCTTCACATGGAAATTAAAGTATGTTATATTACAGCAGAGTGCACATTAGAGTGGATGAGTGGATATAATCAGAGCTCAGGAGTAACTCCTAAGCTAACTATAAGTAATGGAAATAAGGTTCTTTAATGTGGTATTATAAAGTAAGAGCTGGCTTCCAGGAAAAGATTAAGAACGAGCCAGGAGATGCTTTTAAACCACAACAATCATGTTCACTTCATTTTGGACTGAATTAGACCTAATGAGGCTCATGAATGAAACTGAAATAGATATAACCATACTGTTTTAGCGTGGCTTATTGTCAGCAAATTCCATAAAAAGGCATCCAAGGAAGTGTGAGACATTTGTCACAGCCCCAGGAATCCTGGATGTTCACCGCTTCATTTTCTAAAAACACATATGTCAACTATCTGTAATCACACACAGGAGCAACGTTATGATGGCTTTGTTTGGTTCAATATGATCTTGATTGCCGACAGTAACCAGTGTTGTTAACCAAACAAACACTTAGTTTGATTCTTGTACATTGTTAAAACTGTTAACCACTTTTTTTTTCTTTCCTAAAACTAAACGGACAAGTAACAACTCCACCATCAAGATACGCTGAGTAAACTTTACTGTGCGTTATTTATAGTTTTACCACGACACATATGCATCTGCTCTCATAATATAGTTAACTCTGCGTGTGGTGACATCATAAAAAACATACTCTGGATTCATAGAACAGCGATTTAATCCTCTGGTATGTGACACATTTTCTCTTCACAGGTGTGGTCACCAAGCCTTGAAAGTTCATATCAAAACATTCTAAAGAGGAACAGCCAGTGGGAAAGCTATGGCACTACGATGGCCGACCAATGGGGTCAACGCTCAATCATTAAAAGCCATCTAACATTCGCACTGTCCCATTATGAATGTGTCTGTGTCCATGTTTACAGGGCAACAGATGCTGGTATTTGTGAAGGTGAAACATTCGTGGTTGTCCAACCAGTGCATGTACAGTACACTTGCAGCTAAGTGGCACAGACAAAGAATCAAGATCAGAATTTGTTCAAAGACAAGCTCACATTTCTCACGAGGATCTTTCATGGGATTTGCTGACAGTTAAATTAGGATGAAAGAAAATCAGTCAATTAGAGATAAATGGGAAATTAAAGAATGGATGTCATAGTACAAAGAATGGTTCCTAATTGTGATGAAGAAAATCACACACAAAAGAAGAAGATGCTGTCGTAAATAAACATGGTGCTTCAATCTAAACATTGCGATTTATGTCTGTTGATACAAATTGTATGATGGAGTGTTGTAGACATGCAATAATCTCAGAGACAGCATAATAACATGAGGGTCAAATGTTCAGAGTCTCACTGTCTCTTCAGCTGCTCCACAGATTTACTCTCCTCCTCCAGCCGGGATTTCACCGCCTTCACTATGGTTGCCTGGAAAAGCTCCGCTCCTCTGAAACAAACATTAACATGTCAGTAAAACTTACAGCTTAGTATCAGTGTCGACAGTAATGGTGGTTTAACCCCATAATTTTCAGTTTTAAACTTCCAAAAAACAACAAAACCGTGCCAGTCTGACACCTTAAAGCACCAAAGGTTTTCTATCATACGTGTCTTAGAAAGCTAAAAAACACACTATAATAACTTCCTGAATGTCTTATTGAGCATCACCAAGTTCATTTATTGGTGGTGGACTAACACATCCAGGTGATTCAGCTAAATTGCTCCTATATGTATACACTTAACTGGACACAAACTAGCCTAGGCACATTGTGAATGCTTCACAGTTCCTGACCCAGGCTTTGCAATGAAGCAACGTTTCAAGCTGTAACCATACTGACCTCAATGGCACAATTCCAGAAGTCCCTGCAGCTCTAAGCAGAAACTAACCCTGTCATATAAAACAACAGATGTAAAATGTCTAAATGCAGATGAAATGTGAAGTAAAGTACCTGGAAGCGAGGATCTGAGATGACCTGATATCTGCAACCACGTGGAGAAAGTAGTAACTCATGAAGACTCGTCTCTGTAGCAACAGGAAGGCAAAACAGATGCTGTCCCAGATTATTCCCGCCTCATCCTTGGGCAGTTCACAGTCTGGAATACACAGAAAGCACAGCACTTTAATTCATTTATAAGTACAAACTGATTTCAATTCCCTCTGAGATTGAGCTGCTGTGCAGTAAATCTAAAAGCATCATTACCACAACAACACTTGAAACTGTCCATTTAACAGCGATTGCTTCTAAATTTAAGTGAGGTCATGTATGAGAGTGATTTACACAGACCCAGGATTGTGCAGAAACCTAATAACAGTTTTACACTTTTTTCCTGCATCACTTTGTTTTTACTGTAAATTAACTTCTTTAAGAGATTACGATAAACATCACACTGATCTCAAAAGGAATGAGGACAATGAGTGTGTATGAGGTTGTTCTTTAAAACACAATCTGCAGATCAAACTATAAATTACACTAAATGGATCCTATTGTAGGATAAAATGGGGTCCATGTTTTTCACTGTGCTGTATACATACATATATATATAAAATCATATCATCTATAAAATCACTCACTGGAAGTCGACTCTACTTTTTTGTACTCCTTGATGGTACAAGCCAAACTGAAGAACTGGATAAACCAGCAATGATTCTCCATCAATGACTTGGTGTAGCCACAAGCCAAGATCTGCAAACAAGATTCCTTTATTTAATACAGCATTAACAATAATTTGGTACCTTTTAATATTGTTATTCAGGGTCTAAATAATTGATATGGCTTAATCAATCAGGATTTGTATAGATTTATCCAGAGGAGGCATTTTATGGAGCAAACTATAACAACGTTAAAGTTAAACCAGTCAGGAATTATTAAATTATCTATGTACTACAAGAAATTAGTCTCAAAACTATATAAAAAAGTGGAAAAGGTAATAATAACGCAAAGAAAACTGGGGAAAGATAAAGAAGAATGCTATCAGAGGACAAATGGGAAAAGATCAGTTAACAATGTGTGATGCCTTAAGCCCCACAATGGTAATGTTTGTCACATTTTTCATTATACATTTATTTACAGATAAAATATTAACCAGTATTTGTATTCAAATTTTACCATGCATTCTTGGTTTGGAGTGAACTCTTATCAAGAGTGAAAGTTTTTGTGCTTTAACATGTGTTTCTTGTTTTGAGTTACCCTGGTGGGGCAAGCTGTATTTCCTGGTTGAGAAAAGGCGTGTCAAAGGGCTGAGGAGCCTTAAATCTGGGCTCCGGCTAGTCAGGCTCTACCACGTGCTGCTGGAGAGGGGGGTTTAGTTAGTTTGAATCTTTAGTTGTTGTCGTCCATTTTGTTTTCCCCTGTGTATGTTATTTGGTTTGGCCAAACCACTACAAGTTGCCCGCATTGCGTCATTGTGTTAGGTCAGTTTTTCCTCAGTTGAATTTGATTTGTTTAAGCTACACTTTTGACTGTTTTAAATTTAGTTGACCTCTTTTATCAGCTGGCTACTTTAATCATTCTTTTGGATTTTTGGGTCAATAAAAACCCAGTTTTTGAAATTACTTTCTGTGTCCTCATTGCTTTACTGCTTTGTCCCTGAAACAATGATAAGAAACAACAAGCTCCCTCTCATGGAGAGAATATGGCTGGAAGAGCACAGTGAGATATTTCACAACACTAGCACAACAGAGATATCAGGATGTTGAAGATTGTGTGAAGATAAACTATTCAGTATCTAATGTTTTGGGAATACCCCTCTTTAAACCTTTTAAGCAGAGTTTAAAGAAAAGCACATAGAAAATTTAGAATTTACATTTGAAGTTATTTATTTGGAAAAAAGGAACCAAGAAATAATAAATTCACTGGGTTTAGTCCGGTATGTATATTCTGAAGTGGCAGGTGAAAAAGGCATCAGCAGGAAGTGGCTGAGATGTAATGTATGACATTTATATAATGGAAAAGTTAACTTCTGCAATTGGACTAAAATAAAATAAACTTGTGAATTTATGGAAACATTGGGTCGATTTTGTATCACCAGTGAGAGCAGATTTTTTTTTTCTTTTCTTTTTTTTACCCTGTGCTGTCCAGCGTCCTAACATACAGAACGGCGGTCTGTGTGCCATATTTTGCTGGACAGATTTGCTCTACCAAGAAGTTGCTTGAAGTATTTTTATTATTTTTATTATAATCTTATTTTCTTTGGTCTTGATATGTCAGTGCCGAACCTGACAAGTAGATCGATGAAGAGAGAAAAGGAAAAAAGGACATAAAAGTTGTTTAGGCTGCCTAAATCAGATCAGTATTCACAAAAACAAAATAAACTACCACAGTACTACATAATAAAAAAGTAGAGTATAGTACCTGTAAAGACACAAACCAACACACAAATATCAACAAGATCTAGTTGGAAGCGGATGGAGAGATGAGCACGTTTGTGTGAACGTGCATTTGTGACCATGCAACAGGAATGAAATGTGTGCTTGCAAGGGGGCCATGATCGCGCCGCACCCCGAAGCACCATGGGGAGACGGAGGGAGGCCCCAAAGGCCCGGCAGGTCCACAGAGCACAGAGTCCAGGACAGCCAAAGCAGAAAGGGCAGCGGCCTCACTCAGCCCAGAGCAGAGGGGCCCCCAGACCGGAGCCCCCTGGGCGACGGTAAGCAGGGCTGCACGGAGAGCAGGCACCCCTCAGATCCAAGGGTCCCTCATCCCCCCTGGCAGAGTACCGCACAGGGACCCGACGGAGCCCGACCGCCCCAGGCAAAACCACTGCGGGCCACACCAACCCAACACCAAGGCTAGGTACCCCAGGGACAAGGACATATCCGCAAGTACCGGAAGGAGCCCTGAGGTGGTGGTGTGCCACTGCTGCCAGGCAGCAGGACCCCCATCAGGGCTCCCTCAATGTGTGTGATTGTGTGTGTTATGTGTGTAGTGGTGTAGTGTTAGATGTGGGAGCAGATATTTATGGACCCCTTGGTGCTTGCTACATATGCTTCATAATGTTTTTGTTTTTTTTATTCACCAGATTATGTTTTGGGCTATACTCTGCCATGACATGGTAAATGATATTCTAGATGATATTGAACCATAATCATTAAATCACCCATTTTAACCAGTTTGTCAAAGATCACTCACTGACAAAATATTCTTCATCGTGATCACAAAGATGTTGTATGCAATCAGGAAGTCCCAGTAGTGGAGGATCTTCTTGATCGGCTTCAGCAGCAGCTCGCCCCCAAACAGCAGGAAGTAGAAGCAGGCCACCAGGTAACCCATACAGAAGACACTGATGCGTGTGGTTCCGGTGATGAAGATGATGGTGAGGACAAACCAGAACAGGTAGCTGAACATGATGACCTTCAGCATATCCAGGTAGGACCTGGCGAAGAAAAAAGCTGAGCTGTGAGTGGAAATTAATAACCACTTGTGTAAATGATCTAGCTTTTGATTAGGAATCAATAAAGAAAAATCTCTGTAGCCAACAGGCTCTTAATGTGTGGGAATGTCCACAATCTCTACTTGAGAACTGAAACCAGTGAAGCTATTGGGAATTCTAATAGACAAAAAACTATCCTGGGGTAACCACATTTAAATAGTGGTCTCTAAAATGGGTAGTAGTTTGTCTGTTATCAAAAGATGCTCAGAATATCTAACTATGCAAACAATCCCATGTGTCATTCAAACTCTAGTTTTGTCTCATCTGGATTATTGTTCTGTGGTTTGGGCAAATACATCATTAAATAATTTCAGAAAATTACAGTTGGTACAAAACAAAGCAGCACGTGTTGCTCCGAAATGTTGGATTATGACAAATGTTGCTAAAATGCACAATAGGCTCTCCTGGTTTTGGGTGAAGGATAGATGGTTGTATTCACTGATTAATTTTTTAAATAATAATATTATGACAAAAACACCATCTATGTTTTAACAGAAACTTCCTTTTAGCAAAAACACACATTATTCAACAAGGCATGCAGTCTCTGGTTTGTTTGTTTTTTTGTTTTTGTCATGTTAGTTAGGTTTTGCCTGGTGTTGTTTTTCTTTCCCTGGCTCATCAGTTCACCTGGTTTGATTTTGATCTATTTCACCTGGTTTCAATTAGTTTCCCTGTGTATACAGGACTGTCTCAGAAAATTAGAATATTGTGATAAAGTTCTTTATTTCCTGTAATGCAATTAAAAAACA
>JBAMHW010000008.1:24027530-24039004 GCA_037177495.1 Rhadinocentrus ornatus
TGGACATGCACCTACGATGAAAATTTCAGACCCCTCCATGTTTCTAAGTAGGAGAACTTGCAAAATAGCAGGGTGTTATTTTCCTCACTGTATATCTAGGTTTACATGGTTGTTAGACTTTTTTGTGCATTTCATACTAAAATAAAGGGACAAACTCACAACTAAATATCAAAAATAATCTTCAACAACACACTCATATGTATCATTATTTATCAAGAAAAATACCAGAAAAAAAAGCAAATCACTCAAGAAAGATAAGAACCCACCAAAGAAGATTGTAATTTGTGAGCCTTTTGTGTTTCACGGTATATTTTCAGTTAAAGTTATTGGACCTGTTCTGTTCAGTACCTGAGCTCTGCTCTGTGCTCGGCTCCGGTTCGGTCCCGCTGCACCGGTAGCTGTCCTCTGTGCTGGACTGCCGATGGTCAAAGGAGCTCTTGGCTTTTTTGCCAGTGATATCGGTGTCATCCATCACCACCACCAGGACCTGATCCTTCTCTCTCTCTGAATCCCACCCTCCCTGCTCCTCCTGCTTTTCCTGCAGCTCCTCCTTCTCTCTGGGTAGCGCCACGTCTACGGAGCTGGCACTGAGCATGGTCAGGTCTGCCAGGCTGCCATCAGGGTCCACCAGCCTGAGGACATGCGAGCAATTTATACACAATAAGACGTGTACATGTATTTACTTGTACACACCTGTATTAATATACTTATGAGGACCTTTTTTCTTCTTTTTTAGACCTCAATGTTTCGAAACCACATTTTGTTTTGCAGCACAAGACATGGTTGTAGTACTGATTTGAAATTAAACAATGTTTTAGTACAAATTAAATTAAACAGGTTTTTTAACAATAGCTACTACTCTTCTTTTTGGACAATCATTCTTACATATTAAAGGGATACTCCATTTTAAGCTCTTTCTTTAGTTTTGTTATTACTCACAGTAGAGAGCAGTCAGAGTGCTTTCAAATCGGAGAATCTTCTGATGGAGGAGCTAAGCTAATGGCTAAGGGGGCCACAGGAGAGAGCATATTTTGCACCACATAATACAACACAAGCTTAAAAAAATTCATAGCAGTTTGAGTAATGCTTATTTTCCACCTTGTCTTTGGAGCATCAGACTGCTGTTAATTTTCTTAATAAAAAATGTCCACTTTTCTCCTTGGCATTTCTTTTGTAAAAACTTCAAAGATGATGTTTTAGTGAATTCAAAGGCGTTTTCTCTCTGAGCCCTACATATTTTGGGGTTGAGTTTTGAGTCAGCTGATCGGTAAAATGATATGTTGAACAGCAGACCTTGATACACTTTTATAACAATATTGCAACTATATCAGGGCAGAGTTTTACATAATTTGTTGATGCACACTGCTGCTTTATGAAGCATTCCTTTCTCTTCACCACTGCAAGGTAGGCTCTCTCTCTATATATATATATATATCACTTTGATTTTTAATTGTTTTTATTGTTGTAACACTTTGTTATTTTCTTTTCTTTGTACAGCACTTTAGGCAACAGGGCTGGTTGTAAATCTGCTCTAATAAAAAACTTAGACATTGTACAACAAGAGTACTTATATTTCATTCCTGACAGTAATTGTTGACACGTCCACATGATGTTTTTTTTTTTTTTCTTTTTAATCAATTGAAAACATGACATAAGAGAACTAGAAGTTTATGTTATGGCTGACAAAGGCAGCACACATCCAGAGCTTCAAACAGCCATGATTTTGTACGCATGAAACTTAAAAAGCAATACCTTGAACTTGTGGGGTGGGAAATAACTATCGAGAAATCCTATCTGACAATCCAAACATATTATTTATTGCTTGCTACCTAATCAATGTGTTTGAGCAGAGATGAGCAGCTGCAGTTTGGACAGCTGTGGAGACGGATGCTGGACTAACTCTATATTCATAGATCTCCATGAGCATGAGAGAATATTTTCCTTAAAAGAAATACCTGTTGATCAACAGGGAGGAGTTTAAGGAGTCTAATAGCAGCACTTTCACTAAACCAGTCCTCATAAGCATATAAATACCACACAGGTTCATTCACATGGTCCAGGTGGTGCTCAAGAGGCAGAACGTTCAGATAGGACTCATCAGCTCTATGAGCAACCAGAACAAGAGAGCAGCATTTCATCAAGCATTGTAACCCAAAAGCATTGCACATTCCTTCTGCATTCTTTAAAACGGTGTATGTTATTTTAATGATGGGTGGGCCATTTCTCCTTGCGGCAGATAAATAGTAGCTGGAGGGAGGCAAGTAATCTTTAGCAGTCTCCTCAGGCAATGGAGTGCAGTCAAAGTTTAGGATTGGCTGACATAAACCGGCTGCATATCAAGGCAAGCATTCTGCTGTCCAGTCATCACACTTACTTGCTCTGTTGAGTGGGGATTTTTTCTTTGATGCTGCTCAGGACAATAAAGTTACACAGAAGTCAAGATGGACAGGAGGAAAGCTAACATAAGCCACTGTAAAAATATTCATGTAGAAATACTCAAATGCATGGAAACTGGCCACAAGACTCCAGTGGTTTGGGGAGCTTCTATTTTTTTAGGAAGGGAGTAATTTTCTGGGGTTGGTGCATAGAAAGGGGTCATTGGCAAGATATTGGAAGGGAAGAAGTTTTGCTTATTCAAACATGCTTGAGAAATGTAACAAGAGGAAAGGAAAGCACAAGATTAAACAAAACCTGAAAAAGATGGATTTCAGATTAATAATGTAGATCACCTTTAATATGAAAAAAATAAGATCACAGGGAGAGTAAAGGGGAGAAGGATGTTGCTGATACTTATAGGTGAACTGGGATCGTGATGGATGCCAGAGAAAGCGAGCAGATACCCACCTATTCATGATTAAATAGACACGACCATTGACTTTAGCATGGCTGTGAGAGAAGGGTTGCAGAAGAGAGATGGCAGCAGGTCACAGAGAGAAGCAGATGAGGTGAGCACACCATCGAAAAACCCACAACACAACAATAAAGAAAATGCATCACAGACTTTGAAATGTTGATGTTATGACTCAGAATTTGTATTTTATAGCAGAACAAAGGCAGATGTGTGATGAGAAGGGTGGTTATAAAGGGAATTTAGTAGGGATTATGATGAAAAAGATTTCACAGCATGGGGACATTTTAAAAGCATATGTAATTGTGGCATTTTAAGTTGAAGCTTAGCTAAGACCTCTCAGAAATGAAGTGTATGAACGATCTTCCTGTACGGTCAGTTGTCATTCTATTCAGATTCAGACATAGACATAGAAAAAACGAAAGGAGAGACAACTTTGTAGTGGTGTCTGAAATGAAAAAAAAAAGAGCCAACATTAACCTGTAGATTGTGCTCTCCTCTTTTGCCACCACAGCCTGAAGGTCTGTGAGCTGGAGAAAGCGTTCATGGAAGTAGTGCAGGTGGAGAATGCACACCAGCAGGAAGGAGGTGGGAATGAAAATCCTGGTGAAGAGCATGGGGACGTCAAACCGCTCCAAGCCCAGGTCCTTCAAGCTACATCAAGAAAAAAAAAATGTTCAGAAATCAGAAAGCCAGATATTTGAGATTATTGATGTCTGAATGATCAAAACTGTTCAAAATCTATTCAGTGATTTATGATTAAAATAGGGAGGAAATTGAATCATATTTGAATACACAATTACCATACATGATTTTTATTAGTATACATTTATTAACGATGTCTAAAAAAACAACTTTCTTTAGCAGTGCATTTTGAAATATGCACATAAAACAGTACATTATTATAAAGTTCTGTCAACTCCTTAAATTTTGCCTGACCATCACCTACTTCTGCTAAAATGGAAGTTCCTACAGAGAGAAACATAGATATGCCATGGGCTCACCACTGTCTCCCATTGTGACCAACGTCTACATAGAAGAAATGGAAAAGCAGGGTCAAGCTTCCTTTAGAAGAAGTAGACCAGGTTGTTTGTTTAGGTATGTGAATGACATGTAGGTTAAAATTAAGGCCAAAGAAGTGCAAACTTTCACCAATCACATCCACTTGGTGAATAAGAGCATCAAGTTCACACGAGAAGATGCAAAAAACAACAGCTTGCCTTTCCTGGACTTTGCTGTCAAAATAATGGAGGACAGTAGTCTGCAATAAACCCACACACAGACCAGTACCTCTTTTTCAATTCCCACCATCCTTTGAAACACAAGCTGAGGGTCATCAGGACCCTTCAGTACCAGGCAGACAACATCCCCACCATTACTGAAGCCCAGGAGAAAGAAAAGATACACCTAAAGGATGTTTAACAAACTCCACCTCTGTTTTTCAAACCCAGAAACACCATCACACAGAAACGGGTTCATCCTAAGGACCCAATTCCACACTCAAAAGAGGCAACCACATGTATGAAGTTCAACACAGTGAGGACTGCAATGAGCTTCATACTGGAGAAACTAACAACCGATTAAGAAGATGGATGAATCAACACAAGAGAGCCAATTCATCAGGCCAGGAATCAGCTCTTTTCCTGCATCTTAATTATAAAAAACACTTTAGGACCACAATGTAAAACTCTTGGACAGAGAAGACGAGTGGTTTTAGTGAGGAGTGAAAGAGGTCATCTATGTCAAAGTAAAGGAACTTTCTAAACAGCAGAGGAGCACTAAGACACCACCTCTTCTTCACCTACAATAACATCTTTTCACTTGTTTGGGGATTGACGATACTTATTCAGACTTAACTTAAAGTGAAACTATGAGCAATGATCACTCTAACAAGACTTCAGGTGAGTCACAACTCTCAATCTCCCACAAGTAAAATCTACCACAATCTCCATCAGAAGTGAAGAAGGTCTTCTGGATGAGAGCAAAACTAAACCCAGTCCAGCTGATCTGACTCAGTCTACAATTTAAAGTACATTGTTAACACCCTAAGGATACATTTCCTGAATTATGTAATTTATTTCTTGAAAACACACATTTATAAAAAGGTAATAAATCCTGATTAATCAATCTCCTTATCAACTACTGCAGGTTTAACAGACTCGTGCCAATGTCTCTTAAACAAAAACACTAAAATAATTACCAAAACTACACATAATTACCACAAATCAAATTTTTTATATTTAGCAATGTTTTAACCCAGTAAAAATATAGATTAGCTTTCCATGCAAATAACTAAATCATTTCATGCCAACTGACCTCAACCTACAAGTTGTTGTGGCTGCCATGAAAGCCTTTGTTAAGTTGAAGGGACAAGTCATACAGTTTAATTCCAAATGCTTTTTAGTTTAGACTTTGTTTAAGTTCATTTTAAAGTAGTCTTTTTAAACTTTCCAATCTTTTAGAAAATGGTCAACTTTCCCTGAATTTGTAACCAAGCAGATGTTGGATGTTTAACAGTAATCATATTTTCTTATCAACTATATAACAGATTTTCACCTGAGCAAAAATCTGAAACGTTCTTAAAAAATATATATATATATATATATATATATGGTTTTTCTTCCTATATGAAAAACATGGTTTATGAGTAAAAAGGAAAGTCACATACTAGTGTGGTAACAACTGCACCAAAATACTGGCCATATACAGTATGGCCATGCTTATATTCACCCACATACCAAAAAATCTAGGACATTAGATCCTCTATAAGACAATAATGAGACAAAGTTCCTCTCCCAAAAGACCAGCTTCCTTGGTTTCCAGACATTTACAGGGTCTTGTTAATAGTAAAGTATGCTACACAGTGGTAAACAGGGAGCCTGTCACACCTGCATCAAATCTCGTCATATTCTGCCCAGCCAATCTCCCCAGCAATCACTCTCCTGATCATCCACACCGGTTCCTGATCATCCCACCCTGCCACAGTAACTCCAGTCCTACACTATACCCAATCACTCTTCGGATCCATAATCAGTCACACCTGTCCCCAATCTTTTCCCCAGTCCTTATATACCCCAGCATCATGTTCACTCCCTTAACATTGTTTCATCACCAGTGGACTACTCCTTTTAAGATGTAAGGTGAAAGGTAAAAGGTGTAAGATGACCTTTTATTTTTAAATAACAGTAAAATGTCTCATTTTCAACATTTAACATGAATATTGGTTTTTAAGATTTGCAAAGCATTGTATTCTGTTTTTACTTACATTTAACAAATAGTCCCAACGTTTAGACTGGGTTGTTTTCTAGTTTTTGTTTTGTCTTTACACAGTTCAGTAGTTTCTTAGAGGAACTCACCTGTCTTTTTTTATATTCATATTATACGTCCAGAAATTGTCTGAATTATCAAACTGGAAGGTGTAGACCAAAGTGAGGACGAGCATGGTGTACATCACCACTGACATCCAAAAGTACTTCAGGATCCTTCTCCACCGCTCAAAATGCACCTAGATGACAATAATTATAGTTACTGCATTTTAGAGGTAAAAGCTTATTTTGTTTTAAATTGAATACAGTGCTGGAAACATTTGCATTTATGTTGACTTTCCAGTTTGACACAATTTAGTGTACACACCTTCAGTGTTTTCTAAAAATGTTCAAATATTTAAATAAAACTCTCTCATATTCACACAAAAACAGCCATTATAGAGGTGCTTGGAAATTCAAACTGCATTATGTGTCTGTGCACACTTGAACTAGAAAATACTGAATTTGTTTTAAAGCACAGAAGAAACCAAATTAAAGAAGAATGTGGGGGATAACTGTCATTGTTTAAAAATAAAGTGTTTTACAGTGGTAATCAGAGGCGTGTGTGGTACCTGGTAGAGCGCCACACAGGAAAGGAACATCATCATGTAGATGATCTTGTACATGACAATGTTTCCCTCAAAGCTGACAAAGAAGAACATGCCGCCGCAGATGTAGATCCAGTATTTGACCAACAGAGCCATCACCATGTTCCCAAGAACCTGCATGAGGTCCGGCTCCCCTCCCTCCTCGGGCTCCTCTTCCTCTAAAAAAGTGGAGCATATAAGCAGCGTTAAATATTCAACCATCCACCAAGAAGCTCTTTTTTGTGCTAAAAAATGATGTTTTAACCCAAAAAACGTGCTGTATTTTCTTTTAATCTACCATCTGTAAATGTGATCCAAACTTTAAATCAACAGCCACTCTCATAACTAAACTGGCTGTACAAAATGTGTCAGAGCACATGCAAGTGATAGTTAGTTAGCATCTTCCATAGTAGTTGGTCGGAGTGTTCTAGTAGTTTGATTAAAACTGAAAAACTGAGACTTAACAGGATGTTGGTTAATAAAAAAGAAAATAGTCCAAGGCTTACCCTTCTCCTTCTGATCATCCACATGAACATCTGAAAGACTTGCACTGTCTTCTTTTAGTTTCTCTTCTCTCTCTGTGAGCGTTTGTCTGAGCAGTAACCAGAAGCTCAGCAGGCACAGCATCTACACACGATAAAATGTTAAATGTTTACAGACAGATGGATCACCAGAAAAGAAAAGATTAACGAATAAATTAGTCACAGTTTGCTTCAAGTCAATCAGAGCAAATTATGGGTGGCCCCAAACCATCAGGGGATATACTGTATGTTTATTAAGTAAATCACAACTGAGTTTGTAAACTTGTCTAAACTTTAAAGCATGCATTACATTAATTTGGCACCTTAGAATAAACATTAAGAGACACAGTTCAACTCAGGTACGAAATATAACAGCATTTTATTCTCTAGAAAAATTAACACACATGCACTTTTTTTTTAAGGTGATAAAAGGTGGAAGGCATATTAGGTTAAATTCAGTGGCTGCAAACAAAGTCTTAAAGCCATTCCAAAACATGTAAAAACACAGACCTTCCTCAGTAGTATGCTGCATGGCTGCAGTATTATAAATTAATTGTTTCTTAGAGAAAAACATTCTGTTAAATTTGCTTTCACAAACCTTTGATGACAGTGAGTGGAAGGGGTTATTCTTGGACACAAAGAATCCTGGGACTGGGGTCATGTTCTCAAAACTCCAAATGTACTGCAACACTATCAGCAAGTTGCCATAAGCCACCATGAAGGGAGAAGACAGCATAGCGTAACGTCTCCGGTCCCTCACCATCCACAACACACAGGACCACATGAGGAAGACAAACGTCAACCAGCTGACGTATGTGATGCTCCACACCTGCAGAGGAAAAATTAAACAAAAGCACCTCTGCTATTCACATGTTAACCACAAATTACTTCACACGTCTAAAAAGAAAATCCAGAGTAAACATGAAATTATACAGCATAAAACAATCACACTCAAACAATGCCATAACACTCTAAATATTAACGACAAGAACAGGTTCTTTGTGTTTTCCTTTCGAAAAGGATCCACCCTTCATGACTATGACGTGGAGATTTGACCTTTCAAATTGAGGACATTTCACGGAGGATATTTCAAAAGTTATATTTTTAAGTTTGGGGAGCAGGCTGCATGGTGGTTCAAAACGGTTCTTGGACTTTGCATGTTTTCCCTGTGTGTAGAATAAGTGTTGTAGTAAAACGTTTAGGAAACTATTAACATTGATAAAATATGTATACAAAACCTAATGCATGAACTCTTGCAAACACTATTATTTGTTCTGCTTCTTTGAACTTTTTGCATTTAGTGCTTTTTGCACACACAAGCAAGAAAATAAAGCTTTTAAGTATTTCTTTTAATTAGTGTTAAGTCTTATGTGTCATTAAAAAAATAATACAGTCTGTGTGTTATCAAGTCATAATTTAGTCCTCCACAGTGTGTTTTATTATATTAACTAAGTGATTTAGAAGAGAACAGAAAGTAATTTTTGTTTTATCTTCCACGCATGCAGGCGTAGAGGCTGTCCAGTGTAAGACTGCGGACTGGTTCCACTGAGAGGTTCAGGACTTTTTGTTCATCTCAAACAAAGTTTCTGCGGAATTCATTTTTTTGGCTCCTGGCAATGGTATGGCTTTTCTGTTCATTTTAACACAGCATTTATCAAATTATAGACACAGATGAGAGTTTGGTGCAATTTAAACACTTCATTTAGGATCAATTCACATGTTTTTCCTTCATCACTGACACCAAAATTACACAAATCCAAATAGAACACACATGTGTCAGATGTGTGTGTTACATGACTTGTGTAGTGCAGTACTCACCATCATGGCTATTAGAGCACAAATGTAGCTCTGTTTCATGATGAAGTTGAAGACTTTGACCAATGCACCGACTCCTCTTTTCTTTATCTCATTCTCTTCATCCTCAGATTCCTTCAGCGCTGAATCCTCGGGTGGCAAACACACCTCATACACGCACTCTTCTTTCTTCTCTGATGGGACAAAAACAACTAATTATGAGAACAGTTAAACTCAGATATCCTCACTTTCAGCCACTAGGTCGGGAAAAATCCTTTATGTTTATATGCACATTGATCTTGGAGAATTTTAGAAAGATGAGACACAACTGGCAGGCATACGATGATGCAGCAGAAATCTGTGGGAATATAATAAAGAAACAACTACTTGAGACAAAAGTCAAAAAAGACAAAATTCTTCTCCTCAAATGTAAATCTTTCCATGGCTCCATTTTAAGATCTCATAGTTCCATATATTCCCAACGAAGCCCTTGGCTCTCAGACTGCAGGTTAACTTGTGGTTCCTCGAGTCTCTAAAAGTCAAATTTGAGGCAGAGCCTTTCGCTATCGGACCCTTCTCTTATATAATCAGCTCCCAGTTTGGGTTCAGGAGGCAGACACACTCTCTACCTTTAAAATTAGGCTTAAAACCTTCCTTTTTTAAAAAAAAAATCTTATAGTTAGGGGTGATCTAGCCATCCCTGAGTTATGCTGCCATTGGTTTAGACTGCCCTTTTTGTCTTTCTGCTCATCATTCTCCAGGTATAAACTTATGACAGCATTGGCAGCATGAACTTGTATTTCTCCTCTTCTTCTTTAAGCAGGTTTCTCTAGCTAAAGGTTGCAGTGCCTGTTGGTCTCTCTCCTGTCCTCTCCACCCCAGTCGCTCGGGGCAGATCCCTCCCTGAGCCGAGTTCTGCCGGAAGTTTTCCTTCCTGTTAAAAGGTTTTTCCTTTCCACTGTTGCCCGCCGCCCCGAGTATGCTCTGGATGGGGGATTGAATCAAAGTCAAGATTCGATGCATTCAATCCTTAGCTAGGCTATTATTTATTTTGAATTGGCTTGTATGAACACTGATTGGATGACAATAAATTGGCTCGAACTGAAGTGCCCTGAGATGAAGTTGCTGTGAAGTGACATTATACAAATAAAGTTGAATTAAACTAAACCTACAAATTGACACAGCTTACCTGTACTGTCTCTGCGCTGGTCCATTTTATACTGGGGGGTGGAGTACAAGTCCAAACAGACTGGCCCATTCTCAGCTGTGACAAAGTCGAAGGATGTCCCGTTTGAGGTGGGCAAAGCCTGTAGATCATCAGCAAAAAGTACAAATAAACCTTTATAACTGAGAGATGGGATAGTTTGTTGCATTCTGCCCCACAAAGGGAAAAAAAGTAATTTTTCTACTTTCTGCCTATCTTTTTTTTTAACAGAAGTATGTTACCTATTATTTTTGTGTTGCTGAGTTATCATTTAGTTAACATGCGTTGGCTTTGTGGGAAAATAAAATACTTCCTCTAGATATATTTACTTTACATCCATTTAATACACTAGTAGTCTAAAAGAAATTGGTATAATTATAAAAAAAAAAAAAAAGTAAAAAAGGTGAGCCTCAGATGGGTTTATTCTACAAAGAGTATAAAACTTAAGCACAATATGCATTTTATCAGCTTTATTCTGCTGAAAACACTAAAAGCTTTGAGAAAGAAGCTTTAACAAAGCTCTGTTTTACAAGCAGTCAGTGTGAAAACGCACTCTGCAGGCATTTCCTTTCTTGCAGCAAGACTAAAGAGTGAAGATAAGAAGATTTAAGAACAGAGCAGCCGCACCTCAGTTGTACTGAAGCCGTCCTGGGTGGATAGGAGCTAGGAGGAGAAAAGAACAAGATTTGTTATTGATGAGCTTCTGAAGCCCTACTTTTTCTTAACAGACGCTGATAAGCAGGAACGAAACCGCAGCTATGCTTTAAATCGAGCTCATCACTCATCTGTGTTGGTGCACGCTAAAAGCTTTTAGACCTCAGAAGGTGGCCACAGGAGACTGAAGACCTGAAAATAGGAACAAGGTCAGAAAGTGTGTGAGAATGTCAGCAACACGATGTGTTTACCTGAAATCTTTCCAAGGACGAGTCTATTATGAAGCTTGTGAAAACAATCAACGGCTGCAGGTTTGTTTATAGAGTTAATTTATTTTATACTAATAATCACAATTCCACCTCTATGTGACTAGTTTGCTTGGGCATAAGTGCATGCAGCATATTCAGTACTGAGTTGAGCAAAGAGCTTGACCAATCTCTCCAACTCATTCCGACGAGTAGAAGAGTTAAGCTAAGTGCGGAATTGCTCCTTAAACAAGTGAGTCTTTAGTTTGCTCTTAAAAGTGGATAAAGACTCTGCGGATCGGACGGAGTTTGGTAG
>JBAMHW010000008.1:24039104-24053418 GCA_037177495.1 Rhadinocentrus ornatus
TGGACCAGGAGCTGGGCCGTGTGATTAGTCAGGTAGGGTCTGATCTTCCTGATGTTGTAGAGAGCAAATCGGCAAGATCTGGCAACCAAGGCAACATGGTCCTTAAAAGTCAGCTGGCTGTCCACCATGACACCAAGATTCCTGGTAGAAGACGTGGGCACAAGCGTGATAGAGTCAAGCTGCACGCCTATCTGTGGTTGTATCTGCCAAAACTGTTGAATGAATTTTTCAGGAAATTGAGATTAAAACATTTTTTGGGCTCTTTAGATTACCAACACTTTTCCAGACTGTCCTGCATTCATATTTGGATATCGTACAAGTATATTCCAACCAAATCATGTTTACTTCATGAACTGTCCAATCATTACATCGCCGCTCACGTACGTTTTTCTCATCTGTTCCCTGGCGAGATTCCCACCACATCTGCCTCTTCCTGTTGGCTGAGTTATTCGCTGTGTTTCCGCACTCCTCCTCCTCCTCCTCCTCCTCACACATATCATCGTCCTTGTCGTCCTGAAAAAACACAGATAGACAGTTTAGTGTGTGATGTGTATATTTCAAACTGATCTCAGGGCTCAGTCCACTATTGTGCAATGGACTTAATACTCTCAGGAGTCATGGATGTAATCGGCTCATGCTAAACCACAGAATAGGTTCAGAATCTGAGGAGAAGCTGGGTGACCTTTTTAAGAAGGAAATGATGATGGGCATCGTCATAGCAGGGTCTTTTTTGCATTAAGCATGCCATTTTACACTGTTTTATACTGTTCATAATTTTGGCAGAATGTGTGTCAGCAAACACACCTAGAAATCAGGGGATGTTCACCTCTTCAATATTTTACAGTAACTACAGCTAAACAATTTAAAAGATAACACTTTGTGGCCAAAAAAAGGAAAAAAATAGCCTTCATTTTAGTAAATAAACAGATAAAAGCTCCCTATTGGAAGAAAAAACTGCAGATTTAACTTTAACTGATGCAACAGACTTATTTTATCTTAAAGTATCATGTTTAGTATAGTGGTGAAAGTAGGAGAAACTACACACACACTGTATAAAGAAAAGCCAAAGTATCGAGACTTAACAGCTGTGTAGCCTTAAGAAAACCATTTATCAGTGAGGCTAATCGAAAAAGAGTTTTCAATTTCCGAGGAAGCATTAAGACTGGACAGGAGAGCAATAGAAAAAGGTCATGTGGACTGATGAATCCAGATCTGCTCTGTCCCAGAGAGCTAGGCACATCAGGGTAAGAAGAGCACTGGATGAAATACTGCGAGTGCCATGTCTGTGGGAGAAACCAGTAACGGTCTGGGGTTGCTTCAGCTAGTCAGATTCAGCAAGATTATGTGTAAAAAAATTAGGTCAGCTGACTACCTGAGGACATTAAGTCTCCAGGTTTTTCCACCATCTGATGTTATTTCTTTTGTGTATTCCAAGATAATAATATCAGGACTCGTCAGGCTCCGATTGTGAAAAAGTGGTTCGGTCACCACAAAGAGACATAAGACTTTTATACAGTGGTCCAACTTTTCCATCATTAGTACAATAATTATGTAGCATTGTGTAAGTTTATTAAAATTATGTCACATCAAATATGTGCCATAGTCCAAACCAAAATTGGTCCAACAAAATATAAAGGTGTGTGATTTATCCTTTAATTTTGGTCAGGCACTACATCACAATTAAATTATTATATTATCTTTTCTAAATAAAGTTGCAAAACAAAACCTTTTACAGTTTTGATTAATCTGTGTCCCTACCCCCTCTAATGTACACATTACAAACATTACAATGGTTTGGCCCACTGTTAGCACAACTGTTCTGTATTATTATATCAAGAATAATAAACTATTTGAAATGTACTTGGTAACCTGCTTTTTAGTTTGTTTGTTCTTGTCTTTGAGTTTTTCTCAAAAACATAGAACATTTAATCGGGTTTGGTAAAATTGTACCCTTTACTTGGAAGAAGCTTAAAATAAACAAGCAAGCTTTAGATCCTTGTTACCCTCCCTGAGTTTAAAACTCTTGTCACAGACATGTTAATGGAAGATATGGGAACGTGCAAGTGCTTTGCTGCATGGTATGCTTTGAACTGGAGAATGTTCTTTATTTTAATATTGTTTTACTTTTTATTGTGTTTTAATAATGTAACGTATTGTGTAATGTGTTGTCCTGTGTAAACCCTCATTTGTGTTCATGTGCTCGTAAAAGAGATCATTTAATCTCAAGCATCTGCAATAAATTGTCAGGCAATTACTTATGATACAGGATAAGCCAGATGTTTCTACTAACTTTTATATATATATATATATATATATACTACTTATCTAAGCAATCTCTGGCAGGTATCAATACCTAAAGACTCACTGTTTTCATTATTGGTTCTTGGTTTGGGGCTTGTTTGTTAATAGTGGGTGGTCGGGGTGCTAAATAATTTACAAAATGGCAGTTCTTTTGTGGGTCTATATAATTTGTGTGGGATTCCGAAGTTTTAAAACCTCAAAAATAATTCTTATTTTCAGACTTCTATTGATATTATTTTTCTTTTACAATAATTAACTGCATATCAGTCATTAAAAAAACTGAGAAATAAAAACAGAAAAACCACCCTGTCTCGTCTTTTTGGCAGAGACGAGATCCATCAAAGTCCAGCAATTCCACCATCGAACAAACCTGTCAGCTGCTGATTTAAGTACTAATCATTTTTTATTATTAACCCTTAATCTAAAGTGTAAGAGTAGGTGAAAACATACACACCCCACTGTGGAAAGATCAATAACCTGCATACAGCCCTACAGGTTTGCAGGGAAGTATTGACCCCTCTATAAAAACACTAATCTATAACGCCATTAGAAGACGGAGGAGCTGAGCCTCGAGCTCTGAGGGAAAGGAAGACAGAGACAGGGGTGGGTCTCCTTGAATGTGACCATATTGTATGATATTTCACTCAGAGTGGATCCATATCAGCAGCAGCAAAAATATTTCTTCTAAGTAATGGAGAAATCTTAAAAAACAATGTCCCATTATATCAAATCCGTGCCAGTTTGTCCACTTAAACTTTGCAATACAGCTTGAAAATTACAACTTCTTAGAGACAAGTGTTTTTAAGATTTGTGCAGCTAGTACAGGTACATAAGAGGTAAACAGAATTGTCCTGTTTGTATCTACCTAACAACTTGTCTTTAACCCGTATGTGGGTCTACCTTTAGTTCTTAAATCCTCAAATTCATAGCTAAGTTATTGGATGATAATAGCTGCTTTCTGATGGGGGCAAAAAAAAAAAAACAACCTGCGAAGTGTTCAATGAAGAACTGCAACAATGAGCTGAAGATGCAAAATTACTCCAATAAAAAGAAATCTGATAAAAATTCTGTCAGTAATTTGCCAGTAATGTGATAACTGACATAAAACTGCATATTATAGCAACTTAGAAGAAAAGAAACCAAGTTAAAAGCTTAATCCTATGGGTAAAGTGCACCTTGCATTTAAGCAAAATAAAAAGAGTTCACTGCAGCCGTGAAATTTCCTTTAAAAGTAATTAAGTTTTCTAATGAGTTTTCTCACTAGCTTGACCTAATACTTTAGGGAAATCCTTCAAATAATTGAAAGAGATGCACAAAGGTTTAACAACTAACATAATGAAAAAAAATCCATAAGTTACCCTCAACTGTATCGTAATCACAGCATGGCACAATCAGTGTTCTCTGACCGGGAGAAATTATTGGCTACACTTAACAGCAAGCGATAGATTTTACATTATAGATTTGACTGGCACACAGTTTATGATTTGTCCAACCCTTTACAATTGGATCTGCTTTCTGCAGCCGTGCTTTTTCAGCCACTTCAGTTAATGATCGCTCTATGGTCTTTCCACTCAATTATTGGTGAGTGATTTTTAAGTCCATGTGCCACATCGTTCACTGTGTCTCAGTTGCCACGACCGAACACAGCGGTGAAGTTCAGCCTGAATGAGAGGACGAGGAGATGCGATAGCAGCTCATTCGCCTTCAAAACAGTGCGTCTGACAGAAAAAACATCCGAATATAACTGCTCCTGCAACATAAAAATTAGTTCAGCAATTAATCCAAAAGTGTTACAGTTAAGGAGAAAATTGAAGGTGTTTTGTGTTGCTTTATTTCTTCATGAGAACCTCTGACAAGTAAAAACCTGCAAGAACATGTAACTGACTGCGTTTAGGGCTTCTTCTTTTGTTATCCAGCAACTGCCCACAGATCTAATTTGAATTTGACTTGGACAGTGCACACAATGCATCATCAGTGCATTTAGTTCATACACACCGGAGACATAACGCAGATCATTCATCTTCCATTACAATTCTACAAATTGTTTTTGTTTGTTACGCAACGGAGCACTGCAACACAGGAGCATCAGAGCATGATATGTTCTCCCTTCATGCTTTGTCAAACTAAGGCAAACACTGTCTCAGATAACACATACGGTAAGCTGCACATGGTGGACAGATCCAGCTGGGAATCGATTGTACTGGAATCCTTCATCAGTACAGTTTCTCTGATCTCAGGGCCAACTGGCTGCCCATTTATTCAATCTGAATATATTTCAGCTCACTGTCTGGAATATACTGTGGAGATGTTATAGTGATGTTGTGCCATGATAGACAACACTGTCAAACATCTCTGACACCCACTGTTTGCATCCACTTACATATTGTTCTAAATCAAGGTTTTCCACAGCTCATTCAAGTTTAATAACATGAATAATTGTTAAATGACATGTTTATGTGTGCATTAGGTAATCTGTGGTTGGTTCTTCCCATCAACTTCAAACCTCCTTTAAATCAGATACTCAAATACTGTCATTTAAAAAAAAGTATTGCTTGGGTTGTAGTAACCTTTATTATCACCGTCACCAAGGCAGAGGTCATGTATTGGATGGATTTTTATTAATGTTTTAGGAAATCTCAGAAATGGAATAAAAAAATCAGTGATTAGATTTTGGGAATGATTGGAATCACCTTCTGGATTCAGGAATTTTTATAAGGGTTCTTTACTATGAAGAGAAAAGGAAAATTTTGCCATTAGAGCTTCTAACTCAAAAATAACGCCCATGCTTATTGGCAAAAAGAAAAAAATAACAATGGCTTGGTGGAGGTCTGTGCTCTCTGAGTGCAGACTTCTGCCTGTTAGATCATTTCTTCACAGGAAAGAGGGTCAGACAAAGAGAGGAATTACATGCAGAAAAGGGCCCCGGGCCAGGATTCAAACCTGGGCCAGCTGTGGAGCTGTAGCTGTAGTCATTGTCTTGAATAAGCCTATTTGCTGCATTTACTTAGTTGGGTGTCACTAAACTGGAAAGTGCTCAGGAAGTGAGTATAACGGGGTATTAGAGCAGATTATATGTGAGTAAAATCTGACAGTGACATCTGATTATTCTAGCAAATGATTAGATGTGCAAACCTGTCAAATAAAGTTATGCCTGTCTGTTCCTAAATCAAGCCAGAAATGTTTGACTTTAAGGTAACACGAGAAAAATAAGTGAAACACTTTTTTGTTATTTCAAAATTACATGACACAACAAATAAACATTACAAAATTATAAAAATAAAGAAGAAGATTTCAGGATTGTTTAAAAAACAAAAACATCTAAAACAATGAACCTGCTAAGCAAGTAACTGGCTATCATACTGAGAATAAAAAAGACTAATAATCGCTGTATTCTGCTGTACTCACCATTAGCTGGTCAACAGGCTCTTGCAGCCAGAGGCGGATGAGCGTTGCCAGGGTGTAATAGAGAATCAGCAGCATGATGGGATTGACATAGTGGTACCACTTACGACCCGGGTGCACAGTGAACTTCCATGTGTAGGAACAGTCGGTCCGAACAATAGGAGAGATGCCAAATATTCTGCAGGAATAAAATGAAAGTATATGAAGATAGGATGAGAATTACCATCATATGAGACTGTATAGACACACATAAAAGGACAATTTGGTTTCAAGTTTTTAAATGTAAGAATTTAATGCCTTTTAACAACAGCAAACAGTAAAGAATTTGCAAGAAATAACAAAAATGACTCCCTGCTACACTGCTCTGTCTGCCACAGCCTTACTTTGTTCCTGACCACAAAAGTTATTTTACAGTCGACCTCTAAATGACAAGGACAGCTTTTGTTGCTTACCATGAAGTGTTACTTAAAGGCTAGGTTAAACCTTTTAAACCTACTATAGGAGGGGAAAACGATTGTCTTCCTTGAGTTATGAGCTAAGAACAGTAAGCACAATACTCTGAGTTGTATGCTAGTTCCAAGTCTAGGACCAGAACAGAGATATCTGACTTAGGAATGCCTTAATATCTCCAATAGAGATATTGAAGCAAAAAATACACAGAACTGTCACAATTTTAGAACCAGCTCTCTTATACCGAGTAGGTTGCCATCATCCCATCATGCTCCAGGGTGGGGCCACCACAGATCAGGCTTGTTTCATGACCCAAAGTTTTTCAAGCAAAATAAATTCCTGTCCAGATTGTTTATACGGATTAATATGGATAGACAGTTTAAGGTAATAGGAAAGTTCACCTTTCTTGATTTCTCTTTAGTACTTACTTATATAATCTAAAACTAATGTCATAGGTGTGTTCTTGTTCAATGATGGATAATTATTCAAAGCCTCTACGCGGCACAGTGAGGAAACAACAGTCTCTATAGTAAGAGGCTTCTTCAGGTCCAGTGCAACACAGAAAGGTCAAGTGTGATGGTCGCCTAGGCAGCCACACATTGAGTCTGGTCTGGTAACCTTTTTGTCTTTCAGTTAATTCAATGGACACTTGTAATACTTTCCATTTGTTTAATATCTCACACTTTTTTTTTAGTTTGGGTTGTTATTATTATTATTGTTTTGTTATTGGGTTATTAGGGTGGTTAACTGATTGGGTGCACACTTTTAGTTAACTTATTCTTGTCACCAGGTTAATTTGGTTTACTTTCAGTTGCTGTGTGTGGTAGGCCCAAGCCTGCTAAGAGAGTCCCAGCTGAGCTGGATCTCCCTTGATGAGGCTGATGCCTAAATGGACTCATCCATTGTACAACAGGATAGTGGGAGAGGGGTTTAGATTTTCTATTGTTTTGTAAAACTTTATTTGTTTATGTAGAATTATGATTATTTAAATTTCTGTTTCCCTAATGAGTTAAGAGTCTAACTTTTTTATGTTTTGTTGTGAATTAGTAAAGTTTATTAAGTTAGTTGAAGATAGTTATGCTATGTTTTTCCCTCTTGTGTCAAAATGGTCTGATCAGCCAGAATATAGCTTCCCTTGTGTGTCCGTTTTTTTTTTAGGTCAGTTAGTTTTCAGTGCCTTTTGTTGACGTTCTGCTTGTTTGACCTCTATTTTGGGCCAGAATCTTTACTTTGGAATTTGTATTTTTGTTGTTTTTTGTTAAATTAAATGCAAAAAGACTTTTCTTAAAAAAAACCTCCTGTGCTCTCTTTGACTTTGGCCTCGGTCCCTCACATCAAGGAAGTCATATTTTGGGACAAGGACTTAATTATTTAATTAATTAATAAGACTTTAAAAAAAATAAGACGGTAACAGCTGTAACCAATTTTCGTAATTAATTGCGTTAACATTTTTAGTGGAATTAATGCACCATCATTCCCTCCGGTTTTCCCAGTGAGAGGGTTCAACACCCGCACTTTTCCCACAAGTTTAAACAAATGCTGCCGCTGTAGACACAGCATTATTCCTCTCGTTGCCTGTGCTGCCTCCTCCTCTCCTCATTCTTTCCTTTGTTTCATGAATCATGATGGATGTCTGTGATCAGCTAATCGGCTTTTCTGTCGCTACCACCATCTCTATTGTTGCATTTGTTTATCGTTCAGCTGAGAAGGATGAAACTAGCCATTCACGGTTCACACTAGCACAGATATACCCCCAAAGTATTGTTTTTGGATGCACTAGTAATAGTTAACATTTATCAGTTTCATGTTAATCAGACCCATGTCACTATAATGTGAAGCTGAAGAATGAAAAATGTTAACATCAGCAGCCTTATAAATATTTTCATTTCATTTTAATTTAAAATAGGTGTGGTTAAAAAAGTCTTAAGTGTAATGTATAAAAGCTGGGTCTATACTCTGTTAAGCAACTAAAAATAAACTAAATAATGGTTAAATAACTTTTAAAATGTTGTTGTTCATCTCTTTTTATGAAGGCACGTCTTTAAATTAACATGTCATTCCGACATGAAAGTCTTCTAACCTTGGAATCTGAACAATGCAGCGAGCTTCAGACTTTGTTTGTACAAGAAAGGATGCTGTAAGGCTTACTTCTTTTCCTGCAGACCAGAACAAAGTTCATCTGCTCAGGAAGTGCAGTGACGTATGTGTGACAACTACTCAGATTTAGAAGCCTCCTGAGTCTTTTTTTTGCCATGTGGAGGAGGGACCACTCTCCTCAGCCTAAGGCGCTTCCTGTTTCTTCTAACAACTGGGGCAGGGCAGCTGGTCATATGACTGGGGACTACCATTGTAAGGTGGGGGAGGCAGGAAGTGGAACTGAAGCATGGCCTCTCAACAGTCTCACTCAGCACCAGACCCACAGCAAGGCCGAGTCACTGTCAACAAGGACAATTAGGGCAAGCGCTATTGTCCGATGGGGGGGGGGCTGTGCATATATATGAACTGAGAGTTTGACTCTAACCGCTTGAAGGTGTTCCCAGAGGAGAATGTCTTAGTTTTAACAACAAGTCAGGCCTCAGTTTTTATGCAGAGGCAGACAAAAATACGTCAGAGGGGTGGAAAGTCGACATGAACGTGTGAGGAGATTGCAGATGATAAACTAGTTGGCCTACTTGTGTAAAGAAGTACCAAATAAGAATCTTCCCAAATGAAAGTCTTTAAACATAGAAATTAAGTGTTTCTTTCAAAACTCAGAAGTCCACTGGTTAAAACTTCCACCAACTTTTCAAGATTCCCTGCTGGAACATAAAAAAAAAGCTAATTTACAAGCTGAGTAATCCTATATCGAGCCTTTTTTGGGTTGCACCTTTTTGATGAATATTCATATAAACAAATAATATCAGTGTAAGTCATTCCCTAACTCTGAAACTATTTGGACAAGTACATTTGAAGCCCAAAAACGTGAAAGTGGCGGCTTTCCTGCTGACTTCACCAGAAGAAGAAAAATAAGCCAACGTTAAACAGAAGTATGCTTTTGCAAGGAGACTGCTGGTGAGTCCTGAGCATCACTTTATATGCACAATAAAGTTAATCTACTGTTATCCTTCAACAACTGTATTTAATTAGATTGCCATTGTCTCGGTATACGAGTACAGGAAGAGAAATTATTTATCTCTGCTGCAATGGGTGGCCATATGCCTATTTTTAGTACATTAGTGTTGAATTAGTCTTGGGCTGAACAGCAGTGAGTTCTTGCAAACCAGTTTTCCAAAAGCAAGCCAACACATATTGATTGCATCATCAGTGTCATGCTTCAGTCAAGTAGTTGTTTGTTTTCACAGAATGACCACAACTCTTGTCAGCAACATCCTGATTCTCAGACCGGCATCTGTTCCTGCTGGGAACTTTTTTTTTTCCTTTTTAGTTCCAAATAAAACTATTTTTATCACAATAAATCAACTTTCTGATGGTTGAAAAGTCTCTTCAGAAGACTTTTACTAGAATTTTACACTTTTTGCACAGAAATCAGAGCAGTTGCTGTGTGAACAGACTACTGCTCATACATGTGCTGTATTATTTTTTTATTTAAAAAAAATGTCTGCCAGTGCAGCACTGTAGTAACTGGCTTGTCTGCCATCAAAGGCAGCATAAGGATGGGGAGGACACAAGGTTTGCTCGAAGCAGCGTCAGCTCAACATGGCTGTAAATAGCTTCAGTCCTGATACGCAACAGCAAAGCTTTCAAATGAGAAAGCGGGAGATCAATAAAACCCTGCAACACCAAAAACATTGAGACACTGGCTACACTGGCTACACTGACACAGCTTCAGTGCAGCTGAGGAATGAACGATGCGTCATTATTTCCACTTATCAGATCAGCAATATAATGCTCAGTATTGTCCGATTGTGCTTCCATTTCTTATGCAAGAGGTTTAGTTTCTGCATTTATACCAGATCTTTATTTGGGTTTTAGTTAAAAAAACATATAATTTTACTCAAAAAATGTTTTGTGACTTTCACTATTTAGTTATTTAAAAAGCTCACCTCCAAATAAATACATTTTTATGTTGTTTTAAAGAAATCAGTTGTTCTGTGAGTATAATTTTACTCAGTTTATTTATTTTTTGCCAAGATAGTAGTACGATTAACAGTTGAGTGGTTCAAAACGCACCCTATTAAAAAAACATTTCTTTAATTGACCTTTTTAATTAGTTTATGTGTATCCTTTAATAAACTAGAAGATTTATCTTGACTAACAAGCAGACATCATGGGCTGAGCAAATCCACCTTAGAACCGTAATCCCAATTTATCAATAAACAGCATTATTTGCATGTTAGTTGACAGTCAAGCACAATAATTTTGGTATTTTCTGCTAAACTTAAAACAATAGGAAATTGGCTGTTACTTTTAATAAAAACTAACATTCTGCCCGGGTTTATTTCATGATTCTAGATGAATTATGATTAAATAATGAAGTATTTTGATTAAATTTAGACATTTAAAAGAATTGGTCCCTTCACATTCTGATGAATAAAGTCAATTTAACTGGAAACTATAGTTCATAGTATCACAAGAAGATAAGATGCTGAAGGATATTATTGGCCAGTACTCATTTACAAAAATACTATTATTAAAAGGTTCTTGATCCTTCTCAAAGATATTTGGTACTTTTTGATGATATTTTAAATATATTTGTGATTTCCTCCCTCAAGTTATTATGATTTCAAGGTAAAAACAAAGTAAAGTATAAGTCAGTATAATTAATTAAATTTGATAGTCAATTTAATTTCTGAGTGTGAAATTTGTTTCATCAACCCAATAAAACCAAATCAAACTCAAGCTTTCTGTATAGAGCATAATCATTCTAACCATGTTATATTTCCCCAACCCATGGTACATTATATCAACTTGGAACAACAGATCTACTAAAAACCTTTTAATTCTACAGAAATTCTTCTTTTATCCAATTTTTTTTTGTTCTATTTGAGTGTACAGAGTCAGCTTTCATTAAAAGTGTGACTAACATACGTTGGCAAGACATGCAACAATGTGGCTTTACTCCAACCACAGCGTTTCACCGCTGCAGCCACAGACAGCTGATTGTCTCCTTCCTCATACATAATAAAAGATGCTGGTTGCACAAAAGAGCATAAAAGCTATGCTTCTCATTCTGATGTACTGGGAGTAGGAGTTTGAAACATCTACCCTCCAGCTAGGCTTGACCTTTCCTCTGCCTTCATGTTTGTGACAATAGTAAATATTTATTACAATTTAAACAACCTTTCCTTAATGGGGTGTAATGAATATGGTTGAGTCAGAGGAGACTTGGCTGTTGAAGCCAAGACAGCATTAGTTAGATATTGTGTTGTTTAATTAATGGTTTATTAGAGTGACAAGTGAGATGGCGAGTTTATATTTTGTCCTTAAGAGTAGATTTTTTCCAGCTGCCCCATTAAAGTGCACAAAAAAGGAAAAAACTAGCGCCTATTAATTAAATCGTTTTGATATAGTCAAAGAGATATCCTAAAGACGTAGTGCAAAACAATGACTTGAAGTATGCTTTGTAATGCAATACAACTGAGGTATTTGCTTGAACATCATGTATCTGACCTGGTGTAGTTGTCACTCGGTAGGACAGAGTTCTGAAAGAACTGGAACTGGTACAGGTAGAGCATGGAGAGGTGTCCAGCACTGAAGATGGCCATCAGAACGCACATGCAGCTGAAGATGAGTGTGTTGAAGGTCCGGCGGAAGGACCACCAGGTGCACAGGAACAGGAACATGGAGAAGTAAACAAAAGAGGTCACAGATGGCAGCATGATTCCTGCAAACACAAGAACAGTGGACAGAAGTTTGTTAAGTGTTTTAATGTTGTGAGAATCTGAATTCCACAAGTAGTTGTTTTTTTTTTTTTCTTTTATTGGATTTCTTTTTAGATAACCAGAAAAAAACTTCTACAGTCACCAGATACTCACACACTCACTCACCACACATTATACACATTAAACTCATATTACACTTATATATAAAATGTATAAAAAGCAAAGTGCTATATTTCAAAATGAAAACATAGAGATACCCACAAAACATATAAATTCAACATAATTATAGAGGTGTCCTGTTTCCAGAAGTCTTTCTTTTTTCCTTTGGGAATATATGTTAGTTTTTCCAGACCAACACAATCTGCAAGTTTCTTTATCCAGAGGCTCAAATCCAGAGAATCAATACTCTTCTGACATAGTGCAATAGCTCTGCTGGCTTGAAAAAGTCCCAAGTCCAGTAATTTACTCTGTTTATGTGTTTGTGTGAATTATGCTGGGTAAATTCCAAGCACACAAAGTTTAACAGTTAGAGAGGTTTTTACATTAAACAGCTCTAACAAACACTCTTTGGACATTCCCATAGACAGTGAAGAGGGCTTACTTTTTCATCTAAACATTTAGTGCACATATCTGGACTATTGCCGGACACATGATGGAGTGTGACAGTATGTTCTACACTTATATTGAATGATGTAAACCGTGTGTATAGTTTGGTTCTGTGCCTTTAAACATGCCTGAATCCTTCCTTCATTTATGTCTTCTTGGATATCACTGCTCTATTCTCCACAAGTAGTTGTTATTTAAGCCAAGAGGCCACAAAAAAATAAAACTGAGACCAGGAAATCATTTTCATATTCAATAGAGTTCATGTATAATTAATTTTACATATTCAGGTATCTAAAGACTATAATCAAATCACTTCCTTGAGCTTTCATTTCCTGACTCTACTAATACAAAAAAGTGTAACACAAAGACAGATCACAGGTTCAACCTGCCGTGTTTGGAAGGACAGTGCAAAATTAAATTTTCCTAATTGCATTAATCTGATGCATCAAACTGATTGTTGCACAGAATCATCACTTAGTGACTCTTTTGACAGTGGAAAACACTTCCTACAAATCTTGGATGCGTGCCTTAAAGAGTGACCAATATACAGTGACAAGCAACAACCAATCAGATCAACAGAGTGGAGTCAGCTGGTAGACTCAAACACAAACAACGTTGAGAGAAAATATGTAATATCTTTTACTTTGAGAGGACATGGTTGGAATTCTTTGCTTAAAAAAATAATAATAATCTCCAGACATTTAAAAAGCTTTGAGTTTCAAAATTGTTTGGAGCCTGAATTCACATCAAACATCTTATCATGACAAGGAGACTGCCCGGATTTGATTCTCACATCATTGAGCTCTTGTTAATCTCAAAAATTCATAATTTCATAATTTCACCACATGGCAATTGACATTTATTCAAAACATTCTTATTGTAAATGCTGCTGTGAACTATGTAAAGCTATTTCAGAAAACACTGCCTATGCCAGCACCAACTGGCGATGAAGGCCATTAGACACATTTAATAAGTTCTTGTGGGTGTCAGGAGCCCGGTGGGGGTCACAAATAGAAAAGTGGCAGTGTGAATATCCACATTGTAGCTTTCAATAAAGCACTGCATACGTTTTTAGGATTTCAGCTGCTTTAGATGTTAAAAAGTTTGCTCCTCTTGTGACAGACATGATGTATTTATGTTCACCAGAAGTAAGCAAATACCAGTTCCTGCTTTTTGTGTTTTCGGCTACATCATGGAAGAACACATAATAAGAACCATTTTCGCTTTGATGTTGATTCTAGTTTTGAAGCAGCAGTTCGAAACAAACATACTACTTCGCTTTGGTCAGCTGAGGAGAAGATGGGAGTACTGTACCGTCATCGTGACGAGACAAGGGCACGAGCATGCGCAGAACAACTGGAATTAATTTTAGGTGGAAAGAACACATACATGATCGAGGAATTATTCATTTCAAATTTCAAATTAGAATAAATCAGCCACTTACTTTGGATTGAAGTTTAATTCGCAATGTCATTTTCATTATGGAATTAGGTGTTTACAAGGTCATTTTAAAGAGAATAAATTTTTTTTTCTGATTTAAAGGAAAGCTAAAACTCTCATGTAAACATGGCCAATGAAAATAACCACAGCTGACCAAAATACTGTACAAATTACAAAGAAAGCAGAGATTACAATTACATGAAAGCAATGAAAGTACTCCCGTGGGCTCACCACCTGCAGGAGGGGCCATAGGGGTCAGGTGCAGTGTGAGCTGGGCGGCTGCCAGAGGCGGG
>JBAMHW010000008.1:24062082-24079203 GCA_037177495.1 Rhadinocentrus ornatus
AGGCCTGGCTCCAGAGGGGGGCCCCGGTGACCCACGTCCGGGCAAGGGAAACCCTGGTCCTTGCTTTGTCATCATCAGATTTGAACCTTCACACTTTTAATGATGTTATTATATCACATTTATATAGAAATGTCCAGCAGTTTTATGGTGACCTGTTAAATGAATAATCATTTGCTTTTTTCATGAAAACTAAATAAATAATAAAAATAAAAAAAATTTGCGACCGGCTTTCTGTAGATTAAGTTTAAGGACAAAGATTGTTGGGCCTTTGTTCTACAGCCAGAGAAAATACAACATTAGTCTGGGATTTTTATCGATTTCTCTGGATGCTTTGTATTAGGTCACTAATTCAGTGCTGAACTGCACATGTCTGAGGCTTCTGGCTTACAAGAAGAGTATAGATGTCAAACACACTTGGACAGACATCAGATAAAACACTTCATCTGACTGAATCTGTCTGCTGTGTCACCAGCTTCCAAGTCACCGATAAATTCAGCAAAAATTTTTGCGCTTTTTATTTATTTATTTTAAATTATGTAGAAAATCTTAAATAGCCTAACTATCTGACCATCAGTGATTCAGGTGACTATTAGGAAAAGAACAAAAATTCCATCAAGCTAATGTCATGTTATTTCTAATCAAAAAAATCACCTCTAATAATAATATCACTAGTGCAGACTTTCTGTCTCCAGATTCCTTATTCCTGACTGAAGCTAAGATCCTGAAAGCTGACCCCAACCACTGAATTCTACCCTCTAAAATCAAAAGATCATCGCAAATTTAATAAACTCTTTCTCATGTAGCAGTAGAAGCGAAGACAGGTCAGTGGGTGGGCCACAACAGAAGCTTTAAAGGACAAAAACATCTGTGAAGGGAGAAGGCCACATGGCAACCTATGACATCAAACACTTTACCAAAGTCAAAGTTAACTGTTAAGACTTATCTGTTCGCCTCCACGCAGCTACTCCCATTTTTACAGCTCGGTGAAGGAGGGCAGATGAAGTTATCGGTTGTTAAAATGAAACTGTAATGGCTAAAAAGCTAAATCTACACAGCTACCATCACATGTATGGTATAGTCATATATCTTAGTATGCTGTGGAACCCTATATAGCTTCTTTTCTTTCTTTTTTTTTTTTGTGAATGTTGTCTTTAGGTCAACACAGGGGCAAAGGTTCATATCATTAAACAAATAAATGATCAATCTGCTTTACCACCACCAAGAATAAAACATAAGACAAACCTTTTCAATCCAAACATTTACAAGCTACTAGAGAGACTTTGATACATTTAGCTTAACATTTATTCAGATTTTGGTGTAATTCAAACATGTACACTGCACCAATTCCAAACTTTGTAAGTCTTCCATCAGTTTTTGTCAACCTGTTACCTGGCTTATTGTCATCAGCCCTATCCCATACAAAACTACAGCTTACAGCAGGTGAGCTCAGACTCAGGAGTTTACAGCAACAAAGAGGAGAGAATAAAACAAGTGTGTACAGACACACCTATCTGTCTCTTGCATGGAGAGACCAAACCTGAGCAAAAAGTCAGCATACTACACAGCACTAAGGCAAGGCAGTTAATTTGTATAGCACATTTCATGTACAGGACCATTCAAAGTGCTTCACATAATTAATTAATTAAATTTGCTTCAACTACAGTTAAACGTTTGCTAGAAAAAATACATGCCTAAAATCTTGGATTTTAAATTAAATTTTACAAACCAAATTCCAGTAAAATGTTGCATCAGAATAATTTGTCATGAATGTTGTACATGATGTGATGATTCTAAGGTAAATGTATTTAAAAATTTATTTGATTAGGTCATCCACTGCTGGTATCTGAGCTGTAATCATGCAAATTCAGACTCTTTTTTTCCAGCTGACAAAATTATTTCCATTAGGAGAACATTTAATGTTTCAATCTTAGATATTCATTCAATTACTCCTTACCTCTTTTCTGTGCTTTCTTGTAACCCACAATACCGCTAAAACACTGTTATGTAAGTCTTTGTCCGTGAATTTGTTAATATTCAAGTCAAACCTAACAGTCTAGCAGCGTTGCTCAGTGCTTTCAGTCTTACTTTGCAATCTTTTGGTTCAAAATTATCAAGGACCTTTAATCTCCAGGATGATTAATGAGCTTAAACAGCAGGGAAAATTGGTAACAAACACAGTAGCAGAAGTTAAATAAAATAAGAAATAAAGTCTATGTCTTCAAGTCAGCTCTATTCAACCCTCCATGATGTTGTTCTTCATTTTCTGTTCTTGCTGCTCAGTAACCAAGATGCCATGAGCTGGAAGAGCAGAAAAAGTCCAGCAATGTTGTTTAAAACCCCCAGAAATTCCCCTGAGTGGTAGAGAAAGCCTGTAATGCCCCACTGACATCTTCAAACAGAAACCCAATGACTGCAAACAAAAATTTGCCTGTTTTACTGATCCCCAAGTCCCAACATCTGCAACACGTAACTTCACCCAGCTCAAGCTAAACCAACAGGTGTTAGAGGAAACCCATCCCATGTGTGACATCATGCTCGAGGAATGACAGAGGTAAAATGAGGCCAGTCTTATCCATAGAAAGACAGAAAAATATTGTGTAAAACAAGCTGAGCTCAGCATGAAGACTTCTGGAAGAGAGTGCGAGACTTTTCTGTCTGTTGAGGCGAGGCCACGTTTCATCCCAGCTGGACACCAAAAATACCTGTCCTCAGACTTTATGGGAGCATCATAAAACACCCTTTGTGCTCGCTGGACTGTTAAACACAGTGCAGCATTTCTCTGCACTCTCCTCTATCTCTGGGGCCTAATGCCAGTTACGCCTTTCAAAACACTGAGTGTCAATATTTCAGCATTTCATAATGATTACTAGACAATCTCAGAGCTGAAAAAATGTTTCACATTTACCAAACCGCTGGGAGGATGTGTGTAGATAAGCAGAGTGGTAATTGTCATGAAACAGTTAATCAGCAGGCTGTTTAGCCCTTTAGATTTGGTGATAATAAATATTCATTAGATGTGGACAAAACAAACCAACAGATCATTTTCTTTTTAGTCTACTCAGTCGCCAGGAGGGTGGGGAGTCCCACTAAGGGCAATGTCTGCCAGAAAGTGTGGACAATTGCAGGAAAATATCTCAAAGTCAAAGAGGTGTAATCTCTTTGTGAACATTTTAGCTGGCATGAAATGTAGAGAACTCCACCCATCTAGAGCTCCTTCACAGTTAATACAAACTGTTTGTAAATGCAGCTCCCTCTGTGTTGAGTCAGCACACAGGAATGACGGATGACTCCAAAGGAAGCTGGCCCAGCTCATCTGGTGACCAGTCGCTGACCTGCCCTAACAGCTGGAGGTGTTAGGTCTTTTCTCATTCATATTCCACCCAGCTCACTGCTTTAATGGTGTATTTGGCTGCGAACAAACAAGAGAAACTAAACGAAGTTATCCAGGGCAAGGTTAACCACTTCAACGTGGAACAGGACTCCTTGTTTATGTGTGGCTGCCAAAAGGAAAAGGCTGTCAGGAGGGCTAAATACCAGATATAGAAACCTGAGATAATGCTTTTTCTCATAATGTAGGCGGCAGTTTAAGGGGATAAGAGTAATGTCTAACTTCCTGTGTAATCCAAAGAAGAAAAAAAAAAGAAAAGTGTTACATTTCCTTCATCCCTATAACATGCATAAACTTCTTGCTTCAAATCAATAAATGAATAACATGAGAGTTAGATACAGTAGATGGATTGAATTTATGAACTAATCCCACTTGGGTTTTGGTCTGCTAAATACTGCAGCTCCTGAGAATCCAGTCATAAAGATCTCCTTGAGAGCACATTTAGTGTATCCTCTCTGAACAGCTCCTGTGTGTTTCTGCCTGAGGCGATAAGGTTGCTCTGAAAGCAAGCTGCTTCCATTAGAAAGAACAAGTCATTAGCGAACAAGTTCAGGGTCTGTCCCGTCTATACTTATTCAAATTTTACAGTTCAACACTAAGTGTCAAGAGACAGCCTCAGCCAATTATTAACACCTTTATAAGAGCATATGAGCAGCTTATAGTGTTTGCTTTTCTGACGTGTTTTTTGTCCGTTGTTTATGTAATAAAAAAGCTAATTAAGCTGAGGAATGTGTTGGAGTTATAAATCCTCATCATGTGGGGAAATTTAAAAGAATTTGTGATGCATTTTTACCTAAATGGTACATACTTTCACTTAAAGTTTTGGATCGAAAATTCCCCTCAGAGTGTGAAAAAAGCTGCACATTCACTGATGACCTCGAATAAGCCGCTGAGGTCAAAGTTTAAGCACAGAAAACGACCTGTGTGATGGATGGGATCCACATGTGTTCCCAGTCTGGCATGAACATGTGGCACAAGAGATTTCTCCCATTTGAACACATTAGTACAACTCAAAACATTAAAATTTGTTTGAACCACAATATATTTACTTTTATCTTAGCTAAGCTAAATGTGTGTATATCTATATGACTCCTAAAAATAACACGCTGTCTACAGAGAAGTAAGGGCTTCTCTCAAAATTTTCAAGCTGATTCTTGAGTGTAAATCCTCTGTTTGGTTGGTTGGTTGCTTTCTTGCAGTCCTTCATCCTAAAAACACATAAGTTGCTTCTTGTATGTCTTCAATGCTTTTAAAAAAGCAAGAACAACTGAATCCAACACAAGCAATCTGCCCCATGTCCTCCTCTGTGATCTTTGACCTTTTAAGCATGTTGATTTCTGCACACAACAAACCTCACTGGCCTCAAAGCTTTGACTATAAAGGCTGCAGTGTACTCACAGCTGAAGTTGGCGGAGATGGAGTTCCCGGCCAGGAGGCTGTTGACGGTAATCTGATAGATGATGTGGAGCAGCAGGAAGGACATACTGGTGAAGCATAGGGACTGCAGCAGGCGCCCTGTGTGGCCTTAAGGGAAAGAACAGCTACATTGAGTAAAACAACGCTCAGTTTAAGGATTTCCACATTGTATTTCCTTAATCTGTGCACTGATGCACAGAAAAAAGTCTCTTTGCTGCTTTGTTTTTGGTCACACAAAAAGCTTTGCCCGACACAAAACGTCTGAAACAATAAAAAAGTTCTTGGTGTTTCTGAGTTCTTATGTAGTTATCTTTGGACAGCTGTTTCCTGCTGCACATTATATCGATCTGATATTGTTACAGAGTCAAAAGCTGTTTTGAATGAGTTGGAAGAGAAGATGAGGGTGGCTGGGAGAACGTCCAAAAAGGATTTTCTGTGGATCTTAGAACATATCCTGGCTAAGAACTGGCACCACTTCTACTGAGCAAAGCTTATTTCTATTGAAAAGTCAAATAAACATTCTGGTGGACCACAAGACCTTTAAGTCTGTAATTCATCATCAGAGGAGCAGAAACCGGCCTATATATGTGATTTTGTTCTTTGGTTTCATGTTAACAAATAATAACTTTGCTGTGTGAGGCCACAAGAACATTAAATGTGTTGACTGAGCCAGCGTCTTCCTTTAACACAGGTAAAGAACACAGCTGTGGGAGGACGCGACTGATGCTAGGGAAGCTGCCACAGCTGCTCACCACATGGCTGTTTTATAGAACACCTACAGGTATTTGGGATAATTTCAGGAGTTGTTACGGTGATAATTCTCTAAGATTTCTCAGAATATCTATTAATGAAAATTAAAATCTTAATTTTCATCTTTTCTTGGCATTCTACATTTAAGACATAAAACACACAACAGCATTGTTACTTGCTATGCTATCGGCCTTGTTGGATTAAATTGTCATGCATATCTGCACAGTCTGGTCCAGTAGTTAATCCCGGTGCAATATCTCATTAAATTTACTGCATCCTTATGGGAAACGCATAACAACTTTTACTGTAGTACTGCACAATATCCTGGCTAAAGTGTAGCACTACCGCTGAGCCTTGGGACGCTGAAGGCGAACCTTATCCAAACGTGTGCAACAGCACACCACATCTCCTTGTTGTTTCCCATTGCAATTCCCTGGGCTTTCACAATGAGGAAAAAGAATGCTTGTAAATATGAAGAGTTAAGAGCTTTTTATGAACTTTTGCATCCAAATTGGTCCTAAAGCATTGGACAATGCATATGCCCTGGTGATGTCACCCGTTTTTTGTATTTGGAACAGCATTTTTGTCTAAGAGGCGTCTGTTTCTGGTAATGTTAATCTTGAATACGTCACTATTCAGTCTCAAAATGTTCTCCTGAAGTACATTTATATGCTTCCTAAACAGAGAGTATTGTTCAGATATAATATTATGTTAAAGCTATCATCAATCACAGATCTGATATATTGAACAATTAGATAATGCAATTTATTTCACAATTGTCTACCTTAACAAAGTAGAAAAAGTGTCTTAGTCTCGAAAGGAATATGGCGACAACTGGTTTTTCAACAAGCCAAACTAAGAGATACGTTAAAGCCAGACACACTGTTAGAAGTCTACAAGCTGGAACATAAACTTGATAAATCACCCATAACATCAAATATTTATACACATTCATGCCACAGTGCTAAATGGCTCCCCTATGAGAAACTGTCATGTCAATTTCCATTGACCAATGCATATGGCAGCTACTGTAGAGGTTCTTAAAATGTTCACTGACCATATGAGAGCAACATTTACAGTTTTTGCTCACCTCCACTGACAACCAAACACCTAAAAATAGAGGTTGTACAGCCAAATACTGCAATTACAACATTAAAGAGTAAATCACAAAGAACAAGTTGCGTAAGATGTAGTTTTACTCTATTCAAGACTGGAGTCTCATATAATCACATATCCTTGGGCGCACTGTGGCTTTTTAAAGCAAATCACACCAAATGAATTATTCATGCCTTACATTTGGTTCCAATTTAACTTAGCAGATTTAAATGCCACATGTCCTTTAACATCGGAAGACAAAATGAAACAGACCATCAACACAAAGAACTGAATTTATTTAAATACTTTTCTTAATTCCCTTCTGAAATTATTTTAAAAAGACCTGTTTCTGTTTCTTTTCTCTGCAGTAAGATACATATTTAAGTTTGTGCTTCATTGTCTACATATCTGTAGTGAATTTTCAGAACATTAATTAAACGAAAAGTCTTTGCCAAGAAACTTTCTCCTTCATTTATAGCTTAAATTATCCTCAAGTGTTAACTTTTCACCAACCCGGCAACTTTAATGCCTGGAATTTGACATGAATCTAAATGCTGAACAGTAAATTATGACTAAAACCCTTTCACCTTCCACAAGATAAGAAATATTTGACTTACATAAGCTGTTTATTGTGCACTGATAATATCATGCAATTTTCCAGCCATTTCATTGTTAGTTAAAAACAATCCCATTACTAAGACTGCGCTCTGTGTAACTTCCTCATACTGTGTCTGTCAGCCTGAAGCCCCCTCCCTGATGATAGACAACTGAGGCAGACAGATGGGATGCAAGTCCTGGCAGGTTATGCTACAAGAGTATCTCACACATTCTGATGCCTGTGGCACTTTACTTCACTTCTTTTATGATTTGGATGCTGTGCATGATCAGCCAACAACCCAGCTGTCTGGGAGAAAATCATGTAAACATAGGTGTGAAAGTGTTATCAACTTCAGGCTTCACTTCTTTTTAATAAAAGCCAAATAAAAGAATAGCTGCTTGTTTTTAAGAGAGGAAGTGGTTTACGTAACCTTGTGACATTTGCACATCCTGTATATTACAATCCTGTCTGGAAAAGAGTATTGGGTCCACATTTAAATTAGTCATAAATTAGTAAATTTTGTGTTAAATTTTTATGGTAATTGACAGATAACACTAGCAATAAATTATATTTCTAATAATAATTATAGCAAATAATTTGATAGGATAAGTCATCACAAAGGAAAATTGACAACTGTTTAAATAATTGATAATTCTGCTCCGTAAATGTAATGTTTGTTCAGTTTTCCTCCACTGTTTTGTTAAATAGATAAATAAAAATATAAATATCACTCAAAACATATATTTGGCCTCTTAACTATTGTTCAAATGTTTTAAATAGATTTCTGATGTTTAATTTTTTTTTTATTTGGATAGATTTAATTCATTTTAGCCTTTTTAGACAATTACTTTTTATTGTTTTATAGATGCAAACTTTCATGGGAAAAATGTGTAAATTTCTTGCTGGTTTCAGGTTTGTCTTACTGGGCAGAAGTAAATAATCTTCAGGTCAACGTAGAGGGACAAAAGGAAAGAAACAGTTCTATATTCATAAAACATGGCAGTGTTAATCTCAACATAACTCTTGAAGTCAACAAGCATCAGACGGGTGAACACGCAGCTTTACTAGAAGCCTCATCTCTTTAAATATTGATGAGATAGTAAGTGGTCCACTTTCTCTTCTCTTTCTTCCCCTTTTACTTCCTGATTGTTATTTCAGCTGGAGACGGACAGACAAACCTCAAACGAATGTTTTTTCCTTTGCCAATATGTGATTATGTATTATTAAACACTGCATGTGGTCTTCTACAGAAACCCATATCATTACTGCAGAGGTCTGAGAAGTGTGTAGTTTAGTATTTTGCGGTAAAGGAAGCGCATGATGGTGTGGCTGCACAAGTTGGCGGCTGCAATCCTACATTCATCATCCGTAAGGAGAACAGTCCCATCAGTCACTTCTTAAAAACCCCAGTGCTCCATTGTGATCCATATTTCTTTGGAGGATAAATAGAAACCTAAAAGTTGAAATACAAATCTTTCACCTCAACCTTCATAATGGTTGAATTAAGTATCATTATTTGTCACATGCACACAGATGGATTTTACTTAATAAAACCAACTGAAAGTATCAAAGAGCAACTTTTCTTTCCTTCTTTTAAAAATGAAGTGGTTAAACATTATCAAAAACAGTCCACATCCCAGAATTTTGTCTTTTTTTTCTCTACAAATAACATTTTACTGGGTCTTATGGGTTTCAAAGCCCAGCTTGAGTTCTTGGTTCGTCTCATCTATATGAGAATTATCTGTATGAATAAACAAAACCTAAGCCTACAATGTCTACTTTTATCAAGCAGATTTCAGATCTGGCTCTGATGGATCACATCTTTATTTCTCAAGTCAGATTTTATTATTACAGATGGATTTGTGCCGGCGCAAACCAATATTACCTTTCATGGACTAAAACATCTGCCAAGTCCACCATCATCACAAAGAAATTCAAGCCTAGTTGAGAAGGACTGGTTTATATTACAGAGAACAACATTTAAACCTAAAGGTTTTAGGAAAAAGAGTCTAGATTCTCCAGGTGGTGGGCAAAGACAAAACCAATGAAAATGTGAAATTACAATATGTTGCATTGTACATCTTACCTTGCATTGTTGTGCTTGTGGGCTCTGGGAAGAGAGGAATAAGCAGGAGGTAGATGAGGTAGACGAAGGACAGGACATTGTACCTGAACAGGCAAGCTGCAGAAAAAAAGACAAATGTAGCAAATCCACTTTTAGATAATAATAAATAAAAATGGGTTTTGTTTTTTTTCCAAATTCCACTAAGTCTGCTGAGTCTTTATATTTTGCATGCACATGGTATTAAAAATGCAGAAGCTGACAATGGGATCATCACTTGAAGTGAACACAGATTTGGGAGAAACATGTGGTTAAACTCATTTAAATGTTTGTGGTGTAGAAAAGCTGCTTGTAGTAATAAAACACTAGAACATTCTTCTAACTAAAGTCTAAACTCACAAGCCTAATTATCTCTTCATCTGGCCTCCATCACAAAAGCAAATCTGCTTTTAATTCGGTTTCTCAGGAAAGCAACGTTTGTTGTGAGGTAAAATAATCATTCCATAGTCCTTAGGTGTAAAAACAGGGAGACAATTCAGTCTCTGCGGTTAGATCTTCCTGTCTCACGTAAAGGTTACATCTTGCAACAATCTCATACTTCGGTATTTCATGGGTTATCAATTTTTGTAATACAAGGAATTAAAACTCAAAGTTTTCTCACAGACATCACAAACTAAAAGATGGATTACAAAACAGTGTGAGGGTGAAATGTCACAAAGAGTGTATGAAGCGTTGCTGTTTCACTTCTGATTTAATTTATCTTCTATGTAAGCTAAGATTAAAATGAAAAGAGTCATATGCAAGACAATTAACTCATTAATGAATTAATTTGTATAAATAAAATTGTTAAAGTGTTAACAACAGTTACATGGCTGCTAAAAAAAGGGGGAGAAAATGGGTCTGGTAAAATTTGATTGGATTTATCGCTTTCATTTAATAATTTTTATTTTAAAAAATCATAACAATATTTAACTTTTCAGGCTGATAAACATAATTGTTTACTGACACATTTTTGTACAATTATCGAAAGTTAAAACACTTAACTGTATACGTAACTTTTGAAAATCATTAATTGATGTATTGATCCCTACCACCCCACATCTCGAGTGCAACTATCACCCCTGTTCAAGGTTTATATTAATAATAAATGGCCCACATTGTGTGCTGACTGAACATCAGTTAAAGTGTCTGAAATTAACCGTATCAGCTACACATGAAGCACACTGAGCTCTGCAATGCTAAATCCTGTTAAGATTCATAGTTTCAGGCGCAAGTTAAATCCCAAAGTAAACACAAACTATGAGATAGGCTGCACAAATTCTTTGAACATATTTAGGTCCAGAGGCAAGGAGGGAAGTACACAGTGATTCTGTGTAAAATGTGGACATTCAGTCTGACTTCCCAAATTTCTCTTTGCAGTTAAATCAACAAGCTCAGAGTTTACAACCCGGTCGGCCGCGCGAGTTATCGTCTAAGTCACAGGCATCGGCTGCTACTGGTGTTGAACTACTGAAAAATTACACTTAACTGCAGAAAATGGTTCTTGTATTTATCTTTGTGCAGTCAATGGACCTATTCATTGACATTAAACTTGGCTCTGACTTTTCCCTTGGTGCAGAAGTAAGTGCACCTCCTGATTTTCTCTGTGCTCAGATACAGACTTATGAAAACTAACAAAAGTTCATGAATGTCATGGGGTCTGCCAATTTTGGGCAAAATCACAAACATCTGTAGATTATCTCTGTGATTAATTTCAAGAGTGCATAAATGTGTGAAATGCTACAAAGGAACACCACCAATAAAATGACATTTAAAAAGTGTTTAATGATTATCATACATCATATTTAGTTGTTTTTTTTTTGCTTTTTCTATTCAGAAAGCATGATAGGTTCTAGGCTTCAACTGGGGAATGACTCATAATCTTCTTTTTGTGTGTCATACTAACCATTTCTACCCTCCACCCACTTTATTTTCGTTACATATGGCATTAAATTAGTAATAAATATGCCAATTTTGCCCAACTTGGCGACTTAGAAACTTCTGCTACTATTATTCATCTTCTTAGTTATGAATGTAAAGGTGTTTGTATTAATACTAATTGTTGTTTCTCATAATCAGTGTGCATCTGCAGGCTGTGCTGCTGCTGCTGCCCTGCAGATAGTTGACTGCAGTCTTTCTGACCATTTGCCTTTGCTGTATGACTCACCATCGGAGGATTTCGCACTGAGAATGAAAATAAACTGTTCTTGTTTTCAGACATCAAATTACTATAAAAATCCTTATTCTGAATCAGGCTTTTGTCTTTCCCCAGTAAAAGCCTAAACACATAAGAAGCAAAGCAGAAATACATGTGGAGTCATGACCAGCTGATTTCAGAGTTCAAGCCAATGAACATTAATAAAGTTAATGACAGAAGATAAAGCAATGCAGTGCCAGGCCAACCCGAGCACTGAAAGATAAAACAAGAATTTAAACCTTTTAGAGGAAACTAATAAAAAGTATTCCACAGCAAGTGTTTTCATCACAGCATGACACCTAATACCAACTTCTTTTACAGTTAAAGTGGCAGACAAAAGCACATCCAGTATTTTATCACTGCCAAACAATCTCAGAGGTCAAAATTGTTCTCCTGGTAGACCTAATGAGCTTTTATAACATAATTTCAAGGGGCAGCTCTTTCACTTTGGCATTATTGTAATTTCCAAAGTGGAAGTGTGTTGACTTGAACATGTGTGTGTTTAATGCTTTGCTTTTAACTGTTTTATTGATTTACTGATAAGTACAGGGACAAAACAGATGGTTTGACTGTAGGTTTGTTACTATTTTAATGCTTAAGTGTTTCAACAACACAACCTTAGAATGAAGACTGGACTAACTATCTTGTGATAGTGTTTCGTTACCTGGCTCCTCTGTGCTCAGCCACATATTGTGTGTGTACATGTATGACTGGTGATGAAGAAGATGGGGTGTCAGGTGTACGGTGGGACGGGGGGTTTATGAGCTATTGTTTTTTAATGCTTTTTAAAATTAGTAAAGCACTATGTGCTACAGTTTATTGTATGAAAATTGCTTCATAAATAAAGCTTGATTGATTAGTATAGAGCATAGCAAACAGTAGTGAACTCTCTCGAAACAGACCACACCAGAACTTTTTGTAGCCAGCATTTTTGCTTCCACCTAAATGAAATAATAATAAAATCAAAGCTGATGATTTAGAAGATTATAAATATATTGTTTTTACTTTTAACTGTACATTAGTTTCCTTTGGTTTTTTTGTGCTTTTGCTTGTTTAATGAGCATAACCACACCTGATTTACTGGTCGAACTACTGTAAAGCTTTGAATGATAATTTTATTTCTTTTTTCTTATATTATTCCTAAGAATCTTAAACTTATGGATAAACTGTTTTCACCTCTGATGCAATATTGTTTGTCTTTTTTCACGCACAGAATATTCCCCATGTGTAAGTTTTCAGCTAAGCTACTTCTAATTTCATTTTTAGCAGCTATTTTCTGTTTAACCTGTTTAGTTCTGTTTTTTTCTTTAACCTCTATAGTCCTACACTTTAACAAACATTTATTTGTCACAGCTTTTGGAATCATTTTATTTCTGATTAATCGACAATGTATTGAGGTTAGGATACCTGTTTTTAGCCTTTTTAAAATGTAAAGGCTTGTGACTCTACAGAGGCTCCCAGCAGCTAACCTGTGTTTTCGTCAGCTTTGTGCTTTTGAGTCGGCATCGCTGCTCCGTCTCCACATTCACACGGCAGGTTCAATATCAGACATTTGGGAAAGTGACTGATCACAATTCTGTTCACACTCTGAACTCTGCCAGTAAACACATAAACAGTGGACTGTTTGATCATCAAACCTGTAGTTGTGTGCAAGTGTGTGTGTGTGTGTTAGTAGAAGGGATTGTGTACACATGGGCACAGTAGTTGTGTGTGTTTCAATAGAGGTGCTGTCAGATGGCCAACGGGAAACACTGACTGTGTAACGTCAGCAGACAAGTCTGTCACTAGTACATGAAAAGCAACAGTTTGCAACATATATTGCAGACATAAACATATACAGTGAGGATAATGTAGTTGCTGGGGGAATGATAACATCTGCTGTGCTGTCTGTTTCCAATCTGTTTATGTAGCACTTTTTTTTTTTCATTTTCCTAAAAGCAAAGAAATATTAGGTTTAAACCAAATCAGGTGTAAAAAAATTAAACTCATTACTGTCAGTAATAATAATGAAAATCAACTGCTGATTAAAAACAAATAAAGTTAATAAAAGAGACTTCATCTTTCTGAGCATGTTCCCATATTTCCACTCCACGTCTCCTCCATCCTGTCAGTTATCACGTAAAGCTGCAGTGCATGACAAGTGCTCACTGGCATTTTGAAAAAACATAAAATATTAAAGGTATGTTTACGATAAGAGGAAAGCAATTCCTCTTTCCCTTGCAACCGCATTATTAATTCATACTGTTAAAACGACTTTCCACAAATTAATGGAGACAATGCATGGCCTCACAATTGCTTTTGGAAATAAAGGGCCTGTCAAACAATACATTACACTTGTACTGAGTGGGTCTTATCTATAGAACACATGCTGTTAGCGTTAAAAGTACTTCTGCCGGCTGTACACACACCACACTGGAACCTCAGTGGCATTTTGACGCTAATCATTTTTCACTTGTGGCTTACCACAGGATTACAGCATTAATTAAGCAATATTTAAGTCAAAGAGTTTGCATCCAAGATGCAAAGATCTCGAGTATCATCTGGACCCATTTTAAATCAGCTTTGAGCTGCTAGAAGTACAAAAAAAGCACCAGTATGAATAATCGTCTACATCTGCATAGCTAATAAGTGAATCAGGCAGAAACCTATAACAACACACGGAACCTTGACTGTAAGGAGCAGTTTTCTTAATAAAGTTGCAAACAAACTCTGTCACTGTTACATCTGTAACAATGCTGATGATTCACGGGTAGCTAGAAACCACAGCTATATAAATCAACAAATTATACAGGCATGGCCGTAAGTGGATTCAGTGCTACTTCTGTGCAGACATTTAGCTACTAGTTCAACATCTGTTAACTATAATTACGTTTTTAGTTATGTTTAGAATAAAAAAGTAGCTTAAAGTAAGAAAAGTCTATGTTTCATGTGATTTTAGAATTGCAACCTACGAATTAAACATTTGTAAGTAAATCACAAATATCATCCTTTAGTCACACTGCAGTGAACAGACATCCAGCTGTTGGTTTTACTAAATCAAATAAAAGGTGCCATCCAGGTGGAAGACCATGCTGGTAAGTGACGCCACTGCTCTGCAATTTGTATGTAAGTAATAGCTGGTGTATGACTGCGGTGTTGTAGCCTAAAGCAGGATAATGAGGGACAAAGCCACACAAATCTTGAAATCAAAGCCTAAATTGCTAAGTTGCTTAAGTTAGGATTAAAAGCAAAAAACACATTTCTTAAACAATGGCAAGTCCATGGACTGGACAGAAAATGAGTGAACACTGAGCCAAAGAAAGAAGAAAAGATTTTGACAGACGTTTACAAAGACTCTAACTATTGTAAAATATTATTGCTCCTTGGAAGCAAAATATAAAGAAATGATGGATGGCTCCAGCTTTGTACATACTGTATTTCACTAAGTCAAACTTAGAAACTTTAAACATGTGGGTTATAATTTCATTAACAAAAATAATAATTATCATCACATTTACAGAATAATTTTGGCAAAATAACTTTTTTTTTACTCAAATTGTTTATTCGCTGGATAAACAACCAACCCCACGTGGCGCACGTACATCACAAGCCAGTTGAGACGTGTAAAAATGGTGAATTCAAGAGAAAACTCACAAGCTGCAAGACACATCGGCAGCAGCAACCTGAAGATCAGTCCGCAGACCACTTGAGAGGCCATGGCTCTGGGCAGCCCGTGTTGAATCCAGATAAAAAGAAGCCGGAGTTTGTCCCTCTAAGGTTTCTCTCGCATCCCAGTCTCCAGCGCTCTGTCAAATCCCAGCTGGCTTCTCCGATCGGCCACATCGGCTCTCCCTGGATGACACCTGGACTCCGGTCATTCCACAGTGGGAGACAGCGCATTTACAGAGGTTCACCACAACAGGCAGGTCGCTAGTAAATAATTTCACCATGATAGTTTAATTGCTCAAATGCGTTGAAGACATGTTGACGCTGCCCAAACTGAACAGCAGCGGACTCAGGTGCGCAGAGAGCTGCGCTGGCAAGACGCGTAAAAACGCCGGAGAAAGGAACCAATAAGTCCTCAAGTCTAATTAACCCCCTTTTAACAAGAAAAAAAACTCGTTAAGGAAGTAACTAATAAACAGTTAAACTATCCTCACGACACTTCTTAACAATGGATCGTTGAAAACAGACGCAGGAAAATCGGATAAGTCGACAACTCTGCGTGTACCCCCTTAGTGAAATTTGACTTTCTGACTTCTGGTGTGGACTGGATTTACCAACCGGAGGATACAGTATGAGCTTGAGAGTGACACCGGGCTTAGCCAATCAGAAGTGTGCGCTTGGCAGCCGGCCCAGCCCCTTGGGATAATTGGAACCAAGAGGTGGGACGAGGATATGAATGGAAATACCAGGAGTAATAAGATAACGTCCTCCAGAGCACTGCAGATCTTGTGTGATTTTACCTGATTATATGCATCAATATTTTTCCATTTATTCTGCGTGTTTGGAGCTGAAAACATCAAATTAGAGCGACTGCTTCCAGATAGAACTTTAGGAATTTCAATTACAATTGATAATATGGTTATGAGAGGGAAACAGCGACGTCTACTGGTGTGAAAAATACATCTTCAGAACTGGAATTGGGAAGAATGTGGCTATAACATCCAACATGTAATCCATTTTTAATAAGGTAAACTAACACATATGAATTTAACCTTAACCCAGGCAGCTTTTAACTGTCTTTTTTTAACCAAGATTTTTAGAGCACATAAACTAATTGCATCACAATGGTGTAAATGTGTTTCTGTCACACTCTTGTCTTTTGCAGTGCACAAAAAGCTGACCTCCCTGAGCCTTTTTCCACTGGAGGTTTCCTTCTGTTTCCCATGCTGTTCAGACAAAATGTTGGCTTCCTTTAAATGATACTGTTTCGTCTCAGCCATGTAAAATAGCCTGAATCGGCTCATGTTCTGTTTTTTTATGGCTGTAATTTTTCTCCAACTCAGTTTGCCTTCTGAACTTTCTGAGGAAAAACATCATGATTTGATCAGTGGGATTAATGATATGATTTCAGTCGGGTTTTACACAAACAAATTTGTGTTCTTTATTTGAGCTTACCTGCAACCTCTCCAGGGTGTACTCTGAAACAGGTCATTATAGCACAGTGGGGTCTACAGTATCTCCACCCCACTCTGTTACCCTGAATTACATTAACTGGGTATAAAAACTAAAAGACATATCAATTTCTGTTTACACTCACAAATAAACTGTAGTAATTTGCTATACTTTTCAAAAGACACATCTTTGTTTTTGTCATGTCATTATCTGTACTGCTTGTTCCTATTAGGGGTTGCGGGGTGAGCTGGAGCCTATCCCAGCAGTGTTTCAGGTGAAAGGCACCATCCCATCACGGGCCAACATATATGGGGACAAACAACCATTCACACACACACTCATTCCTAGGGAGAATTTAGAGTCACCAATTAACCTAACATGCATGTGTTTGGACGGTGGGAAGAAGCCGGAGAGAACCCACGCATACACGGGGAGAACATGCAAACTCCACACAGAAAGGCCACCAACCCCCACATTCA
>JBAMHW010000008.1:24082319-24095786 GCA_037177495.1 Rhadinocentrus ornatus
TACATACATACATACATACATACATACATACATACATACATACATACATACATACATACATACATACATACATACGCACATACATACATACATACATACACATATACACACATACACACATACATACATTTTCATTTAATTCCATTTTATTAACATGTTGAATGTTTGGTGTATTTGTACTTTTTATATCCCGTGACAATCCAAATGTGCAGGAAAACATGGATATCATTGTCAAATTCTGCTCATGATTTATTCCAGCTCTTTATTACTCATTTAAGTTAGTGCCAAGGTACTAGTATCGGTTTGTCTGTCCATGTCTTCTCATCAACTCTGTAAAACCCATTGCAAAAGAGAAGAAAAAGCAAAGGAAGAACCTCTATTTTAAGAAACAGCTCCACTTCAGAAGAGCGCATACATGTTTTATTTTAGTGCTTTTTGGGTCTCAAATTAGACTAATTTAGCTATCCATATACTTTTTTCTGTATTTACATCAAAGTTGTATTTACTGGATTTAATACATCCTCCTCATATTGACAGCAGATACCGTTGCTCATATCAATGATGCTACTTCATAACAGCAATTTAAAGACCTAAGATAGATAAGATGACAACACGGGATCTCATGAGAGTTTGGAGAATATTTAATCTTGGCTCTTACTTTTTGGACAAAGCAAGCTCAACTTCCTGTGTCTTGAAATCATATATAATTACTAGATTGATTTTTTTTTCCTCGCAAAAGTTACTCTTTCAGTTCAATTTGTCAAAAAGATGCTTACCAAGATATAAAATTACCTGCATATATAGTTTATATTGATTATCTCTCTTAAGATCTAATAGCACAGGAACTGGATTACAATTAATTATTCATGTGATCCTGGAAAATTCCCATGAATAATGATTTTATTATTTTTTTCTCTTAATTTCACTAGAGATCTCACACTGCTCAACTCAAACAGCATTTGCCAAGAAGAAAGCAGAAGTAATTAGATTAACGTCTAAAATGCTTCAATATTGATCCACAAGTGAAATCCAAACTGTACATGCTCAATATTTACATGGATGCACTTTCCATGCACTCTAAAGGTTTCTCTGCTTAAGTGGGCTTTTTAGTATCTTTCTGTGGTGGCTGTGGGCTGATCGTGTCTTTAGGAATGTACATATATGCTTGTTTTGTCCTCTGAAAACCTACTAACTCCACTTTTGGTTTGCACTCATATTGTATTTATAAGTTATGTCACAAAAAAATGTCACTGTAAACATGCATTTTATTAATTGTTAAAAATAACGACATTTTGGATTAACACCAAAGGTTTTCTGACTTTACAAGAGATACAGTTATCCTTGTGGATCTCTGGTGCCATGAATAGTAGTGTTATTATAGCATTCTAATTATCAGTAAATATGCATACAAGCACATGCAATGCTTTTGAGGGTTTGCTGGTATTTGATTTAGAAAATATTGGATACATTGAGATTTTGATCTGATAAAGTCCGCTTAAAGAATCTTGTAAATGGCTCATAAATATATACATTTATCTATTTATCTATTTTATGTACCAACTTATTCTAATGCACGGTCACAATTTACTTTTCTCATGGACTAACACTTATGTCTCCACATAACCCACAATATTAAAAAGTATTTTAAAATGATACCAATCCACATATGGATTGTTGTTAGAATAAACGTTTACACTAGTTAAATTTGCAAAATAATTAATCTTAATTTCCTACCTGATGGCAACACATCGAACTCTAAATCAGGGTGTCAAACTCCGCTCCTCGAGGGCCACTACCTGCACGATTTTGTTGTTCCCCTGCTCCAACACCTGACTGAAATTAATTGGCCATTGTGAAGAACTTGACAGGAAGCTGTTGAATCCCTTGAGGATCAGAGCTTATATATTTATATATATTTATATTTTATGTTAAATTAAGAAAAATTAATTACTTTATTAATCCCAAAGGGATGTTGTAAATGTGTTGTGTGTGGGGGTTTTTTTCTGAACTTCTTACACACAGATCTTGTAAACAATAGTTTTATGAAAATAAATAGTCAAGAGAGAAATGTGTTATTGTTGTGAATTCAGTTGTCTTACACCATGCAGAAGGAAACTACTCCTTGAATACTAATAATAATCTGGGCTGCAGAGCCTTCCAGTTATGCTCATGAAATTTCCAATGTGATGCTTCCTTATTGCTTTTTTTGTAGATGTTTACAAGAACCTGGTTCTACTCACCTTTATTAGCTTTCTTCACCAGTTTGAAATGTCATGACCAAAACAGGCTATTTGTGATAATTATTTCCAAGGAACCTAAAGCTCCACCTGTTTGTCCTCAGTTCATCTAAACAACAACAGTCCACTCCTCAGTTTTGTTGATGTTGAACAGCAAGTTGAGTTCTTTGAGGACGATGCTGCAAGATTGAACTATGATCATTACTTACGTAGGAGCCAAATGCGGGGTTATTTATTTTCCACCTGAAGTATGTGTGCGCATGCGTAGTGACATCACCTGTAATTGTGGGTGGCACTTTGGGTGTGTTGAGGTTATTAATTAGTGTGCTCACCTGTGTTGGTTTGGGGCCTGGAACATGGAGACAGGGTGAAATTTTCTGTTAACTGTCTACATTTAAATTAATGTCTTTATCATAGTCATATTTATCATTGTTAATGTTAATTGTCTATGATATCTAATTTGACGATATCGTTTGATATAACATAATAAAACAGTGTGACAAGTGCATGGTTTTAGTGTGACGTGTTTTAAATAAATCCTCAAGTGTTAGCCTGTCGTGGCGTTTTGGTTGAAGTTAAAGGATGAGCCGCAATAACTTATAACCCAGCCAAAGGTGGTGGTGTCTTCATCCATCAGTAGCTGTCATCCACCATAATCACAATAAGTTTGGTTGGGTTCATCATTTACCATCATTTAAGTCACTGAGCTTTGTATAAAAGAAAATAACACAAGCAATGAAAACCAGATGAAAATAACACGAGAAAACGGCCAAAGAAATCATTACTGGTTATTTACCTGGTTATTGATTAGATGGTTCGGTAGGTGAATGACAGGCCATTCTGCTCTCTCTTTTAAGCATAATTAAAATTTCAATCTCACTATCCACCTCCATCGCTGACAGATGTGGTAGCTGGCTAATAAAACTGCAGCAACTGCAACTTTATTTATAATGCACTTTAAAAACGACAAAGTTGACCAAAATGCTATAATGTCCAACATAACGTAATATCAAAAACTAATTAAATAAATAGCATAGAAACTCAAAACAAATAGAAAGCGATAAAATTATTAACTGCAACCGCGTGATTGTCTTCTAATTTATTTGTACTGCAGAGCAGCTCTTTTACTATTTTAGTGTTGCAAATTGATGCAGGATAATGGGACTCCTTAAATGATGATTGAAGTTTGTTTAGTGTATCATTAAGGCTTTTATCGCCCCTGCTTCAAAAAGCAGGAAGAAGCTTATGTTAATACACACATCCAGGATATCGGCTTCATTATAAAGTACTCACATGTTGACAGACTGTTTGGAACATCACATTACATCCTGAAAAATTTAAAGCAAACAGGCTAACACTCATCCTCGTGCTCTAAGGTTATGCATAATTGAGAACTGTTTGTGCTTTTGAAGATGCACCAAAGCATGGAAAAGTGCAGCTTTTCACAACAATGATGATCTAAGAGGTGATAGGTCGGCGAGATTTCATTCCTCCTGCAGTCTATGTGTGTGAAAACACAAAGAACTTCTCAGGGTGTGTAGAGCATGTACTCTCAGAGAAAACAAACTGTATCTGACTTTGTGAAGAGAAATATTAATGGTGTCTGTGTTTAAACCTTGAATTTTAGTTGACAAAATTCAGTGAGATGACTTTTTAGCCCAGAATCGTGACTGTATACTCTGTTAGTATCTTAACTTTCATGTGAAAACCACATTTCAGTTTGTTTGGTCTATGTTTAAAAAGCTTTAAAACCAGAGCAATAAATTCTTTGAGGTTAACAACTCCTGGAAACATTCAACCTCCCCGTTTTCACTGTCACGTGTATCATCATTTTGGGATGCACAGAGTCATAATTCAATGTTTTCTTTGAGCTGAAGAACTGTTTACATTTCACTGTACCTCAGCCTCTCAAAGATCTCTATGAGTAACTGCTTTTCTCAGAATAAACTTTTAATTATTTCCCTAAATAAACTGTTTTCAGCTCAGAATTGATGGTAATAACAACAATAGCCAAGCGATGGTTGTTGTTATTAAATAAATGGATTAAGAAATTAATAAATAAAATATTAATCTCTAAAATATGATTAATACCAATAAAGAACTGTGTGAAAACATTATTTTGCTGGTAAAATAGTCTCAGTTAAGCATGTAAAAAAATTTTGAAGCTAACTAAAATAATACAGCAAAGGAAATGTCTAAACGCTTTCATTTTTTAATCTTTCACCCACTCTATGGCAACAAATCAGTGGTCGATAGATGAGTGACAGATAATCTTTTTGGTATATTTTAACCATGAGTTCATTTTTCTGTTTATGAATAAGCATGAGTGATCATTTTTGTCTGTCCAAATTCTTTTAAGAAATCGATGTAAAAGTTAAAAAAAAAAAACAAACAAATGTGACAACTGCGCAAAGTTAGATGTCCAACAATGCAGAAAAAACACTGATAAGACTCGTAATGTTTTTCTGTATCAGTGAAACATATGTGCATATGTAGCAGTGATTAAAACCATACAATGCAGGATACCCTAACTAAACAACTGTTGTGAAGAAAAAACACATTGGTTGCTTGTTTTTACTAATTTGGCTTTACCTTTTACCACTTTAATTGTAATAATCAATTCATTATTTCCTAATATCTAAACCCTTTTTTAAAAGGCCTCGTTAACACGTGCCACCCTTTTTTCTGATCTGTGCTACTGCCTGCCCTTGGTTTTCCCAGGAAATAAACTAATTTTAGCAGGATTTTTTTTTTATGGTAAATATATTGTGCTCAATAAGTTTAAATTATATTTGCAGAAAATACTTGGAAATGAAGGAATAACTAGATGATTTCTGAAAATACTCTTTAAACTACTTATCATTTCAGTTGAGATATATCCATATCCCTGGTGTTGGTCCAGTCATGATTAGTACCCAATAGAAACCATACAACTTACTTTTAAAGCCCGTTTTGTAGAGTTTAAAAGACATGCATGCTCTCTTTTTCTGCTGAAGAACTTTCACATGAGCTGCTCATCATCATCAATAGAACATAAACCACAAACTGAAGATGGACTGTTCAACGAATAACAGTGAACTGTGTAAGGTTCCTTATGAGGGTTCATTACGTTCCTAATGGACATCTAATCTGTAATCATTGAAAGTACAAACAACAATGTTTCCGTCCTCCAAACACAGGGTGTGTTGAAGTCTAGTTTCATCCTGTAACATAATAACCTTGTTAAAAGCTGCATATTCTCCACGCTAACCCAGCCAATCATCTGTGCTGCATTAGGTGTAATATGATTGTAACTGGGAAATAAGTGAGCTTTTTAAGCTTCCTGCTGAGCATACAAAAACTACAACACGCTACCACTTTTTTTTATCTTGAGGATGTTAGCTTATCAATCACTGTGAAGTAGAAGTAAAAACACAAATAGAGTAAATAAATTACTGAGAAATCTATCTTCAGAAAAGGTTTCTCTAAAGTAGGCAAGGCGATGAAAGTTTATTTGTAAAGCACAATTCAACAACAGGGTGATTCAAAGCACTTTACAGAGACATTGAAATATCAGAAAATAAGAAGCATAATTTAAAATAAAAAACAAAACAGAAAGGAAAGGAAAGGTAAAAGAAAACACAAAAAGTTTTAAAATTCAGGCACTCACTGCCCCCGCCCAGACCTTTTCCTAACATTCTTTAACAGTGTATTCATTATTATTACTTCTATATTTCCCTAAATTTCAAATAGTTTTAAATTATTAGTATAATGTTATAAGGTCATATTTTGATTTCTAGACCAGTGCGCATTAAATCAAGCAAATCCCTTTGCATTTGGGAAAGGATGAGAAGGTGGCCTTAAAAGCTCCACGCTTACTGGGTGTAGATTTAAACAGAGGATCAAGGAATTATGCAGGATCAGTGTGACTTCAATTGCAGGCATTTATGTAAAATCCCAAATGTAGATTATAAAAATTATGATAATTTCTATGTTGTTGTTTTCTTTTTCTTTATCTTGCGGCTGAATGGACCTCTCAGTGTCATGCATCCCAAGCACACTCAAATGGAGTACGGCACTTGCAAGGAACATCAAATATCTGAAGTCTTATTGATTGTGAAGTAAATCCCAATCAATAAGTCTTCAGACATGATAAACTTTGCACGTGCAAACATTTAGTCATTATTTGGTTTCATGAATGTAAAATCTTAATTTGTGAATATGAGAGTTACTAGGAGTAAGAAAAAAGCACTCAAAAATGTTATCTAATGTTATGTCTTTGTAAAATAAACATGTTAAAAAACTTTCTCACATGCTAAAATATTGTTCTAAAAATTTACACAAGTTGAAGTGCAGACAACATCGTGAAAAGAAATAGTGTTTAAAAACAAAAAAGAAAAAATGACTAATTATGTGTGATGTAAGGAAGAAATTTCATCTTCCTCAGAAATGCAGTTTTACTGCTGATCCTTAAATAGCAATACGTTTATGTTCTATTAAATATCTTTAGGTATTACAATGACATCACTTGGTTTCAAGTTTAGTTTATTGCAAGTACAACAGCGCTTTGTACCATAGATGTCTATGCTTTGTACAATCAGTGGCCAGCAGGCGGCGCGCTATGATTGCGTCATTGCGTAAAACAAAGGGGAGGGGCCAACATGGCGTCTTCAAACACCGGCCCGCTGTTGTTTTGTTTATCATCATTTTTGTTACAAATCACTTCCTCCAGATTTTTATCCGAGCCGTGTTACAAACCTATTGAAGACGGCAGACCAGACTCAGTCAAGTAAGTTACGGGAACATTTTTTTTATCGTTGGTGCAGACCGTGAAAAAGAGGAGGTGGGCTTCTTGTTTACGTCGAGAAAAGAAGTCAACGGTTGTGTTTTTATCAGTACATCATTTCAGTTGTAATATTCTCAAGTAGTAAGTTTTTAGGGTGTCACTTGTGATTTTGAAGTTATAATTTACACCAGTGTAGTGATTTAACTGTAACTTAGAAGTTAACTATAATAACTGTCATCACGAGTTTGTAGATTAATGAGCTTATTGCCTACTTTATATTCTGTTTCTGTATTTATTTGCAGTCTCGTGTGATGTGATATGGTGTCAAATGATTTCTGAAAATATGACATTCTGAATTAAATGTATTGTAGGGAAAATACTGTTTCACACAGTATCATGTAGAAGTAGGACATTCGCAACAGAAGAATTCTCAGAAAAAATGTACTTTAAACATTAGAACACACATCTTAATTGAGAAATTTTATTTATTTATTTTCATTATTTTTCTAAGTGTGATAAATATGAAGCTGTCATAATTGTGTTGCACCAATAAAACGTGTATCACTTTACTGCTGTAGCTGCTTAAAAATGAGCTGTTTTCATCTCTTTCACGTGCTAAGACGAAGAAGTCAGATTATTTTATCGTTTATTTGAATGGTACAGTGCATTACCACCCAAAGTCCCATGGGTTTATAACCTTCCTAAATTATTAAACAAAAACAAAAAAAATATTGTTCTCCATGCACACACATGCATGCATACCTGATGCCAAGCGTTGCTTCATGTTTGCCAAATTCTCTCTTTCTCTTGTCTGTCCTACTGTCCATATATTATTGCGTCTGTTTTTTTCTGTTTTATTAGTCATATTTTTGTTGGAAACTTTTTCATCAACATGAACAAATATAGTTAGTCAAGATAATAACTCTATTATACATTTTAAAACTATTAATATCCAATGAAATGCCAAGTGAAATATTAATATCAAATAAAAATAAATTTGCCCATAAGGAGAACAGGGGGGAAAAAATTATGTTACACACATGCAGACATTTATCTACTGTAAAGGTAAATCCCTCCTCTTTTTGTGAAAAAATGCACTTCTTTGCATAAAACCACAGAAGAGATCTGTCATTAGTTAGTGTGTCTTTCATAAGTACTGAGAGACACAAACATTAAACAATTGATTTAATTTTACAAGATTTTTTCAGATATGACTAAAGAACTGTGACTTTACTGACATTAAATACAAAATTTTGATTTTATGTATTAATTACAAGATTAATGTTTTTCTTTGGTAAAACTGTTCCCTGAGTTGTTTTCCATTATTCCAGCTGATTGAATCTGCTCTCAGGTTAAGGAGCAATTATAGGAATCACCTTCCAATATCCTGTTCAGTCAGAAAGCCCCATGGGATATTGCAGGAACTGCTAATCAATCACAGCCAGTATGCCACTTGTGGAGTGCTGGAAGGAGATATCATTTGTCAAACAAGTGAAAACTGTAACAATGACATCTACACGTAATGTGCAACCTCTTGTTTGCTTATTGTAGGACAAAGGCTCGGCCTCACGAGTATGTAAAAGTGACAGACCTTCCTCCATCATGGGACTGGAGGAACATCAAGGGGAAAAATTATGTGAGTGTCACAAGGAACCAACACATCCCCCAATACTGTGGCTCCTGCTGGGCGATGGGAGCCACCAGTGCTCTGGCAGGTAACCATGACAACAGAGAGATAGAGGGGAGAAGATGCTAGATAAAGCAGGAGATTTGATTTTAAAAGTGCCATCATGTTAATTTGAAACATATTTACTTTCAAAATATTAAGTAGCTCTCATGCTGTCAGGAATAAAATCTACTGACAGTTTCACTGTTTTCTGGTGATAGTTGTTTTTCTTCCTTTTTTTCAGACCGCATTAACATCAAACGTGGAGGGTTGTGGCCGTCAGCCTACCTGTCTGTCCAGAACGTGATAGACTGTGGGAGGTCGGGGTCTTGCTATGGAGGAGACCACCTGAGAGTCTACGCCTATGCACATGAAAAAGGCATTCCTGATGAAACCTGCAACAACTACCAAGCTATAAATCAAAGTAAGAAAAACACTTCTTATCCTGTTTTTACTCTGATTTTAATTGTTACACTAAATTACCCTTAGTACATGTGGTCAGAAAATCTCCAAGTAAAATATAAATCTTAAAGGAATGGCTTATTTAGCAACAGCTTGGGAAGATTTTATCCTATTTGAGCACCAGTGCAGACAGTCAAGGCTACAGAGAAGTCATTTTCCCAGCTGGCTGGCTTACACAGTATTACCCTTGAGCACATCTATCACCTGTGAACTGAAGGTCTTTATGACTTGGCTGATCTCTGTTATTCTTCATAAAACAATTCTGCTGTCAGCCTCCAAATTCTTGAGAGTGGAGATTGTTACAGCAACAGATTTAATGCCCACAGGATCCAAAACTAGTGAAAATCTGGACAAGTGCTGCTGTCTTCTAAAATATCGACTTAACGTGCCTTCCAGTGCTACACAATAGATTTAATTTAATCAGGTTAGGTGCAGTTCTAACAGCAGGTACATTGTGTAATCCCCGAACATTAAAGGGGAAACTTAAACAACACATTTTAGATATTGATGAATGGAAGTTGGAAGTCTCCAGTTGGAAATCTTTTTTAATTGCACAGTGGAATGTGTTGAGAACAAAATAACATCAGTTAGCATCAGTTTTCTCTTACTTCAGAATTTGTCGAGAAAATTCTGCTGTAGATTTCATTGTGAGGTTGTTAAATTTTTATTTAATGACATTGCGAATCAGATTGAGTTGGTGCTCATGCCACAGGGAACGATCCAATCAATGATGTAACTTTGTTCGTCAGTCAGCCACATCTGCACATTTTAGATATTTAAGTCTGAAGCTGAGTAGTGATCTAAATGTGCTTGACTACACAGCAGCAGGAGTGATCTTCTTCTCTTGTTTCAGAGTGCATGCAGTTTAACCAGTGTGGAACATGCTCCTTCTTTGAATCGTGTGCTGTAGTGAAGAATTACGCTGTGTGGAAAGTGGGAGACTATGGAGGTGTTTCTGGAAGAGACCACATGAAAGCTGAAATTTACACCAATGGGCCCATTAGGTAGGGGAAGGTCCTCCAAAGTTGTTTAAGAGGGAGAATAAGTCTGATTCTTTAACTCTTTATAACTCAACATTAGAATATTACCACATAAAGATTTCTATTCACTTTAAAACAGCTAAAGTTTATTTAATTTGAAAATATCTTGTTCTCTTACTTCTCCCATGCATTTACAGTTTTACGGTTCTACAGCTTGTTAGACTGTTATTCTTATAGGCGGTCGTCTTGTAACCCTAGAGTTGCCGGTTCGATCCTCGGCCAAGTCGAGTTCATGTCGAGGTGTCCTTGGGCAAGACACCGAACCCCAAATTGCTCCTGATGGGTCGTGGTGAGCACCTTGCATGGCAGCTTCAGCCATCAGTGCGAGGATGTGTGTGTGAATGGGTGAATGTGATGTATAATGTACAGCGCTTTGGATAAAAGCGCTATATAAATACGGGTCATTTACCATTTATAGTCAAACCTTTCAAGTGCTGTTTTTATTCAGTTGTCTCATAAGATATTAGAATTCAAATAATGCTCTACAAGATCTTAAACTTCTTTAACTGTAGTGACCTTTGCAAGGGTGCAAAAACTACATTAAATCTGATTATTGTCAGAGACAATCAGAGTTACAGGCTACGCAAATGTTGTGAAAAATGTATTTTGCAACATCTGAATTGCAGATTTTTGTTTTCTTTTAGCTGTGCCCTGATGGCAACCGATGGCCTGGAGGAATATTCTGGAGGCATTTTCTCTGAGTTTCACCCCCTCTCCTTGCCGAATCACATTGTGTCTGTGGCTGGCTGGGGCACAGATGAAGATGGAACCGAGTTCTGGATCGTGAGAAACTCCTGGGGAGAGTTCTGGGTTGGTTTTATTCACCATGCCCTGCCTGCAGCAACTACCACTGTCATAGATTTTTGGTTTTTGCTGTAATGAGTGGAGTATTTTTAGGAATGTGGCTTCCTCTGATGCTGTGCATTGTGCCCACAGAATGAATGAAAAATTGTTTTCTTGTTTTTAGGGAGAACACGGCTGGGCGAGGATTGTTACCAGTGAATATAAAGCAGGAAAAGGCAACTGGTTTAACCTGGGTATTGAGAAGAACTGTGCATATGGAGACCCTATTGTAACATAGATGCATCATTAAACTGACAAGCTCAAGATGTGTTATGTTTTTAAATGACATAATAATGTAAGTAATTTGACTAATAATATTAAACATGTAGGATTTCATGAAGTGTGCTGGACCATTTCTTTACTAACAGCAGTTATAGCCATAAATACGATCATTTGCAGCCTTTTTAAAGTTTCTTTTTTAGCCTATTCTTGCTGAGTGTGAAGATGTGTCGCCTTATTACTGGAATAAAAGCACCATCTAGTAAGGCAAGCTTTCCCACCACCTTTGTCTATAACCTCTGTTGCCTGGTAAGATTTAATTTTGTTTGGCTAAAAAAAGACAGATGTAATGAATAAGGAAAGAGATGGGAAAGATAAAAGGACAATGAAGATGGATTTTACTGAGAGTAATTAGGTTTCGATGCTGAAAGCAATATCTGCTAAGTAACGAGCCAGTTATTGTACAAAAAGAAGGATCCTCTGCTAAATCTGATTCCTGTTTTTTGGCAAACTCATTTAAAACATAGTTGTGTGTGGTCTGTTTTTTTTTTATTACTCTGTTGATGATGATGATGATGATGATAACATTTGGTTTTGAGGATTAAAAATGGACTGATGATTTTGGAGGCTGATCCTACAGTTTAAGCCCAACAACATCCTGTTAGAAATTTAGGGCCTATGCATGGAAAGACAGCATCAGGACGAGGTAGAGTACAATATGGCTTCTAAACAAATCAATTTGTGACCTCAGCTTTAAATTCTTTATTGTATTGTTTTGAGCTTGTAAAGGAGCTAATTGATTTGTCAGATTCTGCATTTAAATAAATATTCCCACAGACTTAAAAAATTATTCCAGATAGATAACCTGCCCCTGAATCCAGTTTTAAGCTTGAAATAAGTACAGTTTCATCACTTCAGATCCATTAGGAAGCCATTTACTCCCAGTGACAGAGAAGCTAAAACACTGACATTTAATTTAGCCTTTGATGAAACTGTCTGTAGGTCTATAGAGCTTGTTCCTCTATAAAACCTCATGAAAGAGCTGCACAGGTGAGCTTAATGTCAAGTGAACCTTTTTGGTTTTGTTCAGATAATAAAGCTGAATGAGCATTGTGTGCAGATTTGTAAGTTAAAAAAGCTTTATTTTATGTGCTTTCCATTTAGAGTTGGAGAAAGCTTTAGCAACGTTTTACAATTTAAAATCAACACTGAATATTTTTCAGGCTGTTTGTGGTAAATTACAGTAAAAATCTTTTAAGTCAAATACCATTAAACCAATACTAAATCACATTGAGCAATAAATTATTTAACAGTGTTTGGAAAAATTTATCATGTCAACAATGTTTTTATGTTGATTGTTTCTTAATTAGAAAAAAAATCTGATAACTAAATGGTTATCATACCAACAGGGTGATGTACTGCTTGATGGTAACGGGAGTGGTAAAAGAGGCTCTCCATCCTTAACCGTTGTATAATGTTACCTGTGACTCTGTGGGGAACATTTTAAAAATAACCCTGCAGATTTCAGCAGTCAGTGAGCTGATGAGGTGTATCGTGGAAAATGTAGGATCCAGTTTGACGTACATATAGGGAATAAAGTCATATCTACAGCACAGGTTAATTGCTTTGGGTGTGTGTAATGTGCACTGTTGTCTCTCGGCTCCACATTCTACCAGTCAATCTGGGCCCTCATCAAGAGTTTGCCCATTTTTTTAAGTCTTGCTTTAGCAAATCAAATTAAATTTTATTTATAGAGCACTTTCCATGACCAAAGCAACACGAAGTGCTTTCTATAATAAAGACAAGTTATGCATGTTAAAAACAAAATTTAAAAGCCTTCACACATAAAAAAATATAAGAAAAAATATAATTTGCGCAATTGCACACAAACTCACACACATACAAACAAAGCGCATATATACTCCCCCCTACCCACCCATACCTCATGCTATACAAACATGAACTCCTATCACTACTAACTGTCTCTGAACTAAAGTAGGTATAAAAGTAATAATAAAATGAAAACATCTGGCTCGATGCTGCTGTGAGGAGACAATATCTTGGGGATCCATTCACACCGGAAGCCAGCCCACCCATAGGCACATTGGGGGCCACCACAGGAATCATCCAGGTCAGGGCAGGCCGGGGTCCGCCGGGGTCACACCGGAAGCCAGCCCACCCATAGGCACATTGGGGGCCACCACAGGAATCATCCAGGTCAGGGCAGGCCGGGGT
>JBAMHW010000008.1:24097979-24116557 GCA_037177495.1 Rhadinocentrus ornatus
CTTTCTGTAAAGTCCTCTGAGACAACTTTGTTGTGATATAGGGCTATACAAATAAACTTGACTTGACTTGACTTGATAACAATTATTACAAGTGTCCCCTTCACTATGACTGAAGAAATAGTTGCAAACATTTACTTATGTAATTTTGAATACGCAATTTTATAGCAGCAGCCTAAAGACTGGGCACAGGGTTTAGAAGGTTAATAGCCAGTGATGGTGGGCACTGTGTTGAGTGTACTATGTGTTTGTATTTAATAAATATTAGATGGGATGTATTGTAGAATCATGCATATTTGTACTTGACTCTGTAAACCAAATGACCTCTCAGGGACATTAAAGTTACTTGTCCAGTTTTGATGATTTGATGAACAAGGCACTGGTTCCCTTACAATACATTATTAATTGTCTGCTATTGTCTGGGAAAGTGTATTGATTGGAAAATCTGACCCTCCTTTGTGGCTAATTTCTCAATGATCCTGTCTAATTAAAGTCAAGCAACAGTGGTGAATTAAAAGCATGAAAACTGCTGGTGCATTCGTGGGTGTACCAAAAATGTCAAAGTATTTTTACATGTTATAATGCAGGATGTTCATTCTTTGCTGATTAGGCCACTGAAGAGCAACTCAATGTCTGGCTGAGTGAATAAGAAACACTAGATGATTTGTGTGGAAAAAAAAGAGAGAGAAAAGTCTTTGTATCCTCATCACAAGGGCAGGAAGAGTAAGATTAGAAAAAACTCCACTACAAAGAGACATATTTTCCTCTGCTTAATCAAATTGTGTACACCATTCCAAGTACTTTCCAACTAATTTGTTGCAATAGAAATCAAACACATAATGCACTCGTGTTGGTCACAATGATATTGAGCAACCCCTTTCCGTCTGTGTGCTTCAAAAACCTTCCAAAAATAGTGTTTTTACAACTAGAACAAGGAGCTCCAAGGAGGAAGAGGTGATTTCAGGGGGGAGATCATATGCTTTATAAACAGCTGTTCCCATCTGTGTGCGGGTTGGTGATGTTGAAGCAGGGGGAGGGTTGTTGCTCTCACTGGGACTCCCTGCTGATATATGCAAATCAGCGAAAGTCTTTTAAAATCTTGGTTTTCTTCACAGTTAGGATATACTAACCACTACTTTTCCAAGTAAACACAAAGAATACTTTTATTCTCAATTAAAGTTACATCATGCAACTGTGGCCAATGTCCTGTAAAGACCTTCCTGGAAGGTTCAGAGATGATCAGAAGGGTTTAAATTTATGGTCCTGTACAAATGTGCACTGTTTTAGACTGATTCCAGTTTCTTGGATCTTATTTAGATCCAATCCACTTTAAAGCATCATTTATACCTTAATGATTGGAAATAAAATGTTCATGAAGCATGTTGACTGATTTTCCTGTGTAGTTATCTTAAAGCCCTGGATTGGAACACTTTTCTTCCATGGCTTACCTGAGTTCTTAGCACACAAATTTTATTTTAGAGTTAGATTATCTCATTAAAACATTGGCAAATGAGAATATGTATAAAACATCATAGTGCAAGGCAACAGAATATATTAAAAAGACAATAATTCATAAAAATGGCCAATCTTTTTCTGTACTGGTAGCTTCTCTGAAAGAACGTGCATAAGCATGCATTTGTTGGAAATTCTGATTAAATGTAAATATGTAAGTTTCTTTTATGTCTGTAGTTTATAAAACAATTTATACTTGTATTACAGTCGATTTTAATACCTGTGTTTTATAGTATATAACTGATAATGTTTACTCAGAATAATTTGTCAGTTCTGTAATACAGAATAAATGGATGTGCCCCAGTTTTGTTCTATGTGACATTGCAAAGTGAGGAGTTATGGACGATTGTTTAAATTTTGTATGTGAAATTAATCCTCAGATCCAGGCTGCACATCTGGATAGGAACGGAGTTCAGGGTGTTCACCCAATTATTATTGTTTTTAACAAAAATAGCTCATTCATAATCACGAGCTACCCACGAGTCTGAAAACTAGGAAGCGTGTCTCTCCAATCATACTGTCGTGCTTCAAATCCACCCTTTGTGCTACTGCTGCTGAGCTCCACTTTTCACCTATCTTGGTCCTTCTGCACGGGTCAGATGTTGCATTCAACTTTTTTTCTTTCTTTTTTTTTAAGTCAGTGCTGAAAGGAAGTGTCACTAAGCGCACGCGGAAACATGACAACAGACCGGCTGAGCAGGTACCTGCAAGGTCATAATGAGACCAGTGTCATCAGAGACAGAGAGCTGCACTTATTCAGCTGTTAACAGTCTACTGCTAACAAGATTTCTGCTCTTAATCACTTAATCTCATTTGTCCCATCGCTCTTGTCTTCCTCCCATCTGTCTGCGTTTGTGATTTTGCTGATCACTGATCAGATTATTGTTCATCAATTAAATGTTCTATTATTTTCCGGAACGTCAAACGATTCATTTTCTAGATCACACTGAACTCAGTTGTTACCTTTCATTCTCTCTGCCTGACAGTAAAGTTCACAGGTGTTAACAACAAAATCGGAAGTACTTGTTCTTTCAAAGTAAAACGCTACAACTTCACGCAACGGAAACTTTTTTAAAATCTCTTTTTAAAATTACTGTAAAAAATAATAATTGCCACATCCCTAAGCCAGCTTTTGTAGCTGATAGTCAGACCAACCTTTTCCCCTACTTTCTACCATCTCCCAGCTTATACGGTCCATTGCACCCTCGGGCTGGGCCCAGCTAGGCCTCATTGTTTGTCATCATAAGAGGTCTTTTAAACTACACTCTGTCTGGTCTCTCACCTGTTTGTCATGGGTACGTTTTACACTTAAAACTTTACATCGTTTTGCTGTATTGACCAAACACTTTTGGTTACATATGTTGGGATTTGAATAATACTGATCTGACTAGACCTGACAAATAAGAGTTGTAGAGTAGCTGTTTCATTGCTGGTGGCATTTTTATTCTTTGAAATCAGAATACTTAATTAATCCCGGAGGAAATTGTGTGCGCACAGTCGCTCCATACCAAATAGGAAAGGATAAGATAAAAGATAAAAATCGCAATAAGAAAAATCACAAATTAGTTACAACATCTATATAAACAGATCCAGGATAAATTCTGCCAGTGAGTAATATGTACAGTATTATCAATATGATAAACAGTAAAAATGTAAATGTAATGCAAAGTGTACATGTATAACAGTGGAAGTTGTTGCTATATGGAGGAGTTGTACAGTTTGGACAACATTATCCTCTCTTCACACAGGCTTCACACAGTCCTGATATCTTGATATCTTATTTCTGTGGTTGGGCTTAATCAATTTATTATTTAAACATTTTATGTTGTACTTATTTTGTCTCTCTGTGTTGGTCCTGTAATAACCAGATATAGGCAAGACAAGGCAAGGCAAATTTATTTGTATAGCACATTTCATGTACAAGACAATTTAAAGTGCTTTACATAAAACATAAAACATTACAGCAGGGTCCAGAAAGCAATACAAGTGCATTAGAAAAAACAAATATTAAAAGAAATACAATTAAATAAATAAAAACTAGAAAGAAAAAGCTCAAACAAAATATGTGAGAGTGTAGGAAATAAAGATTCCAGCTTAAAAGAACAAGATGCAGATCTGGACTTCTAAATAAAAACTATTGAATAGCAGCAGAGAACAGGTGGGTCTTCAACCTGGATTTAAATAAACTGATTGTTTCAGCTGATCTGAAGCTATCTGGGAGTTTGTTCTAGACATTTGGAGCATAGAAGCTGAATGCAGCTTCTCCATGTTTAGTTCTGACTCTGGGAACTAATAAGAAACTGGATTCAGATGACCTGGGGGTTCTGGTAGGTTCATACTGGGTGATATATTTTGGTCCTAAACCATTCAGAGCTTTATAGACCAGCAATAGAACTTTAAAGTCTATCCTCTGATGGACTGGCCTGGTCTGTAGTTGCTCATTTGTGTCTTGTCTGGATTGTCCCTTTTTAGCAAAGGCTTGATTACAGCTGTTTTTAGAAGTTCTGGGAAGATGCCCGAAATTAAAGACAAGTTCACAATCTGTAACAGATCTGCTCCAGAGTCTTTGAGACCTTTTTGAAAAAACCTGTGGGCAGGATGTCCAAACAGCAGGAGGAGGAGTTCAGTTGACATAAGATGTTGTCCAGATCTATGCTGTTAATGGGATTAAATTGTGTCATGGTGTCACATCCCCCGGCCTAAATTAAAGAAGAAATTAAATTAAAGAAATTGTTAAGATTGTTGTTAAATATTACCTCTGTAGAGGACACCTTTTGTTACATTTGGATTTTCTTTTGTTGTGCCGGATGAAAACCGAATATAGGACACCTTTTGTTATTTAAGATTGTTTGAACCCGGTAGTATAATAAAATTTATTTGTTTTTTTCTTTACAAGTTATCCGGCTCGTTTTGTTCGACCCCTGAACCCCTAGTTTCCAAGAAGGGGTCGTAACACATGGTGTTCAAACTGGTTTTCAATAGACACAGTATGTCTCTTGAACCTGCTGTTGATAAACCAACTGCTTGTCTGATATTCTGGATTTTTCTGTGAAGAATTTGGCAAACTTATTGCAGGCCTTGGTGGAACAAAGTTCAGGTGCTACTGACACAGGAGGATTCGGAAGGCCCGAGCATTATGATAGTTTTTGCTAACAATGTCAGAGATATAGGACTTCCTTGCATTCCTCAGTTCTAAATTATAAGAGGGAAGTTTCTCTTCATACATGTCATATTGAACCTGTAGATGTGTTTTTCTCCATCTGCGCTCAGATTTCTGACCCTCTCTTTTTCCATTTTTCACCAGTGTGGAATTTCTCCATGGAGACTTTTTTCTCCTAGAGACAACCTTCACCTAAATAGAAGCACTAGCATTCATAATATTTGACATTTTAGCATTAAAACTAGTGACAAGCTCATTGGCTGAACCCCCTGAGAGGGCAGGTGTTAAAACGAAGGTCTGGTTAAACATCCCACTCGAGTTTTTTAGTTATACACCGTTTTGTGATCACCTCCATTGAGACATTAGTGTGGACAGGAATCATACTCTCAAAGAAAACACAGTAATGATCAGACAGGCCCACATCACATACAGAAACCTTGAAAAAGTCCAAACCCTTTAAAATCAGGAAAATCTAGAGTGTGTCCTTTAGTGTGTGTAGACTCTGTTATATGCTGAGTCAGCCCAAAGTCATTCAGACTGTTACCCAGGTCTTTAGTCCCTTTGTCCTGAGGGGTGTCTACGTGGATGTTGAAATCACCAACAATAATTACACAGTCAAAATCTACACAGATTAAAGCCAGCAGTTTACGAAATTCATCATGAAATGCTGTGTCCTGGTGCCCGGTAAATATCTAAAAACATTGATCTGAGATTAGCTTTTAGCTGAAGAGCCATGTATTCAAAAGAAGTTAAATTTCCAAAAGACAACTGCTTACACTGAAATGATTCATTAAATAAAACTGCAACCCCCGGTCCTCTCCTGTTCAGTTTGGCCTCACTGAAAAAACTAAAGTTGGGAGGGGTTGATTGAATAGATAAGCAACAGATGGGTGGATGTTGTGCATATACATTTCATCTTTAAGGCAAATGTACGGTAACCAGAGCCAGGTAAATAATTGTCTTTCTGTTATTGACTTTAGTAAATACCAGAACTAAAATAGTTAGTTGACAAAGTGATAGATGAGGAAAGAAATAATACAAGTGGTGAAACAGCTTTTTTCAGAAATATAATCAATTTGCACTGAAACAAGATCACAAATGAAGACAGGCTGCTTCGGATTTTGCCGGTTTTACAAACCAGGGGCTGTCAAATAAGAAGCATAATATTTTCCATAAAATACAAATGAGATTGAAATAGCATGCAAATGAAAATGCTGAATACAGAATGGGTTTACTGATCACATGTAGAAGGCATGTTTTATGTATTTATTTTGAAAGCGGGGACCGGAAGTGATGTTTCTAGCTTGACTAGTGAGCCCGACAGACGATGTGAAGCCGCGTCTGGGTGATGTTTCTACCGAAAATCGGTAGGGCCTTTTAAACTTTCTCTTCGTTTTTCTGGATCAACCAGACGCGACACGGAGCTTGTTGTCTTCTTTTTATCCGACGTTGCCTCCACAGCGACTTGCCATGAGCATCCCACGGCAGGAGACCTAAACCTCCAGGTCTTGATCGAGGTGAAGATGCCTCATGGACTGCTCTATCACCGCCAGTGCGCCAGTTCAGGGCATCCCAAACGACGAATAACGAAGAAATGCCGAGGTTTAGCGCCAGATGGGTGGTTGCAGTGGTGCTGATGGTTGTGGTCGGCGGCGCTTTTTTCTTCTGCGAGTACCTCATCTACTTCCCCACCATCCTCAAGTGCGCCTGGCCGAAGCTCAGTCATGCCCGTGGCGGAGAGAGCATCGACGGGCGGCCGATGGACTCAACTGTCCGCGCCATGGTGCTGTCGGACACCCACCTCCTCGGTGCTGTAGGGGGACACTGGTTCGACAAACTGAGGAGGTAAAAGTCTTCATCTTCATCTGTAATCACTCCATCATCGCTTTATACACCATTCTGTGCACCGGCTCTGCGAGCGGGATTGTAAACAAAAACAACAAATAACGCTGACTTGTTGTGTCCCAACGCGCAGGGAATGGCAGATGGAGAGGGCTTTTCAGACCGCTCTCTGGCTGCTCAGGCCCGAAATCGTCTTTATTCTCGGGGATATCTTCGACGAAGGCAAGTGGAGCTCACAGAAGGTAAAGCAGAGCTCCATCTTTTCCTTTTGCATTGTCTGCATATAAACACTGTTATTGATAGCTGATGATGAGGATGACGCTGATGGTGCTTGGGAAAATGAAAGAACAGTTTGTGGATGCAGAGCAAAGGCCGGTGCTGTCCGGTTGTTTAATAATCATGTTGTACAATTTGGGCCCAGATGCTGCAGGTAAGGAGGTAAACAGCAGTAGCCTGCATGCTCTCAGCGCCCCGTGCTGGGAACAAAAACGCTGGGAATTCACTCAAATAGTGCTGAGATAATTTAATTAATAGATTAAACAAGGGAGGACAAAAGAGAGTCTCTTAGAGGAAAGAGACAGTAGACAAAACAAGATGGGGGCAAGCTTTTTATTTCAATTTCCTCTTCGTTTCACTCCTGGCAGCTCTACTAACTTGTAGTTTGGGGGCTTTGGAGAAGGAAGACAAATGTTGAAATTAGGCTTACTATTGGTTTATGGATTAACCTGTCCATGATTTCCGAGTTTTGACTTTGCTTTATGTGACATTAAAACAGAAACTTAAAACAATTTTTTTAAATAAAATGATAAATTTTATAAAACAAGAAGAGGCTGGGATTTCTAAAATAGGATTTTTATTTTTTTTTTGAAAGATTTGCTCTTTTACTTATGACTTGTGTTTGCAGAAAAAATCAATAAAGTAAACAGAACTTCATAAAATTATGACTTTTCTTAGATCGTTTGATCTATAAATATTTGTGTCCTCTTTATTTAACCAATGTTTAGAATCCACATAACTTAAATCAAAATGTTACAAAGCTAAAAAAGAATAAAATTTGAAGCTAAAACCTTGAATTGACTCACATTTTCCACCTTTTTAATTGACGATCAAAATATTTGCCCATATATTTATTCTGTACATTACAATTTTTTCAATGCAAGCTGGAAAGATGGCCCATAAACCCAACAAAATAAAATAAGACCAACAGCTGCAGCCGATCCTCGAACATCCCAATTTAAAAGTTTTTAATAACAACTTGTTTTAGACTTCTTTATGGAGGATTCACAGTGGTGAGTTTGCAGAAATCTAAAGAACGACAACTTATTTTATTTGCAGTTATGTCTCAATACAAAAATAATCAGTGCACAATGATGTGAAACAAAAAAAATGGCTTCAAATTCTCATATTTGAGATGCTGAAAGTTGCAAACATTTGTCATTTTTTGTCTCCGTACCTCATCTCAGCTGTGAATAGATTCTACACTAATTAAAAGCAGCCATGTGAAGCGAAAAGCAAACAGCGCTGATGTGATTAAAGGGCTCTTGTTGTCGGATGAGGCTGCTGCGAGACCCTCAGAGATCCAGTTAATGCTCATGAGCCTCCCAGGGGAGTTTATTTTCTTTCCTTTTTCTTCTGAAAGGCCTGAGCTGATTCCTGCTTCAGCTGTGTTTGTGTCGGTCTCTCTGCAGCACTGGGAGGACGACGTACGTCGCTTCCACAGGATGTTCAGACACTCCACCGACACAGAGCTGGTTGTACTGGTTGGAAATCATGACATCGGTTTCCATTATGAGTAAGAACAGACTTTTCTTCTTTACTGTTTTCATTGCACCGCCTTTTGTTCTGGAGATAAGAGGAGAGCAGCAGAAAACCCTGATGAATTAAAGAATGATTTAATTGTTTTTTACTTATTAGACTTCAGACCCCCCTGGGTATGATAACTTCTTAGTGGCATAATTTGTTATTTGTCTATTTAGAAAGGCTTTTTTGGGCTGACTGAATGTCAGTGGAAACCTGCTTTACTGTGGAGCCTGCAAACAAAGGTGAAAAGACTAGTTTGTCCACATTACATAATCATTATTAAAGTTTTTGACTCATGAGCCAATCAGAAGGAGTTTTGTTCAATACAGGGCTTGGTTGCAGTAAATGCATTCAAAGCAGAGCCATGGCTGAGAACATACAGGTAGTTCACTCAGTGATGTTCACAACAAATTAAATTAACATACAAAAGCCCTGCGTACACATGCACACACTCTCATGTATATTAATCCGCAACTGAAAATAGTTCTGAAAAAAACTATTTATTCTCCTCTGAGTACTGTTTGCTGAACCTGCAGAGACCTACACCCTTTTTAAAAAAATAATGATAAGACTATACTTACACAATCAAGCTGTTAATTTTGCTTCTTGTAAAAGTGCACTGACACCAACCACCAATGTTTTTCTTTTCCTTCAGCTTTGCACTTTGAATACTTATTCATTAGCACAGTATTTTGCCAGAGTAAAGTCTGGATAAATGATTTATACAGATTAAACATGTTAGTTCTGCGTTGGAAGTTCTCTTGTTGAGCAGAAGTACCAGTTTGACATCATTTGACAGCAAAAGTTAAAGTTTTTGATGCCAGTTACAATTATTGTGAAACTTTTCCAAAGTAAAACAACAAATTCTGTGAAAAACATTCATGTAGTTGTAGTGATAGCTGCCATTAGCTTGTTAATGTTTTTGAGGCCTTAAATTTGGCAATTGGCAGCCGCCATGTTGGTATTTCAAGGTGACCAAATTTAGACAAGAAAAAGACTGAAGATGGACGCTAAAGGTGTGTGCAGTATTTACTAGTCACATGATATTGCGCTGTAAGTGATGTGTGTGTGACATGAAACGGTGCGGCTTAATTTGAAACGTCTGCATTTTTCTCATCACATGTTATTTTGCAACAATATCAGCCTCACAAACATGCAGTGCCATGCTTAACAAACGCTGATGGATGAAAGAGGTTCAGCATATATAAACGTGAGACAGAGAACAGAGTCAGCGCCTGCTACTCAAAGTCAAAGTAAGTTAGTTTTGCATGAAATATAAATAAAAACAGAGAGAGAAAACAGGATAGATTTCCACTTCACCTCTTAAATGAACCGTAATGATCATTCACTATTCTTTTTCATCCTTGTCCCTTATAGATGTTTCTGGATTTTCTCAGTGTTTAATTTGAGTTGCTGAAAATCCCTAATTTCATTCATTTTTCATACCAGCTTATTCAGTTCAGGACTATTTGAGAAGCAAAGAACACGCTGGACAGACCCAACACAGAGACCATGCACAATCACACTATACCTATTTAGAATGTTTAGACAACACTCATACATGCTTGAGGAGACCATGCAAAGAACCAGCCGAGAGTCAAAGCAGGATTCTTGCTGTAAAACTACCACATCACCACGCAGCCCAAACTCCAAGTTATTTGTCATTTTATGTTGAGAAAGATTTGTTTTTAAAATCTTCACAGAGTGGTTACCCCTCTCAGGTTGCTCTCACAATAAACCGTTAAAACTCATGATTAGGATTAAAATCCATCCAGTTGCTGCAATGTGATTGGTTGACTAGCGTTTTGTGTTAACAAGCATTACAACAGCTGTACCGAACAAAGTGGCCAGCGAGTGTGTGATTTAAAATTTTCTTTGAAAGCCACATAAATCAAGAAGAAGGTTAGAAGAAGAAAAACACTTATACAACTAATGATCACATGTTCAGTCCTTATTAAAACTGTATCTAAGAAGCCTTTCTTCTGCTTAATCATTATTTCCAGCCTGTGTATTTTGTGCTGTATATCATCCCACAGCTTCATGTTTGATGTGTGTGATTCAGAGATGTAGGATTATGTAGACGCGCCGCAGCTCATACGTGCTTTGATTGCACCCGTGCAGCAGGAAGTGAGCTGGCACGGCTCTTATGTAACAGTGCATGACAGACCGACGTGACAGACTGAGCAGCAGTGTGACTGTGTGGAATTCCCCTTTTCTATGTTGACATGTAGGTTTGTTTTGTGTATGTAATTTATCACATACATACATTTTACATACATCACATCATTAAACTTTTTTTTTATTTGCTTGAAGCAAATTGATTTGTGTAAAACCGGGTGATGATGGGGTTTGTCCATCCGCGCGTGCGTGCCGGATCCCCGTTTCTTTGTTGATAAAAGTTATCGCTGTTTGCTGGTGAGACTGAGCTGGTGAGTCACATAGTAGTTGCTAAATATGTTAACGTTTCCACAAAATATGCGTGTGTTATGCTGCCCGCCATGTGTACGTGGTGTTAATATTGTGTTCTGTTGTATTTGTGTCGTGAAAGTTGTTTACCTGAAAGCGACACGGTTATGTGGGAAATGCTAGTTTTTATTAGCAAGTGGCTTCTACTTGTTTTAATAAATGTGTGTGATTAAGTAACCTGGCGTTTGAGTGAGACACTGTTTCACCAGTTACACACACCCTTAGTTAGCCTAATAAAAATGTACAGTGACAAACGTGTTGTGTCTCCCTGCAGGATGGACTGGTTCAAGCTGCAGCGCTTTGAAAAGGTCTTCAACGCCTCCTCCACCAGGATTGTCACCAAAAAGGGAGTTAAGTGAGTTTCAGGCATATGTGACATGCATGGAAACCTGGAACATAGCAAGAACAAGAAACCAGCCAATAAATTGCTCTACATGTTTTCAGGAGTTCAGAGAGCATGCAGTTATGTCATGTGAAGCACAAGTGCATCACATGGAAACTGCTTACTGCAAGGATCAAGTAATCTTTATTATCCCGTGAGGGTAATTTGTTGTACAGTAAGCAGTAAAAACAATCAGTCAGTGCACAATCACACCTAGCAACCTAGTGGTTACAGAGGTGGGCTTGGGTTGGCAACTAAGGTAAACCACTGTGGACCCTCAACCCCCACGATGAAAATATTTATAGCAAACCCTCATTATAAAACAAATCATAATATTTTCCCTAAGTATTTTTGATCCCTCTATTAAAACATAAAATCTATTAAATTGGACCAGTTATTACATTATAATTCAACATCAGCGTAACTGTAACTAAGTATCCTCATTTGTGCTGCGAACTCTTCTCACAACTTTTGCATCCCAGAGAGGTCACTGCAGCCGTGTCTTTCCTCCATGTGATGTTGAGTTGTGGCACCATTAAAGCAGTTTTAATCAATTATATTAGAGTTTAAAGGCACATAGTGAAAATCTCATAGTGACAACTGCAGAAGAATGTCCTCTGGATGTCATTGTTTGACTTTTTCCATTTGAATTTGCTCTCATCATGTTTATTTTGCTTTAAATCACCACACAAGTGATAAGAAATTAGTTATCATGCATAGACGGTTGGTAAAATCTGTCTTCTGGGTTGCATCTCTGCAGCTTCACTGCAGCTTTGCCAGACTCACTCAATCTCTCCTTTCTGCAGCTTCCTGCTTGTGAACAGCGTTGCCCTGCATGGCGACAGCTGTCCCATCTGCCAGTCGGTGGAAAAGGAGCTGATCAAACTCTCCAGAGATCTCAACTGTTCTTTTCAGGTGGGGAGAAACTTCTGGAAGTCACGTTTTCACACTGTCAACACTTCCAAGTCACCCTGCTTGCCAGACCTCAAGAGTCGTTAACAGAAATAATAAACTTCCAGTGTACCTATTCCTGCAGGTAGAGCAGGTGTTTTCTTTTTACACATGCAGCGCTTCCTGCCAACAGCGCCAGTCTTCCAGGAAACAGAACGCAGACATATGAAATAAAAATGTTGACCGGTGTTTGAGGACACGTTGTGAACTTGTGCAGAAGCCAGCTGATGAATTCTTTATGTTTACTCTTCTACAGAACTCGCAGTCCAGCAGCAAAGGGATGGAGAGTTGTGAAGGCTCGCAGCCCTATCCTCCCACAGCTCCCATCATGTTACAGGTAAAATGGATATGTGCTCATTGTCTGAAGCCAGGCTGGCTCCACTCATCAACACATTTAGCAAGAGAAATAAAAAAAAATTCAAGCTCGTTTTACACAATGCTCACTCATGGTGTCTCAGTGCTGCAGCATAAAAGAAAAATTTCACAACAGTGACTCTTAAACGAGCTTCAGATTTAACCCATGCGTAGCCTTTAGAGCCACATGCTGTTTTTGTTTTTCCTTTTACTGGCATCTTGTCCCTCATCTCAGGCATCGCTTCCGGATGAGGTGGAAAAATCCAAAGACAGTGAAGTCAGTTATCAAATCAAAAAAATGTGTTGTTTTTTTTTGCTTGATTTTAGAAACTAAAATTCCACCTGCTTATGTGCCTCTGTATCTGTGTACAACAATTCCATTAATTTTGTTTCAGTTCTTGTTCTTGCTGAAGTTGCCGCCATTTTGTGAATTATTGTTTGCATCTCTCTTGTACAGCCTTTTCTTTGCTAGTACAAGCTTTTCATTTGCCATGTGTGTCTTCATTTTGTCCTGCCTTTATGCCCTTTCAGAGCTCACACCCAACAGCCGATGATTAGTTTTCATAACATAAGGATGTCATTCGTAAAAAATTATTTTCCCCTCCAAAAAAATAACCCAGTGGAGATTCAAAGGTTTATAAAATAGTTAATTCATTGTACAATGTAACACTGGTTTATTAGAATGTAATTATTGGATATAACTTAATTTTTAATGTAGCTATTAATACCAATCTTAATTAAGTGATATGAAATTTGGGGTTCAAAAGGTTTATGAATGTACTTAAGTTGAATCACTTCATTAGGGGATTCATTATCCAACTTTGCATTTTCACTTTTATCCAGTACTTTTTAAAAGTACTTTTTTCATTTTATTTATTTTGTTGCTCAATAATAAAAATGACACAAAAAGATTTCTAATGACTTCAGCATGAGATAAAAATAGAAATAAACTATGATGTCATGTCCATTTTACAATTATACAATTTAAACTGTTTTTCTTGTACAGTTTGTGTTTATCTTTTTGTTTCTCTTTTTTTTTTATGAATAGCTATAAATTATTTAGCAATAATGTGTTTAAAAAAACATCAAGTCACACTTGATGATCTCTACTCTCAAAGCTCTCTGTGTGAGGAAAGCTTATTATCAAAATATTTTGGTCACAATATTGACCTCATATCAGCAATAATCCACCTTTCACCAGAGTGTATAGACAGCGTGCTACAGACATAAAAATAAAGTTTACCTGTTTTAATGTTGATTTGATGATGAAAATGAACAATTGATTTTAGTGGTGTTCCGTGATTCTTCTTAAGTTACTTGGTTTATAGGTAATTATACAGGCAGCTGCTGCACCCTGACAAAGAGATCTGACATTAGTTTAGCTAGAAATACAGCCAAGCAAAGTACTTGCTGCGAAGATTAGCAATTAAATGATGTTTGTAGTAGTAAGTAAAGTAAAGTTTATTTATAAAGCACTTTTCACAGATAAAAATGACAAAGTGCTGTACATAAAATGGATGCAATAAAATAACATAATAATTTAATAAAATAAATAATAACTATTAAAACAAAGCTTTCCTGAATAAAATAGTTTTCAACTGCTTTTTAAAAGAGTCTACGGACCACACAGAGGGAGAGGGCCAAGTCATTCCAGAGTCTTGTAGCTACATCTTGAAAAGCCAGGTCTCCCCAAGTTTTAAACAGGCCTTTGGGACCTTCTGGAGGCCTGAAAACCAATGGGTGCGCCCTGAAGGGTAGGGACACAGCAAGTCGGCAGTATACTGGGGGGGTCTGACCATGTAACACCCCGGAAAGTCAAAACTAAAATCTTAAAGTCAGTACGAAATTTGACTGGAAGCCATTGAAGTCTTGATAAAATGTGGGCTGTACCTGTCATTAGTCTGGCGGCAGAGTTCTACACTAACTGAAGTCTGCTGAGAGTCACTTTATTGAAACAAGTGAAAACAGAATAACAATCAATATAAGATGAGATAAAAGCATGAATGATCACTTGAAGATCTGATTTTGACAACATTCTCCTACCTATAGAGATAGTTCTCAAATCATTTTTTGGTCAGCTGTCGGGAATGACCCTCCAAAGACTTGATCAAACACAACCCCAAGGTTTCTAAGCCTGGGATTAACAGACGAGCCTAGAGCACCAAGATTGTTTTTGATCAGGGGGAACTTTTTTTAAGAGCAATGATTAGAATTTCTGTTTTACTTGAATTTATTTAAACGTTATTTTGAAGAGAGACAGTTTTTGATGCAAGACATACATTCCAGGAGCACAGATAAGTCATTGAAAGAACAATACAACTGAATATCATCAGCGTAAAAGTGATAGGACACATTTTTAAAACCACGAATCAGCTGACCAAGAGGCAAACAAAAACAAAACAGGACCAAGAACAGAACCCTGTGCAACTCCACAAGACAAGTTGGACACATCAGACCGTACATTAGTGATGACAACATTAAAAGTTCTTCCTTTGTATATATGAGGAAAACTACTGGAGGACAGATCCAGAAAACCCATATCTGAGGCAAGTCGATATATCAGTTTACTGTGATCTACGGTACAAAAGCAGACGTTAAATCCAGTAAAACCAAAAATGTGTAACGACCCAAAGCTGCAGCCATCATGACATCACCAGAAACTTTCACTAGAGCAGTTTCAGTGCGTTTTCTAAAAACCTGATTGAAAATTATCAAAGAAATCATGCTGCTCCATAAAGGACGTCAGCTGGCCCACTACTTTTTTTTCAAATTTTTGGAAACACATGGTAGTTTTGACATGATATCCTGCAGTTTTTAGGCTCTGATGGGACGAGATTGGGCTTTTTCAGGATGGGGTTTACCACAGCATGTTTGAAGTAGCTGGGGACTGAAACAGATTTAAGTGAGAGATTAAACAGTTTTATCAAACGGGCCGACAACATCAAACGTTTTTAAAAACAGTGATGTAGGAATAATATCAGCAGGGCTCGAAGACAGCTTTATCTTGCTCACTAAGGCTATCACATCCTGTAGGCTGACAGGAGTGAAGGAAGACCAAGAGCACACAGGTAAAAAAAGTCAGTTGAACAAACATTTATAAAGGGAAGATTAATACTGGCCCTAATGTCATGTACTTTCTTTATTATCGTCCTCTCGTGAGTATACAGGCACATGAAGAGGTGAGGTTGTCAAAAAAGTCTTACAGATTACATGAAACAAAATTAAAGAAAATGGCTGAGCAAGCTTGCTATATTTAGCTCCTGCATCATATCTTTAAGGTGGAGTCCATGCTCCTCTGATTTAGTGAATTTTCACAGATGTTCTACTTTCCGGCATTTTCTCCTAAAACTACAAATGCCTTCATTAATTCATGGAGTGGGCTTTTTACAAGACCCTGAAGACAGGTGAGACCATATTCAAAACAGACCAACAGTGGTTATTTAAACGTGTCACGAATGTTTCAACATTTTCACTATTAGCAAAGGAGCTGGGGTAAAAAAAGTCAGAGAAATCATTAAATACTGTATAATTAAGAATGTATTTTTGTGTTACAACATTGGAGATGGCAGGCACTACCTTAAAAGATAAATTAAATGATATACAGCAGTGGTCACTGATTTGAAAATATTCAACACAAACTTGATCAATATTTTGTCCACAAGAGAAATCCAAATCTAGTGTGATCTTTTTTATGAGTGGGACCAGAAACATGCAGAACAAGAGCCTATGATAGCCAACAGTTCTGCTGCCACTGAACAAGAACAGGTTTATCATGTTTATTTAAGCTCTACTAACTCATATTATTCCAGTTAATTGTGCTCTTTTACTCAAGTTAACAAAAAATACATTTTTTTGAGGGAATGAGTTTGCATATTGTGTCTAGTAATAAATTATTCATACGGTCTCCAGAATATGTTAGTTAAAGGAGCAGCTGTGTCTTGAGCTTTCACGCTTCTGTGCAATCATTATGAAACATCAATAAAGAAAAGAAAACAGTTCAAACAGAAGAGGTGGAACATTTAACTGTTATGCATCAACTTAATTTTCATTTCAGCTTCTCTAACATGCACTACTGAAAAACAATCATGACTGTGTCTAAATTCAGTCCAGTCTAACCAGAAAATGTGCAGCAGGTACATTTGTGCACTTGCTCAAAGCAGAAAGTAGCGTCTTCCCAGGATGTTTTCTGACGTAATCAGCAAGCTGTAACTTGGTAGATTTTTGTACCTGTGTAACATGTAAAACCAACCATTTACTGTATATTATTTCTGAAACTAATCGTGTGCTTTTAAAGACCAACTATCCATTCATAAGTTAGAGAGAAGCAGAAAAAACGAGTGTGAGGAAAATCGGTAGTACAGTAAATGTAGAACAATCTGAGAAGGGTGAGTTACAAAGAATTCAGCTGGTACATGAAGGTATTTGGTGTGACAAGAGGTGTGTCCCAGTTCGGAAAGGTCTGTTGTTTAGTACCTGCTTCCTTATTCCTGCTTTCTTCTTGTGTTTGTGATTACATGTGTAGCAACCAATAACGTAATAACGGCCAAACCTTTAATTACGTTTTTGAACCACTAGCTGGGTATTACATTACTGACCTACTGTAGTATTAAAAAATAATTAGAAAATCTTTATTTAGAATATTGTTTAGTAACTTAGATTATGTAAATGATTTATTTTATGTATGGAGGAATATAATTTAATTTTGTGTGTGTGTTTTTGGTTAGTGGTCATGTGACCTGCATCAGCTCAGCGTCAGATGAAAATGTAACAACTGAAGCAAAATGTATCAGGTTTTTTATTTCTATTTTCTGGATAGAAAGTAAAAGGGGCCAAAGAGGGCAGGTGCAGTGTGAGCGGGGAAGTTGCCAAGCAAAGGGACTTTAGTGGTCTGATCCTTAGTGACAGACTTTAGAGACCGGAACGTCATCTCTCTGAGCTGGTGCCCGAGCTGGTGCCAGGAGGTCCTGGCAACACCATAGTCAGGCTCGCCTTGGCAGCTTAGACTCTAGAACCCGTCTCAAGGAGACTGGTTGCACTTTCTTCCACTCCTTAGTTGTCCCCCATGAAAAACGTCTAGCAGGTTTGGGCACACTTGTTGCCCTCTGGCTAGGAATCTGTGCGAGAGAGTCATACATTAGAACTCTGCTTCTGGATGGGGGAATGGATCCTGACTATTGCTTGTGCCTATTGCCCAAATGGAAGTTCAGAGTACCCATTCTTTTTGGAGTTATTAAAGGGGGTGCTGTCATCCTGCTGAAGGACTTTGTTTCTCATGTGGGCAATGACAGTGAGACATGGAGGGAAGGCTTTTCCCACACCCGCTAATCTGAACCTGAGCAGTATTTTGTTATTAGACTTCTGTGCTCATCTTGGATTTTTTACAATGAACACAATGTTTAAATATATAGGTGTCCATATGTGCACTTGGAACCAGGACATCCTAGTCCACTGTTCAATCAACTTGTCATGTCATCAGACCTTTGGTCACATGTCTTCAACACTTAAGTAAAGAGAAGGACGGAGTTGTCAACTGATCCCCCACCATCCTCCCCATCGATGGTTGGTGGGGATGCCAGTCCTAGCAGATCCAAACACACTGTGAGAGTCTGCAGGAAATGTCTGGTAGAGTTCCCTAATAACCTCCTGAGGAAAGCGAGCACATTGAAATGGGCCATGCTCCGTGCCTCCATTATTGAGGTGGCTGATCGGTCTTAAGGTGGTCAGTATGTGTTGAAGAGGTCACCCGCAAACTTTCTGAGCACAACCCACATACTCTAATTTACTCATACCACAAATGAATTTCCTTACCAATGTGACCCAATTCAAAGGGGAAATAAACAAGCTTTCCCAAAGTATAAGATTGATTGTCAAGAAGCCTTGTTACAACAAATTTATTTTCTTTTTGAGCTAAGTTTAGAATAAAGCTGCACATTGATGATACATTATAACATTTTTAGACAGCCATTATTTTCACACGGTGGTGTGGTGGTTAGCACCGCAGCCTCACAGCAAGAAGGTCGCTGGTTCGTGCCTCGGCTGGGTTGGTGGCCTTTCTGTGTGGAGTTTGCATGTTCTCCCCGTGTATGCGTGGGTTCTCTCCGGGTTCTCCGGCTT
>JBAMHW010000008.1:24122448-24141133 GCA_037177495.1 Rhadinocentrus ornatus
TATAATAAAAGGAGAAAAGAAAACAAAAAAGGCATGGCGCTGCAACATCTGGTCTTCACTGCAGGTAAGTGGTTAATTTGCATAATGTATACAGGTTTTTAGGATTTTTTTTCCCTATTTTTTATTTTTTACTAAACAGCATTTCCTCTTTTTTTATAAACCAGAAAAAACTAAACTCTACAGAGAAAGTTCACCACCCGCAGTCTTTCGCTGCAGATAGAGTTTGACATCAAGCTGTACAGCGCAGTCGAAAACATACTTACATCTGAGCTCATTTACAGGTACAGCCATAATCAAGGCACAAAGATCTACAAGTAGATTTGTTTTTCTTTCAATTAAGTTGTACAAAATAATATTACATTTTACAGTCTGTACAGGATAATTCAACCTTGCACAGTGTACAAGTTAACAAAAAAAAAAAAAAAAAAAAGAATACATATTTTTCTTCCCCCCCCACCCTCTTCTCCGTCAGTATCTCTAAGCTAAAAGGATGGTATGTGTGGAAAAAGAACGCAGGTCCGAGTCCGTGGAGGAAGCAGGGCTAAGGTGCAGAACGCTCAGTCCCTTTTCCATCATTTAAATCAGTTTTCATTTCGCTGTTATTTCACGCCCCCTCCCCTCTTTTAATTTCTCGCTCCACATGTCTCTCGGCTGCTCGGTCCACCCTGCAGCTCGCCAAGCTAACATTGTGACAGGGTAATAAATATTGTGATGCTACATTGTGTGTATGCTTCCTCTGGAGAAAAAACAACAAAAGAAAAAAAAAGTTATTAAGGAACCTGATGCAAAGTGCATTTTCATCTTATCCGCTCGATTCCTCTCCATCCACTAGAAGCGAGTCGGAGTGGAGGAGGAAGAGGAGGAGGACGAGGGGGGTGACGAGGCAAAAAAAAGATAAGGGGCAGAAAGTCAAAGTGGTGCCAGCATTAACTGGCTGATGACACAAAAGCATATACACGCACATATGCTCGCTCACATGGAATTCCTCCTCCTCTCCATTACACACACACCGCCTCTGCACTGAGGTCCTGCAGCTGTGTTTTCTGTTTCCACACCCACCAGTCCAGGTCCAATGAGAGAAAAAAACAGGGCACAAAGGGCAAAGGGCAAAAACAAAAAAAATACATCAGGAGGTAGCCCAAGGCTTAGTGGAATGACAAAAATCAAGGCATTCAAAAGGAAGGAGTCAAAGAAAAATCTGAAAAAAGACAAAAGAAGAAGCAGCACACAACAAACTTTGTTCCCCAACCTTCCTTTTACATTGGAGAAATGGGGATAATTCCCGAAAGAAAAAATACAAAAAAGAGAAAAAAAAAAAGTTAAAAAGAGGAAGAGGTTTTGACACACTTCAGTAGTACTTCATAGTCCTTAACAAGAGGGGTGGTCTGAGGGTCTCTTTATGGGATGTGGGGTTTGGATGAGAAAGAGGAGGAGTAAGGGTTCATCAAGGATGCAGAATGGTGGAAAAAAAAAACACAGAAGGCTGACAGAGACGGTCTCCCATCCATCACAAGAGTTCGTACTGCCGCAGGTGCATTCTCTGGATGATGTCGCGGCAGTCGTTGAACACCCGCCGGATGTTCTCCGTGTCCACAGCGCAGGTGAAGTGGGGGTAGCAGTAGTGTCTGCCATCGCCGCTCGCAGTGCTGATCCGCTGGGGGGAGGGGGAAAACAGATGTGAGATGTCAGGAAATGATCAGGAGGAAGGTTTCATTTCAGTTTCAAGGTGTGGTATGCTGTGGATGGTCTTTTTTATTTAACAACACACATCAAATAAGACCACTTCCTGTCTCTGTGACTCAAAATGTGAGTCATATAAGTGCTTCACTGCCGCTCACACAAAAAGCAAGCGAAGCCTTTACATTTATAATAGCTACTCAAAGTCACATCCTTACAATTTAAAGGTGAAATTGCTCAACTTTTATTCTTTTAATCTCACATTCCAAGGGCTTTCCCCCCTTAATTAAATTAAATAATAAAAATAAAAAAGCCTGGAGTAGATCCGGACAAAAGCCTGGACATTCTAGGAAAATAATAGTAAGAATAATAATAAGAAGAAGAGTTACTGCATCTAAATACAGCTACCTTGACCACATATAGCTATTAGGTGTTCAACACATGCAAAACTACCATGCAAGACCTAACTTAGAAAAAAATTTTAAGCACTGATGTAATAAAAGCATTATCATATGGGGTAAATCATGAGAGACAAACTTGGGTTTTTTGCAAACACCAGGAAATCCATGAGTCATTTTTTAATAAGGTAATAAAAGAACTAAAAAATAAAGCAATAATATAGATTAGGTATTTATGTCTTATGGGCATATGTAACCATGGGAACAGTATCAGCATGTAGAAAACAACTACATAGACTCTATTCACAGATTAGATTTCATAAAAAGCTATTTTTGTTCACATAACTGTACGTTATAATCACAATAATCAGAGGCTGTACAGAAACAGCGATGCTTGTTAAAGAAAAAGTTGCTAATTTTCAAACTACTTGTCCTCATGATGTGGTTTGCACCAGCAGAAATGGTTCAATGAGTTCAAAGCAACAAAATATGCACAGTTGGGACTACAAGCAGGACTATTAAATACTGAGTTAGAAATTAATAGGACAGGTCTATTCATGGTTGGACACTGATGAACTTTGGCTCGTTTTAAACAGTCCAGACATGTGGTGATGTACTTACAAGAAACTCGTCTCGTATGAAGAACTTGGCTCTCGTCACTCTTGGGTCTTCACCGGGTTCAGGAGTTGCTGTAAGAACAGCAGGGTCACTGTTAATATGAGTCGAGACAGCGAGGTTAAAAGTACATCACAGGAAGTTTAGCCGGCACAAACCTTCATTTGGTATGGTGTAGCGAGCATATTCAGGGAAGTAGTCTTCAATTTTGGATTTTCCAGCTAATACTTTCTCAGCCAGCATGTCCTGTTTGTTCAGGAATAATATGACTGATATAGTGCGTAACCATCTGAAACATAAATGATAAACACCAGTCAGGAAACAGCAATACATAACTCCATGGTTTCGTGTAATTCATGGTTGAGTGATTCAAACTGAACACATCAAAGACTTGAGACCAGTCACATGCAATTCTCAAAATTAAAAGGAAATCATGACCAACAAATGTCTTGGCTGTGGGTTCTGCTAAGAACCGCTTCCATGACGCTCATCTCAGACATAAAAAATGGATGCTGTACTGAAACTCTAGCTGGCATGTGACTGCAGCGCAGCTCGAGGCCACCGGTGCTTTAATCTGTTAACATAGGAGTGGAAATTAAAATCATGACGTATGGCGTAAGTATTGTGCACGCCCCGCATAAAAGTCATGATGGCAACCTTACTAGATCAGATCTCCTAACACATGTGTACTACTTTCAACACATACAACCAAATCTTAATGAGAAGAAGCCAATAAGACTTCTTTATTGCACCACCTAATGTGAACTGTCTCATTAGTAGAAACGGTTTTAAATGTCTAGAGAGCAGTATGATTTTAGAGGGTGAGTTAGATGCAACAATGAAAAATTAAGTATTGGACCAGTGAAGCTTTTGTAGGGCTGTAACAAGCAGAAGAAATCAACAATAAAGGAGAGCCCCCTTGGAATTTAAATTAAAGCTGTCACACGATAAAAACTTTTAATCTGATTAATCACAGGATAGCTTTAAATCAGGCACGATTAATCACATTTCAAAATGTAAACACCTAGCTTGCAGGCTGCCGAAACCAAAGTGTTAAACCTAAAATTACAGCCTCAATAAATGCATGCATGGCGTTGTGATAAAGGTGCTTTGGTGAAACAACTCCTTTCTGCTCTGGCAAGCAGCAATTTGGCGTTTTACCACAACCAGCTGGTAAGGAGTGTGGACCAGAATGTCAGAAGCAGCGACTTAGTGGTTAATTGTTTGATCTATTCGATGGGTCATCCTGCAGCCATAAATGTAAGGCTTGAAAACTGTCAGAATCTTCATAAATAAGGAGGATAAAGGTGGGTTTTTTTTGTTTACTGCTGTCATAAGGCCCAAAATTAGCTTCTCTTGCTGAGATGCCATTTTGGATTTCTTTTAAACATAATAAAAAACTCAATTTTTAATGATTATCAAGGTATGAGAATAGAGAACAGCACTGTCAGTAGGGTAACATGTTTTTTGTTAGAATGATGCAATGCCTTTGATTTCAGTCTCTAGTGGCGTCCCTATAGTGAGACATGTATGCTGTGCATTTGCCCCATTAGATATTAAATTTATTTTGTTTTAGTCTCAGTTATTATTTGAGTCTTTCCAAGTTAAAAATTTCTTCTACTGTGTTCATCCAGTTCATCATAGAGGGATGGTCTTTTCTACACCATTTCCTGGTGATTCCTTTCTTGACTGTGACTAGCGGTATTTTAACCAGATATCTGTCCTCATACTGTACATTTTCCTTTGACAGGTCTGTAATTGGTTTCACACAGTTCTGTAGTTTCTAACAAAGATCACACCAGGGATTTCATTGCTTTTACATTCCATTTGAATTTGTTGGATGACTTGGGGTGGAGTATAACCTATGGGTCATATATTTGTTGTTGTCACACCGAGTTCATAACCTGGTTAATGATGAAAATAGTTGCAATTTTTTTATGTTTTTAGGGAGATCTCTAATTGTTTTAGAGCAGCGCTCTCTCTCTCTCTCTTTTTTTTTTTTTTTTGCATTTCTTCAATTTTATGTTGCATGTGTTTTTAATCCCTTGATGAAGCCACATTGGTCAATTCTGCCATAAAGAGTTGGAGTCTTTTACTAATTTGTTAATTCCACAGTTTTTTGCCTTAATGCGTTAATTTGGACAGCTCATAGTTAAATACCAGGTTCTGACCCACCTGTTGTTCCAAATACTGCGGAAGAGGTCCAGGGCTTCCCGTAGCCTGTTGGTGTTATTGTCTTCCCTTATTACCATGTTGTAGCTGCTGCTAGCCACCACAAAGATGATAGCAGTGACGTCTGGAAGGAGAGAGGTTCAATGTCAGGGCAGCTTTTTGACATGTTTAGGAATAAAAAGGGAAATAATAGGTGGCATCATGATGACGTTGGCAAAGATAAAGGAATGAGATGTGAAAGGAGTAGTGTGGTTAACAGACTGGCTGAAAGTCTTACCGTTAAAGCACTGGATCCATTTTCTCCTTTCATCTCTCTGGCCTCCAACATCAAACATGCTGTGAAGGAGACAATACTGGGTCAGACTCAGATGCAACAACACACTCACTGCTGCCCTCTTGTGATCACAGACTGATGGCATCAGGTCTCATAATATGGATGTAATGACTGGATTATCACCGCCTGATACAAGTGATACTGATCTCAGGTCAAGATAAACTTGACATTAACAGGTGAAATATGGACATGTGAATAATCATAGATGATTATCAAAATGAGAAACAAAATTAATTATATGGATGGTGGCTTGCATGACCCTGGATAGATATTTGGAAGTCATCATAACTGAATAATGGAAAATGTACACCCAGAGGGAAATCTTGACCCGCATCTTTTTTCAATCATTCATGATGATATAATGTGGCACAAAGGCCTATTTCAGATGGTAGAATGAGACTGTTGTGTCTGCAACAGCGGAAATGCATCATGTCATCAGATGGCATCAAAGCGTTTACTCCAACTTTTTCAGCTGCTCTTGTAACTGCAGCCATCAGTAAATAACCCATCCGACTCAGAAACATTCAAGTCACCTCAATGACGTGCTTTTCACCTCCAATTCAGACTTTCGAGCAGGTTTGGGCTCAGTGTTTTGTTAGAGAATGCTTTGCCATTAAGAGGGAACAAACTTATGACATTTCAGACTCTTAACACGAGGCCAAGGTAAATATAGCAGGAACGCCCAAGAGGGCATTCCAGTCTGATTATTCCTAACAGTGATGCAAAAAGGGGGCACAGTCAAATGTTTAAAAAAAGAAAATTACTGGAAAATGCCTTTAGAGCCTCCTTTTTTGACAAGAGTTTGGAAAAATGCTGCATAACAGAGGATGTAATAGTGAATGTGGATGTGAAAGAACAATGCTTCTCTATGTGGGACATGAATAATTCATTTATAGAAGTGATAGAATAAGCTAGAAATGCATTTATAACACTGATTTCATTGTGGTAGTGAACCTTTGTTATTTCTGGCTTTTTCTTTTAAATTGCTTATTTCTAAAATAGCAACCTGAGATTTTTATCTCTGCGAGTTGCCACTTTTGGCAGGGCAAAAAAGACGACTAAAATGACCAATTAATAAATATACCAATAAATTGCTAAGGAAACATTCAGTATGTTTATGTCCTTTTGAAAGCAAAGATGATACTTACTGAAAGTTCACTTTGTCTACTTGGAACCTTGTCTCGAAAATCCCTGAAGTTAACACCCGGCAGCGTAACAGATCCTGCACATCATGGAGAAAAAGGAAATAAGCAATTCCGAAACATAAAAAAATTAATACAAATTTACACAGATAAGCAGAAGAACAGACCTGGTCTGTTGGTGTGTAGTCGTTCTGTCTTACAGAGTCGATTCTGTCCAGGAAACTGTAACGAGAGAAACAGGACAGATCTAGATTTTGCTACAAGATCCAAACATTTGATTCGGCTGTGGAAAGATCCAAATACACACAAGAAAAACAAACCAAAAGTAGACTGTCACTGAGGAAAAAAACCATCTAGGAAAACTTCCTACATCCTTCCTACCGCCATAAAAAAAAAAGCCACAGTGTATCTCACAAAATTAAGTTACTCATTAAGTCACTCTCATGCAATACCAATCCAAAAAACAAATAAATGAATAAAAGTAAATTTACATAAGCCCTCCCATGAAGAGCAGCTATTATCACCAATTTGATCACGATATCCGAGTCCATGAACAGGCCTGAAAGGCCAGTGTTATGGTAGCTGCATGCCACAAGAGGGCAGGCATGCTCAGTCTGGGCTATTTTGGTCTGTCTCTAGCCAGAGTGATTACATAAGGCGGTTATTGTGGAGGTTAGACAGCTTGCTGTTGCCATCTCTTCACTACAGAGAGAGCATGTGCAGCAGTGGAATTAGCAGCAGCAGTGGCAGCAGCTGGGCCTCTCTGCAGCACAGCGGGCAGGCTCGGGACACCAAGGCTGGGGACACACGGTTAAACAGGCCCTTGGATGATCTGGATAACTCCAAGAAAAGAGTTCAACAAGGCCACTCCAAGGGCCATGAAACATTTAGACATAAATATGTACAAATAAAGGCCTATTAGTATAGCTGCTTTGGCAAATAGGTATACAGGTATTCTAAGGTGGTACACTATAATTAATTACAGATCAATTTTAATCCATTTTTGGTTTTCTTTAAAAACGAATCCATCTGTTAGTGTAACAGTCACAGATCATGGTTAGAAATTAACTAATTCTGCCCTCAAAAAGCTCAAGAGCTTAAAAAAATAATTTATTCCTATTAAAGAAAACTGTTAACACCCTTAAATGTCACATTAGGTAGGCACATACAACCGAAATTATTAACTCTTACAAGGTAGTTCAAACAATGCAAAAAAGTGACCTACTAATTTAAAGTAAATAGGCAATTATTGTGACAAACCATTTTCTATTAATAGCGAGGAAGATTAGATAGTGGCAGCACCCCTAAAAGCAAGAAATTATTACAGTTCTTTGTCATGATCAAACAATATTCTTTGGATTTTGGACAAATTGAGAGTCTGAACATGGCACTTTGGATTTTGGATTTTTCAGATGCCATTTTGTGACATGACTGGGCAAAATAATAAAAACACATTGATCCATATTAATAGTACCCGAATTTCTATAGGTTACCCTGCAATATCTTTAGTGCACAAGCTACAACAGGAAGAAAGTTTTTCTGACAGAGGAAAAGAGATAGATGGGTGTCAGTGAGCGACTCTGGTAATTATGACACATATGTGGACTAAACAGGGCCATCCTCTCACCACAGTTGATTTTCTAACCAAAGCATCAGCAGTTTCAGGATGTCACCAGACAGACAACAAAGCTGCAGCATACAGGAAACCTGATGCACAGGAGATCGGCGTACACGGTTAGGGTTTCTGTCGGGTACAACTTGTCACTTCATTTTTACTTCAGTCCTAAAAGTAGCACACTAACACACCCAACTAGGATTAAATAACTGAGCATGAATGCTGCATTATAAACCATTAGATAACAGCCACACTGCTCATGTGCTCCGACAATGTTTTCATCACACTGACTATTTCTGCCTCACACAGTCCACACGAAAGGAGAAGTTAGGCTATTTCTGAAAGAACTCAACTTTCTCACACTAATTTCATGAGATCCACTGTATCAACAGGCGTATCAGAGAGCATAGAGGAAAGGAAGGTGACATATTGAAAACTAACTTTGGGAGTTAATTTATTGCTTTCAACAAAGAACCCAATGATTTAAAAATTAATTTGCATGTAGTACGTCAATTATTGATTATTATTCTATCATTTAAAGTAATTATCTGCTCATCACACACTAGCAGTGTGAACAGTGTGAAGAACTTCTAAAAATGGCTTATTTATTATTTTACTATACACAACACTACATACTTATTAACCAGACTGATTACTGGTCTAATCCAGAGTGTAAAATTCTCACAATACTTTTCTGTCTTTAACTTAGAATCAGACCTTTGGACTGTTGTTACTTTTTGGCTAGGTTGCAAAACTGAGTGGACCCTTTAGACCGTCATCCTGAACATAAACCTCTCTGCAGAACATCTGCACCTGAGCAGTTTTTACTAGTGGATTTTTGTAAAGAAATTTGATGATGAAAGCTTATTTATTCTTCTCTTATTCACTTTTATAAAAGTTTTTAGGGTTTTTTGGGTTGCTTAATAATAATATTAATTTTAGTAGTTTCAGAAATACAGGTGCAAAACTAAGCTGCATTTTAGCGACGCAAAGATTAAACATTTTTTCTTTATTCTCACCGGTGATATAAATTCTTTGTCCAACTTCCTACCACCTAGGGTGGGAACCACTGCTCTGTCAGCATCTTATAAAGACAGATAAGTATTTCTGCTGACTATACAGAGCAATAATGTTTATGGATAGTTTGCAATAGTCTAAAAGGCAGAAAATAGATATGGGAAAAAAATATGAGTATAAAATGGAGACCTTTAATATTTTTATTCATTAAAGAACGTCTATAGAATTTCATTTCTGGTTGGCATTTGTGTGTGAATAAGGCGTACATGTGGAATACGGACTAATCAAGTTCAGTTATCGCCCTGAAACAAAAAATAGTGAGAATAATTTAACAAAACCCTCAGGAAACAAATAAAAAAAAACTATTCAAATCATGTTTAAAAGAGGAAAAAACAGATCTGGTATGACCTGGTTTGCAGTGGTGACTCGTGTCTGACTTTGAAGTCAAACAACAAGAACTCCATTTATCAAATAACAGAAATAAGTGGATCCGTTTACCAATTAGAACAGCTCTTTACACAAAACAAACTCATTGTATTTAACAAGACACAATATGAAGCAGAGCATCTCTCTCACTCACTCACACACACACACACACACACACACACACTGATCACTGCCAAGAAGACGCAAATACATATTCACTCACAAAAACACAATCTCCAGCTTTTGCCCCATCACTGCACCAATGTGCGAGTATTTTTAGCCAGTCTTCCTTGCAGAAACTTAGCTAGGTTATAATTATGAGTGCTTTGTGACTGCCATGTGACAGAAGTACTATCGGTGGAGTGTTGGACATTCAAATACAGTCTCTATACAAGACAAGAATAAAGAAAAGAAAAGAAAGAAAAGAACGAGGCTGCTGAATCCAGGGGAAAAGAAGCTAAAAAAGATTTGATAACATTGATTACTGTGCAGCTGTCTAGATCAGTGATTCCCAACTCTGGTCCTCAAGGCCCACTATCCTGCAGGTCTTAGATGTCTACCTGCTACAACACACCTTTTTCAAATTCATGGCTCATTAGCAGGCTTGAGCAAAGCTTGTCAGAGACCTGTTTAATTTGAATCAGATGTGTTGCAGCAGGGAAAGATCTAAGACCTGCAGGATAGTGTGCCTTGAGGACCAGGGTTGGGAATCACTGGTCTAGATAATGCCTTATCAAAAAAAGAAAGAAAAAAGTTTTCTGTGAATATAATCATTCTGGTTAAGAGTTACAAATAGATGAGCTGGTTTTAACGTCGAGGGAAATGTGCGGTTTATGTCGTTTTCCCTCAGTTTCCTCCCAGAACTCTTCTCCGTTGGCATCAGTGATCTTTGTGTGATGTGGTTATTTTGTCAAACTTGTGGTTTGAGGGATACCAGGCCACCAGTTTTCTATGCGTTTTCAGTCTGTGTACAGTACGTACATGGCAAAGAATGCTTCAGTATTCATATGTGTGTTTTAGGTTTGACCGCTTCCACCGTGAAACCAAATTAAATGAGCTGCAATTTCCCATTTATCTTTGTCCTCACAACAGCCCCTCTCCTAAAGAGGCCTCTTAAAGTTCCATGACAGTTTGTTCTGAACTGGCAAGCTGAATGTAAAAGAAATTACTACTGTCCTCCTCAATGTAGCTCTCTCCTCTGGGTTGGGTTGGCTCTGTATTTAGCCTAAACACACTCTACTGGTCCTGCGGGCCAGTCTGTGTTGCTATGTATAGGCTTTGTTATGGACAGTATCACTTGACTTGGCCTGGTCTTTCTGTGTTGTTTGCCTCATCTTTCCATAAAACACAGACACAAGCATGAATACACACACGCACATGCACAGCCTGAACGTCACCCACACACACCAATATGTTGAGAGAGAGTTGATGCTGGGGGCCTTAGGCCTCAGCCCCCACGTGGTGCAGGTCACATGTTGCTGCCCATTGAGCAGAAAAGGGGGCAGAGGGAAGATGATGGTGGAGGATATTAAAACATTTCATACTTGAGCTCAGGGACATCATGCAGCTCATTGGTGACTTTCTCCAGAACACCAGTATAATTTCTTTTGTCATTCAGTTGCCTTTAAAGAGCCACAACATTTAAGAAACACACTTACAAAGCTAAAAGCAGGGTGAAGCAGGTAACTGGACAAAGACTAGCAAAAGAGATCATCATCACAGCACTCACAAAAAAAAAAAAAAACGAAGAAAAAAAACCAGCCACTTCAAGACATCAAAAGACAGAAAAAGTTGCAATAACACTTCAATAAAAGCTGGGGAGAAAAAAAATATCTTCAACAAGCTGCCAACCTTCCCACCAACAAACAGCACCCAGCCTCATGTGCTCATTTGATAATTGGGTTGACTTTTTACAAATAGCAGACCATCTTTAATTAGCAGTGCACAGAATCGGATCAATAGTTTCCATATTTTGAGCTGATCAGGCCAGCGTAATGGACTTCTACTTTAGTATCCAACTGACTGGTGACAGCATTTTAAAACTCAGCAACACCATCCTAGTTGGAAAAAAAGTTTATTTAATTATTATTTATTTAAAAACTAACAGTGAACTACAACAAAGTGGTAGCCATATCCAGAAAAAACGGAAAAGAAAAAAATCTCTGGATTGGGCAGAGGCAGAAGAGATACAAGAGGTGCAGCAAAATCACCAAAACATTAAAAAAGTTCAGATATTCTACATCAAAAGTAACTGGATGCTAATAACTACTATTTCCACTGCTGATCAAATTTCAGATTATTTTTTCGGCATCCATTAGTTATTTGGAAATAAAATGCCAGGAAACATCGCTCCACAGGACCCAAAGTGATTTATATCCAGGTTTGTCCAACAGAACAAAATCCCAAATTACTGAATTTAACAGAATGAGCATATTTAAAAGTCTGAATACATAATTAAGCTGTAGCTCAGCAGGTAGAGTGGTCTTCCAGTTGGTTGTTCTCAAACTGGAAGATCAAGGGTTCATTTGGAAGTTTTTACCAATGCCAGTGTTTTCGGGAAACAAACCGAACCCCACTATTAGGCTCATCAGTGTTGGGGAAAAATGAGGTAAATAAATAAAGTAATATATATATATATATATATATATATATAATAAAATAAGAAGTGCTTGATAATTGTGCTTGATTATGCTTCTGTGTGATATTATTGGCTAAATAAATTCAAATCTGATTTCTTTTTATTGTGGACACAGGAATTTGATAGTCAATACTGATTTTTTTTATCCAGTTTGTATCACCTTTTTACATGGTCTTGGATCACATATATATATATCTGAAACCTGGCATGAGTAAAAACTGTAACATAGGATTCCTTGGCGCTTTTGCTTAACTACGTAGACCGAGCATTATTGTCGTAATCCTCCAGCACTATTACAGTACTACTAGCAATAGCCACTAAATTTATAAAAGTAAGCCATCTACGTTCTCTTTCTTTCTTTATGACTAGTAATGTAAATGCAGCCATTGTGGCACATTTAACAGTATTGTTTAGAAAAATAAAAAGTTAAGTCTATTCATTGTCACCAAACTTGCTCATATTTAACCAATTGAATTATTCCTTTAAGCACAATCTAGGACATGGTCAACAGAAATCTCCATCAGTTTTTACCAACAATAGGCACAAAGAGCCAAATAAAAGCAGCAACACAGACCAACTTATTACATAACAGGAAACTGTCAAACGTAGTGAATGTTACAATACACAGAGCCACGTGCAACGCAGCTACATGAAGGTGGAGCTGTGTAGGATCTTGGTCACCTGGTGGAAAGATCTGAGCCTGGGGTTCAGCTCATCCATCCAAACAGGAACAGTGTGCAGTTTGGGAGATGGATCTGAAACTAGACAAATCCATCAACAGCTCAGTGGGCACTTCCTAAATATAGGAGCAAGAACGGAGACACTCCTGAAAGTCAAACCAAATCTTGTGTAAACAAAAGTGCCTGCTTTATCTCAAGGTCCCCAAATTGCCTTCCAGGGCCACATCAAGTCGTGGTTTTGAAAGGTGTTGTATATAAAAATGTAAAATACGTTGTAATGCCCTTTTGTCTCTGCTCAGTGTCCATGAGGACCATTACATTACCTCCGTTTAAAATAGATTCAGTCCCCAAATCTGAGCCACGGTAGAACATGTGAACTCTTTCAAGCCTAAACTATGCCCCATGTGGAGCTTCCAAATACAGCTGAAATTGACTGATGGGTTCCGCTAAATACCAAAGCACATTATTGATGCACTATGTCAGCCAATGAATTGTTCCAAAAATAGAAAACAAAGTAAACTAGCCTAATCAACAGTATTGGACAGGTTTAAATTCTCTTGCTGTAAACAACAGCAGCCTCTATGTCAAATTAGTTGTTCCGCTTGGAAGTCAACCGTTGACCCACTCAAAATGAGCTTTTCCTCTTTACCCTAATCAAAAGTCAATAACCAATGGCTAATATCAGACAGTCTACAGTATCAGTGCAGATTGCATAATCCTGTACTAAACTGTACATGCTGGACCACCTGGGGGTTATAAACCAAACACATCCAACAAAGAAAACCTTCAATTTAAACAAATTTATTCAAATTTTCAGTTCTTATTTTCCAGACTATAAACATAAAGTGTCTGTAACTGAAACGCAGCCAGAACCTGAGCCTTTTAGGCCTGTGTGCTCTTTGCATTGTTCTCAATCTGGCCTCCAGGTGGCATCCCTCTGTTCTTGCTTCATACAGCTTGTCTTCCACACTGACCCTGCCTGGTTTTAGCAGCTGGGTTCCCATGGCAACCTCAGTCAGTCCATACCACTCCTCTCTCTCTCTATCCCCTCCTCTTTTCCTAAGCCAGGCTGCACTTGTATCATTCCATTCCCTGACTCTCCCATACATCAACACAAAGCCGGACTGGGATCTGTGCTGGTTTTCTGTACTGTATGTGTGTCACTGTCACTGTGTGTATGTGTGTTTAGTGGGAGGGGAAAGCAAAATTAGGCCTACACAGACAGATTATTTCAGAAGGCCACAGTCTCAAGCACATAACTAAAAATAAATCATATATTCCTAAAAACAGGGAAAGTAATGTTTCCCAAGTGGCATGTAAAGAGTTACTGACGACTGTCAGAATGTGACAGACACACAGTCAGTTGTGATGAGTTAAACAAACAGGTCTGCACGTGTAAAGAGTCGAACCCTGGGGATAAGTTATAAGGATGTTACATGTCACAAAGTTTTCAACAGGAGTCTCTTGAAACAGGCTGGGTATAGTGAGGCAAGTAACTTTGGTGATGCTGTGAGAGCAATGTATCTAGCCTTTACATTCCTCCTACCAAAATCAAATACTAAAAAAAATAAAAATAAAAAATTACTGAGGCAGTTCCTAATTTTTCATTCTTTCTTTTTGTTTTTTGTTGTTTTTTTTTGTCACTGTATCTGTGATACAAATAGATCAAGGGAAATGGACAGGACTTGATTTGATGGTTGGGACATTAGCAGGATATCTGCACAGAGTAATGACTGTACAATGTCATTACTTTGCCAAAGAACAGGTAAGGACAAGGTGAGAGGACATAAAGAGGTACTACAGATTATTGCAGTAGCTTGTAGGAAAAATACAATTTTTATTATTTATTTTTGCAAATAATATACATTGATGTAGCAAGTGTTATTCTAAAGCACCAAACATGTGGAAATGTAAAACTCAAATCATCTAGTATTTTGGGGTTTTGCAAAAACTACACTGGACTTTATTTAAGTAAGTCAAGTAATATCCAAGAGATCCCAATATTTCACAAGGTAATACAAACAAACAGCTTGTTAAATCTTCTTCATATCCCAAAATCTAAAAGATAGTCTACAACAAAAAGCAACACAACTAATAAACATTAGTTTTATTAGCTTTTGGTCTGTTACATTCTAGGGGTGTGGAATCTTAGGTACCTCATAATGCGATTATGATTCAGGGTGCTTCGATTCTATTATTGAACAATTAACAGGATCTTTTTTTTTTTATTTATTTTTTTATTACCGACTCCATGGCTACTTCTTACTTTTAAATCCATTCAGTATCCATTTATTTAAGTAACATAACAAAATTACCTCAATTCCATTTTAGTTATGTCAAACCATAAATAAACCCGACACATATCCAACATATTCATATGTTTGTTTTTTCCATGGAATCTACAGGAAAAATGTGTTAGCAATAGTTAGAGCAACAACAGGTGTTCTGTCAAGGTTGGTATACTTTGTCAGAATAGCTACCCTTGGTTCTATTCTAGTCATTTGGCACACACTTTTATCCAAAGCGAATTACATCTGCGATAAGGACATCACAAGCAAGAATTCAAACAAGATGGGACAGGAAGGGACACAGTCCAGTTGGACCCAGGTGTTGTCATGTAGTGCTAGGTAAATGAGCATGTGTAGCACAGAAAACTGCAAATGACTCATCAATTCAGCACCAGTGACTGCTCGGAAATTGCGTCGGCATACAGTCGACCCGTGATGCCACAAGTTAGTTTATTTTATTATATTGCTTATTAACTGCACATTGCTCAAGTGCATCTCTTTTACAACTACACTTAAGGGGATATACACTTAGAAACTCAGATGACTTGTATGAAACTGTACTTATAATACAGCTTTTTCTGTTAATTTTGCAAGTGAGGTCAGAATGTCGTTTAAACACGTGTTGTAGCATCTACTTATTAGCATCCAGCGCCTTCTCTCAAACTGGGGGATTGCACATGTAATGATTAACTCTGAAATAACTATTGTTAAATAAAATATTAAACATCACTGTAACATATCTATCAAAGAGGAATACATAGCTATGGCACTTTGATAAAGTAGTCTAAACCAACAGACAAGGATATGGTGTGCTATTATTCTGACAATGTATGTCAAACCGTCAACATCTGTGGCTTCTTGCGGGCAGCATGCTCGTCTTTTATGTTCCTGCCACACTCAGCAGCACTGTTCCTGTCATTTAACGATCATGAAAAATTATCCATTTTTAATATTTAAGGATCGTAATTGAATTGGCACGTGTTGCATCGATTAAAATCCATTAAATAGTGACACCCCTATTACATAACATTATTAAGACACACAAACTCTGAGCCTCTCTTTATTTAGTTGCATCTGTTGAAACACATCGAGTAAAATTACAATTCTGAATTAATAGGCCTTTAGAGTACAACACTACTCATAAAAATGACAAAAACAAAGCAAATGATGGCTAGCATTGCAAAATGTATAATGTGTGTATAATTTATTATATGTCTTGTGTCCTTGCCTCTGTGTGTTTTATGTATTCGGAGTGTCGTGCAATCTCGTTACACTATTGTGTGTAATGACAATAAAGGCTTTGATTAATTGATTGAAAATCTTTCATCTCTGAATTGGAATGCATCTTTTTTCGGTGAGTATAGTGACCATAGTAAATTCTAAAATCTTCTGTTAGAAATAAATTAATCAATAAATAATCAATAACAAAACTACTAAAAACCAGCAGCTAAATGATTATTTAAGTTAGCCTTCTAGCTACTTTGTTCGGCCTGGCCAGATGAAACAACCTACAGCTTAAACTTTAAACAAACCACTGTGACAGAAAAATATAAGAAGGTTTCTATATATAGCTTTCTACCCTCTATGACCACATTCCATAGGAGGTGAAAGTTTAAGCTTGTTTGAATAGCGGCCAAGGTGGAGGAAAACCTTTTGCCTGGGTGTGGCTGGACACTCACACCCTGTAGCTTCACTGCTAGACAGGCCTGCAGGCTATAAAACTTGGGCTACAATACACAACAAGGCCAGACTTCGAACAGGTTCCGAGGGTTTAAGTTCCCCCCAAAACATGTTAAACTTAACACACATGGCCATGTGGTCTATGATAAATTTTCTATTGCTCAGAATCTCTTGTTGCTCATTTGGGTAAATTGGCTCAGTAGCAACAGGGAGAGAGTTAAGCTGGGAGCTCCTGTCATGATTAGATAGCAATATGTCTCCTTGTGTGTCAAAACTCCGCTTTGATCAATTCAGCTTCCCAACTCTGTCTCTAAAAGTGGGAGAAACGGGCTGCATAGGCTGGAAGTAAAGTATAAATACTTAGTGTCCTCACAATTTTCATATAGCTGTACTTGATGCCTTTTACTTTTGCCAACTACATTTTAAGTCAACTTTCTGTGGTTTCTACTCCTTGATTTACAAAGGGAGCTTGGTGCATCATTTTTAAACGTACTGAATAGAAATAAAAAAAAAAAAAAATTAATAAAAACTTTAATGTGCACCATTCCAATTTCATGATAATTTCAACCTGCATGGATGGGGACAGTGTTATTTTAAAATGACAATCCCTTGGTACAGTCATCTAGAAATAGATGTAACAAAGCTAAATAGACCAGATGCAGACTCGAGTGTAATGTTTTCGACCAGAATAATCAGTAACTCGACGTAGATAACAGTGAAGCGGAGGACATTACAGGCAGAACAGATTTAGTGCAACAAGTTATTTTTCATGCGTTTCCTTGTTTAAAACAACTGTTTGAAGTTATCGACGGAAAGATCAAGTCAAGGCGAGTATGTGGTGCCACTCATCATTATCTCCATAACTTTACTATGTTTTTAGTCACAAAAGTTTGATATTGTAAAAAGATATTATGATTTCGTGTGCGTCCTTTTTTTTTATTTTTCCTTAAAATCAAATGAAAGGTTTCAGGTGCTTCTACTTTTATTGGTTTTCTTTTTAAACATGTATATGTACTTCTACTTGAGTAAATATAGTTTGTACTTGTGCATCCTCTGTTTAGATGTGTGTGTGAGTAGGGTAGGGGGAGACGGAGTGAGCAGGAAAGCATACGAGTGCATTCATACACACTCAGTGATTTGTATTATGTCCGTGCATTAAGAGAAGAGAAGGTATGGCCAGGCACAGTCACCCTCACACAGTCAAACACACAAAACCAACACAGAGGCGTTTTGTGTCTCACCTTCTGCTACTGACCTTCCCTTTGTTTACAGCGCATTGCCGGGATACTCCCTTTGATTCGGCTGTGCACACGTGACCCTAGCCAGTTTCTGCTCTGCAGTGCTGCTGCTAAAAATAGCCTCAGCTTGCCCTGGCTCCACAGCTAGTTTACATAAGCTCTAAGGGGGGTGGGGGGTGGAAGGGGAGGGGGAGTCTCTGAAGAGAGAGAGAGAGAGAGAAAGAGAGAGAGACCATTCCACAATCTCTGAGCAGGGGACCTGCAGCGCCACTGCTGTCCTCCAGCAGACTGTGCTTATTCACTCCTGGACAACAGGAGGCTGTGCATGTGTGTGTCTATGAAAAACAAAGGTATATGTGTGCACGTTGTCGGCACATAGTAACAGTCTCACAGATATCCGCCATTCACCGGCCTCGCTCTTTGTCTGTCCTTTAAAATGGACGCACATTTTAACCCAAAAATAAACATCTATTTATAGCTACCCTTCTTTAAGTGGAACATAAAATTCTCATTTTATCAGCATCACTGTACGGTACATAGTGAACACAAAATAGGCTACACTAACAACTTACATGCAAACAACCTAAGCATGATACAATTTTAATACTTTTAGTTCCTTATCAAAACTTAGAAACTGATAAAAAATAAATAAATAAATAAATAAATAAATGTCTTGGAAAGTTTGATGGAAACTGCAACATTTCCAAAAAGTTTAAAAAAAATTTTATTTATCTTTTGGTTGTTTGAGGTGTTAATAATAATAAT
>JBAMHW010000008.1:24146209-24163565 GCA_037177495.1 Rhadinocentrus ornatus
TCTTTTTTTCTGTTTTTTCGTAGCAATTTTGAGCACTTTTATTTTTAAGCCTAGTTGAAGCACCTTTGTTTAAATCTATAAAAATAACATAATAAGCCTGAGTTGTAGTTTAAAGTTAAAGCTATTAATATTGAGAATGGTAAAAGTTTTATTTAACCTTTGATGGTGATTTTAAATTTCTTTGTTTAAAGCCTAATTTAGCCTTGCTACATATAAATAAAAGGTGAACATTAATTTATTGTACAGTTTTTATTTCTAAAATTTATACTGAAGGAGTTTCATAGACTTGGCAAAATAGTTTTTAGTTTTACAGCATCTGTTATGGCATTTTGGGCAGTTTTTCTGAGGTTTTTATTTTGTTTATATCGATATCGGAATTATATCGTATCGACCAAAATTAAGAAATATATCATGATACAAGTTTTGGCCATATCGTCCAGCCCTAAGGTATATCATCTGCCTTCACAAAGTCTTAATATGACCCACTTTACCAAAATTGTGTCCACCTAGATTTATAATTTTTTTTATGACAGCATAGCTTTGCTTGTTAATATGCAAAGATCCTCTGTTCCTCCTACACGCCACCATATGTAGGCCAACTTCCTCTTTAATTTACTCTGGATGACTGAAAGCAGTCCGATCACATTCATGATCTAATACAGATCCTGTTACATGAACACAATAAAGTCAACATTCAATACAAAAAAGAGGCCATGTGAAGAAAGCTAAAGTAGAAGAACAATGAAATTTTCTCAAGTTCAGTCTTAAGTGCTTACAAATAACACAGGATAAACTATGAAAGGTCCTCACAGTCAAAAATACATTCACTTTAATACAACCGGTGTCCAGTGTGATGAACCTTGCTCCTTTCCTTTTAACCCAGTTGGCTGCTGAAGCTGTCTACCAGTGTTTCCAGAGTAGGTGAGCGGTCATAACAACAATACATGTCCATGTGCGTGTGTGGTCATTTACACACAGATGAGTCTGATACCAGGTAGGACAAATTATCTGTGAATGCCTTCCATCCACAGAGTTCATTCCTAGGTTAAAACTAAGAGAGGAAGAAAGTGAGAGGCCATGTGCTTTGACAATTTCCAGACTTCAGTCTAAACTGTTTCTCACCCTACAAAAGCATTTTTTAAACTAATGACAACAAACTAATGTATTTTAATAGATAGCTTTTTTATGTAATTCTCAATAGCATTACATCCCATACATATCTAGACAGTCTGAGAAAAGCATGGGTCATGAATAAAGCATAACTAATGATAAAAATACTTAAAATGCTAAGTAAGTACAGAAAAGAAATCCTAAAATTCTAAACTCTACCTAATTATAATTAAGAAAGAATAAATTAAAGGCTTTTGTTTGACCAAACAGCATAACAGCCCACCAGCTGTTAACCAATCAGGAGCTGTGATGTAACAGCCAGAGAGGCAGTGATAGGAAGACAGCAGGAAGGGAAGCAGAGAGAAGAAATCAAATAAGGTAGAAAATATAATATTGAAGCAACAGCCATTTGGCAGCACTTTAGATTTTGAAAAGTAGATCTAGGATTCAAAGACAAAAGCAGATCAACTGAGTTCAAGACCAATGCACACACCAGAAAACCCACATTTGAACTGCTCTTCTCAATTTAAATGCTGCATGCCTTCTATTGTCTTCATTTTACTGTGTTAATGTTTACTCATGTCACAGGACAGCTGCGTTATCACTGCTCTAGCTAGCTGCTGAAGCAATAATAGTGATTTTCGTCACAATATAGAATAATCTTCCAGATTTCAACATTGAGAGAACTGCTGCATTTACAGATTTGTAACAAGGAAATAATACAGGTCTGAAATGGTTGTGCTACCACAATATTATATGATGTCATCGTGATACTGGGATAGTGTCCAAAATAAAACCAACAAGCTTGTTACATATTGTGCACAAACACTGACTGACTGAGCAGAAAAGACAAACAGACCATGGATTGTATCAGCTCCACCTTACAGATTCATGTGACTTTCCAACCATCACCTGACTATCTCTCTCCTGGCAGCTCCACCGCAACATAGCAAGACTTGACCATATGTCAAATTTATGTTCAAGAAATGTAAGATGTTGATTAAAAGACTGCTACACAATCACCAAAACTTTTCTATGCTTCAGCCATAAAACACAAGCACACAAAATGGCTAGCAACCAGCAGATATCCGAGTTACTGATAAAGCATGCCTTTGACTGAACCCGCAGAGATAAAGGGAGCCAACCTTTGGGACAGGAAGGGACAACTTCCAGTGGCCCCTCCCCCCTGAAAATGCACCATGTACATGCCATCATATTTACATGTGAATCAAGAGGGGAAGCAGAAGGAGAGCAGTGTAATCAGTGGGTCACTTTGCATATCCAAACTTCCTTTTTCAGGCAACAGAGGGGCCCTCCACTTTGTCCAAGATAGAGCAGGAGCCTTTCACACAAAGAGCCATCAATGGCCACAGTTACATGATGTTTTGTTTAAATTCAGAATTAAATAATCCGTAATTAAAGTATTCTCTTCCACGTTTACATGGAAATAGCAATTCTGAATTAAGGTTTACATGGAAAAGAAGTTTATTCGTCTTTATTAAATTCTGTCTAAGATTTGAGGGTTGTGAAGAGTTCTGATTGGACAGGGGGCGGACATGACATATTTACGTCTAAACAAACTCCAGTTCCTGCTTCTTTTGTTTTCAGCTACAACATGGACGAACACACAATAAGAACCATTTTTGCTTTGATTTTGATTATAGTTTTGGAGCAGCTGCTCGACACTAGTATACTACTTTGCTTTCGTCAGCTGAGAAGGAGATGGGAGATAGAGTACCATATGTGCGTCATTTAGACAGGACAAGGGAACGAGCATGCGCAAAACAACCGGAATGTATACATGATCGAGGAATTATTCAATTTGGATTTAAGATAAAAATAAACCAGCCACTTCGGATTTAAGTTTAATTTGGAACGGTCATTTTCATTCAGAATGAGGTGTTTACAAGATAATTTGTAATCTTATTAAAGAGGATTTAATTTTTATTCTGAATTAAAGGGGAATTAAAACTCTCATGCAAACGTGGCCAATGTCTACACCTTGCCACACTGCAGTTATCAGCATTTCTCAACTACACTATCTAAAGTACAATTGTATTATGAAAACCTGAGCACAAATGATAGTGAAACTGAAATCATGACCCACATAGGTTTTGTAGACCAAACCTGACAGCAAAATGAAAAACTGGCTTTAACTAAAGCATCATTACGTCATTACAGTTTTTACAGAATAATGTTACATCAATACGATGAGTGTGACTCTGACATTTTAATGCAGGTCAGATCAGGCTTTGCATATCGCCATGGAGATATGTGAAATACGCTGACGTGAGGAGATATATGTATAATTTTCCACAGGACAACTACAATTGTTGCTTGACTTGCCACACCCAGAGTAAACATAACTCAGCCATATTCATATATGACCTGACACCAGCACACACCACATAGCTTTCACCTCAAATAGGACACAAAGAGCACAAACAAAGAAATGGTAGAACTATAGCTTACAAGGTGCAAAAGCTAAAAAAAACTGACTTAACCCATTCTATGGGTCTTAAAGCTGCTCAAACAACCATGTTCATCCACATGTGCTCATTAAGGCTCAATATAATATAAAAGCTCAAAATCATGACACTAGAAATGTTATTTCGAAGTTTTAACTCACTATTGTGCGCAGTCGATGAGCTGGTATTCATTGGACCTCTCAAAGCATGCTTTCACTCCTTCATCGTCCCACAATTTCTTTGCGTGATCAAAGAACTCCTGAGGAAGAAGAAAATAACATTAGGAAACACACGCACTCTAAAACCAGTTCAACATATAATGTGTGACCCATTTACAATTTTACTTTCACCACTACTAAAGTCTGCAGAAACTCTGAAAAAAAAAGAAAAGAAAAAAGAAAGACCAGTACAAGGAGTACCTAAAAACTTTTGTAACTGCCTGTAATTTATATTTGTTTTATTATAGTTTGCTGCCAGGCACAGATAGCTTGTTGAGTGGGAGGAAGAAGAGAAACCAGAGAGGAAGTTCATTCAAAACAGGCATTTTGGGTGCAAAGTATGTCTTTAGTTTTCCCTTGAGAATAGTTTCAGAATTAATACTTCATTTGTCGATGCACAGTAGTCTGGTACACCTTTGGAATAGCTATAAAAATGCTCATAACAATATTGTAAAAAGCACAAAGAAATGTTTAGAAGAACATTAGTTGCATCAAAAACTAAAAAAAAACAACTATCTTTTAGCCTGGAGGCAGCTGGACTGATCTACCACACTGCAGGGTCTAAATGCACAAGTGCTCTAACAGGATGCAGTGCTATCACACATGATCATCCACCATGCATACCTTCAGTAAATCACCTGGAAATGACAACAGGGTGCTTTAAAATAACCAACACCTTTACAACTCAAGTAAATAGGAAGGTGAATTACAGTACACTTTTACCTAAACTGGTAATCTACTTTTTTATTGGGAAATACAAGACAGAGCAAATACTGTATATCATGTAAACATTGATATCAGTACAGCAGAATAAAAGTTAAAATGGTGTGATTATATATTGCTAATAGCTTTAAAAACAGCTTCATTTTTGTTTCATTCAAACAATGATCATTTATATTTGAAAGTGATCCATCTGGCTCCAGCTGTAGGACTAAGTGGGTTGTGGGATCAAGTCACACAATGCTGAACCTCTAAGACATACAAATGATTGACACTTTTTGTTGTATCAAGCTTTGCTGACTGGTATGGCTATTTCAGAGCACCAAAAATACGAATTGTACTGACAGAGTGCCTTCATCGATGACTCTGACTAACAACTTGTATTTCAGCCCTTTTTTTACAACCAAAATAGCAGGAAAGCATGGAGATTCCCACACAGTGATAATAGTCAAAACATATTTATATTTTAGAGTCCATTTTCTACAGACATTAAGAGGAAAAGATCATCTGCACCACAGTTCCAGTATCTTCTGCAAAACTACATTTCAACTAGAGCCAAGCCATTTCTTGTAATGTTCGTGGCAACCTCCTAAGAATTATTTGCTCAAGCATCACGACCAGTAGGAGCAGAGCAGGAAGTAGAATATCTTGCTCAACAGGTATGATTTACAGATAACGCCACAAGTCAGAAAGACTGGGCACAGCTTCTTAAGAGTGTGTCAATTTTATCAAACCTGCGGGATCCTGCTGTGCCACGTTGCTGCACAAAACTTAGTAAACACAGAGTAGAGTGATTAATCAATTTAATTGATTATTTTGAATTAGCAGTTTATGATGATTTCTTCAGGATTTTTTTCCCCTTTAATATATATGAACTGATTAAACTTCAATATATCAGATGACTTGTTAACAGTACAAAAACAAATCCTCGTGCTTGACATGTAGCACAACTTAATTTTGTATATAATGACCCTGCATTGCTGTAGTTGCGTAGTATTTAAAAGAGCCACTATGACAGGTGTAGTTTTTTAAAACAATAACACTTATTATTATTATCTTACAAATGATTAAAAAAAAATCTTATAAAAAGTCATTTTAAAAAAAGTTTATTTCTCTCCCAAAATAAAGAAAATGCTGTGCAAAATCTGTCCATAGGCTCAATGCTGTAAGTGACTACACATAGTTTTAGTGCTTCAGCTGACTTCCTGTTCCTGGACAAAGGAGAGCATTATGAGGGGAACTCATCTCATCAATGACTTCAAGACATTTCCCAGGACTCTCTGTATGCCCTAAACAAAGATGATTGGGCTAACATCTCACGTCGCCTCCTGTGAACACGTCTTTCAGATGGGCTCCTCCTCTACCCTGGCACCACCACATGACTCTGCACTCAGCACTGGCTCTGTGCTCCAACTAGGGAGAGAGGGTGAAAGTAGCCCTGAACCAGAGAGAGAGGGAGAACGAGCCTGATAAACGATCACATGCTCCGGGAGATCTCCTCTCGGCAGATCCGGTGATTAAGTTGAACATGGAGAAAATCCACTGATCTAGTCATTACAAGTTTTACTGAGATATTAATGTGTGTTTACACTTATTCTAATAGATGTACAAACTTCAGGAAGAACCTGAACACTTTGATGCTATGATGTCACATACTCTAAGTAAAACATGCCCATGATTACATAATACAGCCATCGTTTAGCTCTCTGCAACAAAACATCTACCTGTTGCACCAAACTTCTGATTAACAAAAAATAAATAAATAAATAAACTGGAACCATACATGCTTTATTTGCTTCCCCTTCAGCTGATGTCAAACTTTAACACTCAGCCCGACCAATATGAGCAAGATCCAACATAGCAGATTACAGTCCTGCTACTAGTTGTACAGGTCTCTTTAAAGTTTTACACCAGCAGACATGGAGGGGCTTGAAGCCCTGAAGAAGGGCCCAACTAGCCTAGTTAGGGCTTGGTGGGGCAAGGATGAAGAGTAGAGGGTGGAAGGGGCAGAGAAGGAAGGAGGGGAACGCAAGTATGGTCCTCAGGGTTTTTTTCCACAGAGGCGTGTGACACTGGGCCCTTTGAATAAACGTAGTGTGTGCTGCAGTGCCCTACAGAGGAACTGATAACGCAGAAAGAGACCAGGAGGGAACTTGCTTAAACACAAGTTTTATTTTTTTGTCTTTTTTTTTTTTTTTTAACTCTTTCCTGTATCTTCTTAGTCTGTTTTTACTCCCTCTTTCATCACAAGCCATGAGATGCTGATTTTCTTGTGCCTCAGCTAGTACTGACTTTCAGCTCAGACTTGGTTTAATCAAGTAAAGTTTGTGATGTAATGTCAATTGAATCATATAGGTCAGGCTGACACAGAACAAAATGGCCTACATTTCATTCAACTTATCAAAACAACACTGTGAAGCAAATGCCTTGCAACTTCTGTCACAGGGGTTACGTTCTGCAGAAAGACTTGGTCTTAAAATGTATAGAAACAGCAAAAACAAGAACCTCTGCAAACCTCCATCCGGAATCATGCAGACTACCTGTTTGCTACTAAGGAAACTATCATCTCATTTATTGGACTTGAATAGTGTATCAGTGTTAGATAACAGTCACCCGACACAACGACTTTCATGGGTTATTTCAGTTAAAGAGTACAGACAAATTTAGCTTGAAAAGAGAGCAAAAAGCAAAAGGAGAGGGCGCGCTGCTGTTCATCTTTCATAACGTGGTTCCAAATACAGATCAGCCTCCCATGCCACCCTCTGCCCCACATCAGGTATCCTCAAGTGATCAATTAGAGGAAAAACAAACTTCTAGGACTCAAAATGTTCCACATGAGGAAATCCCGAACAAGTTAACATCAAAAGAATGCTGGACAGGTGTTATGCTGGACAAATGCAGCTGGAAACACAGGGACCAAATGTCTTAATCAAAAGCAAAAATTGCAGATTATTGTGTCAACTTGCATCAGACAATATTAGAAAACAAAGAGGACAAACTTCTGTGGGCCTAATCCTGACCCCATTGTCTGTTCTATATATAAACAGCATTAACAGGTTTCAAATTATACTCCGTAGTGACAAAATTTATTTCTGTGGTAAAATGACACACAGTTACACATGTAGTCAACATGTCCGACAGTGAAACAACAGTGTAAAGCAGGAGACAAGGCTCATTTGAATTTGCTTCACTTCAGTTGACAGACACTGTCTAGTGGCTAATGTTGCTACAGTGGTGGCATTTGTTTCCATTTGCATAGATGACAGTTTGCATCGGTGCTTACTGGTACATGGGTCTGTTACGCCAAGCTATTATAGGAAAAATGTTCTAAAAGGGAAACTTTGCCTATGAGCACTAAGCAGCCATCAGAACAGATTGTGAAAATGTAAATATAGTACAAAAAGAAAAATAGTCTGGAAAAACTTCCAATCATTAGTGTAAGCTAAACTTTTGCATTTTTAATTAAAACTCAACACAAGCTCTTAGTTTAAAAATATATATATTTTTTCTTTGATTTTGTGTTTACTGCGCCATTGTCTGCAACTTAACAAGCCAAAAAGCCAACTGAGAAGATATTTTCTGCTATTTTGATTACGGACCATCAACTGTGAAATGTCATGACCCAACGCAGCTAAGGCCATGACTTCACAACAGCGCTCTCTCTTACTCAACTATCACTGGATAATGTAATAATTAATCTTTTAGTTCCAAATCATAATCATGCTTTTCAACCAATAATACTCCTAAAATAAATGTTTAACATGACTTTTGTCTTTGCTCTACTAATTAGCATCAATAAAAACAGAAGTTTCAACAACTACAACAATCCTGCGACTGCTTGGTTACTCAGAGGAACAATAATCTCTATCAGTTTAAATGACTACCTATAAAATTATTGGAGTCAAGCTAAACTCATCTGACTATTTACTTTGTACTGGATATTAATTTGAGGTCTTTTTCCAAACAAAAAATGAATAAAATAAATAATCTGTGCTCTACATTTAAAATAATTGTAAATTTAGTTTGAAACACGGATTATGTCACCTTTGACTCTGGTAAAATGTTACAAAGTTACAGAAAGTTTTCCCTCTTTTCTGACATTTCATGGACAAAATCCTTGACATACATGAGTAATTACTAGAGTAATTGATAACTGATAAATAAAACAGCACTGCTCTGAACAAAATGTCATTTTGATACATGCTTACATAGCAAGACATGAATTCAAACCTAGAGTCACAGACTGTCTACTTCTTCTTATCCATCTTAATACCTTATCACAAAACATGACATCATCTGTCCAAAATATGCTTCCACATTTCAAAAAGGCGCCAACTGATGAAAGCCACAGGTTACTGACTGGCCCTGCTCCTGCGCTGATGTATTGGATATCATGCTTGGTGGCACTAAGTGACCATGTAGTGGTGACACTGACAGCACAAGCAAAGCCTGAGACTGCTGACAAGCACAGTCGCTCCAAACAGAGCCATGTTGTTCCCTTTGGCTTGGCCAGGCCTGGGAACTCAACGCCGACTCTCCCCATGGCCCTGGCCCTCACACAACACAACATCACAGCAGCGAGGGCCAGTGCTGCTCCGTCAAGAAATTAACACCCAACTCCTTCTAATGGATACTTTTTTGATGTAGCTGCTGAGAGGGAAGCTGGGAAACAACATGATAAGATGCAGGAGCACTTTAAGGACAAAGCGTTGCTATACAGTTTGTAATTGTGTGGATTAGACCTGGGTACAGTTATAATATCCCCCCCAAAAAAGAGAGATAATTACTCCACAAGACCTCAACAACTTTCTGATTTTGTCCTTCTGCTGAAGCTGAAACTGCACACCTTTTCTCTTACATAAAATTAAAAGAAAGGCACTTATCAGCTGATCATCTGTGATCAGTGCAAAAAAGTAATGCCTTTTGGATCAGTTCTGCAGTTTTTAAATGCTTCTAGTACCTCAACAACATAAAAAGAATGGAAAATTCTGTTAGTTCTAAAACTTGTCAAAAGTGCAGAACAATACACCAAACAGAAATTAGCCACATGTATTTGTCATATGAGAAACCAGGTTAATACTTCAGTGTGGTTCTAGCAAAAGTGCATTAACAAAAGACATTCAAATCTCTGTGAGTCTGTCTATTGCCCTGTATAAATTAAGTCATTTCTGCTTTTTGGGTAATGCAAAACTAGTGTCAAACAAGGAAGACTTTCAGAACAATGTAAAACATTATCTACATTTCCAACACATGACCTTGTGCTATCGAATGGCTGATCACACACTGAAATAAGTCCCATGTCCTCCAACTCGCATTCAAATGCATATACAGTTATCACAAGAAATCAAATTTTCAACAAGATCCTCAAGTTAATAACTCGATTTGTCTTTTTCAACTTCATATTCCTGAAGCAAATAAACAACGTGGCTTCTTAAAAAGGCCAAATTGTACTACGAACAAACGAAAGAAAGAACAAAAGAAAGAAAGAAAGCTAAAAACTACATTATCAGACATACTGTTCAGTAAAACAGCGAAGCCATACCATCACAAGCCATGTAACATCCACAAACACAGAAGAGAAAAAACCGGACATTTATAGACACACACAAACACACAAGAATTTCTCTTACCTGTGAATAGTCAAAATCAGAGAGTGGTGCTATGCTTTTGATGTATTCGATTCTGAATTGGTCCTCTGGATTGGCTAATGGGACTGGGGGTATTAAAGTGCTCATTGCAGACACTATAGTCTATAAAGCAGAAGTGAAAAGAGAGGAGAAAAAAACAAGCATTAAGCAGGATGACTACAAGAAAAACTGATCATATCCCTGTATAATAATCAATAAAATAGGATTATAGTGGGATTTCGTGTAACAACAGAGTCACTGAGCACATATGGTAGGTGATGCAGATAAAACTCACCACTATGGCATCCTTCACGTTTTTCCGAATATCTTGGACTTTCTGTTTCTTTTCTCTGTATGGAGACAGAATGAACACATGAGGCAGCGCTTACAAAAACATCAATTTTGGCAAATTACAATAGTTTTATCATCAAATTAGTAATAAATTTGGTAGAGCCAAGTTGGACTGCAATTTATTACAATTCAACACATAGTTCAGGGACCTCATTTATAAAGGTGGCTTATAATCTTGAATAGTACTTAAATGGAAAACCACATTGATGTAGTTATTTTTAAAACCTGATTAAAGTGGAAATAGAACTGATTTTCCTGCTGGTCATGTGAGGGTACTGCACAAGTCCAAGCCTGTGTTAATTTTTATGCAAAACTCTGAGGAATTCATCATAAATACAACTTTTTATGAATAGCCATCCTTTTTTTTGTTGAACAATTAGGTTAAGATGATTTTTCTTTTTTTAATAATCAGCCACGGCTCTCTTATAGGCCCCACCTCAATCACTGCAACGGCGACACGCTATCGAGCTGTTTGCTTTGTTTGTCAACCCACTATTTAGTCCATGGGAATAATAGGTGATGCCTGGTTTTTAATTGTTCTCTACCATCACTGTGATCCCGACCTCCATAAAGTTTGTTTTATCTTCTAATCCACGGCTAAGGAAGTAAGATCAAAATTGATCTTCAGATTTACTAATGGATTCTCAGGGTTTTTTAACATTCATGTTTTATGAATTACCCATAAACACAACGTCACTTATTATCTTAAATCAAACTCAAAAACATTTTAGAAATCAGGATCCAGGTGAACAGGTTAAACTCAAAGCCGCAGCCATTTTTTCTCTCGCTCTTTTAGATTTTAAACATCCAAAAACCCAACTGATGTGCTTTAAGATCATGCCTCCTATTAATACTCTCGAAAATATATAAATTGAAGTATTTTTATACAGTTACATGACTGAGGCCCGTTTAAAACAGACCAGTTGAGATCAATGCCATGCAAGGCCTTGCAGCAAAACAAATCATCAATAGGCCTGTGTCGATCACAACCTTTCACTCTCTTGCATGAAAGAGGAAACTGACTTATATGCCATCTGTGTGACACTGACATCCTCACATATGTCTAATAACTGCACACGAAAAGGAGGAGGAGAAAAAAGAAAGAGAGACATTAGTTGCTTTGCATGAGACACAGGGCCCAACAGGCGCTGCAGTGCCTGGGGAAAATCCATTCACAGGCTGTACTCTGGCCTCGACAGTGTTATTCATTAGGAGGGGAGCCATAAAAATAAGTATTAATGTTATTTTGAGCCGTTTATGTTGCTATTTAATAAGCGTATTGAATAGCACTCACTCAGCGTTGAAGCCGTTGACGTGTAGAATCCTCATCTGCTTCACAATGGTGCTTTTTCCGGACTCTCCCGCACCTTCGAAAACACACCACAAAAATAGAGAAAAATATCACCAAATGACCACAAACGGTTGCATCCTGGTTACCGTAAAAACCAAGACATGATTAGGAAATTAAACCAGTGGATTTTAGGTTCTGGACCTTCGCTTCCATCAATATCCACCCCCATGACATATTATTGCAAGCGCTGTCAAATGGGGCTACGTGTTCGGTAAACGAAAGGGATTACGGTTAGCTTACATTTCAGATAGCCATCACATATAAATCAGCCTTACCCAGTAATAAGAGTCTGTGTGTTGCTTTATATGCTTGTCTCTCCTTTTGCAGCTGTTTTTCTATCTTTTTATTAGTTTCTCGTTGTGCCTTTTCGTCGATGCGTTGATCTTCAGTCTTGCTGTTGCCCAAACAACCCATCTTCCGTCGCCCTAACCCTTCCTTGTGGAATCGTAAAAAATATAAAGATGACACCTGGGATGATATTGTGGTTTCGAAATGACACCAGAATGAGTCTATTGTAAAATAAAAGGGGGGAAAAAAGAAAATCTCGGCGAGGCTTCTCCGTCGGAGGGAGGAATATGTTCCCCGTTACAATTCCGCTTCAGCCGCAGCCGACCGTCATCCAAACCGACGAAGAATAACGACTCGTTTCAGCGAAGAAATATCAGAAAAATATACATAAATAAGAGAGAGAGAGGGGGGGGGATTTTCAATTTCTGGGAATCCAGTCAACTGTTTCTATCGCGTCTCCAGCCCCTCTCCTCTCTTACTGTTTTTTTTTCTATCTGAATTTCTATCAGTATTTCTGTCTCTTTAACTCAGCACTGCCTCTCTCTGTGGCACCAGGAAGTAGCCGTAGATCGTGTAGGTGGAAAACAAACCTGCGCTAAACTGTAATATTAACAACCCGCGCTCAAATATCATTTTATAACTTGTGTGTTAAAGGAGAGAGAGGCCATTCCCGATTTAGTCCTTCACTATCCTGGTATCAAACTAATCGACAAAAGGGGTGGAAGCCCGTACGCCTCTGTGCTGCTTTACATGAGGGGCTGGGTCTGTCTCTCTACTTGTTGGCTTTCAGTCTGTGAGATGGCCCTGACCAAAACTGGCAACCCATTTACTGTATCCGTGTGCAATTGTTTTAGGTCTGGCAACACAATATAGTAGCCCAGATTTATCTAGAAGTTAAAGTTAGTGCGACAGCCGATATTTTGCGACGGTGTAACGAGAGCATGTAGGGTACTTACATAGTCACTGTGCAAAATGGTTTCTACCCCTTTTTTTTTTACACATTATATGATTTATGCTGTTTGCACTGCTTCTTTATGTACAGGGAAGATGCTAAGATTTAAATTTTATAGTAAATAATGTATTTGAATTCGATTTTGGATATGTTTTACTCACGTATTTGTCATATTATCCTATCATAGTAACTATTTTACCATAAGAGGTGTGAAAGTAAATAATAAGAGAGCAGAGCTACTCTAGTACAAGACATGCATCTTAATACACTTAAAGTACTACAATTACCTGTCATGTGCAATCTCACATTTCAGAATGGTGCATATTTTATCATGGATTACTAAAACATTAATTTGACTATCAATTTAACGTTGCTGCTGGTGAAGCTGGGGCTTCCTTTTAATACTTTATTTCAGAAGTTGAGGCAAGTCTCCCTGGGGAGAAACTAAATGGTTTTAGGGAGGTAAGGAAACATTAAATTAGTTATCAAAAGAATAACATAAATGAATGTGATTCATTTAAAAACCCAGTCAAATTAGTTCTGAGGGAGTGATCACTTTTTACAAAGTCAGAAACTTTTAACTTTGGACAGATTATTTATGTGTTTAGTCTTCATATGTAAAACTGCAATATGCACTTATCTTGACTCACTTAGTGTGTGTGGAATTAAACATCCTAACAACTTATTCTTGAACTTAGCAAAGGAAAAAAGTTTAGGCTTCTTTCCCCATATTCTACCAGAATTTTATGTCTCGGGCTTCTAAACTTCCCTTGGAGCATCAATCTAGTCTTACCTTCACAAAAACTAATATATTTATTTATATTTAGCTATATTTGGAATTTCTCATCTTTATTAGCAAAGTTAAAATAATTGAGCACTAACATTAAAGCAAAAAAATTAAAAGATGCATTATATATATATATATAATGTATATAATGGTGGCTTTATTCTATGCCAAAAAAGACCAAAAAAGAGCCAAACATTGCAGAATGTTAGCAACCTTATAGTAGATAAACTAAAATAAGCTTCCAGCCACCAGCGACAAAAATAAATTCTTATTTATTATACTAATTTATAAACTACAGCATTATTTTAGGTGGATAACGGGTACTTTTCTTTGTCTAAGTACTTAAATAAATTATTAGTATCTGTCATTATTACAATGAGACGAGTAAAATACTGAGTGCAGTTTAACTTTCATCCAGATCAACAGTTTTCCAACCCGAGCATCAGCTGATGAGTGAGTTTACTATTTTAGACTTTCTTCTCATTTCTAGCCATTTAATATTACCTTTTTGCACCACTAAAGATGACTCAGATAACTGAGTCTAAGAAGCAAACAGGGTGGAATATTTAAATATGGCAAATGATAGCTCTTGTTTTCAGTGGGGGAACTGAAACAGTGTTATAAAGTTTGAGTCTTCCAACCCTGTAACACAAATCACCTGGTTTTCATTCTAACTTACTTTAGGCTCTCATTTTCCTTTTGCTAGTTAAACAAAAACATTGAAATCACGCAAGTAACAAACTAAACTCATAAGATCCACACAGAGCATGACTCTACTGTACAATAGCAGTAGAGCAGGGACACCTGGGGAGATAAAAATTCCATTTAGGTCTTTTACATCACCATAAAGATGTAATCAACTCCACCACAAAATACAAAGTCCAAAGAGCATAGCACAAGAATATGTTAATAATACCTTAGGCAATAAGAAAAAGAAAAAATCCTATGTTTTTTATGGTGTGTGAATTTCCAAAATGATCTCATAGTCTTAGTGTTTCGGGACAAAGTTAACACACCTCCATGTCATACTGTACGCCACACCTTAGCAAATAGAAAGAGATGTTCAGAATAAATAATTGCTCAGTGCAACGAGTTTACTCATAAATATTTATCTGCCAATCCTACCAAATCAACCCCAATTATAGATCACCACAAGATGAAGGTGTTGTCTCAAGGACCGTTCGTCTGAAATTTTAGTTGTCACGATTTCACTTGACCTATAGAGAAAAGTAAATGCTCCTAATTTCGATTGATGACATATGTTAAAGTGTTGTATCTACAACAGGACTTGTACAACAATTGCTTAGCTCTGACAGTGAATGTCGTGCTTTTGTCAAGGAAACAGAAAGCACTGTGACTGTTGCATTAATGTATAGCTTGACTTCCTGTTGAACAAAATACAAGGTTTTTCGGGGGTAAACATTTCACTAACCATTACTTTACTAAAACTACTGTTGTGTTGTTTCTAAGTGACAATAGTTGTATGCAATCCATCCTGTTCATTAAAGAGCACGTGATTAAGGTTAACACTGCTAATCTCTTGCATTTAAGCCCTCAAAATTAAAAAATGTGCTGGACACATGTACTACAATCACTCAAAGCTCACAGAAACCCATGGCTTATTATTTGTGTGAGATATAAACCGGAATTAGGCAAATGTGATGCAAATACAAGTTTCACATAGTGAAATCAGTGTAACAAAGTTGTGCAGTGTGCAAATCCAAACCAAAACCCTGACTTCATCTATAGCAGTGTGATAAAGCTTCTATCAGTCCTCTGATACCAGAGAAAAAGATCCAGTCTCTCCACCTTAAAAAGCAAGGTCAAAACGAGTGACTGACCCACATCACCCTCTAGCGACCAGACTCAGTATTGCGTGCACATTGTAGCTACTCGTAGCTCCCTATGAATGACACACAAGTAGGTTTCGCTGCATAAATTATTGTCCTTTTAAGGAAGCACTGTCTCATATTTATATTTAGCTTGCTGTGGCTGCCTCTTATTAAGACTAAAATGGTGTGCTGTGCATATTTGTATTTTAACTCCCTCTTCAATCAAAGGTATTTTTGCTTGTAACTTCACTAGATGTTTAACATGCATTATGTCAAGTTTAACACCAAATGTGTTTTCACATTCATCCTCTAAAGGAGGGAAATGTCATCATATAAGTATGGATCTGTAACATCTCAACTACACTATAATTTTTAACAACTATGGTTTTAAAATAACTTGGATAATATTTTTCATTTAAAATAGTAATATACTCATCATACTCATTTTTAACTAAATGCCACTAAAATTTTTAAAATGCAATAAAAAAAAAGTTGGGTCCTGTTAACAAAAAAAAAGAGAAAGAAAGGTAAAGAAATAAACAACAATACCTGGTGGAACATCTCATTGTTGGATGATATGATAACAGATCAGAAAAGGCTCCAATGAATTTGGAGGTTTCATCATCTGGACTGAACTCATTTAAAATGGACTGAGGTTAAATGGGAAACTGAAATCATGGGTGCTGAATCCTCCACACAGCAGAGGAGAGGGAGCATTAATCAGCATCTGGGAGGGTATGGGGATGCATAAGTGCAGTTAGTAACTCAGTCCAATATGTTGCTGAACAATGCAATTTTTGGAGCAACATGCTGCCATCCAGATGACATCCTTCTCTGGAACAGTGTTGCTAATTTCAGCAAGACAATTCAAAACACATTCTGCACATATTACAAAAGCACTGAGTCCAGATGCTAAACTGGTCTGCCTGCAGTCCAGATCATTTACCCACTGAAAAGATTTGGTGCATACTATGAAAGAAAATGTCAAGTCAATGTCTTGTACTATTGAGCAGCTGAAATCTTCCATTAAGACAAAATGGGAAGACATGTTAAGAAAAAAAAAGAAAAAGAAAATGCAACAGTTTGGGTAAAAGAAGAGGTGATGCGGCACAACTTTAAACATTTCTCTGTACCAATTTTGTTGACAAACTGTATGTTGCAGATAAAAAAGGAAAAATTAAGCATATATTTTCTTCAAAACAGAACCAATAAAACAATCTATTTAACTTCTAATATGTTGTCTTTATATACTATTCTCTCAAACACAGGATCACATTCTATTTATGTTCAAATGACACAGCATCACAACTTTTCCTTAGGTGGGGTTGAAGTTTTTGAACGTCCAACATGCAACATGCAACGGAAGACTGATAAATCAGACAGTTTGTAGTGAGAACCGACTTTATGCAATGCAAAATTATCCATTCAGCAGAAAAATTTCAGCACAGATCAACAACATATGTAGGTGGGAAAGGGCTTTGATTCATCAATATGAGATTTGTAAGTAGAGTGAGGAAAATAAATATTTGAACACCCTGCTATTTTGCAAGTTCTCCCACTTAGAAACATGGAGGTGTCTGAAATTTTCATCGTAGGTGCATGTCCACTGTGAGAGACATAATCAAAAAAAAAAATCCTGAAATCACAATGTA
>JBAMHW010000008.1:24174306-24191960 GCA_037177495.1 Rhadinocentrus ornatus
TAAATAAATACAAAGCTAAATACTGTGGCAACGTCATGGCGACAGTCCATATAAATGCAAAAACTACATCAAAAGTATTTACTGATTAAAAATGTCAATCAGGTCATAGAATTTGTTGCTACCTGTTTTTAATGGACAGGGTAACATAGGTAATAATAACATATTTTGGTTGCCATTATCTCTTTATCTTCTATAACAGCTTCATATTCTTAATTGTTGAATTAGATTCAATAGCAGATGAATGAACAACAACAGGGGAATTTGGCTTTCGAGTGGACCTCACTCAAAAATAAAATGGAACACCCGAATAAAGTGACAATAACAAAATAATTATAAAACACCAAATCTAGGTCGATATGTAACAGCTGTTTTTGCATTTTAACAAATATATCTGCTTTAGTTTTATGCATTAACAGTGCATGAATTGCTGTCACCACCAATGCAAATGTATATGTCATTCAAGTTGTCTGTCTCATTAAAAATACTAATTTGTCAGATAGATCAGCACTACAAGGGACTTGTAACTTCATATGTAGAATATTTATGTATAATATGTCATTTAGGCTCTTTTTATTCTATAATTGACTCTGTTACCGTCTGTAAATGCAGTATTTATGGCTTATTATCAAGTGAGAAACATCAGCTTGTTGAAAACCTTGCTTGATTTGATACAAATGTGTCACTATTGTCCTATTTTCAGCCTCTGTGGACCTCTGGGATCTCCGGTGAGTGTGTTTCCTGCAACACATTCTTAATCACATGATGACTTTAATCCACTTGCCCTCGCAAGGGATCACCTGTCTTCTGTCAAAGCTTAGCTGAGGTTTGTCAGTTGCAGTGCAATAGGCAAGATCGAGACAGCTTCACTTTTCCAAATGTCCTCATCAGGTGTTTCTCTACTATCACTAATCTGCAGAGGGAAAATAAACAATCCCAGGATGTTTTATTTTCGGGTATCTGCTTTTTTGTGTAGTCTGACAGAAGCAGGATAAAGCAGTGTTGGGTTTTTTCTTGTTTTTTCTTCTTCATTTTTTATATCTGTGGAGTGACAGTACTGTGTTTATAATGAACGACTGTTGGAGTGTCTGGGACTGGCATGGCTCCGGGCAGAAGGAGAGACAAGACTTTGTGTGGACGATGAACCGATACACCATGCTCAAGCAGCTAGGGGATGGCACATACGGCAGTGTGCTCCTGGGCAGGAGCAATGAGACTGGAGAGCTAGTGGCAATTAAAAGGTGAGCAAAGGTTTACCAAGCATGACACAGACACAGTAATGTAAATAAGGGTGTAAATAAGTTGATGCTACTGATGATTGAAAAAGGCAAAAATAAACTGCATGGTATGCAGTGTATTGGAAGCATCATAAAAGAAAGGTAGGTTATAGATAATGATGCTGCAATGGGTACAACATTAAATATTGTATCCTGTAATCAGCTTTTTGGTTTGTATTTACAGTTAAGTTGTGTTTTTTGTTTGTTGTGTTGTTGTTGTTGTTTTTTTTTGGGGGGGGGGTAATCATGTAATCATCTTGTTCTCTAACAAGACAACAAAATACAACAAAAAAAACCTTAAAACCTGTCTAAACCATGAATTCACCACTAAATGTTTTGGTTCAATGACAACTTGTATTTCAACCGTCATCGTCATCGTACTGTTCACATTTGGTCATCCTAAGAACAAAAGAACACCTAAGACATGGCAAGGTATTTATACATTAGCATTTTTATAAGTCAAGTTAAATTTATTTCTATAGCACATTTAAAAATAACCTCAGTTGACCAACGTGCTGAACATGACAGACAATAAAAACAATATCAGACCACAAGAAAACATAGATAAAATACACTAAAAATATTAAATAATAATATTAATAATAAAAAGGTAGAAAGAGTAAAACAAAATTAAAAAGCTAAGCAATAAAAAGGTTTAAGAAGACCAAGACAGCCTGCCAAACTAGAACTAAAGGCCAAGGAGAGAAGATGTATTTTTAGTAGGGTTTTAAAGTGCTCTAGAGACTTTGCAGCTCTGACCTGTACCCTACATTTGTGTTAGAATCAGTGTAGTGTGAACTTTTTACATTTTCTATCAATTCTACCTTAAAATTGAATATCCCTAACTTTTTTTGTGAGCAGCCTGAGTGTAAACAACTACATATAATTATTTCTATGTTTATGTTTTTTAAATATCTTCTTTTTTTTTTATCCATGTCTCAGTTTGTTTGCCATCATGCCAAACAGAAGCTATCAGGGTTACCTTTCCTTTACTGAATCTACAATCTCTAGCCCCACTACTCATTTATCAGTTTGCACATGCTTGCTTTTATTCTTCACCTACTCAGTTTCTATTTCCTGGGATGTTCACCACAGGGGCATCACAGACACAAACAAGACAATCAACCATACATGTGCACAACTATCACGAATTATTAGCATGTTTTAACACTGCTGGAGGAAACAGGAAAAGTTTAAGAAAACTCACCCAGGAAAAGGCAAAGCATTCAGCTGGGGTTTAACTTTCTTGCAGCGAGGCAGTTCTAACCAATACAGAGCCATTATTCTGAATTCATGTCAATAAATTGTGACATAATCACACGTCTGCATCATCAGTACATGGCAAATTTACATTTACACTTAAAACAGTTCACACTGGCAAAAAAAGTTTCTTTTTAGACACTGAAAAGACTTCCATAAATGAAAACACATTTGCATACTCATCGCAAGCTTCCTCTCTCCTCATTCCTATTTATTTTAGGAATGTAAACACCGTTGAAGTTAGTGCATTGAGATTGATTGGTCACAGAGTCAGAAAGTAGAAACAAGGTAGCACAAAAAAGAAAAATAAGAAAGTGGGGCCTTGCAAGTTCTAAGATTTCTTTTTGTCATCAATGTGGTCTGAAGTGGATGGACTATTACGTGGTTTCAGGTTAGATTTTGGCCCGCTTGATAGTCAGTGCCAATTATTCCCACCTGTACAGATAGAGTATATAAAGACAGACAAAATTAGTACAAGTAAGTTCACAACAGTGGCTGAATATATGAAATGTGTGAATGTGTAATATTTTATTTTTATATATGTTCCACAGACTTAAGAATACTATTACCTGTTATAGCCACATGGTAAAAAAAATAATAGTAACAACTGTTTTAAGTGCATTTTTTTTCAGCAGCATCGGAGTTCTTAAATTAGCTGTTTATAGGTTTCCTGTTTGAAATGACAAATGCTTCACACCTGTATGTATGCAATAAGCTCTCAGAATGGGAGAACAAATATTAATATCCCCACTGGCAGAATTTAAGAGACCCAAAGGTTAGACAAAAGAAGAAGAAAAAAGCATCACATCGCTGATGTCTGTCAGAGAAAAGCTTTGTTGTCACAGAGTTTTTTCTCAGACAGACAGGAACAACAGTACCTGACCTGTCCTGCCTGCAGCCATGTCATGTGACAAGGAGATGTTCTGCAACGCTGGTAAAAAGAAGGAAAAAGACCTCAAATCAGCATGCTTTAAGATCATTACTCATCACTTCAGGTTAAGTGCACCTATTATTTGTTAGAGGGTCCAAAAAACATGATGTTATTTCCTTTAACAATGTCATCTGACTCATTATCTGACAATGAACCACTAAGCTTGAAAGTACCATCCCCCATGCTATGAGAATAGTGCTCTTCTGTATAAATGCTTTTTCTGCCTTTTGTAAAACAAAAACTTTAATAATCTGTAGTGATTTCATTGAACCAAGTCTTTTCTTCTTTGCCATGTGTCATTTTGAAAGTCACTAGAGTGTAATTGTTTAAATTAATCAAGATGGCCTGAGTGGGGATCAATAAATTATCTATGGTAAAAAAGAACTACTTGTCCTGAGGATCCGTGCAAATCTTTATTTTTTTTTTCCTTTTTTTCACAACAGGATGAAGAAGAAGTTTTATTCCTGGGATGAGTGCTTGAATCTAAGAGAGGTGAAGGTAAGAATAATTATGGTTAAAGAACAGTTTAAGTAAATGGGATTGGAAAAATCACAACTGTCTATACCAGCTATTTTTGCTTGTCAAGACTTTAAATCTAATGTACAATAAGTTCATTAGATTTCTATTCAGAAATCTGTGTGTGTGTGTTTCAGTCACTGAAAAAGCTGAACCATGCCAATGTGGTGAAACTGAAGGAAGTGATTAGGGAAAATGACAACCTCTACTTTGTATTTGAGTACATGACAGAAAACCTCTATCAGCTTATGAAAGAAAGGTAAGAACACATCAAATACTATTTATTTGTCTAAAAGTTAGCATGAGTTTACGTGAGAGCATAATCACCATGTTGTATAGAAAGCCTTATCTGTCGCTGTTTTTTATTAATTCATTAAGGTCAGCTTGAGTCATCGTGTTCCAATTTTCCTTTTTACAAAAACAAGTTGTTCTCTGCATCAATCATCAGAAACATGACATTTCATACAGTATAATTCAGGGACCGTACTTGATTCATAAAAATAATAGCTGACTTACAGAGGACTTTCTAAATGCCTTTAAACATGTCAGTGTGACAAAAATAGCATGAAATCAAAGTTCTCAAAATCAAACTAACACACCAAAATGATGTGGTTGGATACTGAACCCCTCTTGTATGTACTTGCTTAACTAGAGTCAAATTGTCTACATTCTGCTATCAGAATCATTTTGCATGTTTTTTTGTAAAAACAGTAAATAAATAAAAAATATAATATATTGTGTAATTCCCAGTAAGGCTGTTGCCATATGATTCCATGACAGATGGGCAACACTAAAAGAAAAACAGACCAATGCTGAAATTATTCAAATATTGTTTTATGTTGCAAGAAAGGTAATTCTAAAACACTGGATCTCCAAGGATTCACCCAGCCTGGAGAACTGGTATGGAAATTCTTACACTGGAAAGACTGATTTATTTCTTGCATGACAACATGGAAGCGTTCTCAAATCTGGTACCCAGTTTGGACTCAACGGATCTACTGGGACTTAGTGGGATGCATATTGATAAAAATTAAAGTGTGTAAAGCTGAACTGATGTGCTGCTATATTTGTGTTATTAGCTTTATTTTCTCGGCATCATCTGTTATTAAAATCATGCAAATGAAATAAAAGTAAAAAAAACAAAAGAAAAAAAAGAGACAAATTCTCACAATTTTTTTTAATCTATATTGACAACTAAAACATAATATATCCTTATAATTGCCACCTTTAAATAATAGCATCTTATTGCTTATTATATATTTTACTGTATAACTTATTTGTAATATTCTTACTTTTTGTGTTCGACTATTTCTATTTTTATTGTGGTTTATATTTTTTTATCACTGTTAGGTGAGACTGGAATTCAAGAATTTCATTGTCAATAATTGTTGATATAATTGTTGTGCAATGACAATAAATTCATTCATTCATATAAATATTAAAAATGTTCACATATTGATTTAATTATGAAAATATTAACAAATACTTTAAAAACCCAGTGCCCTGTATAATATGTAAATGAAATTGATTTATTTTGTAGTTCTATGACACCTGAGGCCACACTTTATTTCAAACACTGGTGAGAGGGGCTTTGACCCCTTTATAGACACTTTATAGTTTGTATACGCCCCACATTTTATTCATCACATTTTGCACTAATTGTTTCAAGTATTGCTATGACATCATCACAAAGCTTTGGTCCCTTTGTGGATGAGTTGCTCAAAATAAAAAACAATAAAAATACTATGTTGTTAGAGCAGTTCTAGATACTCAGTGTGTTAAGAACTTTCGAGCAGTTCTGGTAAATGATTGTCTAGGATGACAGGACTGATAGGTAGTCAGTCAGACTTCATTTGTCATCCCATTCACATGCTTAGGCCGATGTGATAGGTCTTATGTGACATGTAGCAAAATGTTTTGTTTTGGGTTTTTTTGTGAGCGTTTATCTCTTTTTCTGTTACTGTTGTGGGCATTTGTTTGTACACCTTCCCATTCAAATATTTTTTAGTTTCTTTTGTCAGATGATCAAACATGTCAGAGATTGTGTTAGAAAAGTCCCAATGTTTGAACAACTTGGATTAATAATTAAATTACCCTTTATACTAAGACAAGGCTGTGGTCAAATTATATCCTCAATTCCCCCAAAAATCTAACATGCTGTGAAAAATGTAAATAAAAACAGAATGCCATGATTTGTAAATCTCAGAAACACCTATTTTATTTCTAAGTGAACATAAACAACATATATGTCGCTGAAAACTGAGAAATTTTACCATTTCATTGAAAATAGCTCATTTTGAAGTAGAAACGCATATTTAAAAAAATTTGGAACAACTGAAGGAGCATTTGAAAACTAATTAGGTTCATAGACAAACGGTCAGTAACATGACTGGATATAAAAGGAGCATTTCAGAGAGGCAGTCTCTGTGATGTAATCTCTTCGGTAATCTGTGACAAACTGCATCAAAAGATTGTGGAACAATTTTAGAAATATTTTCCTCAATGTGAAATTGGTTCACTGTCTTGTTATTTACAAACTGACTGAGTCAACATGAATACCCAAAACTGAAATATGACATCAGATTCCTGTACTTCATGGCAAAGAGCAGGCGTGAATGCAAACTGAGTTTTCTAAAAAACAATAAAAAAACTAACAAAAAATTATTTCTTACGGCGTTTGGTGTCGTTTTTGCCTCAGTAAAAACAATTGTTTCATATAGTTTTTTTATGTTATCTTTTTTCGTTTCTCTTTTTCTTTATCTGCCAGGGAAGATAAGATGTTTTCTGAAAATGAAATAAGGAACATTCTGTTCCAAGTTTTATCTGGTTTAGCGTTTGTTCACAAGCACGGTAAGACACTCCTCCCTTTCTCTGCCCCTTTCCATATAATATATAAAAGGTTTGACAAAGGCTTGTTTTAATTCTTAGATTTAGTCATCTTAACTGTGTCAGTTAAAGATCTGTGATTTCCATTAGCAGAAAGTCATGTTTAGTGGTAGGATTAGTGTAAGTGGTTGTAAGAGTAGTACGCTCTATAATACAACAGCTTTATTGTTTCAGAAAATGACACACATGTTGTATTAAGCGTCTCCTGTTCTTTAGGGTATTTCCATCGTGATATGAAACCAGAAAACTTGCTCTGCATGGGCCCAGAGCTGGTCAAGATAGCAGATTTTGGACTAGCAAGAGAAATCCGCTCGCAGCCGCCTTACACAGATTATGTGTCCACAAGATGGTGAGATTTATTTTACAAGCTAATATCGGAGAGTCTGATGATGGAAATGTGAATTAAACATGAAGAACTAGTCAAGGATGGTCTGCTGTAAAATCTCTTATTGAATGTACATTTAAAGAAAAACTGTTGGCTACTGACAACAGAACAGCCACTGACAGCCATGTTGACCCTGCAGTGTATGTTACATGGTATTTTTGTAAGTGTTGCCTGCTGTGACACAAAGAAAAACATTACAAAGATAATTTTATAATGAAACATAATTAAATCACTACAACATACAGTCTCTTACTAGCTATTCTTCTGTGCTGTTATATCAGGTACAGAGCCCCAGAGGTTCTGCTTAAGTCCAACTCTTACAGCTCTCCCATCGATATCTGGGCCGTGGGATGCATCATGGCAGAGCTGTACACCCTCAGACCCCTGTTCCCAGGCAACAGCGAGGTAGATGAGATCTTGAAGATTTGTCAGGTGATGGGAACACTGAGAAAGGTGAGGAGCCATCACAACAGGTTTTGTAAGCTGTTCATCTGCTGTGATGACAAATGTTACTACAGACAATCCATCATTTGTAAATATATTGAGCAAACCTTTACCGTTTTTGGATTCTGTTGAGTAAAACTAACTTTCCCTCTTATCACATTAGTCAGACTGGCCTGAAGGCTTCAACTTGGCTACCTCCATGAAGTTCCGCTTCCCAAAATGTGTCCCCACCAACTTCAGATCTCTGATTCCTAATGCCAGTGATGAGGCGATCACACTCATGAAAGACATGCTGCAGTGGGACCCAGAAAAAAGACCAAGTGCTGCTCAGGTACGTTTAAAACCCAGTACTGGTTGGAATAAAAGGAAAGATTTGAGTTAAGACAGCTGGTTGTTGAAGTTTGCAGGGCAACACAAATCCTTTAATTAATGTTTCTACCCAAAGCACTTTTACTTTACTTGAATACTACATACTAGCCTACTTGATGTGGTGTGTTGTGCTCTGTTACATGCTTTTCGTTCATGAAAAAACTCCAAAACACCTGCTTGAACATGAACTAAAAAGACACATTGCTGGTATTTTTTATGTTTGTATTGACCAAATTTTTCAGGCTCTCAGGTATCCATACTTTCATGTTGGCCAGTCACTTGGAGTCCCTCTAAAGCACTCAGGACGACGCAAACATCAAGAAAAAGTGTCTGAGGCAGCTATAGAACCAAAGCCGTTGTCCCTTTGTAAGACAAACCTGGACTTCGCTGAACTCAATGAAAGCCAAGTGGAACCACAGAGCTACAGCCAGTCTCTCCATCAGATTCCCCTTCCTCAGGAGAACACGAGTACCCTGCCAGACGGGCAGAAGGAACCACTCAGCCTGGTCAAACACAGGCAGCCAGCAAGCTTACAAGCTGTATGTATCACTCAGATGCACATTGTTCATTTAAGAACTAGAACTTTTCGTAGACTCACTTTGTCTTCCTCTTATAGCCTCCTCAAATCCTGTGTTTATTCATCTAACTTTGGCATAGCTTTGGATTTAAACGATAACTTTAGAGACAAGCTTCAGATTTTAGAAAGACCAGAGCATAGAGATACTTCATTGGTAATTCATTTTCATCATTCACAAGAATGTCAAAAACATCATCTCATCCATACATACAGAAAGGAGCTGCCACCGGCGCGGGGCGTCGACGATGGGTCCAGACATCTTTTAAGTCAGTCAGCTGGGATGACAGGGATGATGCTGGAGTTTCCATCTCCAAAAAACCCACAATCACTTCTTTGAAAAACACTCAGGACAAGCCCAGCCTTCGGTGAGAGAATATTTGGGGATTTTCTTTGTTTGTTGTTGGGTTTTTTTTAATAATTTTTAATAGCATCCAATAAAAAAATTTTTGTATTAAGATTTTCAGAGTCAAAGAACCATGCAGGAGGAAAGCTGCGGAACAACCAAGGGCTGAACAGAGCTGAGTCCACCACTCTGTCTGCCAAGCAGCACTACCTCCGCCAGTCCAGATACATACCTGGTGAGCACAATTTATGGCTATCTGATAATAATGATCAAACTTTCAGTTTTTTTATTTTTCCACCGCTCGTCATCACTTCTCCCCAGGTCCTCACCCAGCAGACCGAAAAGAAGGCAATGCTTCTAAATTCCGGTCCTCAAGTACCACTGTCCTGCATGTTTTCGGTATTTTCCTACTTCAACACACCTGATTCTAATAAATAGACTTCCTCATTAAGTTCTTTGCAAGCCCTTTAATGAGCCATTAATTGCAGCCAGGTGTGTTAAAGTCTGAAAACAACTAAAACATCCAGGACAGCGGTACACGAACACCAGAATTGAGAAGCACTGCTCTAAGCAATTTTGTTTCAATTGTTTGTATTCAATTTTACAATAAATTTGCTATTTGTTTCATGATTATTGAAACAAGGTTCCTGCTGCTTTTTGATAATCTTGCATAGCTAATATCCTTCTCCCACTGAAAGTTATGGCTCTAATGTTTTTTGTCTGTTGACTGTGGAGTGGATTACTCATGCACCCCTTTTTAGCCTAACCACATTCAGTGGTAATATCTAGTATTATATGATGACCAAATTGTGGACACAAAATAACAATTTTTTGGAGGATCAGTTCGTAACAAATTAATACTACAGAACAAAATAATCTTTAATGAGAATAAACAGGATTACGTCCGTCTGACATGAGCAAGCTACTCTGAATCAGTTGAGGTGTTTTGAACGACAGCATCTGGGTTTGGGTGCACTGAATTCACCCTCAGCTCTTTTTCAGGTGTAAATCCAAAAAGCAGCTCCTGTGTGGTGGATGAGGGGACCATTAAAAAGCTGACGGGTAACCGTGGCTTAAACAAACGTGAAGGCCTCGAACTTCCTCTGGTTAAAGGTAAAAAGATTTCTGACATTTTTATAAGCTGTATCGAACATTTCGCTACCTGTGATTATCTGTAAAAGTTTATGTTAATACAGCCGTTGTTGACACTAACAATGGTTTTATCAAAGATTTGGGGGGTTTAATGTAATTGAATCTGTTCTAATAACACAAAGTAATCCACAACTAATCATTTGACAGCACTATTTAATGCACATTTTACTAACATTGTGATTAATGCAAAAAGAAGTATTTAAATTCTACAAAGTCAGGAACATGATTTATGTTTATCCCTGCTAGAGCCTTTTGTATAATGATGCATTACAGACTGCAAGGCAAGCTAATGTAGTTTCCTAACTTTTGCAGCTAATTACAATATTACACAGACGAAGGAAATGTCAGTTTAAAAGGCTGATAGTTCTTCACTGATTATCACATTATTCACCAAGCAGCGAAAGCTACATTATTCTAAATTATCTAGCTGGAGAAACATCCCTTCCTCTTCCTGAGAAGTGACATTTTTTCCTTCACTGACTTCTTGTCTGTCTTTATTGTGATGTGTTTCCCACAATAACAGATAAGCAGCTTCTGAAAGAAAAGACCTCTCTGGATCTTGGTCTTTCCAAAGTTAAATTTCAGATTTGGTATTAAAAAGTTTTTAAAATGAGCAAAAATAGACAATAAATAAATAAGTGTATATATATATATATATTTATATTCAGTGGAAAGATTTAAAATGTGTGCTGGATATCTGTTTTCTGTCCAGACTCCTCGATGAGAAACACCAAGACTTTCACGTCACCTTTTCAGAAGGTTGAGGCAGGAGCAACCAGGCAGCAAATTATACTGACACCCATAGGTGGCACCTCAGCTGGTGAGTCATCACCAATCAGGCCTTTCTATCCTCTCATTGGCTCAGACTTTCTTTAGTTAGTGTTGCTTTATACCAATCAGATGATACAAAACAATATTCTGGTGTCTTGATATGTAGTTTGTTGAGGTCAAGAGTACTTTACTGGTGGTTGATTTATAATTACATGTTTTAAAACACAAGCATAAATGCATTACTGGTCATGTTTTCATCAAACGTTAGCACAACACCCCCTGGAGTTAGAAAGGTTTCATGAGAGAACTGTCATTGCAGGGCCTAATTTTTCTTTCTTTTGTTTTGCTAATCTTGTAGTAGATCTGTCATCAGCTGCTGATCTAAGAAGTAACACTAAAATAAAAACACCCAAAAGGAAGATTTCCTTAAACCAACTTGCACAATACAAAAAAAGATCCCACTTCATGTCAGCTTTTCACACTTTATGTTCTGCTTCCTGTTGATCAGAGTGCGAAGGATGGAGGAGATCTCAGAATCCTGAGATACCTGGATCCAGCACCAGCTCAGCAATGAAACACCCCCTCCCTGGGAAGACAAATATTCAACCAGTACATGGAAGAGTGGACTGGACTGCCAAATATGGAGGCAACCGGTAGCCCAGAAACCTGCTCCATAGATGACTCATGGGAAAAGTTCCCAATGCATTTTTACAGGAAAATGTGCGTTCCTTCATGTTCCTGACTGTTTGCAGCAACATTTATATTAAAGATGCTATTCAGTGGTGCTCAGTCATGTACAAAGGGGTCACTTCGGCTGTCTGTATTTTTTTTAAACAGAATATAAATAATATGAAGTGGTTATTTTATACTTAGATTTTATTATTCAATCACAGCAGAAATATGCAGATTTACAGTTTGATGCCTTATATAGTTTACAAATGAATTATTAAAAAAAAGTAAAACTATAGGTATGTAATCTCTGTCATCCTCTTTCTATTGCTCATTATAAGTTATAGAATATAAGGGGAATGCTTTAATCTTTACATTCAAAGTGTTTCCAGGGACAATGAAAAGATTTGTATAATCAAAATTTGTGTGGTCTTGTCTTTAACAATCCAACGATAATCTTCACCAGCATCAGTGCGCTGAAAATAGAGACACGATTAAAACTATTTTTAAGAATAAGAAACCTTTATCCTCATGTGGAGATTGTTAAAACTATTATTTTGAAGCCAAACGGTCTACAAGCAGCATTACCTCGCTAATGTCATTAAACCAGCTGGCATGAACTTCCAGGAGCTTAGAAATCTCAGTCCCATCACTACAGCCAATGTTCCTGCTGTACCTGCAGTTAAAGGTAGATAGCTATTAGTGTGAGTTTGTGAAGCTGCACTGACACAGAACAACATTTTACTGTGAAGTCACTCACCGAGTGAAATCCACGCATTCTTTGGATTCTGAGATGTCACATAAGCACCAACAGCAGCCAACAGGCCGAACAGGAGTCCCGCTACCAGAGAAGTGACACTGCCTGTGGAGGAGGTGCAGTCTTGATGTTTGTCATCACCCATTTACACTTAGAAGATAATTATCTACATTTCTTAGTATCATACATCTATTTTAACTCCTACTTTCACGAAGATTAGAAAGTTGACTTTGCTTTATTTTCTGTAGTTTCATGTTAATCTTGCTGAGACATAACACTTTTTTAATTATTTATTTCCTGTAGCAATCTTGCTTCACCATTCCATTTAAGTAAACTTCTAATAAACTAAAACAATTATTTTTATTTTTTACAAAATATAGAGGCGGTGAGCTTTTTTTTTTTTTTTTACAGTGTATAATTTAAACACATACGTTTTGAAAACTGTAGCTGTAAACTGAGCCTCGCCTACCTGCTTTCAGGTAGCCAATGACTCCTCCTGCTGACACCAAAGCAGCATAACCGAACCCAATCCAGTCAACATCCATGACTCCAAACAGGTTACCCGTACTGCTATCAATCCCTTTAGAAACCAGAAGGCAGGAATCCGTTTTACTTCACTGTACCAGAACCAGCCGGTGACCAGAAATTAAATTTAAAACAAAGGAAACCAGTTTGTTAGTAACCTCCGATCAAACCGGAAACATTTTACTTCCGGTATGGCTCAACTTTCAAAATAAATGCATAGGTAGTTTTTACAATTAATTTTATAGTGCTTTTATATAGCAGGGTGCAAAAAAAAAAGAAGAAAAAAAAAGAAGGTATTACTCTTAGCCATTTTTTAATCAGTTATTTTAAAAAAATACAACCAGCAGAACTACAAATAAACATGACAAAGTTGATACAACAATCTGAAACATTGACAGATAACATATGACTCACCTTGTTAAAGTACAATCTCTTGTTGGAGAACTGTTTAAGTGTTAATACACCTAAAAACTTCCCAAATACCAGTCTAATGGAATCTGGCTTGAATATATAGAATATATTGCTAGTACCAGAAACTCCAAAACACACACAGATGTCATTTATTGATTCTTCAACATGAGGTGGACCTACTCAGTATTAGGCAAGCAGGCATAATGTTTTGTCCAATTTATGTAACAGTTTGTGAATAATTAAACGCATATGCTATATTATAGAGCAGAAACTTTATTTTCCGCCATCCTTTTTCTTCTTCTTGGGTTTACTCTCATCCTCCAGAATGACTTCTTCTCCTGCAATTCGGACTCTCTTTGTCTTTGCAAGTTCCTGAGAAAGCTCTGTGAACAGAGGAGCAATGATGACCTATAAGCATTTTTTTTTCCTTAATTTGCATCTCTCAAGCTTTAAGTTTTGTAATTGAGCTAGTTTCCAAACTGAGTAGAGAAATATTTAACTTAGATTGCTCATTCTCATCCCGCTCTCGCAGAGAGGGGATTCCTGCTGGATGTAACACTCAACACACACACACACACACACACACTGTGGGAAACTGAGTTTGGGTTTGCGTGACTCCACCTTTAGATGTTGTAGCCTCAGATGCTGGTTTCTCAGCAATTTGCTGTACCAATAAAGGTTTCCACACAGCAAGACATGTCAATCTAGCTGTTGTGTTCACTTCCCCTAAAAAGGTGGGTGATTCCAACTCCTGAAACACAAGATCTATAGATAAGCATGGTAATCTCGTATATGATGATTTCTGTTTTTACCCGTGTGTTTTTGTTGTTGTTCTAGCAGTTGAAAGATTTTTTTCATATTAATATCTCTGTGCATTGCAAATACCACTCACATTTTTATAGCAAAGTTGACTATAAACAGTCCTGTGCTGCAAATGTGAATATGTGTATATATATGCATTTAGCCTTTAGGTATTGTATTCAAATATAACAAACAAGAAGAATAGATGCACCTCTTTAAGATGGACTTTCCACATTTTGATGAAACCATCATTTGAAGCAGTCACCAGCACGCAGTACTGCTCCATATTCAAACTATTAACTGCTTTCACTCTGAAACCACAAACACATGTAAAGATCACGTCAAAGAAAAGCACATGTGTCCTTTAGTCACCACACACACATTAAGGAAAGCAAGAATATTGACATGGAGGGAAAACAGTGCTTTACAGAATACTCTTAACTCACCGGGTTTCATGAGCCTTAAACTCACACACCCATTTAGCCTTTTCCACATCACATAATCTCACGGTTTCGTCGTCTCCAGCTACAGCCAGGATGGTGTTCTAAATGGACAGAGTCACAACACTGGCTTAAACTCAAAATTCTTAGATTTGTATTGTTTTCTAGCATTAATGCCTTGTTTAGTTTAATTACAAAGCATTAACCCTCAACTTGTTGCAGTCTATGCATCATGTATACAGTTGTGCTCATAAGTTTGCATACCCTGGCAGAATCTTTGGGCCATTTTTTAAAGAATATGAATGACACAAAAACTTTATTTTTTACTCATGGTTAGTGGTTGGGTAACGCCATTTGTTATCAAACAAGTTTGTTTACTCTTTAAATCGAATCCCAACAGAAACTATTTTTACTTTTACCATTGATATTCTCTGAAAAACGGGACAAAATTTCACAAATTTTGCCAGGGTATGTAAATTTATGAGCACAACTGTACATGTTATCAAGTGCTGGCCGGAGAACTCACATTTAAAAACGTAAGAGATGAGATCCTCTTTGGGTTTGTGACTGTTCCTGTCACAGAGGCTGTCTCCAACTTGTAGATATCCACATTATCATTCACCGCTACCACATATCTATCTCCATTTGGAGACCATCTGACAATGGTTGCATCTGTAAAAGGTGTAAAAGAAAAAAGGCTTATGTCATACCTAAATTACCAAAAGCCACCCCCCCCCCTTTTTTTTTGCATCTCGAGTCAAAGGGAAACTTACTCTGTTTGATATTTTTGATAAAAGCTGATCTTCCATTAGTGAGATTCCAGGTTCTAAAAGGATAAGAAGAGTCATTACTACTTCACTTTTTATTAATCCTTTGTATAACTGATGTTTCAGGAAAACTTAAGGTTTTACCTCAAAGTCTTATCTGTCCCAACTGACAGTGCAAGTTTCCCAGAAGGATGGACAGACAGAGATGTGACATGACCTCTGAGAAAAACAAGATTATTAAAGAATCGACTTTGATTTGTCACATTCGGCAACAATTATGGCAACAACAAACTGTCCGACTGCAGAACATTCCTGTGTGCTTACTTGTGAGCTTTAATGGATTTCAGACATTCCCATTTTTTTGTGCTCCATACACACAGTAGTCCATCCTCTCCTCCACTCAGTAAGTGAGATGCCCCATAAAACTCAAGGCAAGTGATGGTGCCTATACAGTAAAAAAAAAAAGTGTTTGAATCCAGGCATTTTTGTCTGCTTTCTTAAAAAGTGTCTGACATGCTTTTTTGTTTGTTTCTACACCACAATGATGCTTATAAGGCTGTGGAAATCTCTGAAATTAAACAAAGATAAATCACAATTGATGGTCCTGTCTTGTACAGTGAGTACAGTTGAGTGAAATATTATTTCACACAGCCAACATAGATTAATCATACCATCATGATGAAGCAGAGCCCCATAATCGGTTTTCTTCTTCATATCATACAATTGGATGGTCTCATCTTTGCTTCCTGTGACCACAAACCTCTCACTAGCAGCAACAGCTGACACTGAAGCAGTGTGAGCATGATGTGTGAAATCAGCTTTGGCTGTCCATTCCTGTAAGAGGAAAAGTCATGTACATAGCATAAATTATTAGAATAAATACAGACACCTGCTAAATTGTAGGGACATCAACTAAAAAGCCCCAGTAAATTTAATGTAGGTTTCTGACCGTGATTATCGAAATATTTAACAATGGTACTTTAATAGTACTTTTTTTTGGTCTTACAATAAACAATCTGGAAGTTTTCAAATACTTTGAGTTAGTAGACAGTATGGTTTAGTTATGTGAGTGTTAGGCATTTATAACTAGTAGTAACATTTCTTTAAAAAATTTTAAATTAACTTTTACTTGACCTAAAACCACAGATTAACGGACATATAAGTGGGCGGATAGATAAGAATACATTCGTTTTTTATCTATTCTTTATTGGAAACAAGCTGTATAACACTGACACATAACACGTTGCAAATTAATGTAGGCTGATGACATGTAAAAAAAAATCACCATAAAATAACATTCCAACTCACTTTTTCACCAATATTTACTTGATAACCAAATGTGATCTGCTCGTAGCTGCCAGCGATGAGCCCCAACACAGCTGCCATGCTGCCACTTTTTCCTACAGCAGGCTAAGCTTGTCCGCGTTTAGTTTTCTTTAAACTTTTTTCTGTTAAATACTTGTCACTCAATCAGAGAAGCATCAGTTAACAGTACAAACGGAACCCAACATGAGAAATGTAGCAAAAATAAAAACCTTAAACTAGGCAGTACCTTACATGTAATAAGAGTAGCTATTTTAGCCTCCAAGAAAAGTGTGGTCCTGCTGCGCATGCGCAGAAGCACTTTTTTCCGCTATTGGTTATATTCTTCTTCTACTACATTTATGGGAGTTGGCAAATGACGTCAACGTTCACTACTGCCTTTCAACGTTACGATGCAACCCATTTTGAACAGAATACAACAAAACAGAAAACGTACATTTTACTCTTTATTCTACCAACAAGTCCTGTAATTTTAAGGTACATAAAAAGATCTTAACCCTCGTTCCAAATATAGACTATAAACTTATTTCTTTCAATCTACTTTCATTTTCTTTAACACACATGAATGATCAAATCAATTTTTATTTATAAAGCACTTTCCATACAAAAGGTAGCACAAAGCACTCGATATAACAACACACACCTGACGTTTTTTCTCCAACATTCACTCATACACACAAACAACATGCATTCACCTGCATTTGGGCATCCAACATAAATACTTAAGGTGTCAAGGTACAGTCTTTTACTAAGCTTGGTGTGTCCCACTCCCAAACTATTCATAATATTCTTTTTAACTATACTGTTACACTTCATCATAAAACTGTCCCTGTTTAAGCCCAGGCTGAAAACTTATTTATTCAGATCAGTCTTTGACACTTGAAAGTTGTGTTACTTGTGAAACAAACTGATATGCAGAATTTATAAGTGTACTATATGTTTGCTCTTGTTTTTATCTCTGTTTAGCACTTTGATGAACTGTGGCTGTTAAAAAAAAAGTATTTTATTTGATCCTATGCTTAATGTTTCCAGGATATGCTGGCTCTCCAAAGT
>JBAMHW010000008.1:24197830-24207934 GCA_037177495.1 Rhadinocentrus ornatus
TGGAGCCTATCCCAGCAGTGTTTCAGGTGAAGGCAGGGTACACCCTGGACAGGTCACCAGTCCATCGCAGGGCGATAATCAAAGCATCTTTAAGAAAACAAAGTTATTCCTACAAAAGTCAAAAGTGTAGGGAACTTCACACCTTTTGCATCACTTTTTTGTTCTTTTGTCTTTGTCACTATTTACTCAACCTAAGAACATTTGTGTTGCTCAGCTTTATTGTTTGCATGGCCAGATCATCCTGCTGCTGATTAGTAGCCTAAAAAAGCCCCCAAAAAACTCTACTTCTTCAAATTTCTACCAGTGTGTACCAATATTTTAAATAACCCAGCCCTAAGTGAGCAGTAAATATGAAGTAAGATAATGTGTCATCATATAAAACAAGAGTAAAATAAATCAATTGTTCAGTAAATATGAAGATATGCTTCTCAAAAGGAATAAAAAGCCAGCCAGAAGAAATGGGTTTTTAGTAGTTTTATAATGATTCAAGGATTTGTACAGCTCTTATCTAAAAAGTTAGGCAAAAGTTAGCTCCACAGATTATTAGACAGCCAGAGAAAAAAAGCTGTGCAACTCTGTTTCTGAACCTGAACCCAACTGGCTTATTGAGATCTGGGTAGAGTGTGAGGCTGTAAAAGTTTAGAGAAGTAAAGAAATGCATTAGGATTAACATAACATTTGAAACTTGACCCTCAAATCAACCGAAAACCAGTGTAGAGTAGCACCTGTAGGTCATGCTATTTCTTTCATGTCAGAAGATGGACTTCTGAATGATACACTGCTTACAGGCAACCAAGTGATGATTCATTAAGATCGATGTACAATAATTTACAATAGTTTAAATGAGAAATGGCAAAGACATTAATGACTCTCCCAAAGTCATGTGGAGAAAGGTCGGCCTTCACTTTGCAAAAGACACCTTAAAAGCAAAAAATTAATCATGAAATTCACACTATGTGGCAATAAAAACAAATGAAAAGCCTGGAAAGGCACTGTTAGGAAAAACTTCTTTCAATGAACGACAGACACTCAGATCAGTGAAAAGACACAGCTGTTTTTACTGCAATTGCAGGAGCTCACACAGTCAGCAGACAAAGTGTTTGAAGGCACAGGTCGACAGGCAAATGCTGAACTGCTGTTTAGCTTAAGAAAATTCCTTATATACCCTGTTTCCATTTGGGAACACTATTATCTCACCCCCTGGAGTAGGACCCCTAGAAGGAGGTTTTAAGATGACAGACCCAGTAGGAGGGTAATGCGGTCCTTTAAAGTGCTTTTACAGTTGTTCTCATGTAGACACTCTAAAGTAGGACAGAAAGTTGTAGAAACAGTTCTGATCAGTGATTTCTGACAATCTGTCTCCATTGCAGAGAGTCACAATATCATCAATACAAGATTTTCCCATCAGCACCAATACCATATTTTAAATCTTTGCAAAAACAACAAGACATAAATCCTCACTGACTCAGTTGATTAGCAGCAGGATTCATTAACCAGTCACAATGCGTGCCATGATGTGTAAATTTATTTCCTGTAATAAAACCTCCAGGATTCACCAAATTGAGAGCTCTGACTGCACTCTGCTGCAGGCAAGATATGACCTCTCATAAATACTTCATGCAACCTCAGTTAGCAGAGAAGGTGTAGATACTTACTCTTCTAATCTGCACTGGTTGAGATTTAATTCTTGACATAGTTCTGTTGTTTTATGGATCAATAACAAGATTTTACCTTCCAGTATAATAGTGGTTCATCCTGATTAACTATCCTCCTCATCTTCTATCCTTCATTGCATTATTAAATTGTATTATACAGTTTTTTTCCTGATGGATGTTTGCAGTTTCATCATGTGATGTCTTGCTTTGACACATAGTGTGCTCATAACTATCTGGTCAAGAAGGGCCAATCACCATCTGACCCTGCACAGTTCAAGAAGCAACTGTATGACATCTGGTTCCGCCTCTACCACAGGGATAGGAGTGGAGGGTGAGTATCACTGCAACAGCAGGGGAAGATAATGCAATGGAGAAGTGTTTAACCATCCACTGAATGAGAGGCTGAAGTTAAAAGGCACCAGTACCCTTCAGCAGAGCCAGCACACTTCCAGCATACAGAATTTGTCAGAATCAGAATACTTTATTAATCCCGAAGGAAATTATGCTTCCAGTACAACCTATCCAAGAGTAGGCAAACAAACAAATAAAACATCAACAAGCTGAGGCAGCAGCCGCCGTAAGAATAACTGAAGTTATTCATAAAATATACCATAAGCAGATGTTATTGCACATTAAAAAGCATTTAAATCACCCTTTCTTTCAGAATATGTTGCTGAGAAACAGTTGTTTTTTTAGTTGTTGAATACATGTTTTAGTCAGAAAGATTGCAAAATAATAAAAGTTTCCATTTTTCAATGGCCAATTTTTGTTTAATGGTAAGTCAGTGTTTTTATCTTTCTGTCTCGCCTACAATGTAAACACTGTAGATTAAAGGACGACGTGCTGTCTTTAGACCTAATCTTGGGATGAATTAAGACTCATATTCACACACAAAGATATGATTGTGTTTTGATATAGCAACTTTGTTCTATCATAGTGAGGATTCTTGTGGATTTGAACATGTGTTTGTTGGAGAGACCAAATTCGGCAAGGAGATAATGGGCCTTCACAACTGGATCCAGTTTTACCTGCAGGAAAAGCAGGGCAATCTCGACTACAAAGGTTACAAAGCAAGAGGCAACAAAGACAGAGTAAGAACATTACGCGTTATCTCAGGCTACATAAATAAACGTGGCACACTGAGAAAACTTTTCGAAATGTTTTGATCTAATTTCTTACTTGTTTTAAAGCCTGATGAGGACGACCACATGCTGAACCTGCAGTTCAGTTGGAAAGGCTTGGTGAAGCCAATTGGTGGCTCCTTCATTGGTGTCAGTCCAGAGTTCGAGGTCGCTCTTTTTACCATCATTTTCCTGATGTCGACTGAGAAGATGACATCTGTGGTGGTCAAAGTGGACGAGTACATGCTGGAGCTGGTCGTCTATCGACATGGCCAGTCCATTGGCACATCCTTTCCCAAACTGCTCAGCAGCAACAACAGGGATTTGTGATTTTACATCCACCTGAGTTGTTAAAGGTCCTGTAAGAGTGACTGATAATTTTTTTACACTTTTTCTTAGTTTAGTATATGCAGTGTAATCTTAAAACAAACCTTGAGCAGGTTGCTGTCTTTGCATTAATAATAAAGCTCAATCTATGTCTAAACCTGATCGTGACTGATATTACAGAAGGAATAAAGATGGTTATTAATCGTCGTTCTGTTGAATATTGCATTCTGTTTCAGAGTAATTAAACATTTTTTTTACACCTAAGACTAATTTGTGTTCTCGTTTGTTAGAAAAAATTAGGCAGATTAAATTCTGTGTTATTATATTATTTAGCCAAGAACTTCATAAATCTACCTGACAGTTTTTATTCCAACTGAAGTTTTACTGAAGTTTTTTTTACTGTTTAATAACCTGAATTTACACAAGTCTGACAGGAATGGCATTGTTTTAATTCATGGCGTTGCGTGTATATGAAAAATAAAGTGTAATGTTGAATTATGGATCTCGTTTAATGTTTAAAGACAGAAATGAACTTGACTGTTTTATATTCATTTCATCAACTAATGCATAGAGCGTTTCCTGCCTGACAGATAAGATTCGGGGCTTCACATAACGCCTCCCTGCTTTGCGCATGCGTAGTCAAATAGGCGATGTCAAACCGCAGAAGAGTAACTACCTCATGAAGTGGTGAACGAGCAGGTAAAAATGCACGCTCTTCTAACGTTATATTAGTCAGTTTGAAGTACTCACTAACAGTGACAGCGACAAAAAGCTTCTTGTTCACAAATAAACTTTTCTAGTTGGAGAAAGAAACATGGTTAGCTAACAGTTAGCTGGGCTACCAGCGTCAGTTGTCAGCTCGTTGTCAGACTGACTGTTGGGAAGCCACCTGACAACCACTCACATGATTTCCACTACCGAAACCTAACTCCAGGGTGCATATTTTCGGTATCTATATATATATATATATATATATCTATATATATTTTTTGTTTGTTTGTTTGTTTTTTAGGTGTAATTTGAATCAGCGGGGTTCTGACTTGGGTTGTTTACTAAACAACAACAAGAAACACAAACAGCATGTTTGGAAAAAAGAAGAGAGCACCGATGCCGAAAGGGCAGGGCGCTGCTGCAGCCAAGCAGGTAACAACTCCTGAGAGAATTATTAAAGCAGCATTAACGTGATCGCTGCTACGAAGGCGTGAAGTTTAACCTCAAATATTGGCTTTTAGATGGGGTTGTTTGTAGACCTGAACCCCGAGGAGATGATAATGAGAATGGAGGAGAATCTGGACGATCCGGACCTAGAGGCGGAACTTGCTGCTATTACTGGGAATAAAGCTATTGCAAGAGGAAGAGCCAAGCCAAAGGGTAAAAGTGAGTGCAGCTGTTCTTATTTTAAGTTTTGTAAACAAGGACGGATAGTTGGATAATGAAAACCCTGGACAGAGAGATAATAAAAACCCACCTTATAAGCTCTTGTGTCTGAATAGCGACACAAAACTATAATAGTAATTTTTCATATCCCACTTACATCAGATATGTTACATTTACTGGATCATGACATCCAGTCCATGGGTTTTTACATTTAATGTGTACATTCTACATTTAATTGTAATTGCAGTTGACTTGAGACTTCGGCATGCAAATTAGTATTTCAGACTAGGCTGTCCTACCAGTAAACACCCAGGTCAAAGGAAAGCAATGCCATTATGTATTGTTGACATTATTGAGCTAATTTAACTGTAACCTGTACCATTCTCAGTCTATTTCATATATTTAGGTGTCAAACTGACATCTTTATGTATGAAACTAGATGGGTCCAGGCTGTTCATCCCATCATAAACTTGCAATTTTGTTGACAGCAGCTCTCATATAACACTTTCATTATTACTATAAAAAAACATAGGATATACTTAGATTGGATCTGGATTCTGTATAGTTACTTTACCATTCTTACACAAGACATTGTTGCTGTGACAATTCCTGCAGTCTGTCACATGACAGCATGTTTGTGTTGTAGACCCCCTGCCTATGGAGGACATTGGAAGAATGGCTGAGGAGTGTATGAGAGATGTGGATGATGATGATGATGACACTGACAATGTTGAAGATGACGAAGATCTGTTGGTGGGTGCTTTATGTATATATTTAAAAATCTTGGTCTTATGCCAGGGTTTGAGTGCCTTGCATTGTAAGAATTTATTAACAATAATGTCTAATTAAAGGTATGAGATTGCTTTATAAGTGCTTAATAAAGAAATAAAAAACATATAAAAAAAGCTAAAGTATAATAACGCATTAATACAAGTAAAATAAATAATTGAAATTCAATAATCTAATATAAAATTCAAAAGTAGTAGTGCGAGGCATTAGTCCAAATTTCTATAATTAAAATTATTTTTGATAATTATAAGTACAAAACAAAAGGTAGAATTTTTAAGCTTTAGATTTAAACTTGTGCTGAAGTGTAATCAAAATATGTAGTGCATAAAAACCAAGCTCTGCCTCTTCATGTTTACTTTTACAAGCAAGCTGTTTGCTCCAGATTCCTGAGAGGTCTGAATCTCTTATAGCATAAAATCACAATTTTTTTTCTCATCCATAAACAGATAATTGCCTTTAAAACAAAAAAAGTTTAAATGTCCCTAGAAGCAGGTTAAAAGGCAGAGGTGACAGACCTTTTTTGTCACTGCTCCTAGACTCTGGAACAGTCTGCCTTTTAACATTAAATCAGCACAGAGCGTTGAGCATTTTTAAAAGTTACTAAAAACACCTTTTCTCACTGGCCTTTCCTCCAGCTGGATCATTCTAATTGAGTTTTTTTTTAAAATCTTATTTATGTCATGTGTTTTTATGTTATTTTAATGTAATTTTTTATTGCTTTATTCTTGTTTTTTATATTATGAAATATATTGGTTTATTTTAATGATGGCTAAGGCATTTTATCTGCTTTGTTTGTACGGCACTTTAGTTAACTGAGGTTGTTTTTAAATGTGCTTTATAAACAAATTTGGCTTTACTTGACTAAATACATAGCCCAGCGTAGCCATGATGTTCTTTCTAATATGACTGGATCCAAACATCTGAACTGTAATCCTATACACATCGTTCTCATTGGGATTTGTAACCAAAAAGGCAATTTTCCAGCAAAATTTTGACTTTTTTTTAAAACCATTGTGCCTTTTTAGTCCAGTATATATGGAGCAGAACTGTAGATCATGTGCAAGTGTAAATGCATTGCTAAGCATCCTTATAATTGATTGAGTGTACTAAACTCAAAAGACAGAGTTTAATTGTCATCAACGCATTTAGTTTTGCTGGATTTTCATTTGTGAAATAATTAGACAGAAGTTGACACAAACAAATGGAAATCTGGTCTCACTTTCAGAAACTCTGACACGTAGTATTTTGTAAGAGCAATGAATTTGATCGTTGATCAGTTGTTACCATTTTTCCACATCAGGCAGAGCTACAGGAAGTGGTGGGTGAGGAGGAAGCTGCGGCTGCAGTAACTTCTTCCTCCACATCTTCTGTCAATGATGAATCTTGTCAAGCGGAAACACCAGAGTCCCCAGTGGCACAGGTACAATAAAAGCTTCTCTCTGCCAGCCTTGAAACTGACACCACCAATGTACGTGTCAGATGACAGAAATTTCTGTGTTCCTGGTAACAGGAAGAAACAGAGGTTTTTATCCTCCTTTCTTACCACTTGCTACAAAAATTAGCTACTCGGATATATGTTATTATTTAATCAATAACTGTTAACTTGCACTTGTGGACTAGATGCAATTGAGATAAATAATTTCCATTCTTTGTGGTACAAGTAACCGCATTCCTATTCACATACTTCCTGATGCATGTTTCATTGGTTTGAAATGCTCTGAATGTTTTATGTACCCTTCATTTTAATGAAGGCTCAAAATTATGTAAAGATTTACAGATGTTAAAGTTTATATTGTAGTTTTTCTTATTAATTCTCTTTTACATATTTTTCCCGTTTATGTTAACATGTTACTGGTAAATATAAAGATTAACTCATGTTGTGTTTTTGTGTGTGAAGCAGCAGGAAATAAAGGCTTCCTCAGCAGCACCTGGCAGCCTCCAACATACCTTGGAGGAGCGAGTATCCATGTACAAGACAGCCTTACAGCATGCCAAAACTGTAGGGGAGACATCCAAAGCTAGAAGATATGACCGTGGCCTGAAGGTTGGTGAAACTACATCTTTATTAAAGACATACCAGTATGTCTAGGTGTTACTAACATCTTTATTTTATTTCAGATTGGCAGGTTATTGTTTTGTCAACCCTATTTTTGTCGTTGCTGTAGCAGAGATACCTTCTCACTCTACTCATTCTTTATTAATCACTTAAAACCCATTGAAAATTAAGTTCTTTTTCTGCTTGTGTATGTCATTACACTGTTTGGAAGAAATCCTGCTGTTTATAGAACTGCATGGAATTTACACATCCTACTGAGAGTTAATTGGTTTGTCACATAACTGCTATACTTCTACTTTTTATTCCACATTTTCAACAGTTGCAATCTCAAAAATATCCTGCAAATTTTAACTAAACCGTCTATTACTTTTGCTCTTTACAGACATTGGAGTCAATGCTGGCTGCTGTGAAAAAAGGGAGGCCTGTGACGGAGGCAGAGATCCCTCCGCCTGTCGCCACTGGAGCCCCGAACGCTGCCCCTCAACCTGCTGTTCCTGCAAGACCTGCTCCCCCTGTGCCCTCACCTCCTGAGCCCGCTCATGATGAGGAGCTGGTGGCTTCAACACTGCCACCTGCTGTGCCTAAGATCATCACACCCAACAGTGAAGAGAATCAGTTTTCTTCTTCTTCCCTGCCCACTCCAAACAGCCTCCCATCACCTGAGGAGCAAACAGAGAGATCTGCTGAACCCTTGCAGACCATTCAGACAGATGGTACGTTTCCTTTGTTACATTTAATTTGGGATAATTATGGTTATTACAGAAAATTTAATTAGAAAAAACAAATCTTTACATTTTTCATGATGTTTACTATTCCTAAGTGTTGCCTCTCTCTCAGTTTACCACATCTAAACATAACTCCAAAGCTTAGATACCAAATATCTGCATTTATTTATATTTATTTGTCTGTATTTATTAAACACTTAATAGTTCAATCCAGTTTATTTAAAGTTTATCAGTGTATTTCCATAAGTACTGTATAATTGTTGTAGCTGCATGAAGCTGTATGTTGTCTCCATCTTTTTGTTTTGTAGGGAATCAGAGAAACCCAATACAAAATAAATCCTGGAAATTGTTTATTGTACACACAAACAAGAATCTTACAGAGCTGACTGGTTTTATCCTCTTACTATTTCAGGAGTTCCATTGAATCCTTCACCTGGATTTTGGGGATAATATTTGGATACTTGTCTCTTTTTCCACTTGTTTCTTACAATCTGGCTATTACTTAATTGTGTTTTATTAAAAAGAAATTTAAACATGCAGTTATATGCACCTTCTGGTCCAAATGCAATCAAACATATGCTGCACGACGCTCAGTCTCAACCTAAGTTGTGTTGCATGTTGCCAGATCATGTTGAAAATAAGTGAACCAGATCTGGGTGAGCTCAGTTGGCGTTAAGTTAAACACACCATCTGTCACAGAGAGTGGGAAACTAGCACACATTCTTGTAAATTGAAAGAAAAAATTCAGTAATCAGAGCATGCAGAGTCTGTGAATATCTGATTGCCTTTTCAGTAACAGACATGGTTAGATAGAGACTGTTTAGGAAAGGTGTGTGACTTGAGTGTCTATTAAGTTATTTAGTAATATGATGAGTGTTTGTGATGGAGTACAGAATCCCTAACATATCAGCTCTTAGTTGCAGGTGGTTACTTTATATTTCAGCACACTTTATTCTGCATTGGATTTTAAATGAGCTGTAATGGATCTCTGTTTATTCTAGCCAGGCTTTTGGTTTTGGATTCTAGGAAGATGAATTTTAATGGTTAAGGCGAATTTGGTGTCTTCTAGCTTCTCAATGTGAGATGAATGAAGCCTTTCACTATGGTAACTGTTGTCTGTTTTGTCCGGGAAATCGACAGCAAATGAGGCAACCAAGGCAAGGCTTTTAGAGAGGCAGAAAGAATACAAGGTGGCAGCTCTGAGAGCCAAGAAGCAAGGAGATATGGAGCAAGCAAAACTTCTCTTCAAGATCAGCAAGGTAAGCTGTAACCATGAGCTGTCTCCAAAATAAATTTGGGTTTCTATGTATAAACAAATATAATGATAGAAAGACAAAAAAATGACTTCTGGAATCAGCAGAAATTACACTAAAGTTTGTGTACCAGAAATCGTTCATGGCATTAAACCAAACTTTGTTTTTATGTTTCAGTTAAAACTGATGTAAAATTGCAGTATTTGTGCATTCTGTTTTCTGAGTGTGTTGTTGCATGATGACACAGGAGAATTTCTCCCAGGAAAATGTGAAATATGCCACCAATGCGAATGCTGACAAAGAGCATCTTGTTATTTGGTCTGTTTTTTTATTTTTGTGCAGAGGTTCGATGCAATGATCGAGGCGTTGGAGAAAGGACAAGCAGTCGACCTCGGTGGCCTTCCTCCATCCCCAGGAGAGGGTCAGGAAATCAAATAACACATTTTGTTTTGGTTAAAACAAGTTTTTTCCCCCCAGTATTTATTCTGAATTTGGATGTGCACTGTGGCTGATTGAGCAGAGAAATCCAGAAAGTGGAGGACAAGAGAAGGCAAGGAAAGTAAAGAGAGAAAGTGACAGAACAAACAGTAAGATAAAAGTCTTATTTAACTGACTTTTAATGACTTAAGAGAGCTCAGAGTAGAGACAGGATGCAATACATGGTCAATTAGCCTTTGTTAGGGGAAACCAAAGTAAAAAAATCTGCCAAAGTTCAGTAGTGGGGTTCTACAGGACTGTCTCAGAAAATTAGAATATTGTGATAAAGTTCTTTATTTCCTGTAATGCAATTAAAAAACATGA
>JBAMHW010000008.1:24214775-24244855 GCA_037177495.1 Rhadinocentrus ornatus
GAGAGAGATCCACTCCCAGGACGGACAGGCTGTAGATGTGACCAGGACTGAAGGATGAAGTCCTTGTGCTAATATAATGGGGGACTAAGACTCTCCTGTGTTATTTACATGTTGTGGGCAGGATTAGTGACTTAAATCTGACTCGGTGGATGTCTGAATAGAAGAGTTGCATCCCTTTTGGTTGATAAAATATCAGAACAGAGGCCACTTCTGGACCATCTGTAGGGTTTCACAGTAAATGAGACAGATTCGTGTTTATCTTTGCTCCTTTGCTTTGCAGGGCATGATTATGTTTATACTTCAAGTAGATTCCAAGTCAGTAAATGATTCTTTTTCTCTTCCTCTTGGTTGTTTCTCTGCTTTCCAGAATATTTCCAGAGCTGAGCAGCACTGACCTGGTTGTTGTTATTGTGAAAGGAATAAATCTTCCTACTCCAAGCGGTAAAAACCTGTATACAAATCAATCTTTAAATAGAGAATAGAGTCTCTACATCCTAAGACGGACGGACATGTTTTAGCTGACTTTTTTAAAACTGGTTTTAGTTTTAAATACCACAGAAATTGTTTAGATGTTTAGATTCATACCATGAAGAACCATTGACTCATAGCTTTTCATTTTAAATTTGATCTATTCATTTAATTTAACCTTCAAACATCAAATTCAGAGAAAAAAATGGATGATTTATTAAACTTAAAATTTGATGTTTGGTGATAAATTTTCTTATCCTTCTTCAGGAATCCAGCCAAATGATCTGAATGCCTATGTCAAGTTCGACTTCCCTTACCCCAGCACAGTAACAGCCTCAAACTAAAGCTTTTTTTTTTTTTTTTACAACAAATTAATTTAGACTAGAAACAGTTTTCCCCCTAAAATGTTTCTTTACTTTTGAACAGGAACAGCCACAGAGCCACAAAACGACTGTCATCAAGAACACTAACTCTCCTGGTAAGACCAGCTGTAAAACCATTTCTGTCACTAATGCCTCCTTATCATGGATGTTTTTGGAGCATTTTTACCTTTTTACAAGGTGGGGCTATTATCAGTGAAAATGATTGTTTAATTGTTTTTCATTAGGCAGCTGATTACTGATGACACATTTCCTCAGACCCAATTGCTTTAAAAAAATACAGATGTATTAAGATTAATTAATATTTCATCCAAACTCTTTGTTTGCTGATAGAAAGTTTAACATGTTTGTCTTTTCATCAGAATACAACCAGAGCTTCACGCTGTCCATCAACCGTAACCACCGCGGCTTCAGGAGGGTGGTGTCATCTAAAGGCCTCAAACTGGAACTGCTGCACAAAGGGTGAGTCGCAGATGGAGCGCCCCCATCGCACAATAAAAGTGTGGTGTTTAGAATTTGTAGTTTCATTGCTTTAAAACTCTTGCCGTGAAAACTCATGGTACTGTACACCGTAAAGATAACTGAGGACGGCAGTGTTTTTACTACTAATGATGAGTGCCGACCTACCCTGATCCTGCTGCTCGAGAACAGGTGGTTTAAAACAACCTGTTCTCCAAGAATGTAGCTTGTCAGCGGAACCGTTGCCTCATGTTCTGATTTCACACATAATCTCGCATTCAAATGTTGTCCCACAGGGGCTTCCTGCGGAGCGACAAGCCCATCGGGACAGTCCTCTTAAAGTTGGAGAAACTAGAGTCACAAAGCGAAATCAGGGAGATAATAGAGGTAAGCGTCATTAAGTTTGGAAAAAAGAAAAGAACACAAGAAGAAGCGACCACAAAACAACTTTTATGAAGATAAAAATTAACAAAATGAGTTAATCATAAAGAAATATCAGAATGTGACATCTTGTTGTTTATCTGCCAGGTGATGGATGGCCGAAAGCACACGGGAGGTCGTGTTGAAGTGAAAATACGACTGCGCGAGCCTCTGAGCGGTCAGGACATGCAGACGAGCACAGAGCGCTGGCTGGTTATCGACTAATCACAGGTATCACAGGTTCTACATGAAGTTCAGCTCAACCTTCATTAACAACCAAACACTAAATGTCTGATTTCCCTTATCATTTCTTTTTGCTTCAAGGTTCTTGTTTAGATGCTTCTGCCAAATTAATTTGGTAAGTTCTTTTTGTTTTTTTTGTGTGTGTGTCTTACCCTTCCTGGTCTGCATAGTTGACATGTTTTGTCTTATGTTTTGATGCAATTTATTTAATAAAATTAAGTTAAACCTTCGTGATCTTTGTCTTACAGATGACAGGCACTCAAAAACACTCAAGAGGAGGAAGGAAGAGCACGAGGAGGTTGGGGATCAAGGATGTTCAGTTTGGACTGAACTGGTCTCTGACCTATTAAAACTTTTGCGCATTTGCACGACACACAAGTTCTTTTTTACACAGCTGTCCACCAGGAGGAGACATTGTACTCCCGGCCTTCACTTCAATGACAGGAGCCTCCACTTTATCCAGTCTGGAAGCTGCTGGAGGAACGCTGTGATTAATCAGAAAGACTTGAGTGTATATGAGCTAAAGGTTGTTTAAATCAGAGGAAAAATACTCAGGCAGCAATCTCAGCCACCTAAACAGCTTTCTGGTGCATTGGCGGGTCTCCTGGGGACAGCAGTGTTTTTACTACTAATGATGAGTGCTGACCTACCCTGATCCTGCTGCCCGACATAACCTTAGATGAAAGAATCTGTACTTATACATCTCTGATATCTAGAACTGCACCTATGCACTAATACCAAAGTAATCAAAGTTGCTGTAAAATCCTGCATATTTGAAATTGCATTTAGCTGCCAAACCAGTAACAACACCAGAGGTTCATAAATATTGTACAGGTGGTAAATGTGCACGTTAGGCTGCTGGGAGTTCAGTTTCCACACAGCTAGTTTGTTTTTGGTGTTGAAATCTAAAGCAGACGCAGCAGCACCTTTACAGATTTAACAAGAGTAAGCCAAGAAATAATGAAGCTAAGGTACGATTATGTAGTTATTTTAGAGACCATGTTCTATTTTTACACTGTCACTCTTTTCGTTTGATGGTGGTCACTAAACTTCGCATTCGCGTCTCTGTTGCTGTCAGTGTTGTTACTTTTATGCTCAACAGCACAAAACTGCAGATTCAGTTGATGCTAATTTTTATCTAAAGACAAATCTATCATATCTGCAGATAAAGGGGAGGAGGAGGCTGGGAAGTCATTTAGTGAACTTCAGTGGGTGACATGTCTTTAGTAGCATCAAACTTTTTACCAAACTTATTTGTTTTCTTCAGTATGTTTAATGAATAGAACGATACCACTTTGTGCCACGAGCACTTAGCTTAGCATAAGGAAACTGGACTCACTCGTGAACATGCACAAAACTCACTGACTGAGAAGCAAAATGAATCGACCCAGAATGTTACCTAGTGACTAATTATTGCATTTCAAAGGTTCAGATGGGAGTTTGTAACCTTTGAGCAAAGCCAAGTTGGAAGTTTCTTTCTGCTTACAGTCATGATGCTAAGCTGACTGTACTATAAAAAGTAAAAATACAGAAAACATTCATTTAAAAAAAGGAGAAAAATTTATATCTAATTCACTGCAACAAAATGTAAACTATGCATTAGTCCTCATAATGTGGTAAAGTTTTAAAGGGTCAGTTTACCCAAATTACATTTTTCTCAAGATGAGCTTGGGGGTTTGGCATTAACCATCTGCAAATTTCTGCTTTGCAAAACAACAGTACACTTTTCCGCAAAAAAGTAAACCTCGGGAATGTTTACAATATTCATGTTAATAGAAAGTGAGACATTTTTGAAGCCGCTCTAATCAGGCTCAAGTTATCGTGATGTGATGTGACAGTTGTCACAGTCAAGATGAGAGAAATACCACCCGACCCTGCAAGTGCTCTACAGTGCACTTGAACTCATTTTTTATTCTACAATCCTTCAACCAGTAGTATTGCTGTCCTTGCTTTCAGGAGCTCTAAAAACTCACATCAGGTGGCTGTGCAGCTGGTGAACATACCGGAGCATTTATCAGCTGAAGAGCCATTTAAGTGAGAACTTAGAATGGTGACCTTTTTTGTTTTATTGCTTCCCAAAAAGGACCAAAACAAAAAAGCTACAAATGATGGAATTGAAGTATTTTGACTTACTTAAAACACAGACTGACCCATTAAAATTTCAACCACAGTTTAATGCAAAAGAAATGACAAACTTACTGAGCCAAGTGCAAAAATTCCACAGGTTAACCTCAACACATGTTTATTTTGTTCTGTGCAAATAAAGGAAGAAAAAAACTTTATTATATAACCTTGTCCTAAATAGTTAAAACAGATGCCATTTAGCTTCATTTTAATATTTGGATTGCCTACATGTTTACAAAAAATCAATGATGTCATGTTTATAAATCCAGAATATCCGGAGATGATGTGTAACAGAGTCAAAGACTGACTGTTTTTAATTGTGGACCGAATATGCTGATCATGCTTAAATGGGTTTTTAAATACCTTGTTTTAATTTTACATCTTCAGTTCGGTTTTCTTACTGAAATTTCTTTCTGCATAGTAAGAAAAAAACTTCCAAGACAAAAAGCTTAAGTCATATCAGTTTTCTATAAGTTTTTATTTTACATATAGTACAGTTTTGTTTGGAAATAGACCCATTTTCATGACATATGAAGTGTAAAGGAAAAAAATACTTGTTTTTGGCTTTCAATTTTGACTGATATTAAAATACAAAAAAAAAAGAAAAAAAAGAAAGCCATTTAATGACAGAACCGAATGAGCGCATGTTTCATCCACTATCTGGAGGATATATAATGGTTAAAATGTAAAGTTAACTCAAGCTTGCTTCTGTTTGCATGCAGTGTTACAGTTTTTAATAGTAACATTTTACAAATTAATACAAACAAATGCTACTTTTCAAACAAATTGCACCTTTTTTTGGATTTAGGACATATTGCACACATCAGATAATGCCAAACAGAATAACAGAAAACAGGAAGTCAGGAAAAATACACTGTTGTTTTCTTTTCTTTTTTTAAAAGATGACTGTGGCTGATGAATGCCACACAGTGAAGACAGTGATTGAGCGACGCCATCTGTGGGAAAAATCAGTAAGCTAACCCATAACTGGTACATTTTCACCTTTTAGTCTTTTCTAACATCGTTTTGTTACTGGAGCTGCTAAAATACTTGAAATTGAGAAATAAATGGACAATAACTACAGGTGTAATTTAAAGTTAAAGTGTCGGCTCTGCTGAAGATTTTCATGTGATTGTCAGACTTTAAATTTGATCAGATTGTTTTACTTTAATGAAATATTTCGACAAAATCTGTCCCCGTTTTTAAAGATAAAGACATTAGCATAGGGGTTACTGTACAGAACCTTTTGACATGATCGGGTGGATTTTGGTGATTAGTCTGGCAGACACAAAGCACTTTTTTTTTTTTTAAGTTTTAATAAGAAACAGAAGGAATACATTCTTAGATTTCTTCTCCAGGTCCATGTTGCTGAAGGAGGGCACAGTCTGGAGCAGACAGAGCGGCAGCAGAATAATCTGATCATAGATGCACTAGTTAAGGCCCATGAAAACACTTCCCCAGAGTTCTGCAAACAGTCTTACACTGAGGGCTTTAGAAAGATGCAGAAAATGTGAGATGAGATACATTCAGCCCGGGATCTTTACAGGTGCTCTTTTCTGTCCTGCTGCTGAAATAAACCCGTGCACAAGGACACAGTGCAACTCTGTCGCTCGCTCCAGCTCCTGTAAATGGCTTAGACTCCAGTGCACTGCTTCTGCAATTTAATATTTTTTTAATATTTATATATATATATACTGTATGTATTTATATATCTTTACATCTTTAACAGTTTTTCTTTTTGTATGATTAAGAAGACCAAAATAAGAGGAGACACTGAGGATGACGGTGGGATTAAAAGCAGATTTCCCTCTTCTCCTTCAGCTTTATGTACAGATTGTTTGAGTTAATCATAAAACATTGAAACCCCCCCTAAATCAGCTGTGTAGGACATGAGGGTTAAACAGTGTCAGAGTAACATGTAATCTTATTTCACAGGGCATCAGTCAGAAGAGTTGTTGATGGTCACTTCAATAATACTGGGATCTCCGAAGGCTACAGATGATGTAATGGGGGAGAAATTGTTCTGCTTATAAAAAAAATATATACAAGTTCATGACAAAGCATTTGGTGAGTGATGAGTAAAGCTTAAAGTGGCGCCAAGATTTTTTTTTTCTCTCCCTTGATGATTCTCTGCTGCAGGCACTGAGCACCGTGGTGCAAAAAAACGTGACAAAAATCACCACAGAGGCACCTTCCTCCACTTCTTCCATTTAAAAAAAAAAATTTCATTCAAACTTTTTAGCGATGGATGCGCATCTCCCTTTTACCAGCATCTGTGCTACACAGAGGCAGGTTTTACCCAGAGTTCACTGCTTCAGAGCCTCCAGCTGCCACAGTGATATCCAGTAGGAAGCTGAGGATCTAACAGGTCTGCCCAGATACCCACACTTCAAGTACTGAATTGGAGATTAGTGTGTTACACATAAGCTTACACATTATGTTTCCAAAGTGGTGTTAACGACTGAAGCAGGAAACCAGTCCTAACTGAGGAAAAGGTCTCATCTTACCACAACCCATCTGAATCAGAAGGTTGAGGGATTGTGTTGCTGCAGTTTTAACAGCAGCAGGACAAGAGGCTGTCGTAGACCTGATGTACAAGGAAACGCTTTTTTCTTTCACTTCTTTGCATCATTTTATGTCCTACTGTGGTTTGCTGGCCGACGTCCGTAGATGCCCAACTACCCTTTTATAAGTGGTTGTATGCCTCACTTAAGTATTAGGCTTTTCCTATTGAGATTTTAGCTGGTAGCAGTTTGGTACAATTCTGAACAGTGAGTTGGACACACTTTACATTTCTGTACATTTAGTGTGTGATTTATGACAAACAGCACATACGTAATCCCTTACTGTTGTTCTACTGTTACACGATTCTCTTGCTTCAAATCCCATGACAGTAACTGGAGAGCATTTACAGAAAATGAAAGGCCAGTTTGGGTCCTGCCAAATGTTTACATGCAGGAGAAATTTGATTCTCAATAGCATTATCTGGGTGTGGCAATCTAATTAATTTAATATGATTTTATTGAGACTGCTGAGTTCATGTGTATTTTAAAAGGCTGGTTTTAGATAAAGTATGTAATTCTTTTCTCCCAAAACACATTTACTGATCACTAGAGGATATTGTCTCTGCACAAAAACAAAAAAATAAATAAATCAGGAAATTGATTGCACTGGTTCGATGTCTGTTAGCAGACCTAGCAGATTGATCCACACCTACATTCACAACAATTCTACTTTTATAAATTATTTTAGGCCACTTTAAGAAGTCTTGATGACTGAAAATATGGTGAGCGTCACATAACGATACAGCTATAACACATGCAGTTATTAGCTGCGCTCTCTGCACCAATGTTAGCACATGAATAGGTTGGATTGCACATGTCCAAATAGTATTTTGTCCAAAATGTCTCCACTCTTCAGTTTTTACCAACTGTACTTCTAAATAAGAAAAATAAACTAATAATTTTGTCAATCTTTAAAAAAAGTACATTTCTCCCTCAAATATTAGATCAAACTTCATAGTGTTCCTCTTCATGTTGATAATTTTTATCTATTAGCTTGGGAAATTCAACCGAGGAGTTGATAAAAACATGTCACGAGTGTGGGTATCAGGACAGACTGATCTGTGGAGATGACCAAAGATCACTCCACCTGTCAGCAGAGGTGATGGAGGATCCTGCTCAGAGCTTCTTCGGGCCCCATAATCCCTCTGGAACTAAACCGACAATGGGTGGATGCATAGGTTTAACTTGAGGAATGCTACCCCACCTGGCACGGCACAGTTTTTCTGGCTCTTTTGAGGTGAAAATGGTTGGAGGGAGATGATGTAGGACCAAGCTGTAAGATGATGTTAGAAGGTTTAAAAAAAAAAAAAACAGTTTGGAGGTAAAGTGTGCAGGTTAGTGAGAGGTTCTGGGCTCCTAGGAGATGATCTCAAGGATGTAGAAGATCAGCTCCATGACAACTGGGCCCTCACTCAGCTGACATGCGCCGCTGTGGATGACGGGGATCAGGGCGCTGTCCAGGTCACTTAGGTACTGGGAAAGGAGAGGCTGCCCATTACTCCCTGCCAGGTAACCCACCTGTGTAAGTAAATCAAGGTTAGATCTGGAGCTTACCACTGTCAGTTTAAAACGTCAACATAAAAAACAGGGTTGGAGGACGTTGGCGAGTAAAATTTATGTAATATTCATCCCTTTTTGCTACTTGGAGTAGAGTGGTTTACATCGTCTCTACTGGAAGTTCTCATGACTTTTTTACAAATAAATAAATAAGTGGAATGAACATATCTAACGCAAGAGAAGCAAAGGGCAACATTTTTTTCTTCGTGCTTGTTCATTTCTGATTAATTTTAGTCCTGCACACTACACCCTGCACTGATGCTGCTTCAAATTCTAGTCTTTATAGTGGATTCACTGTAAAAACATTTCTTTTATTTAGTTTTTCATTTTTTTGCATCGTCAAAATGAGGAATGCCCCAGGAAAAAAACCCCCAGGTATTTAATGATAAATTTTAACAATATTAATCCACCAAATGTAAAAGCAATTGGAGCTCAGTAATTATTTACCGTCCTACCTGGTCAGAGTCCAGAGTGACCCTAAGTCCCAGTTTGGCCATGCCATCCTCCTTCAGCAGCTTTAGGTGTGGACACAGACCCATGCAGAAAGCTCTCGCCACATTCTCTGTCAGCCGGCTGTGGTCGGCCGGGTCGCTCAGCCCGTTGGGTTGGTCTTCGCTCTGGAGGAAGAACACCTGAGGGAATCGCACAAAGACTTCTTTTAAAATTTGATGCTGACAAGGGGGAGGAGGAAGAAATGTTGCAGGGTCCTAGAGTAGAAAAGGCACGTGAATGAGCTGGAAAGAACTGTAAATGTACTCTTTTTGGATTAACATTACTTTAAAACTTTTTTTAAACATATTAAAATAAAAGAAAAAATTAATTAATGTGGTGGTCTAGTCCTTAAACGAGTGTAAACACAGTATGTACAGGATGGTTAAGTTCTGCATTTTGCTATAAATCCCTTCTTATTCAGCTGGGAGGTATCCTGCTGGTGTGTCATGTCAGAATTTAGTTTATCCTCCGTTTAAAAAACCTGCAGCCTCATTTTAACATTTTGTCCTGGAAGACTTCTTGAGTGGCCTGATTTTATTACTGGTGTTCAGTAAACTAAGAGGTGTGTGTTGTACCTCAGTCCAGCGGATGACTTTGCCGTTTGCTTTAAACTCAGAGCCGTGGAAGATCTTCACACTAGTAATAGATTCCATAGATTTCCCATCAATTGGGCTGATGACGCTGAGTAAAACAGAAACATTTGTATAACTACTTGTAATTGGAAAAACCAAGCAGAGACAAAGGAAGGACAGAGTAAAACTCATCAGGACTCCATGTGGCACACACAAATTCAATTTCTCAGCATCTACTGCCCTTGAGCAAGGCACTGACCTGCCAGCTGCTTGGATGGAGCAGCAGTTTTACAGACATTGGACACTCTGAGTTTGTAGCCAGCTTTGTTTAGTTTTTTTTTTTTTTTCCGTCCTAATTATAGTCACCAGTCAACATTACTGGAAATGTTCCAGTGGAAACCAAAAGGCAGTTTTGTCTTCGAAACTGTCCCCAAGCCAGATGTTGCATTTCTAGTTTAAAAAAAATAAAATATAAAAAAACTGGATTACTTCCATGGTGGCAAATCAAACCACACAATAGATTAGGATGGAAAACTGTTAAAGTTTTCCTCTTCTATTTAATCTAAAACTAAAATAAAGTGCGGCATGAAAATAAAAGCCAAGCATTAAAAAAAGAACATATAGTTCCAAGTGGGCAGCTACTATAAAAGCACAGTATCACACCATAATGGTAACTGATTGCAATTAGTCAGCTCTCTGGTTAAGTAAAGGTTAAAACTGCCTCCATTAGGAATTTTATTTATTTATTTTTTTTGTACCAGACATCTGTAAAACTGGCTGCATTTATCTCGATCTCATGGCCATGACAAAAGTGTTTTTACAGAAAAAGTGACCCCCCCCATCTCACCCCTTATTGAAGTTGTGGTCATCCTCTGTCCACTGGATGTGGACGAGCTCCTGGTTCTCTTCCTGGTCAGCTTTACCGCATGTAATGGTGAAGTCCTTCATGTCCCTCAGGGCTTGCCGAAGAGAGTCCATGGTTTCGGCTGTGATCTGGATCATCACTCCATCTAAGAGAGGCAAAAGATCCATTATTATGATTACAGCTAAGGGAAATTCGTCAGTACACATGAAGATCAGTTTATTTGGGTGGGTTTAGGGGCACATGAGAGTTTGTTTAAAATAGGAATTATGCAGCTGGATTCAGACATAAGATGAATATAGTTAATAATATGAGAAGTACAAGATTCACAAAGCTTTTACTTCAGCTTGATCTGCACTTGATAAATTAAATATCACATTTGATAGGATGAGGCACTTGAAAGACTTCTGATACACAGAGATATCTTGGTTAAGTCACCGTAACAAGCCTTTCATGAAGCTGCAGGAAATATAAGAATTTGTGAGTGAGTTAATCTCCATCTCTAAACAAAGAGCTGACTGATGCGTTTTCAGATTAAAAACAACACGTTGCAGTCACAACAAGCTGGGACGTTCTGGGTTAAGTCTCATCCAGTACAAACAGACTCTTAACTTTGTGCAAAATTGGAGTACAGAGTTGAATAATTATCAAAAGCAGACTGTTTCCACTACAGATAAAAACAGTGCTGTAGCATTTCTAGAAGATATCAAAGATTCAAAGTCACTAAAATAGGGGACCTTAAAGTTAATTAAGCAAAAATGAGCAACATTAACTGGATTTGGCTTTAAAAATGTGATACAATTTGAGATGGGTATCTTTAGGGTTTAAAAAAAAGGGATTTCACAAACATATATATAAACAGGGGTCAAAGTCTATAGAGGGGCTGTATTTTTTAATAAATAAAACAGGAAGAAAGGGCCATATATTGCTGGATATTAAAGCACATTTATGAGGCAATGTTACTGTGTGGTTTTCAATATATCACAAAAAAAAACACGTCATAAACAAAATCATCTATTATGCATGATTTTTCCCCCTTTTCTTTTTGAGTTGATGGTTAGTTGGATTTCATGGTTCTCACCTTCCACAATGCTGGTCTTGGCTAAGAAGCCAGATGAGGCTTTTAAAGCCCCACTGAACACAAAGAAGCAGGCTCCCGTAACTGAAGAAACAAGACAAAAAGAAAAATGATCCCACCTGTAGATTAGATGCAAACATCTGAGATGTTTTTGTTTTCAAACAGACGAGACAAATAATAAAGTGACATGAACCTTCCAGACAAGAAACTGGAAAGAAAGAAACATGATGGCAATAAGGAAGTCTTAGATGTGAAGAGTGTGTTTGCACCAGCACCTTTGCGTGGCTGGTGATGGATGCTGATGGCTTGCGTCTGGTAGTTCCCATCATCGTTCTGGACACACACCAAATGCGAGTCGGCTCGGTCGTTGAAACACGCCCCCATGGCCAGCACGTGCTCATTGGACTTGTTCATGGCCTTTATCAGCTGCAAGGACACGTAACAAAGTATGACTAATTAAGCGGCCCTTTGGGCTGTGTGCTGAGGAAAATGGGATTATGGGAGGCTGTCTGGTTGAGCCTAATTGCAGTGGGCTTGTGGGTTCAGTTCTTGGCTTAAACGGGATGGCACTGAGATGACAGATTGCAGAAAAAGACTGACACTGGTGGATATCAGCAGTTGAAAATACAGATATTAATTCTGCTGAAAATCCCGTTTCTGCATCTCTTTGAAGCTATCTTTTACTCATTAGACAAAAAACTGAAAATCTGGAGGGCTTTAACCACTTGCTACGCTAAAGAATTGCCTGCAAGCTGTTAAGTGATGGCTCCCACTTCTACTGGCTTCCCATCTGTTAGTTCATCAGCAGCCAAACCCTACAACCACCACCACACTCTGCACCATGCCAGTCTTTCCTAGCCAAATAGCACTTAGTGGGTATCACTTCTTTTGCTTCAACGTTCATTCACACCCTGAAGGGAACAACATTATCACACGTGGGCAGCATTGCGTCCGATGTTTGGCTGCAAGGAAACTGGAGAGTTGGTCGTATATCACCTACACACAAACATTATGTGTGTTGATGTTCAGTGAGCTTAAAGAGAGCCTCCTTCACTGATGTCATTAGAAGAGTTTAGGGACCTCGGAAAATGCACAAAGAAAGGCTTGACACACCTTTCTGTGTATTCTGTTTAGCTGCACATATACAATAAAGTTGATTTTAACAAACCCTTGTGGACCAAACCTTTGTGTTTCCACTGTGAAAGGAAGTGATGTTTTATTTTAGTCCTCTGAGCACAAACTGTCAGTGACACAACCTCTGTAAAAAAATGTACATCGCTTGGTAACCATGGTAACAAATATGAGAATTTCGAGTTCTCCTTCATTCGACAGCTTCTTTTTAAAAAAGAATGACACAACTCAGAATGGTCATTAAGTAACTATTTGCTCCAATAAGAATCAGGATACATGAGGCTGTTATTTCTACACTTCTGTTTATTAACTATATTTATATGTCCTCTTTTAAACAGTTTGGTTCAACATGAAGATGTTTCCTGAGCTTCTGTAAAATGCATCTGTCATTTCTTATATTTAGGATTTGTTATGGATTAAATAACCAACCTTGAATCTTTTCTTGCGGCTGCCAGTACCAGAAAAAATATCAAGATACTTTAGTAAACTGGAGAAAAACTAGATGGTGCTATAAGATTAAATTTCATCAAATGACTACTTATGTGTTTTTCCTCAAAGTCACTCCAAAAATGTTTTCAAAGTCTTTTTTTATTAGAACTATTCAGCAATAGTTTAAAGAAAATCTAATCCTGAACTATGTAAAAACACCTTTAAAACGAGTGTTTTATTTTCTATGTTTATTAAATCACGACATAATAATTTGCATAACACCTTCATAGTTGTGCGTAAAACATAGTGATGCAGAATGTTTGTTTAGAAATGTTCCAAACTGAGTAACACTTGATAAAATCGGCAGCCATGAGAAGAGCACGATACAGAGAGGAGCTCCAAAGCTTCATTTAATTACTTCACCGCGGGAAACAATGGACCATGAATTAGAAAAGGACATTAGATCATTTCATTTCACAATTCCTTGTTTATAACCGCTTCTCTACAACGCTATTTGAGTTTCCTGCAGACACTTTAAAGGACAACCTTGAAAATGATGTTTTGCTTTGTATGGATAAAAACCTTAGTAATAAAGTTATGTTTTATATTGTATCTAATTTTACCAGAATAATAAACACTCAGTGAAACAATAGGGTATGAACACATCATACAAACTGCCTGATGTAACTTTTGTGGAGTCATTTTTGAGCGACTCTTCATAGCTTTATGCAGTTGTTGACAACTAGTGGCTCGTAGGCCCACCGCCAATTATCAGAGCAAAGAATGTCGCTGTGACAAACTGCTTGTTCAGCGGTGAATGTTTTGCTACCAGCTTTAGCAACAAACACCACACTGCTTTGCTAGTTCTAGCAGAGTCCCGTGTCTGCTTTACCACTGCTGGGTAAACTGAGGAGAGATAAGCCTGAAGCTAGCTGCAGCTTCACCCAGGAGTAATCACCTCTCCCTTGCCACCTGACATCGGTTTCAAGGTGAAAGCAGGAGAGTTTAGCAGCGGTGTCTGTCGGAGTTGTCCCCGATTGTGGAGGCAGCAGACCAGAGCAGCACGGTTACTAAACTCTCAATGAAATGTTGCTTAAGGAGCAATAAAACCAGATGGAAAGACGAGGAAAATAACTTGTTGCTGTGGTGTTTAGTTCACCTGGCAAAGAAGCCGCCCCAGGTTTAATCCCAAGGTCTACCTTACCCACTTTCTCATTCACTTGCTAAACAATAAAGGACACTAAAACCCACAGTATGTTAAAAATGTAAGAAAGTAAAAAACACTCGTGTATGGAATACATCCATTATACAAATAACCTCTATATACATATACACACACACACACATATATATATATGGCAAAATACTGTTGCTGACCCCATCTTTTACTAAGTATTCTTCCAACTATTTTTCCTTAGCAGATGCTTTTCTCCAAAGCCACTTACATCTTACTACATTTTCCATCAAAGTCAAGGAAAATTGTTTAGGAAAACAAATAAAAAGCAATTTATATATATATATTTTTTTTACTGTAACTAAAAAACAAGAAGCTGTCTTGACCAATCAGAGCAGACCGGGGCTTTTAAAGGTTCATCTTGAAGAGACAGAAGCTAAAACAGAGCCTATCAGACAGATGGTGACAGGCAGTGCAGGTGTAAAGTCAATCGTGAGAATAATGCTGATAATGAGAAAGTTAAACATGCTAACCTATATTAACCCCCTCAAATTATATTATACACCAGTAAATTAGCATATTGTGTTCTTTCAGCTTTGCCATTTTTGCAGATTTATGTAGGGAATAACTGTGACATGAAACACACGTTGAACAACCACCAATCACATCTTAAGAGGAAAGCATCAGTTAACATCAGCCAGCATGTCGATTATATCCAGTATCACTTCTCCAAAATTTCTTTTGTTACAATTCTTTTTTTATTTGCTTATTTTTCTTGTGTTTATAATTTAGTACTGAACCGAAAATACAGGCCAACACAAAAACTTTACTTTTCAGGTCTTAACTCACCTCATATCTAACTTATACACGGTGTCACAGAGTCTAAACCAGGTGCTCACCTCATTGTAGCGATTGCTGGGGATTTTGATGCTCGTCTTTCTCACCTCCATGTCCACAACCAGACCTTTGACCACTGGCAGAGTATACTGATAGTTACGGAAGTCCTGTAAACAGCGACGGATGAGCAGACATTTTTTATTCTCATTAAGTTAGATGTTTATTTACATTAAATACAGAAATCACAAAATGGACTAAATTGATCCTAATGCTGTATGCATACTATATATAGAGTGCAAATGTACACAATGAGAAGTTAACATTCACCCATGAGAAACATTTGTTAAAGCACTTTGTAGATGCTAGACACATTTAAAAAGGTACTACATACTGTAGACCATTTATCATTTACAAAGAGGCTGCAATTAAATGTTAATTGTGTTTCAGGTGGGTTTTTCTTTCCAAGCTCATGAATTCAATAACAACACAGAGCAAAAACATTAAGTGGACTTACTGCGAGCAGATTCATGATGGTGTGACCCGTCTCTCCAAACAGAGGTTTTCTGAAGCGAACGCTGAACAGTGGACACGGATAAACTGCAAAACCAGAAACGTATTCACATACACAAACACATAAACATTTGTCATTTTCCTACACAAAATACCAATCTGGAGACAACTTCAGTTTTTTATTGGCTTGTTACTTTACTTCTTTGGTGCTTTGGAGGGTTATTTTGTGTGTGTGTGTGTGTTACAGGCTTTTCCAGGTCCTGCCCTGTTTTTATTTACTGCTGAATTTTCATTTCCTGATTTTTTTTATCCCCACCTCGTCATTCATAAATGCAAATAAACTGAAAAAGAGACCCACACATCAAACACATTAAGCTGTGACTGCAGTGAGGAGGAACACTCCTAATCCACAAGTGCAAAATGCAACCGCCTTTTTCTTCAGCAACCGAAGCTTCTTAAATGACTATTTTTAGCCTTATCTCAGCCAACAGCTGGAAAAAAAGATCTAACCACAAACTCTCAATGGCAACAAAAAGAAAAAAAAAAAAATCTCATCTTCAATCTGCAGTTCAGTGGGGATCGTTATGCTGGCCGGCTCTTGAAGAGTTGAGTGCAGTGGGTCAATTTTATGGTAAAATTAACATTTTGTGTTGAAAAGCTTCAACTGAATTTTGTTAATGTATTCTTTACATACTAGATGGATGAAGGCAAGAGGCTTAAGCAAGCTAGGCAGTGCTCCGTGCTGGCAGGTCTGGCTGTGGGAGAAGAGGTTTTTTGTGAAGAAGAGCCTCTGGTAAAAACCACACACCACTTCTTGATTCACGTGAGCCACTGTGGGGAACGTATGAGAGCAGCTACAGGCTTTTTCTGACAGCTGACAGGCTAAGCTCTGTAGATTAATCCGTGGCTTTATATTTTACCCCAACAAACCATTAGTGGATGTTCATGCTCTGCTAATAAAGTCCCAACATTTGCTCTTATGTTTTTTGGTCCAACAGCCCAGGTTGAAACTGGAACTGTTTCTAAGAAGTCTCTCTTGAAATAACCTCATTCTTACAAGTACAAGTAAGTACAGTAACACATTAATACCAAATACAAAACCAGTGAAACAAAAACAAAATCAACAAACAAAATTTCATTAATAAAAAACTAAGTAGAAGTCATAACAAACTTTATTTGGCATTTGTTTTGCACATTTATGAAGCTGTTGTCGCCCAGCAGCGTCCCGAGGCTGAGAAACCACACTACACAACTTTGTGATCCAGCCCAAAGCATCATGTGACAGCTGAATTTTAATTATGGCACTGCATCACAACTGGACATCAGCGCTGGCTGTTTTGTATCTGCATCAAAGCCGATTCAGCAGAGAAATGCAAGAGGATATTATAGGACAAAGGGAGGAAAAAAAAAAAGACTAAGAGATAACACACTCCCAAACTCATGTTCTCCTGACCTCCTGTAACGGAGTTCTTTCCATTTCCTTCTTAGAGTAAAACAAAGTCAGGCAAGCGGATCCTCCCCTCCGGGCGTTGAGGTATTGTCCTGCCAGTTTAGCTGCTGCAAGCCCCTCCTTTGGTTCATGTTTCTTCACCGAGGTCCTCACTTCAGCAGGTAGCATTCGCAACAACTGTTCCATGATGATGGTTTCACCGATCTCCTCCTTGTTGTGCTCTGCAGGCCGAATCCAGCATCTGTAGAGACTCGTCAGGCGATGGTAGGTCTCACTTCTCACCAGGCAGCACTGAGGTTGACCGGAACTGCTGCCGGTAGGTCTCTGGAGAAATATCAAACTTGGCCAGCGGGGCGGCTTTCAGGTCACTATAACAATGAGCTCTGTCCTCATCCATTGCAGTGTAGGCCTCCAGTGCCTTGCCAGACAGCAATGGAACAAGACAGCACTCCCACTCGCGCTCAGGCCACTTCCAGGTGCAAGCAATGCATTCAAAACGCATTAGATAGTTCTCAGTATCTTCCCCTATTTCCAATGGTAGGATTTTTGGATCTAAATACAGACGCGGTGCACGTCTGGAATCATATGATCTGCTGTTTGAATCTGTAGACCCAGATAAAGAAGAATCTGACTCATTGGGGCGACGAGTTGCTGGTGTTTGTAAGGTTAAACTGGGACTACTGGCAGTTCTGGGACTTGGAGTTGGGGCTACATGTGCTGCTTGTGTAACTGGTTGAAGAGACGCCTTTATGTTGAGGAGCTCCTGTACCAAGCCCTCCTCTCTCTTCTGCCTGTGTTTCATTGTTTACTCCAAGTTACGTAACTCCAGGGTGACAGTATGGTTAATTTCAGTTCCTTCTCCAATTTTATCTCAGTTGAAGCATCCATTTTCTAGTAACGAAGTCGGCTCTGACACACATCCAGTTTTGACTATGTGGATCTTCAACATGTTTTTAAATCAGGTTTTGTACAAACTTCTGACACTAAAACATTTCTCATCACTCTAAGTGAGTGATTTAAGTGTCTGATGCTAAACTCACATCGGTACTCTGCTCCCAGTCTCAGCATAAGGCGGATGGGGAAGACTTTTGCCCAGGGCGTTTCCCACTTCTGGATGAGGATGCCGAAGAGGTAGGGTGGATTGGGCAGCAGCAGGTCCTGCAGCGACTGGAAGGAGGGGCTGATGTAGAGGAAGCCGCCATGTTCCTTGCTGCCCAGGAAGCTCTGCGTGAAAAACGAGTGACTCAGGTGGCTCAGCACGTTGCCTTAAGGAGAGGAGGAAGAGGAAGTTAGTGATGTAGGAGATGTGAGGAAGAGAAGGAGGGATTGGTGAAATTGGGAGAGGACAGACATCTGAGATGGTGGGGTGCCAAGACAAAAAAAAAATTGACATCAAACATTGTCACTCATCCTCATGTTACTCATTGAAAATAGAAGTCTTGCTAAATTCTGCATTAATTTATTAAAACCATAAATTAGTTTATCAATTTTTTTGGGGAGGGTCGATGTCTTCAGACAACACCCAATACAATACACTAATTACAAGACAAAAACAAAACAAAAAAAAAACTTAGGGGTTTGTACTTGCTAAAGCTAGCACTTCTTCCCAAGATCTGACTGACGCAGACTTAATCAGGAGCGACAGTCACAATATGGCTCCCTTCCACCAGCCTGAAACTGCTCCAGCGTGAATATGAAACAGGAAACAGCCTGAGGGAAGCGAGCCATCAAAGTCAGCCGATATTAGTGTTTTTTTGCTCTGCGCCATATGGAGGTTAAAAAAAACACAAGACAAGCGCTAGCAGTATCACGCCTGGAAGGTGACAGTAGGATGCCAATGTTTGGACTACTTTTTATGAAGCAGACAACATGGTGGTGGACAAGAACCTGATTTCCAAATAAAGCTCAATGACTTTGGTCTCTGTGGAACAAAAAGTACCACTCAGATATTTTCTCCTCAGATTATTATTCATTCATGACATGAGTTTGCTCATTTTTCACTGGCCAGCAGATGAATGAAACTGAGGGCCTGACCTTCCAGACAGAACAACTAATGCGCTGCCATCTTCCAAGATGGGCCCATGGCAAAGGTGGAGTTTCTAGTTTGGTTCTTACCACTGAGGGCCTCCTGGTAGAGCTGCACAAAGTGGGTGAATATGTCCTTTGGGATGGTCTTCTCATCAGGCAGGCACTGGAGCAGAACAACAATCTCTGCCTGGCCGACAGCGTGCATGCCCTTAGTCGTCACATACCAGCACTTCCGGTTAACATCTGAGGGTTAACAGAACAGAAAAATAATCAGGACATGATTACAAATTACACAGAAGACATGAACATTTCACAAGTCTCTTTTAAACAAATATCTTGTAAATATGATGACTTTACACAAGTTAAACCCTTGAGGCACAACATGTGTCTGAGTTAAATGCTGTCAGAAAAACAGACGAGACAAGCTTAACGCTGCAAAGATTAAATGTGTCGTTTTCCTCAGTTTATTTATGCATATTCTCAGCAAAATGTAATTTAAAGGTACTTCATATAAAGAAAGCATTTTCCAACAGTCTGGAAGGAAATCTACAAATGTTTTATTTAGAAATCTGCTTCTATGGACCATGAGGGTGAAATGGCTGATAAATGAAAAAAAAAATTCTTTTCTATTGTGAAAGATGATGACTTTAATCCTTCTGACAACTTCAATAATCACAAAACCATTATACTTTAAAGCATAAAAGGGATTCATTTTTATAAGTCTGTAATAAATGAATCTGGAAATTTACTCAGGGGTTCTCACATCAAGGAGAGATACTTATTGTTCACCAATTAATTACAACTGTGGTTTTCTTTTTAAAAATCCATTAATGATGCAGACTTGAAGACAAGGGTGTCCACCTCCCATCCTCAAGGACCACTGTCTGCAGTTTGTAGATATTTCCTGCTTCAACACATCTAAAACCTGCAGGATGTTTGTCCTTAAGGACCGACATTGAACATCCCTGCTTTAAAACAACAGACAACCTTCCTTCAATGAGTTCTATTCTATTCACTGCTGTCCATTCACCACTTCTTCCTGCCGTTAGAGGACTTAGTAACCAACAATAACAAAGCCAAATCAAGCATGATTTTTTTTTTAAATGCAAACAAAAAAAACCCACAAATAGATATCTTATCAATTCCTATTTCTCATTACAATTTACTAAAGATTTATTCTGATCTCCAAAAATGCCCCCAAAAGTCAGTGTTTTATGTGCTATAAAAGTAACTCACAGTTCACAAGCTTGACCATGGCGAGCAGGTTAGCATTGAGAACGAAGACCAGGGGGTCTGGACCTCCCTCCTCTAACTGCTGCATGAGGATGATCTCTGAAGGCCTCTCGTCCACTGCATAATCTGCAGGCAAGTTGTAAAGCAGAAAAGGCACGCAGAGGGAGGAGTCAAGGTAAAGTCAGATAGGAAAAGCAGTGGATGTAAGACAGAGATGTAAGAGAATTGAGGGAGGGGGGGGGAGGGGGGGGAGTTAAAGATGGCAAGATTTATAAGTGAGGCTCATGAAAAAAAGGCTACCAGGATGAAGCTTAGCAACTGGAAATCCTCTATATTGTTTAAATATTACCACAACCATGTACGTAACTTCCTCCTCTTGTTGGCAATGGGTGGTCAAAACATGAGCAGTGGCACAAAGCACATGAGGAACACACTGAACAAGCACAAACGGCAACAATGAGAAGGCAGCAGAATGGTGAGGATGAGGGCAAGCACCTGTGATGTGGCCTCCCGTACCTCCTTTGACTCCGGTGGAGATGAGGATGGGAGGGAGCCCGTCCTCCGGGATCAGACTGAGAGAGCTGCCCACAGGGCTGCCCACCGGGGCAAGAGGGGTGTGGGCTGCCTGAGAGGTGGAGAGGAGGGGAGAATGGGCATTTAGATGTACTATAGGTTATAACACATAGTGAAATGTAATAATATAGCAACAGTAGAATCCCCAGGGAGTGCTTATGGCCGTGAAAATGGATAGAGCAGGTATTGACAAGTATTAACTTTAGTCAAGGCAAACCAGTTGAAGCTATAATCACAGTCAAATGTGCTCTTCTGTGGACATCTATCACAAAAACCAGGGCTGCATCAATACATTCACTTTTAACTTTTAAATTCACATTAAAAAAAAGGAACGTTTCCCCATGTGGCTCTGGATCTTGCAACAATTATTCCATCTGCCCAGAATAACAAAGAAGCTGACATTTATGAAGTTGGGATAATTAGACTAAATAATTTTCCTGGCCACAAAAAAGTCAACTTGTAAACTTTACAGTGAAGTCTACACTAGACATCTCAGCCCTATTCACACACCAGTTACACCTCAGAGCAACAAAGATGTTCCTGATAGGCCACTCCAGTTATTCATTGGACCAAAATGAGGTGGTTCATCATGGCATTAGTGTGTACTTGCCAACAGCGGTATCATTGGTAAGAGTGGTGTACTGTGGTTTGATAGCCTTACATACACTGCTCTGTTTCTAGTGTCTCTTTTCCGCTAGTGCTTACTCAGTTCTATTTGACTCAACTCAAGTTTAGTTGCTTTCCATTACAATTGAGTACCACCTCAATGTGAGTGAGCTCATTATAGCAAGGTGCTCCGAAAGTCCCAAGACATCATTTGTATGTGACACTAACATGACACAACAATGTAGGAGATTCGAAGTGATGTCATACCTGCTGCTAAGTCCATGGCTTTTTAATCAGACTCAACACAAAAGAAGAGTGTTAAAGAAGGAGGTGAGATGAGACGCACTGAGATAAAAAAGTATTGGAGTTTCGCTGGGTTATTATGATGGAGTCACTCTCATGACTCATCCAGTGATGTCACTCCCTGGCCAATCAGTGACCAGCAGTCTGTAGATGTCACATTTTTGGCTTGATTTAGGTTTCTTGGAACCCCAAGTAGGTAAAGTACCTGCTATGAGATGCTACAACCAAATGGAAAACCTTAAAAATTGAGTTGAGTCAAGTATGTACTAGTGAAAAACACCTATAACTGTGGTACTGCCTTCTAGTGTATCAGCAGCACATCTTCTTTATCAAAAAGTACAACACCCACCTTGAAACAAACATCAGATACTTTTGATCAGATTGAACCTCCATTCAAGGCAAGGCTAATTTATTTGTATAGCATATTTCATGTACAAGACCATTCAAAGTGCTTTTCATAAAACATTAAAAGCATTACAGTGGGGTGCAAGAAGCAATAACAAGTGCATTGAAAAACAAACTTTAAAATAAAGAAAAGAAATTAAATAAGATAACCATGTATTCACTAATTCCAATGATTTCTGTGGTGTCTGTTGTTCCTGTGCATACTTGAACTATGCGGGAGTTAGGTGGCTTAATGAGTTTTAGGGAAGTCTTAAAAAATGGCAGCAGTAAACCAGAACTGGATTGTGGCAGATACGTTTTGTTGGAAACAGAGAGTTAAGCATTACTGAGCACCTTGATAGTCAAAAGACACAAAATAAAAAGGATAAAAAAAAGGATCTTTATTGTCTATTTTTCCATAATGTAAACACAACTGATCAGATCATTTTATCTAGTGTCCATGTAAACATGCCAACTGGAATCTCTGATCAGATTAATTTCCATTAGATAGATTCAATATTTGTCCCTGTAAGCATAGCTATTGTGAAAAGGGCTGCAGACTTTTAAACAAATTTTCTTTTCTTTTTATTTATTAAGGTTTTTTATTTTAAGAACAAATGTACTGCAAGAGTAATTTTTCAAACACAGACAGATACAAAACAGATATGATGTTCTTTATCCATTCATTATCTATACCACTTCGTCCATTAGGGGTCGCGGGGAAGCTAAAGCCTAACCCAGCATTTAGCAGGTGAGAGGCAGTTTACAGAGAGACAAACCATTCTTGCTCACAATGTCTTTGAAAGGTGGAAGGAAGCCAGAGTACCCAGAGAGAACCTGCAAACTCCATACAGAAAGGCCACTTTTAAACTACCCCCCAGCCGAGGCTCAAACCAGTAACCTTCTTGTTGTGAGGCTGCAGTGCTAACTGCCACACCAAAGTGTAGCCCATGATGTCCTTTAGTTTTAGGTAAAAGTCAAACAGTGGATACTAAATTAAGGCATCTGGTGTTAAACTTCTCCACAACTGAGAATATTGTTTCTAATATTCCTGAAAAACATAGTCTTATTGGCTTTTCCTGTGTCATTGTTGAACTTAAGAACTAGTAGATTGAAACTTTACAATGCAACAGTGTGATTTGAAACTCAAGTTTTGTCTGCATAGCATCATCTGGCTATCTGAGATTGAGCCATTTTTAACAATTACACTGCTCTACAGGCCATGAATCAACCTGACAGCTGGCATTCAGTGACTATACAACCACCAAAACAACTCAATTTAATTTGCTGTTCTGTTACATTGTAAGAACTTATTATTCATGTTACTGGCTTATCATAAACAACCCAAGTAAAGTACATTTCCACTTTAAGCACTTTACTGGCTTTTCTAATTCTGATTAAGCCACAAGGAATGCCTTTTCTAAACTCTGTTTTCTGTATTAAACCCCATAATGCAGTGAGTAAACCACCACATAAAGAGCTTTGTGTGACTACCTTCACCATGGCACCACAGCAAATGTGACTCTACAAGCCGACCTAATGGAATTAGTTGGGGCTGAATGCTTTTCATACTGAGCTCACCTCTGAGTACTCGGATGTAGAAGATTTGTTTGAATATGCAGAGATTTCCCGTGACTGAGAGGGAGCTGGGCTGAAGGTTGAAGGTTTGGAGGACTCTGCTGTGTCGCCATTAGGAAGGACCCCATCAGCGAACCATACCCTTCTCTGGTCTTGTGAGAGGGACCCTAAAAAGAGAGATTCTGTTGGTTTAGAACCCATTTAGATTAAATCACCACAGGTATTTTATCAATGAAAACGGCAAACTTGTAATCTAACTATTAATCTTTATTGCAGCTGGGACAGAATGTCACTGCAAATGGTGAAAAATAAGGTTGTAAGAATATTTCTATTCTTGGTAAAGGTCGTACCCTCATTGCCAGGCTGCTTCAGTACTCCCACGGGCACCATGACGGTGGGAGGGGGGGAGCTGAGCACCCCAGAGGCCTGAGCTTGCTGCAGAGGCGGGATGGTGGAGCAATACTCTGCTGGGTTGTTTGGGTTTGGACTCTGATTACTTGAAGTAGCTGGTGTCTCCCATGATTGAACTGACAGTGACAGAAAATATCAGGAAATATTGTAAAGGACTGATCTGTGTGTGTGTTTCATTATAAGTTCCTAGTAATTGTATTCTTATATTACCTATTATCAACCTTTTGACGGATCATAGTCATAAACTTAAATGCAACTGCTTGTGCCACAATTTCTGCTTTACAAATTATTTTTACCACTGCAACATGTTCTTTTAACATATCAATGTACCACAGATTTTTTTCACAGAGTATTAAAATCCAAAAGGACCCAAGACAACTCAGAAATATAAAATATATGTTGGAAAGAGAAAACTCTGCTTAATGGTGCTTACCACTCGTCAGGGCTGAATGACAGGTGACGCACACGCGTGCCTCTTTCCTGTCCATGTACACAAGCTTACACTTCAAACTGCAACACGCCGCACAGAACACCTTAAAAAATAACAAGAGACGCAGAAATGTATCATTCACCCCACGATCTTACAAATTATGAACACGTACAGCTTATTATTTAAGTTTGACCTTACAGATGCTGCAAAGATACAAATGAACTGCAGCTGTATACAAGACTTTACGTGTATTACCACGTCATTACACATCATCTTCTAGTAATATGTATTTAGTTAATAATTCAGCAAAGAGTGGATGATCCTTTTCATTTCAGAGCCCTCACAAGTCAATCATAATCTACTTTGTGCATCAACCACTCTGGCAGTAGATGCTCTAAGGATTGTGCTGCACATTGTGTTTGCATCCCCAGTGCAGGTGTTGGTATTACTGCAGAGCAACCTCCTCCCAGCTCAAGTGGCAGTGTGAGTGTTTCTTTACCACCATGGGAAATTAAGTAGCAATCCAGCGATTTTCTAGTGCAGTGTCAGCGACCACATCTTTCCTTTAAAGCACTGTGCGGACACCCTGTGACATGCATGGGTAGCACATAAAGCTGGGAAGCTGCCTGCACACCCACTGAGTCTATCTGTAAACAAATGGCTAAAGAGAAGCTACATTATCAAAGTAGTACCTGAATTACACTGCCACTGACCTTGCCACAGGCCCTGCAGTGGTGCCTCCTCTTCGTGAAGGTGAACTTGACGTCACATTTCATGCAGATGGGAGCCTGGGAGTCCGGCACCCACACTGGGGCGACCTCACCCAGTGAGATTGGAGTCTTTCTGCACAGAGCACCCTGCTGACCAGCCTGAAGGTCATTGTCTGGGCTCTCTGAGGGCATCAGCGATGGAGAGTGGTCTCCATTCACACTGACCGAACCCTGATCTGTCCCATCAGGCGATGGTTCAGACGGCAGGCCTCTCCGACACTGATTCTCAAGGTTCTTGTTCTTACTGACAGCAGACGGCCCGAGCTGATTCTGGACCTGGCTCGACAGCGGTTGTGGGATCTGGAGTTTGAGGCTGACTGGCTGTTTTGGCCGTGCCCCTCCAAAGGGAACACTGACAGGCTGAAGCCGGTTGTTGTTGAGTTTTGGTTGGTTGCTACCTGACCCCACTGATCCACCTTCACTCGTCTCCTGCTTGCTCTCCTCCATTTCTTTCTCTTCCGTTACAGAGTCTTCCTTGGAGGGCACAGAAGAGTGAGAAAAGTCTTCATCCTCATGCTTCTCCTCAGTGTTAAGCTTGGAGTTGCTCTCGCTCTCCTGTTTGAAACCATTAGGAAGGCTGGTTATTTTGTGGAGCTGGTCCATCTGTCCTTCAGGATCGCATCTCTTTTTCTTCTCCTCCATTCTGACCCTACCAGGAGACATGACATTCTCCTTAAACTCACACACAGTCTGAAACACTACACCTCCATTCATACATTCTTCTTGCTCCTTTTTTAAGTTAACAGTTTGCCTTTCTGGACCATATTCCTGTAAAACAGCAGCGTTGCTCTCATCTTGAAGACTTTCCCCATTTTGCGTTGCAGGTGAAAGATCCGGGCGTATATTTTCAGGGAGACTTTGATTCTGTCCAAATCCCACCTCAAAGGTAAAGCGGGAGTGAGTGGTAGTGGAACTCCCGCCCCCCGTAGAGCCAGGCGCCTGGTCAGGGGCACCAGGCTGGACTCCTGCAGGAGAACTTCTCTCTTCCCTGAGCCCATCCAGCTGTGGGCTGCCCGGGCAACCGTTCTCCACGGCACCACAGGCCGTGACAGGGGGTGGCAAAAGGTCGTCCGTGCCTACCAGCTTGCCTATGTTTGGTTGAGGGAGGGGTGGGCTGTGGACATCTGCCGGCCTCTCCTCTACCCAGGATGGAGGTTCTGGCCCAGGTTGCCTTTTAGGGTCAGCTCCTAGCGAGGCACTGGAGGATGAATCGCTAAGGGACTTAAAGGGAAGAGGACTTTCCTGGGGACTGAGGTCTGCATGGGCCAGTGCAGGGTTCAAAGAGAGCATGTGGGCGGGTGGGGCCAAGATCTGAGTCCACTTGGCATCCGAGAGAATTGGAGTGTTTGTTTCATCTGCAGAGACAGAAGAAAACTTCAATACATTTTATGAGAAACAGACAAATAGATACAACTAGTATTGATTTTAATAACTAAATAACTAGTGTTTTTTCATTGTTCTTTACATAACACAATAAAAACATAATTCATCAAATGTGTGTTTACAACTTTAAAGAACCCAAAATAATGCCTTTGCAACACATGAAATCAGCTAATTCTGGTCTATGAGTCTGTGTGTGTGCATGTGTGTTTTGTGCATTTATTAGCTCTATTTTTAGGAAAATTGCAATGAATACACAAAACAGCTATTTATTTTTTTGCAAAACGCAAATCATTAGCTAGTAACGTTCTTACTCTAATTTTTTGTAGAATTATTGTTGGATTTAAGATGTAAAAAATAAAAAGATGTGACAGTTGGTGAATAGATCATAAACTAAGAATATCAAGATAGATTGCCTCAAAAGAACCACCACAGAGAACTGATGCAAAGATACGCACTCCCAGGTGATCGACATAGCTAAAAATGGCATGAACAAACCAGGGGACAAATTGAGAAATGAGGTTGGCATGGAAAGGGAAATTAGTGAGTGGTTGAACTGGGAAATTCTGAGAAAGTGGGCCAAATGCCTTGCGAGTCCCTGAGAGAAATCAGTCAAACTGACAAGCTGACATGAATGCTGTGTAATAAGATTGGAAATTCTTATAATGTGTATTTGAAATGACTTTCTCACATACCCATGTCAGCTACTACACACTGCTCTCCTCCCTCCACTGGAATTTATGCTAAGCTGTTTTTGTGTGTGGTGTACCAGATTCAAGCACACACACGCATTAACACACTCACACACACACACAAAAAGACTTAATCTGCCAAGCTGGATCTCTGGCAGAGGACACAGATAATCACTCACAGCCAAAATACACACTCAGCTCACAATGCTGATGTGTGTGTGAGAATTAGCAGGACGTGCCTTTTTTTTGGGGGGGGGGGGGAGAGGGTCATCTTCCATGAATGCAGAAAAAGCAGTTTTTCATCTACAATAAGCAAACCTAGTTTGCAGATGCACTGCTCAGTACTGCAGTGTTTACTCTACAATTACTAAAAATAAACTCTATAAAAAAATGCCCCAACACAGTTTCTTATTGTAATCATTAAGTGTGACAAAAAAATTGGGGGCGTGAGGACCATTATCTTGCACCATTATATACCTTGGCAAAAGCCACAGGCAGTGGCAAATAACTTAGTCCTATTTCTACACTGCCTGTCCTCCATCACCTTTTAGAAATATTACACAAACTCAGTGGGTGGAGGCCAATTATGTGACACCTTGATTATTTACCAACAGAGGTGGCCTCATTTCACCCTACACCTCGTTTAATTCATCTCTCTTTCAGCTCTGTCTCACCAGCTGCCATTTTTCTGATGGCATCTATCCAAACCAACATCAGAGCTCACCTTCATTCTGCTCGAATTCATCCAGCACCTTGTCCAGGTTGAAGGCCTCGGCCTGGAAATAATTCTCCATGGGTCAGAAAGCTCCACCCTGCCGATAGCCGTGTGAACCTGGGAGAAAGAGGAGCTTTTCCTTAGTAACGTTTCCTTGTGACAAGAAGACACCCTCCATGGTCTGACTAATATGTCCCTTTTCCTATCTTTGTACCCCAGTTCACTTAAATATCATTAGCAGAAACATCCCCTCCAACTTCCTATTGCTCTCATTTCCCTTCCAAGCAGTTCTCTCTCATGTGAGTGAGGTCGTCATTCTTATGATTAGAAAGCTTTTTGACTGAATTAACTAAGCTGGAAGTGCACTTATTGGTATTAGAACAATTAGTCAAATTAAAATATCGATACACTCTCCTTGAGCTAAAAATCTCCGCTCAAAATTTACTCTAGTAAAAAAAACAAAAAAAACAAACAAACCTGCATTTAGAACCTACATTAAAAATATTCTCTGTATAAAAAAAGTTCACCACTTGGTCTCTGGATTCAGGAAATGAACAACTTGGTCTTTTAGTGCAAATGTTTCTGCCAACGAGGACAACTTTAATTTATGTCAAGACGAATAAAAGATATTTAAACTTTTACATTTGAGAAAATGCTAAATAACTGGAGTAATACACACACAATCGTAATATATATATATATATATATATATAGTAATGCATTTCTTTTCATTGTATTAATTTGCTTATATGCTGAGACTTTGAAGTGAAACTATACGTATTTGACTGAGTAAAATAGCATGCAAATTCATATCACTGAGTAATTTACAACTCAAGTTCGTATCTGTGTACTCTATACAGAAGGTTATCCAGTACTGTGGATGATATTATCAAAACATCACATGCGAATGAACTTTTTTATTGCTAGAGACACTCTTTATAATGTTTATATAATCTTTATATTCACCCAATCCTGACTCAAGTGGAAACGTCTGCTTAGCAAGGCCATTAAAATATGTTAGTTTTTACCTGCACAGAGGTCCTCCTCAGCAGCCCCAGGTGGTGGTTCTTCCTCAGTGGGTTTCCCTCTTGGTTCACACTTCACCCAGTCTGGCAAGCGCCCAGCGCCCACACCTGAGACAAAGAGGGGGACCACCTTTTAGCAAACATCAATTTCTCAACATATGTTGCTAAACATGCTGCTGTATTACTGCTGGTTGCACTGCAGATCGAGTATTGCTACAACTAAAAACAGAGTTCTCTTTCATAATATTCCGCATGATGTCTCACTATGCATTACCGCATCATGGATAGGTCCTCTCATGGCAGACGGGCTGCAGTGTGTGTCTCCTCCCTCACTCAGGTGGGAGAGGCGGGCTGGGCACGCAGCCCCACCCAAGGTGTTAAGGACAATTTTGAGGGGATACAGGTTGCAGTTTGCCACCGTTCCCCGTCGTTTTACCGCCATTTTGCATTCCCAGGCTCGGGGGAAGTCAGCTTACGTTTTACAGTAGGGAAATCCGTTCCCTGCTAAACAAGGGAGCGATTTGTGTCATACCTCCTGCACAGTGTTAGAGCGGTTTTTAATCCAGGTATTTTCCGGAACGCCCTATCCTGGATCTTCGTGCTCTGAACAGGTATCTCTGGAAATACAAATTCAGGATGCTCACACACGCATCCCTGCTGCGTCTTCTGTGGACCTGAAGGACATGTATTTACACATCCCCATCTACCTTCTCCACAGAAAATTCCTGAGATTCATTTTCCTGGGTATTTGCTACGAGTACCGAGCAGGGCATCTGTCTGGCCACATATTGGGATGACTGGCTGCTGCTGGCACAGTCAGAACAGGAGGCCAGGGCGCACACGTGTGTCCTTGTGGGGCGTATCCACGTGTTGTCAAACAAACAAAATACAAAATGCAAAAAAAGCCGTCAAACTCTAGAATGGACTGAGAAATCTATTGAGTAAAATGTAAATCCTTGTATGATTTATGCATGTATTCAATATATATGATACTACTTTATATATTTCTATTTTAATAGTCACAAAAAATAAAAAAACCCATAATGCAGTACTTTGTCCCTGCGGATCCAAGCAGAAAGAGCTATAGAAAGTGAAAGCTGGCTGGATGTCATTAGTGCAGGTTTTCTGTCCATCCATCCATCCATTTTCTGTACCGCTTGTTCCCAGTAGGGGTCGCGGGGTGAGCTGGAGCCTATCCCAGC
>JBAMHW010000008.1:24244955-24260610 GCA_037177495.1 Rhadinocentrus ornatus
TCCCCCAGCCGAGGCTCGAACCAGCGACCTTCTTGCTGTGAGGCTGCAGTGCTAACCACCACACCACCGTGCAGCCTGCAGGTTTTCTGTATTTCTTTAAAAGAATTCCTGAACGTTAAAGAGTTAGAGATTTGACCTTTCACTTTGTAAACTTCATGCAAGATGTTTCTACTGTTATAGGATTATTATTTGAAAAATTATCACAAAGATAGTGATTAAATTCTTTACTAGCTAAATCCCAACCAGTTACCATCAGTCATGATTAAAAAGAAAAGAATCGTGTATTCATTAATATATCAAGAAAAACCTGAATCAGAAGAAAATTTTGGAGCACTTTTGGGTTGGTTTATTAAAGTCATGCATCAGCTGAAAATAAAGTGCATCATCTAGCTAATCAGTTTAACACACAATTATATGCAATCAGCAATTACCCATCCAAGCTCGACAAGGTAATTTGACTCATGAATGCAAAGCGGCTGAAGCCTGAATCATTGCACAGTAAACCTGCCCAGACTGTCCTTGTTCACGATGAGACCTTGAAGTTGGGATGGGATGTGATGGAGTGTGCGATATGTGAGTGCATGTGTGGGAGCTACAAATAAGTAACAGACAGGCTGAATTTCAAGGTTATTCTAAAAAAGGAAGAGACATACCAGGGATTAGTGTTGTCAAAAAAATTGATTCTCAGAAACTAATCGATTCTAAAAATTTAATATCTAGTTAGGTAATAATTAGCACGGGTATCGATACTTAAATGCCACTTTGGCATTTGCTGGGTTACGGGAAAAAAAAACACAGCCATCTCTATCTATTTTATACAGGCACTGCAGCGGGCATCCCCGCCCTAAAGCTTCCCGCTGGAGGACCCCAGTGTTGCCAACTTAGCAACTTGTCACTATAATTAGCAGTTTTTAGACCTCTTTAGCGCCACTTTAAAGAAAAAAAAATCGACTAGCAACCAATTTGGAGACTTTTTTTGGTGTTACTGGAGACTTTGAGACTAATGTGAAAACACTTATTGTTTACAATTCTCGCAGATTGTCCCGCAGGCCCCTCCCCTCCCCCATCCAGAAGCACTCCCAAGAGGCTCGTCTTCGAGCTGCAGGTAGAGCAGTAGATGTTGTCTTCTGTTCCAATACCAGCCTAAAAATGAATTGCACAAAGCTGCTACTGGCTGATCGAACCCTGGCTTACAGTCAGATATTAATGCCCTTTACTGTAGACCATTTAAAAAAACATTTAAAAAGTTAATCTTTTTTGTTTTTAATTGTAGCGTGGTCTAGTTTTAAAAGTAGATAGTCTTAACTAGCCCCCCCCCCCCTTATTCTATTTACTTGATCTCGTCTCAAGCATTGTGAAGAAAAGGACACTTGTGTAAATAAAGTACACTAACTAATGGTTGAAATGTTTTATTTTTTGCACCACAGTGAGCAAACTGCCTGATAACACTGTATGAAGACTATCTCTGCACAACTAATGGAGCTGTTAGGCAAGGCAGTTTATTTGTATAGAACACTTCATGTACAGGACAATTCAAAGTGCTTTACATAACACAAAAGCACTACAGATATTAAGAAATAGTAAAAGCCAGGAAAAAAGCAAGAATCGCAATAAAATCATGAATTGCATTAAAAAGAGTAGTTAAAAAGTTACCGTGCAGAATTCATTCATAGGCACAGAAGAAAAGAAATGTTTTTAACCTTGATTTAAAAATGTCTACATTTGATGAAAGTTTAAACAGCACTGACAGTTTGTTCCACTTGTTTGCAGCGACCCAATACAGGGGTATGAAAGGCGTAACAAAAATATGAAAACTGTGGACAGATGTACAACTGGGAGTTAACTAGGGTTGGGCTTGAATTTGAACGATTCCGGTTCTGTGTTTCGATTCTGGTTCCTAACGATTTTAGATTCAGATTCTTCTAAGAGTCAGGGTCAAAAACTTTACATGTTTTAACCTAATTTCAACTCAGAACAAGCCACTAAAATGCAAAAACCGAAAATAACCAAAAGGGTGAACAACAAAAACTGGCCAGCTAATCTATGATAAACAGAAAATGAAGCAGCTCCAATAGTTATGCTTAAAGAAACCAAAATACTATATACACAATTCAAAACCTAAACAAATCTATCCAAACACATTCTACAGTTACCAATAATCTAACAAAATATAACTAAAGGAGAAGCCAAAAGGGCTTTAAGTCATTACCAAACAAAGAAAACAAGACTGTCAACTTTAAAAAAGTGATTTAACACAAAGCCAAACAGTTTTAACAAACTGGAAACCCCAAAAACACAAATCCTACAATACAAACACCACCTAGTCAAAGCACACAGTCAGAAACACCAAAGTTCAGCACGCTACAGGCAGACTGTTCATCCAAACAGTTGCCAAACAATGAGCAGGTGCAGCAGTCCTTTATTTCCTAGCGGGTGGCAATAGGAACAGGGATTGGACCAGCCAAGAACCAATCAGAAGGGAGGAGGTGAAGGTGTGTCATTTCCCGCCCATCATCAGCGGGCAGGAAACAAGCAGAGCCAATCTCACAAGGGTGATGGCACACAGGGATTTGCATACAAAATGAGACAGTAATTAGGCACAATCACAGGCAGCCGTAACACGAGCTATAAAACTCTGCATTTATTTTAAGCTGTTAATGTATTTTCTTAGATTTATCACTATATTTTTGTTCTATTGCTTATATTGTGTTGTTATTTATTTTTTTATTTTTTGGGGTGTTCTGACTTTCATTAACGGAATAATGTTTTTATTTATTTATTTTTTTTCTATAGTATCGAAAATAGTATCGAGCGTTATTCTTAGTATCTATATCGAATTTTAAATTTTAGTATCGTGACAACCCTACCAGGGATTACACTAGAGACCAAATTCTCTGCAGAAAGAAGGCCTCCAAGAGACCAGTAGCATCAAAAGATTAATTCAAAATGCAAGCATTGGCATGATGTCAGCACAAAACGGAGATAGGGCACAGGACAATAGCCTGCACACCGATCAACAACTGGTCATACCATTACAGCCAGCCAAGAGCAAGGCACACGCAAACTGCTCACAACAAAAATTCTTCCAATTAAGATAACCTACAGACTAAAGCAGCAACACTGATTTTTAATGGCGGGATGACACGTGACTCATTACTACACTAAAGACAAACAATGACATTTGAAAAACAATTCCATATTATAATTATTTTAAACCACAATTTGGCAGCAACATGATAATCACTTACTAGTAATTGATGAAACCTCTGTATGCAACTCTCCAACCACTGCTTAAAATACAATGTTTTATCATCTGTGCAGTTCCTTGTCACTCCAATGAAATACAGTAAAGCATTTATAGCACAGACTGGCATTAAGTAAAATGTTTCTGTGCTCACATGGGTGTGTTCGTTTGAAAACACGCATCCCAAAAGGAGTTATCCTCAATGAAACTGAATTTAAGCAATGAATAATAAAATGTACTGTTAATGCATAAATTTTGTTATTTCTAATTGCAAATGTCATCATTTAGGTTACTACAACAAATATAAGTATGAAACTAAAAATCACCTGTACCAATTAACCACAGCCTGTCTTAAAATTGCTTTTCCTGACTTCTGCACTGAGATGTTTCCCTCCAAACTGAAAAAAAATGGCACCATAACAGCATGAAAAAAAACACATGGTCTACACATAAACACGTGTGAATAAACACACACAGATATGTCTGCATGAGGACAGGAGCCCATCCCTGATTAAGATTTAATTACTCTGCAGATGCGCCAAATAATGCATTTTTAATCTAAGTGTGTGAAGGAGTTGTATTTTTAGATATATAAACTTGAAATGATGCTTTAAAAGGAGACATACATGAATAACAGAGCATCAGTCAGAGTCTGTCAGGGAAAAACGGCCCAGCAGTTGCATGATGTTTACAAAATGTGCATGAACACGCTACAACTCATCAACTAATGACAGTTAAAAAAGCCACCACAGAAGCAGGCCAGTGATGTGGCCTGATGTAAAACAAAAATATAAGGACTGTACAAGACAGTGCAGTTCACCTGATGACCTTTACGACAGTCCAGTAAACTATAGAGAGCCCAATTTACTGTCTGAAAAGCATTTTGATTGAAATTAGGAACACACAATTGTGCCAAATTACATTTTTACAAACCTGCTAAGAGACACTTAAGACTTAATTCTTTACACTACCTCTTGCCATAATTCTATGAACCATTGTTTTCATTACAATTGAGCAACCGATCCTTAAAAACCTCCAATAAAACAAATTAATAGTGCAATAGCGTTCTTAGGTTACAACATGACAATTTGATAGGATTTGTTGTGTGTAAGTTTGATTTTGACAAAGCTAAATTAAATAATATCAGCTGCTTTTACCTTGCATAATAGATTAATTGACCATCTTTGCTGGCTCAAATTAGATTACCTAATTAATAATGCACACAAAATATCCTATGGAATCAATCTTGCCTAATTGTTTTTAAAGATACTAATAACGAGTATGTATATTATTATAAGGACCAGAAAAACATCTACAAGTGGAAAATGTAATTTGAAATGATAGAAACTAAAAACAAGGACTTTATTTTTAGAGAACTGCATTTACAAACAGTCATGTTACAGGCTCCAGCACAAGTCAGACATACTCATAATGAAACAGCCTAACACACTACCAACGCGATAAAGCACGCCTGACTGGATATTCTGGGATGGCAGCTAAATAAAATAAGACACGGGCATAAACAGCAAGGGGGCTTGGACAGAGCAGAGTGCTAAAAGTTTATTAAGTCCACGCTGTCAAGACAAGGCTGCATTTCCTGTGGTTTTCTATCAGGAAGCAGCTCTCACTTCCTGACCAGTCAGGTGGAAATATTTTAAGTAAGTGTTACAAGGTGGTTCATTTTAGGTTTTTATTGTGTTTTATGGCATGTTTTATTGGTTTTACTTTGTTTTGATTTTGGATTTAGTTGCATGCTTTTTTCTTTTTTTATTGTACTGATTATTTTCCTGGTTCCACCTGTGACATGATTGCAGTATTGGCTGCAGGTGAATGCTATTGACTGACAGCTCTGATAGCCAATGATGCTCAAGAGGTTTGAGGCAGTGAGCCAATGTGCAGCAGGCAGAGGAGAGGCTTATGTTGTCACCCACGGACTTATTGGGACAAGATGGAGGATTTGAAAAAAGGTGTCTGGGGGTGATGTGAGAGTGTGGGTGTTTTGGTCTGGCATGGGAGGGGAGTGCGATGATCCCGTGGCCACATCTGACCTAGAGGCAGAGGATGACATGGCCAGGTGTGGAAGAGGGCAGCAGCAACGCGACATGCTGTGTACGGGCAGGGTCCCTACCCTGCCGACTATGTCAGTATCGCTTTCTAACATCTTGTGATGCCTTAAGAAATCCAGATACGGTTGCCAGATCCTCTTACAGGAGCACCTCAATGGAGTCACGTAGTGGAGCCAGACCCAGGCACCAGTACCTGAATATCCGGTTGATTTTTATTCCCGGCCTCCGTGACGACATGCGGAGTGAGTGCTGTTGATGTTTCCAGCCACCTCCAAGGAGACACGTTGGGGAGCCAGGCCAAGGCACCAGTACCAGAACACCCGATTGATTTTTTTTTTTTTTTTTTTTTCCCCAGCTTTAGTGACGACACTCTGATAGAGGACTGTGATGGTTCTGGTTAATGTGAGACTTTTCTGGACTTTATTTCACCAATAAACTTGGTTAAATGCTCTGCTAGCCTCCTCTTGGTGTTGGTGCTCTCCACTCGATCGTTTTAACCTATGGTTGTTTTTTTATTTTAAAGCAAGATTGTGTGACCTAGCCAGCCTGGGCTGGCTAAGCACAATTTTGGATCCATTAAGTTAAATTTTGCTTGAAATTTTAGGAGGTTTCTTTATAAAAGATTTTTCTTAAATGTTCCAGTATGTATGAATTCATTTAAGAGCTTAAATTAATTTAAAGCCTGAGAGTAACCCATGATTCTTGTAAAATTAAGACCAAATGTCTAGCTCATAAAGTATTAAAGAGGGATCAAGAGGTTTGGTTACCTGGCTGGGAGTCACCAGCTGATACAGAGGCAGATCATATAAGCTGATTTGGAATTGTATGATGGCCACCATGACCAATAGCTATGAATCTTCTCAACTGGTTTAATGGAGCAAGAAGAACATATGTCATTGTATACATTTCAACAAATCTAAAAGCTACAAAAGAGTGCAAAACATCTAAATAAGTGTGACATCTCGCTTCAGGAGTGCAAAAAAAATGAAGCTCCAGGTTTAGAAAATGCCATATACTGATCAAAATGTGAACATTTAATGATTTTTTAACAGATCTTCACATTCTAACGGCCTAACCAAGAATTTAGTCTAACCTCATGCTAAAAATAACTTTCTGGTGTAGCAAGTATCACGGGAAAATGTGTCCCATAACCTTATGTTGTGTACTTTCATGACACTAAGGCATGTGTTACAATGAGTGAAGAGGAGTCTTACAGATGAAGTAATAAAAGCCGTGCACTGAACCATGCAGATGCATGATGGTGTGACGCATAACCCCTGAAGCCTGCTATTTGCTGATAAAGAGAATCAGGAGGGATACATCACTGCACTCCTGATTTTACAACAGTCGAGTGTCCTAGTGTCAAAGGATGAGAAGGTCTTTCTGAAAATTTTAGTTTTCTTTTTATTCTAAGGCATTTCTCCTTCACCAAGGAGAATAAAAATAGGTAATTGTTTTTTTTTTTTCCTAAGTCAACAGATGACTGAAGCCATCAATTAAACAATTTTTTGTGCAAGAACTATTTATATCGGCTATTCCTCCAATATAATTAGCCGATAAAATAACAGGTGCTGGAAGTACATAATCAAAGTCTGTTTAAAGTAAGATAGGATACACATATCTTACATGTTTAGTTAAAAAAAAACAACAATTGTCACGATTCAATTTGTCATGTTGTATATAATGCAAGTTATTTTGCACAAGAAGTTACATCATTTTCAGGTTTTTTAAATTTTACATCTGCATTTGCCATGACAAAAAGTATGCAGAATCATACTGCATTTTAATTTCACTATGAAGGAAACGAGATAATTCTCTGCAATTAGGTTTGTGTGTGTGTGTGTGCACGCATGTTTTGGCGGGGGAGGGGTTGGGATCAGTTATCAGCCAAATGTGTTGTAAAATATTGGCATATCGGCCAAAATCCAATATTGTGCATCCCTAGTAGGACCACATGGTATAGCCAACTTGATGAATTGGGACTGGGCCAACATGTCTGTTCTGCCTCTTTTTTCTAATGCAACCAACTTCTAGGGACTAAAAGCTTGCATCCTGCTAAACAGCACTTTCAGATCCAAATCTAACGTCATGCTCCAGACGCTGTCTACTGATGGGGAACACAGGAAACCTCAAATGATCACTTCCTCTATTTAAGAATGGACTGACATAACTTAATAACAACATGATCGCATGACTGAGTGACACGTTTATTATGTAATGTTCAACACTCTGACTGGGAGTACACTGGGAGTTGTCTGCCTCCTTCTCTTATAAGCTTTTTGTCCAACTTACCATTCTCTTGAAGTAAATAAAAGCAAAACACATGAAAGGAAAAACATGGCAGAACTTTTATATCCACTAAGAGGTCCCATTCTCTCAAACAGCAGATAATTTCTTTGACAGCAGAAGGTTTAAAAAGGAAAATCCACAGAGATTTGGAGAAAAAAAGGTAAAGAAGAGTAGAAAGAGCTGCTGTGCTTAACAGCAAGTGTCAAAAGCGATTATGAGCTTCCACTCTCTCTTCCATACGTTTTAATCTACATTTAACCACCTCCAGACAGTAAAAAATAGAGCAGGGAGATGGGCTGCTAGGCTGTCACCAGGGAGAGACTTGTAATACTTTTTTAAAGCACACAGTAACATACATCTGGGAAGTCTCTGTAGACATGAGAGCTCATCTTTGCAAGGGCACCTGCCGGATCTGTCTACTCAATCAGCCCCTATGGGTTTTCATACCACCTGCAGATGGAGAGAGGCATCATATTCTCTTGCTTCAGGTAGAGATCCTCATCAAATATCTGGTGTGTTTCATGTCCAGTATGGGCAATCAACTAGTTCTGGTGTGGAAAAGATGAGGGTGAAATAAAGTCTAGGTGTTTAGAAAAAAAGAGCATGCAATACTATGTAGAGTTGTTTTCATTTCATTAAGTCATTTTTCATTTCTCTCAGCTGATGATTAGTCAAAGTGGCACTGAGTTGGACCATCTTCTTCATAAATCATCCTCCTCCGGACTTAAAGCAAAAAGCCAACTCCTGGGCCAGACAGGTGACCATTAGCCTGGGTTGTGGTTGTTCCTGAAGGCCAAAAACAGCCTGGCTGGATAAATATCATTCACAGGTAGACTAGGTAAACACCAGCAAAACGACTCTGTGTTGTCCAGCAAAGCGGATTAAATCGATGCAGCCTCAAAAACGCACAACAGCTGGGGTTTGTTTGCTGAAGAACTTCGGCTGGTGTATTAGCTGGGTTGCTAGCTAAATATACACCAAAGCTGCAAAAGGCCACGAGTAAGTTTTTCCAAGAGTTATCACAAAGTCGTCGTTTGAAAAGAGTGATAAAATGTTTCATTTTGTACTCGTGATGTCACCAATTAAAAACAGCTTCGTAAGTCAAAGGCTGTGTTAACGGAATGAAGCGGCTAGTATTAGCCCCAGTGGTTCACCGGGGAGTCGTGCGCCCGTTGACAACAACGAGTTGCTGCTCTGACGGACACTCACGCCGTTACTATGACGGTGGGCTTTGGAACGAGCTACTTAAAACGGTTATCTCACGAGCGGTCTTCCTCGTGCTAACTTAGAATAATTTAGCATGGAAAGTTGTTTCTTGTCGCTTCTTTAGGCGATGTTATTAACACCTTGCTACAACCCCGAAAAGCAAAGGGGAACGTGTTGTGTAATTGACGTAAAATTACGGTGTAACCCTTACGGCACCTTCTTGGAATTCCTCACAATTTCTTTAAGCCATGCAGACCACATTGCAACCCAGCCAGCAATTCAGTCAGTTAGCCTGCAACAATACTCCCCGTTGCAATGGCGTTTGTGTGTGTGTGTGTTTTAGCGTTAGAGGAGCAACAGACCTATGAAATATGAAAACAAATCCAGTTACTCACCGGAGGAATCCTCATCTTTGCGTACATTCCCGCGGAGCCCCTCCGTTAGCGACCGTCATAGCTAATCGCCTTTAGAAGCTATTTTTGCGTATCCTCGTTTAGAACCACCACTGTCTGCCTGACTCTAACAACAGTAGTCAGAAAGTACAGCCTCCAGTCTACCGTAGTTGTGCGACAGAACTCAAGGATCCCTCCCCCAAGGTTTAATACTGGAAAATAAGGAGGTACGTCAGGTCACCCAGAATGGAATTGCAAAACTTCCGGTTTTACCTTTCAAAATATAACCCCTAACTACCACACAGATTTCAAAATAACCAGCTGGCCTTAAAAACAGTTCCTGGCCAGGCTCAGTGAATGAAAATAAGGAAATTGTACATGGATTATCAAAAGAACAACTTTAATTATTTGTTAAGTTGTTGAAGCGCTTAGATACATAAGTTCTTATATGAATCTAAACCCATCCAGATACAGAAAGAGCAGAGCCAAAACCTTGTTCCTCACCTGTCTCCTCTTCAAGGAATCTCCTTTTTGTTAGGGATCAATGACTACAGATACTTCAGCAATGGCTTTGGGGGGCATGTGGATGACTAGATGACCCCATATCGCCTGTAGTATGAATGAAGAGTGGATCAATAATGGATCCAAAGTAAGCGCTTTGAGTGCAGTCAGCAATAAAGCACAATATAAATCTTTATTCATTATTATTATTGTTATTGTGATTATACATCCTTGCTGCTCAAAAGAAACTATAAATTGTATTTCTTCGAGGTGGAAGGACATGACCAAGTGGTAATGCCAAGCCTTTCTATAATATATAAATAGTTTTTTTGTGCTTGATTCACATTTAATAGGCATAACAGTCAGCAAAGTATGAATTAATCATGTGTCATTTACCTAAAGTTTCAGTTGTGTGATCTTATTTTGTGGTGTCCATGGGTAGTTTTCGGTTTGGCTCCAGGTGTTTGTCTCCAACTTGACAGACACAGCCTGCCCCGCATCTCTGTCCAACCTGCTCTGTGGTCCAGCGGCTGCAGAAGGGACATTTTGGCTCAGCCCGGCCAGAAGGTAATGTGGTGGGCCCCGGGGCGGGTCCGCAGCTCCGTCCCGCTCCCGCGCACGACAACACCAGAGCCAAAATGGCTCATTCATCTCCCGTAACCTTGTCAGCCCTATGAGAGAATGACAGCAGAGGAGCCATCGATCAGCACGATGCAGCACAGAACGCCAGAGATGATCAATGAAACGGGATGTGGTTTGTAAAAGCCACCCAAACTCTATTAACCCATGCTTACTTGCACAAACCCCGACTTTAATATCACAGCTATATTATTTTTTATAAACAAAAACGTAACACAAGTACAAATTATCAGCCAAAGTAACGTACAAAATTTATTAACAATAAGATCTGCTTATTAAAGATTAACTAAAATAGAGTAGAGCGTGAGTTTTTTGTTTTTAGTCAGCATTAGAAAGCACTTACTCATGCATTGCACTTAATTTAGCTACTTCCTAATTTTTTACTTGGGTATAAGCTTTTTTATTTTTCAAGACTTAAGCTAGTTTACATTTTCATTGTAACTGAAATAGGTCTAACACCACAAAACGTTAAGTCACTCGTCATTTCTTTTCATATTACCAATATGCAAATAACTAAAGAGATAGAGGAAATAAATACAGAGTTTAATTGAAATATGTGCAAATATAAATGGAAATACAAATAAGCTAAAAAAAATACTAATGAGCTTGAAATGAAATATTTGGTTTGAGCACCATTTTTCTTTATCACCATTTTAATCGGCTGACAAACTTTCTTGTATTTTCTGCAAGTCGTCTTCAGGAATAGCTCTCCAGGCTTCTTGAAAGTCTTTTCTAGGCTTGTCTTTGGATGTTGGCTGCCTATTGTTCAACTCTGTCAAGACGATCCCATGCTGCTTCAATTTACACTTTGGGGAGGATTCATCACTCAATCAGACATGTTCCCAATGATTTTTAGTCAGTTGTCACATTATCTGTATATCTCAGTCCTTTGTTTCTGTGTTCCTTCATAAAGTATAACTTTTTAACAGCAACCCTGCCATGAAGACCATTTCTGATGAGTGAGCTGTATAAGATCAACTGAAGCACCAGTGTTCACAGTTCAGCATTTTAGCTTTAATTATTTAATTTTTTTCTGCTTAGGGACATCACTTACAGATATTATTAATCTGTTGTAGTTTTTTATTCCACTTCTTTGCCCCTCCACTTTCCAGGTTTCCTGTTAAATGCATTTTAAAAAAAGGACACACTGTACATCAAATAGACCAAGTTTATTCATGCAGCTCTTTGGAAATCACCTTGATGGTGCAAAAATACAATTTCATACCTGTCAAACTTTATTACCCTTGTTCTGTTTTTTTTTTGCAACTTAAAAACTTAGGAACACATTTTGTGTTTCTTGCGGTAAATTTAGGAAAGGTGAAAAAGCAGACAAGATCCAATGAAAGTTTAAAAGATACTTAAGATCACAGAGAGCAATAAATAATTTGCATTTGTTATCACAGTAACATCCTAATAGAAATGTTACATCTTGCGTTTTGAAACTAAAATCTTTTTTCCTTTTATTTAAAGGCATTCATCGCTTTGTTGTTCCTCCTTTAAGAAAATTTGTAACTGACATCAGAGAAACCCTCTAGGATGATGCAGTCAGTGGCAAGAGGGAAATGTGGTGTTCCCAGACATAAAACCTTATTTAGCCAATCTTCTTTCTCTTACAGAGCCACAAGTCTGTAGAACACTCTTCCAACAGAATTAATCACATGCAGAAACTTTAAGATGTTTTTACATCTGTCCAAACAACTTTGTCCACAATAGTGTGTGTAGTGGATAAGTAAAGTGAGTCTGGATGTTTAAATGTTAGTTTATTTTAATTTACATTTTAGTGTTTTAACATCTATCTGTCCAAGAACTAGAGGTGGAAAGTTAAGTTGGATCTTAACCTTTTACTATAAAAGCAGAAATTTTTGTGTGGCCCCCCCCATGTATAAAAAGAGCCTCACTTACAAATACTGAGTATTTATCACCATCTTAAAACTACCTATAAAGTAGATATGTAATGTTTTGATGTAGATATGTAAGAAGACATTGAACTACTTGTTATCTTAAAAATCCAAATAATCTGGAATGCAAAAAAAATCCAATGAAACACAAAATAGCCCAAAAACATTTTATTAAATTCATAGACACCATTGTCATGCTAAGTGAATCATCCATTCACTTTCAATGTGAATTATAAAGAATTTCTTAAATACCAGCCATGTTTAATCATATAAGAAACTTGTTTCAAAAGTAGTGAGTCCTTTGGGTGCCGAGAGTCATCCACAATATCACCACCTACTGAAATCATAACCAATCTGCATGTTTTGCTGCTGCAGCAGAAGCAAGTGAAGGCGTTGCTTCTCTGAAATCCTCTGCACCTTTAACAACCATTTCACCACTAGAGGAAATACCCTTTGTGAGTCTGCAGGAGGTAAAAACAATAAAAATGGTTGACTGAGAGGGACAGAAGAAGTCATCAGTTCGCTTCGTTCTTTGAAGCTTCATCGAAGTTCTCCACGAGATCTGAGAGGCAGAAAGTAAAGAAAATCTTAATTTGGTGTTTGGCAGAAGAAAGTGATTTAATCCTAATTTTCTCTGACTGAACTTTTAAAATCAGCCTAAAATCCTTTTCCCAAAAAGGTTTCCTTAGACTAAGCTGATACTGAACAGAAAAGAAGCCCCAAGAATAAAAAAAAAAACATTCATTTGTTCACATCATTTTAATAACTTTACCAGGAACATCATCATCCTCTTCTTCAGCATTTTCTTCCTTAACAGTTTTCATCTCCATCGCTGCTGAAACAAAAAAACAATAAAGAAAAGTTAACCAAAAGTTAACTCACATTGATAAGAAATGTTAGTGATGTCATCTAAAAACCTGAACCATAAAGCCCTCTTCTTTCACACTATGCCTGAATTTAATTGTTTTCCCACTAAAAGTTGCTCTATGAAATCAAAATGTGAGCATGTGCTATTCTCTGCAGCGAAAGAGGTGATACTTTAAAACGAAGACGTCATGAGACTCTGCACAATTGTGCACTACATGTCAAGTTGTATCTCCAAGTGGAAAAGCTGATCTTACTTTCCGTGTTTGCTTTACTGTACTCACATGAATGACAACTGCATCAAAATGAATCACGCAGATGCTAAAGCAGTTTGCTGGATTTGGACTGTAAGACATCCAAACCTGCCTGAATCAGTCTCTGAATATTCATATTGTTGCTGCTGATGTTTTTGCTCTTTCCCAACAGGGGTTTAGGGTTTCCTTACTGCTTCAAGTTCGCTGTTACTCTAAAACACTCCTGCAAAAACCTGTAACAAAAAAATATGTGCAAGTGCACGTAAAGACGCGAGGCAGAATATTCAACTGTGCTTCAAATCAACTTCAGCCAAGACCGGCTGGTAATGCCTGAGTCAGTGATGCGTCAGCAGGGTGTAGGTTTCACACATAAAAAAAAAAGGTGTCACACACCAAAGCTCCATGTGCATGTTTCTTTTATTTTAATCAGATAAGGTTTCATCAGCAATCAGGAAGGCCAAAACACCATCTGATTAAATAAAAAGAGAAGCGCATATGGAGCCGGTGTAAAACACCATCTTTTTATTTCTTAATGTCTTACTTTATCCAGTTTGTTTAATTCTTCTAAATCAGATGGGAATTTAATTAGATAAGTAAATGTAATTGAGCATGAGCTCCTGTAGTTACTGATCAAGGTTTATAGATGCTGTGGTGGGAGCTCTGCTGTTAAAGGTAACAGGAAGTCTTTAAAGTTAAAAAATTCTCACGTCACTTCTTTTTCTGTACAGTCGCACAGCAGAATAAAGACCAGCCCATTAGCAAAGAACCCTTAAAGGTCTGGATCCAGACGGTGATCTGGATCACCCCCAAAATCTAATAAATTGTTCCTTTCTTACATTTCCTGAAAACGTAATCAAAATCCATCCATAACTTTTTGAGTTACGTTGCTAACAGACAGACAAAGTAATGCTGCAGAAAGAGTAATAAGAATAAATGCAGAATAAGCTTCGGCTTATGCAGACTCAGATGGGAGAGAAATAGTCAGCTCCTCTTACTACAATAGGACCAAGTTAGGAGTAGACATCCTTGACAAGATGCCGAGCGATATTTATCTCGAGTTGCAACTTGAAGAATGCCTGTTGTGCAGTTTTATAACGTGGGCATCGCTGCACTGAATGCATGGTTCCTTTACTGGAGCAGCATCAATGCCAGAATGACCCGGTGTGTTTTCATTATTGAGCTTTCGATGTGCGATACAATCAAATAAATATTAGCTGACATCCAGCGCTCTGTTTTGTTACTATGTAAAGCTTTTTTTCTATTTTGGATGCTATCTTTTTTTAACCCTCAAATAATTGATAAAAATTATAAACACATATAAAAAAAAATTATTTTATGTTATATGTTAGTTGCTAAGTGAATGCTGGAAGCTAGTAAGTATTTAACATTTTCTTTTTGAAATACAAGCCAGAAGTAATCCTATATGCTAATCAATTAATCTTTTAATTATTGAAGCTTTATCTACTTCCAAATGATTAAAAAAAAATTAAAAAAGGGGAGAAAAAATTGGTCTTTGGAAATGCCACTTTTATCATTTTCATGCTGCGTCAGCCCGGTGTCAACATGACCCCCTCTGGCAGTTCTAGTGTTAAAAAAATCTGTATACAGAATTCTTTTTTTTTTTTTTTTTTAAATGACCCCAGAGAGGGTCATTTTGACACTGTACTATACAACAGGCCTGTGGAGTATTCCATCTAATCTTGTTTACAGTAACCAAGCCTGCTCCAGAGCGGATCTGCCCTTACAGATATGCTGCAGTAACAACCAAACTAGCGTTGCAACGATTAGTCGACGTGTTTCATAAAAATAGTCGACAACCAATTTACCCGTCGACTCATGTCGGCAAAAAAAAAAAAAAACCTACAGAGTGATGCTGGGCTTACACCAAACGATTTTCACAGTCGCAGACTAAAAACGGAAGTCTTTAGGAGTCTTTAGGAAATCTTAGGAGTCTTACTGGAGTCACAGCGCGCTCCCTTCATCTCGATCGTTAGGTTTCAGCTGGTAATCTGTGCTGTTTCATGTCAATCTTTCCCTAATCTTGGGTCTGCGACAATATCAAACATGTTTGATATTATCGCAAGTCGCAGTGACGAAACATGATCAAAAACCAATAGATGAGCTCTGAGAACAGGAATCATGACAGAACACTGGCAGAATTAAAAAAAAACAAAAAAACAAAAATGACACAAACAAGAAGTGGTGATGAATCGTTGTAGGTGGGTCGTCCAGAAAGAGGAGTGGATGGTTATTAAGAAGTAAATGTCTGCTGTGGATCATTTATGTGTTACAGTATAATGAT
>JBAMHW010000008.1:24260710-24299966 GCA_037177495.1 Rhadinocentrus ornatus
ACTATGTAGTGTGCTATATAGTGCAGCCCTATGTAGTGAACGAGGGGTTAGGGAGTAGGGTGGACATTCGGACACAGACATAGTCTTCTTTTACTATCTCTGCTGAGTTGCACATGTGCAATAAAGTCCGCCAGGGTAAAAATATGGCGGCCGACCAGGGAAAAAAAACGCAGAGGACGTCAAAAGTCTGGGATAACTTCCTGTTAAACTTACAAAATAAATTAAATACATGTGAGATTTGTAAAGTGTACCTTGCGTACCATGGAAGTACGTCCGCAATGTTTGAACATTTAAAGAGGAGGCATGTCGGAATTACATAACCTCATGCAAGATTTCAAAGCTGAAAGTGAATGAGAGCCATTTAATAATTATGAGATACATAATCTGATTGGTCGAGTAGTCGTTTTAATAGTCGGGGAATAATCGGCTATAGGATAGTCATTAGTTGCAGCCCTACACCTGATTTGACAATCTAAAAAATATGGGGCCATATCAAATCTACAAGAGCTTTATATAAAACAATAACCCAACACGGAAAACAGGCCCCTTGAACCCAACGTTTAGGGCTCAAAATCTTTTTTCTGGCTATGTGTTCCCTCTTACTCAGTATTTACAACATCCACAGATTTAGCTGATCTCTCAGCACTCTACCAACAAACAGTGAGCCTTTCAGCCTGTGTGTTTTAGTGCGTGTGCTCACATTGCCGTGGGAACTGTTCCGCCAGCTTGCGCAGGCTGCTGAGGCTGTCGGCTCCCAGCTGGCTCAGGATGCCTGGCAGCATCTCTGTCAGCTGTTTGGTCTCGGCGTGGCCCGTGATGGCGAAGGTGTTTGCAGACAGAGAAGCCTGAACTTTTGGGTTGTTGAAGTGGATGACTGTACCGTCATCTTTAATCATATTCACCTGAGAGGCAGGAAAGAAAAAATCTGTTTGAATAAGAACCTCTATCCAGGTGCAAGGCACTGTGCAGGCAGGAAAAGTTGGTATTACTATATAAAGTTTAAAAACCAGGATTATGGGCAAATACTTTGGACATAGAAGTGATGCACAGTCAACTGACTTTTAATGCGTCTACTTCACTATCTAAGTCATTAAAAGAGCTGCGACTTAACCAACACAGTACAAGTCATGGGATTTAAAAGGTTAAATAACATCTTTGTCTAATATATTTAGTATAACATAAATAATTTACAATAAATACAAAAGGACAACAACATAAGACAAAATGAATGCAATGCATCAAGTTAGTATTTGTTTTTGTTTGTGCTCTGATGTAACTCAAGCACTTTGTGGCAAGTGTGTATGTTGAAAGCTCTAAAAATAGCCACATGATGACATGACTGTGGAACGCTTTACTCAGGCTGTCCCAGTCTTTTATCTTTCCTTGTGCCTTACGACACAGTGCTGATTAAAGATTCAGGGTTCTAAGACACAAAATATCAAAACAGTGCAAACACACTGCGACAGCATGACATCGGCTTCCCTTTGATGGCTCACCTCTTCAATCCCTGCGATGTTGTTCACTGCCAGTTTCTTCAGTGAGCCCTGCAGTTTTTTGTCATCAGCTGTTGCTGTTTTGTGAACAACCTTTTTCTTCCTGCGGGCAGTTCCCTTAAGAAAAGAACAGGTATTGAGTATCAAAAATAGGGATTTTGATTACTTAGTGGACCTGAATTAACACAATTAAATATTATAAGGTCACTTTTTCCTCATTTTATTGGGTTGGGACCTGCTAATGGCCACAAGTAAACTTATCTTAAAACCTTAATTGTATTGCTATTACTTCTCACTCATTAAAAAGGAACTCAACAACGGCAAGGAAAACATTATCAGGCACTAAATTAACCTGACTGTTGTGAAAGAAAAAAGTAAGTAATCTTTATATAAATATTTTCCAGAAGAAAAAGAATTACTCCAAGTTAAGACTACACAACTTTTTTAAAGGTTGACCTTATTAATACATTTCCATGACTAGAATTTACCTAGGTTTAGAGTAACACAATAAAGCAAAGTAAATTCTCCGCTTTAGCACAATCTTTTCCAGTCTAAGACAGTAGGCATCCACTTAAGCATGGATTGCACCTTTTTGCTAAATTCCTGGACACTTTTAGGATCTTGATCCTTTTGTTTAACTTTATACTCCCATAGCAATTAAGCCAAGGCAACCACGTACTGCCAACCACGTACTGCTGTCTGGTATGTCATTATCTGTACCACTTATTCCATTACAGGTCGCGGGGTAAGCTGGAGCCTATCCCAGCATTGTTTCAGGTGAGACGCAGGGTACACCCTGGACAGGTCACCAGTCCATCGCAGGGATAACATATATAGGGACAAACAACCATTCACGCACACACTCATTCCTAGGGAGAAATTAGAGTCACCAGAAATTAGAGTCACCAATTAACCTAACATGCATGTCTTTGGACGGTGGGAGGAAGCCGGAGAACCCGGAGAGAGCCCACACATACACGGGGAGAACATGCAAACTCCACACAGAAAGGCCCCCAGCCCCCCACATTTGAACCTCCCCCAGCCAAGGCTCGAACCAGTGACCTTCTTGCTGTGAGGCTGCGGTGCTAACCACCACACCACCGTGCAGTCTGTCTGGTATGTCCAGACAAAACAGATGCAAAAACAGACTGCCCTCTGGTATTCATTAGTTTCCAACTTATGAAAAATGGTTAATGTACCCTGGAACTAATAGACCCAAGTTCTGCAAATACAATCCTAAAATTTATGGACAGTTATCAATTCATAGCTCTGTACCAAAGTGAGAGTCAGTACACAGCACCATAGTTAATTTTGGTTAGTGGTGGTACGTGCCAGTACCCAACCCCTATGTAACATAATCAAAGGGCCCCTGCTCATCAAGATAAAAATAAATAAATAAATAATTTTAAAACATTGGATTGTTCACCCACTAATAGGGAACGCGAGCTGGGTTTAGACCGTCGTGAGACAGGTTAGTTTTACCTGTCTCACGTTACCTGTTCTACTCGTTATTCTTTTGTGTGGATTTTTCAGCACAGTTATCCACTATATAAGTCTATAACTATCATAAACCAGTGTTTCTTGCAGAATTTAAAGCAGCATTTTTAACTTAAGGTTACTCCTCAATCCCAATTTAACATGACTTTGCTGAATTGCTTCGATCTGGGAATGGTGATATGCAGCATGAACTGGCTTAAAGAAATGTAATCTTTATCTCAATCTGAATACAACTTGGATTTTTGTAAGCACAGTACACAACCGGCAGAAGTATTTTTATATACTTGTGACCAATCAATGGGTTATCAACTGGTATTAAAGGAAAAATAAAAATAGAGATTTTGTGTATAAGGGCTACTTTGAAAAGGTACCAATGTGGCTGCTTTTAATAGTTACACTTTTCATTCTGGATAATGGTTCAGAAGTGTCAATGTAGTGCAATATATGGGAACCGAAAGACTAATGGAAAATAAAGAACAAATGTTGCCACCTAGAGTGTGAATAAGGATCTCACAATAGATGTGAACAAAGCCACAGAGGCCACTGCTGCCAATGCTCACAAAGGGAATGCTGAGGTCAGGAAGAAACAAAAACAAACAGATGACAAGAGGATCAATTAAAATGCAGTGCTAACACTGAAATAACAAGTCCCAACTTGGTGTCAAACTATACCTTTCCTCCTATCCGGACCAGAGCTTGAAGTTTGGCAAGCTTTTCTTGATTCATAGTGTTCTTTTGTCTGGAAAGAAAAAAATGTTTTTATTCCCAATTCTACACTTGAAAGCACAATAGACAACAAAACTCAGACTAAAACAGTTCAACAAACAACGAAGGGAGTAGCATGTGGTAGCTGGTCTCCATCGTCACTAATTAGCAAAAGACTAGCTACATGCTAACAGGTCGCTTGACAGTTTTACTCAAGTAATTGACATCACAGAATAACACAAACCTCATATAATAAAGAGAAGCGCTTTAAGTGTGTGTTTTTAAAACAATATTTGCGTCTAATTTAAGTGTAGCTAGTTAATCTGCTAAGTGATAGGCTAATTGAGCTATAGATAGCGTTGTTGCGAAACAACCAAGATCAACGAGTTTTTTCGTGGGCCCTGAGTTTTGCTATTAGCAAAATTTGGTTTAAGTTGAACGATAAAAGAATAGACTTGGATATCTGCCGCGAATTTAAATTATATATTACCTGTATTTAGAGATTACCAGTCCGTACAACTGTTCTTGCTGCAAATGGAGCACCACAGATTAGATTAGCATCAAGTTAGCAATTATAACACAGACTTTCAGTTCTATTTTTCGCAGTAAACTTTGTGTAACTTGATGTTCATGAAATTTTCTGACATTTGTATAGAAATTGAGAAAGACTCAAATTTTCAAATATGTTGCAACGTGTCCTAGGTATGTTTAGTGTAAATGTGATTAAATACTTATTTTTTATAACACAAACTTGTGCTTTTAAATTTGTCTTTCTATATTTGTTTCCGGTTTTATGCCAATCTTTCGTTGTTTAAATTGACGCTTAGAGCACGCGGTTGTGTGGATGTGATGTCATGTGAACGGCCCTCCAAACGGAAAACGAATACATGTTGGCCAATCGGAAGCGACTTGCGCACGCTCACGCGCAACGTTTAGTGGATTCGCACCATTTAGTGCCCGGGCGACCGAGCGGCTAACCAGGAGGGTGGAGTTTTTAACTTCATTTAAAATGGATGATCAGCCGGGTGTTCATGACTCGCTCAGATCCGACGGTTTGTTTGGCAGAACAAACTACTCCGTGTGGCTTTGCAAATAAACATAGGAAATTTTCCAGCTTGATAAAATAATCTTGATGCGTAGCCTTTATTTAAGTTAGGTAAATTTTAATGATTCCTCAATAACTTCTGCTTTATCGTGATTCTTATTTTGGCACATTTTTACCTTCATAGATTCTGTTCAGCTGCACCATTCCCTGCACACATCCAATACAACTCCCAATACATTGTATTCTCCAACTGACCCTGTTGCACTCTGCAGTACAGACTACAGCCTGAAATATACGTGTGCAAATATATGACATTATCTTTATTATTATTATTATTATTGCTAACTTTGCTCTGAAAGATCCACGCTTCCTCTATTTTGGTAAAGCCTCTTTCCACTGGCAAAGTGCTTTCCTCTCAATTTCAACATTAAACTCCTCCTCCCCTTCTTCCTCACTTATCCCCGGGTCATCGCCCACCTGACAGTAAAGGAGCGGACCTAGTCCAACTTTATTGGAAGCTATGTTATTATGAAATGCAGCGGTTATATTTCCGGGTCGCTGGTTGCTGAGCACTCACTACCCGTTAGCCGCAGCTGCGAGGAAGAAAGCCAGTGAAAATGCAAAAGTCTATAGTGAACTTCGCCGTTTTGTCTTTGTTGCATGTTTTATTGTCTTTGTCCTGTTTTCAAGATGTTATCGAAGCAGCGAGCGGGAGAGGTGAGTTAATATTCAGATTGTTGTGTACGGGAGAAATGTGTGTGTAGCTTCATTCAGTGTGACTGATAGAGGAGAGCTGTCTGTCTTTGTACCAGCATCCTGGATAACAAAGTATGCGTCCTGTTCCAGATTTTAGAAAAAGGCGTGTTTTGTCTGCTCGACAGGTACACACAATTTCCAGTTTTTCAGGTTAGCTTAACCAACTTTTTTTCTTCTTTTTTTTTTGTTTTTTCCTACTAAAAGACGTACAAACCTTTGAGTCTGATGATTACTACAGAAACTAACAAAGCAGACTATATGGAAATGTAACCAGTGTTTTTATGAAATGTTTTAAGGTTTTTATATTTTACTTATTGTTATTTTTATTTTTTTTGCTTTTGCATTTTAGAATTTGTTTTCTGGAGTTTTGTTGTCCATTTATTATTTTTTTAAAGAAGTGGACTAACATGTGCACACACACACACACTAACTGGCCACTTTTAAACAATTGAGCAATTGCTTTAACATAAATAATTTATCAGCTAATAACATGGCTGCATCAAGTTCAAACCGAGCAACAGAATAAGGAGGCAATTGGATTAAAGTGATTTTAAACATGGCGTGGTTGTTGGTGTAAGTCGACCTGGTCTGAATATTTCAGAAACTGGTGATCTACTGGTATTTTCACACACAACTCACAGAGTTCACAGAGGATGGCTGGAGGTCAAATGAGAATGGAATAAGCACCAGTTAAGCACCATTCAAGATATGCACGATACCATCTCTGAGCACACAACACATCAAATAAAGCAGATGAACTACAGGAGCAGGAGACCACACTGGCTATAAGTTCCTGTCAGCTAAGAACAGAAAACTGAATCTACAATTCAACCAGGCTCACTAAAATCAGACAATAGAAGATGGAAAAAACGTTGCCTGGTCTGATGAGTCTCGATTAAAGTTGCAACATTCAGACAATAGGGTCAGAATTTGGTGGAATTCAGCCCAGTACTAGGAAGGTGCACCAATTAAAGCAGCCAGTCAGTGTAAAAGGGATGTGCAAGAGAAAAAATTACAACACAAGGGGGCATTAGGGTTACAATTTAAGGCACCAATGAAAAATATTAATGTAAAACAAAAGTACACATTCTATGATAATATGCAAATGAAACTGACTTATTTAAAGCTACATGTTTAGTTGTAACATTCTCTAATAATAAAAAACCATCAATAGATTCCTGTCACATCTAGGTGATAGATACCAAGATAAAAATTAAATGAATTGCCTATAAAATTACTTTTGAAGCAGAAAATTCGATAGAACCTGACAAAGTCTGAAGTTTTGAGATGTTTCAACCAGTTAAACAGATAGAAAGTAATATGCACTCTTGGTAATTTCATTAAAATTTGTGGCAGACAGTCGAGTATTTTAAATAAACTCCATTAGCTAAGAGGATGTAGGTAATCTTTTACCACGACTAATTATTTTGTTTCCCATTTAAAGGAATTTCTGCTCTGGACAGTAAAAAGAAAAAAGTTTCAGCTTCACCATGGCTTCGCAAAAGATAAATAATTGTCCAAGCTGCTAAGTCAACAATGGGATTTTTTGAGGTACACTAGCAGTCAAACGCTTGGTCACACCTACCCATTAAACCTGAATGAGTCCAAACTTTTGACTGCTACTGTATATGGATGTAAAATATCGTTATGTTTTAAATAAAGAACAAAAGGGCCTTGATGAACACCCTGAGAGGTGTAGTCATAACCTATAAGTTAGTAAAGTAATTAAGAGGTTACAGAGCAGCTTGATCTTGAATTATAACCATTAATCTGTACTGGCCTTAAGCTTCCTCTCGGTTCTTTTGTGCAGATTCTGTATTCAGAGCAGGTCCACCCTGTGGTGTGGAAATATAATGCCACTTACACAATGCTGGTTTGCTTATTAACTGTCTCTTCCTGCAGGATTTGGAGATAACATCAACTGGAGGACACTGGATGATGGAAAGAAGGAAGCAGAGGCTAGGTGAGCTGAAATGGTTACACTGTCTGTAATGCTGCGGAGCAGCTTTTTGTGCAACCATACCCTGCGTGTGCAGCTAAATGTAGCTTATTGAGTGCAGAAGTTTGAGGCTTTACGTGATGTTTTTATTCCGGCTTTGACACATTCTCATGTGGTTGCATTGACAGCGGGCTGCCGATTATGGTCATCATCCACAAGAGCTGGTGTGGAGCCTGCAAAGGTAAACCAGTTTCCAGACAAATTACATGCACATGGTTTAATATCTAAGAGCTGCTTCTTCTGCCCCATAATATGGCTGATTAATTAATTCATCATCCATGTCAGTTTAAATGCAAAAATAGCGTAGTTTCCTTTTTATAACATTGAGCATCAAGTATATTGTAGGTCACTACTGGATCAGAACAAGATATTTAAAGATTTTACACTTTGGGAAACTGATGCATACTTCATATAATTTGCCATTCACTGGTGAGCTGCTGCTACAATATCGTTTTGACCATCTGTGAAACCATATAAAGGTGAACAAGTACCAGTAAGCATGTCATGTGAACTCAACCAAGTCTCTAATGCAGACAGTAAAGACAAACAGTTAAAGGAAATGATTACTGAAGCTGGAAGAAGAGTTGGGGGCTGTGAAAACTCCAGGAATTCTGCTGTGGGCATTTTGGATTTTTCTTTTTAAAAGGACTGAAAATGCAAGTCTTTTACACATTTTAAAAATGTCTAACCTAACCCAGGAATGATAAAGGAATGGCTACACTTATCAAGGCTTTATCAGTAAAAATTAAAGGCTTTCTAAGGCTTGACGTTACCTGATGTTCAATGTAGTTCAATCAGATTTGATTACATTGTTAAATAACTTAAATCGTATTGTTGTTTTTATATAATCAGCACTGAAGCCCAAATTTGCTGAATCCAAGGAAATCTCTGAACTGGCACACAACTTTGTAATGGTCAACCTGGAGGTGAGGAGATGTTGACAGACACATCATTTATTTAGTTGTATAATACAAACCAACACTCGCACATACGGTTAGCATTAATGTCCAGGATCGTAAGTGATCATTTTAACTTTATTTGAAACAGGATGAGGAGGAGCCAAAGGATGAGACCTTCAGCCCAGATGGAGGATACATTCCTCGGATTCTTTTCCTCGGTATGTAGTAGAGGGTGGAGTCTTCCTCTGTGTAAACACCTTTTTGGGATTCCCTTTGGAGGCAGAGCAGTTAACTCCTCCTGAATAACACTGAGCTTTGACTGTAAAACATTTACAGATATAACATGGTTTACTGGGAGTTTTCACAGGTCATGTAGCCAAAAAAGTAGACTTAGTGGTATAAAATGAACTTCCCATCCATATTAAATAAAATGAATTTGTTACTGTGTCATGATTGGTAGGAGCGGATATTGAGGACTTCCATAGACCAGTTCATCAAGTTTAAATTGCAACCTGTAATGAAAAGTAGAAATTGCAGACTTGTTTCGATTTTAATTTGAACTCAACAAACTTTTTGTTTTTTTTATTCTGCTCACAGATCCCAGCGGCAAAGTTCATCCTGAAATCAGCAACAAAAATGGGAACCCCAATTATAAGTACTTTTACAGCAACGCAGAACAGGGTAACAACCCAGATTATTACAGTAACATTTACCAGTATCCATCCTCTCCTCCAAAACTCATTTTTGAGTCAACTACAAAAAGTAGCATCAGTTAATCATGGTGTGTATTTTCTGCTTTTGCTCCTTGTTCCACTCAGTTGTGTCAGGCATGAAGGAGGCGCAGGACAAGCTGACGGGTGACGCCTTCAAGCGGGGTCACACCGGAGATGAGCTGTGAGGAGGTGGAGACGGGCTCCAGGTTGTAAGGGCTACACTTCCTCTACCTGAGCCTGTGCTTCACCGCTCCCGCTAACGGCCCTTCTCATCATTTCTACTCGTACAGCAAACAGCAGGCTCCGTTTCGCTGATGGAACAAAGCCGACCTTTTAATGACATGGGTGCTTGAGTGTTTCATTTTGTCCTGATTCTCCTGTCATTGTTTTAAATCATGCAAGTTACTGTTAACTAAATGACATGTACTGTACTTGACTGTAGAGGATATAATTAACTCACCCTGCCACGTTTCTTAATATCAGATATTATCTCACCGAGTTATGCTGTTTAAAGCACAAAAAGCCTAGTTTCTTTTCTTTGAAAAGCCATAACACGTGGTCGAGAGTCTAGAAGCAGAAAACAGCCGTGCCTGCCATTTCTTAATTTTGATACTAACATAACTGGGCTGATTTATTGAAAAAAAAATATGTCCTGTTTCTTTAGACTTATTAAATTAACATATTGTTGAGGACAAATGTCTCTTACAGCCTGATGGCAGATGTAATTGCTCAGACTTCAGTCCACCACTGCTCATTTTCACCTTAATCAGCTTCAAGAAGTTGTCAAGATTACATCTGTGCATGCTGGCATTAGAAGAGAGCCTTTGTTTCTCATGATCATAGAAAAATTAGGTCATTATCTCAAGAAAACAAGGTTTGCTGTGCCAAGAAATGAGCTTTACCCCAGTAACGATGGTTAACTCTTTTAGAAATGACAGATATCTTAGTTTAAGGCTTGCCACTTGTTCCCTTTCCAGTCCATTAGTCAATATTTAAACACTAAGTGATGTGCTTCCAAATATCCTCTACAGTTTAAGTTGTTTCTGCAATGTTATTCACCATGTGCACAACGCTAGATTTGTATGTATGATTTGTCGGTGGTTCCCAACGGTTTTTCCATAGAAGTAGCCCCCCAGTTGCCATCTAAAAACAAAAGTTGGATGCCCTCTTTGCTGCCAGGCCTGCATGGACATGCATATTTTAAAGATTATTTCCAAAATCATGTGTTTTTTGGTGGAATGTTGTCTTTTTCAAAATCCCAAATTTAAAACATTTCTTTTGACAATTAGCTTTAAGCTAAATGAGCTCCTCTTCATAGTCAAGGTATTCCATGTTTGCACATGAAGACTGTTTGCGCTGCCTGATGTTTGATTCAGGATCCTGAAACCATCAAACGCACCAATCAGCTGTTGTACAGAAAATTAAATACTTTTTTAAAGAATTATCACTTGCCATTTAATAAAACACACAACCAACATATGCAGTGTTCTGTGTAAGAGCAGGTTGATGCGTTTTATTCTTAGACTTTCTATTTAGGAAATGTGATTTTATTAATGTGCAAACACTGACATCCTTAAGTTGGGATCCACTGATTTTTATACTATAATCCAGTCTTTCACATATTATATAATCCTGCCAGTTTCTGTGTGCTGTGCTATATTTCAACAATTTTGTTTTTGTTTTGCTGCATGTGAAGTAACACCAGTATTTCCTTCTTTTTTTTTTTGCAATGGCTTTGTTAGACTTAGAATGTGAAATAAAAACTTCGGTAAAGTGTCTTGATGTATTTTATACATGTACAAAGCCAAGTGTGCAGATAAAAGTTTGTTGTACTGAGTGATGCAAGTCATTTTATTGTCAACGAGATGCATTCAAGACAGGATTGAGAATACCAATGTATCAAATTTTTATTGTCTATCAACATCAGTGATCCCTTATGGTTTGTAAAACAAACTGCTTACATCAGCAGGTAAATTAATCAAGCTGCTACTTGAATTCATCTTGTCAATGAGTCCATTAATCCTAGTGCATTTAATTAAGACATCGTGGTTGATCCTCTTCCAGAAGTAACCCTCTAAATGGCTTTTACATCCAGCCACATCTCGTAAAATGTCTTACAGAATGTGATTTTACACAAAATAAATTATAGGAAAAAATACGTCTTAAAATATATGACAAGTTCAGCTACTGTGTGTTGTACATTTGGCTAAAGGCAATTAGACCAAAAAAAACAAAAAAAAAAACACCCTCTGCTCTTTGTATTGCTCAGTCTGACAAAGGCTCCAGCTGAGAAATGTAAGGGCACGAAGGAGTTGAGAGCTAAGAGCATTAGCAATGTAATGGCTGCTACATATTTTAAAAGATTTTAAAAGACAAAAAGGTTGCTGTAAATAGAAATATATTTCTACAATCACTAGAATTATTTTAATTACACAATGCTGCTTTTGTAAAATAAGCAACACTTTAACTTATAAAAAAAAAGTCTATGAAAGGCTGTGCGATACATCTGTATACTCAAAACTACACAGCTAGAAAATATGATCAAGACAGATATAAAATAAAAAATTGTGCATGTTTTTCTAACCAGTGGGACAACACTTGTTGACTAAATATTCATGTGAGCTTTTAAGCTGCAGCTTACAGCTTTCTTGCTTCTGTGGTGGTGTGCAAAGATTTCTAAAACATCTGGAATAAATCACCAACTCTGCAGCCTGCTGGAGGCAGGTCCAAGGTCAGAAACTGCATTCCACAGTTCATGGACATCTTTACAAGATTAAAGAGACGTGCTGACGTGTGAAACTACTTACGCAGATGCACCTAAGTCGACACAGAGTAAAGCTACACCTAAAAACAAAGTGATAATAAGATCACTTCATCTACCTGATTAATTCTGTTTATCCAGTTGGCTTCTGAGGATATTAAGTTGGTGAGGGAGTGTGTGTATGTGTGTGAGTAGATCTGAAGGGGGCCAGCAGCTAACTTAAAATCTTCCATGCTTGGCGTCTCCAATGGCTCCCCAGACGTCAAAGACAAACTCATCGGGAAAGGCAAAGTCTCCAAGGGTCTCGTCGAGCGCCATGGCAAATTCATCTGGGTTCTTCTTGTCGCGGCCAACCTCAACCATCGTAGCAGCTGGAGAGAAAAGATCAGAAACTTCATCAGATTTAACCACCGGAATACTGTGTGACTCAGAACACTTTGTGCTTGAATCATAGCATAATGGCACAGAATATTAAAGCCGGCACTGCATAGCTTGTATAATAATCCCCTCTGACACCTTTATACCTCTTAAAAACAACAGATTATAGCAGGGTTTTGCTGCAGAGCTGTTACATTCGATGGCCTCGCTTTGAGCTGGTGTAGACAAATGAGTGCAGAAAACCATAAATAACCTTCAGAGTAAAAATAAATATTTTAAGACTTATATGTGCTCATAAAAACATATCCTCACCGAGTTCAGTGTCTCTGATGCCCATGTAGCTCTCCAGAAGGTCATCTACTTTCTTTATAGCCTTCTCCTCAAATTCTGTTGGCTGGAAAACACAAATAACTCAGAGATAATTCTTAAACAATACGGTTTTACCATATTTTAGATCTAAGAGCTCAGTAATGCTACAGGAGGACAGTAGGTTTCAGCTTATTATTCTTGACAGTGATTATAGCTAGTTTAACTGATGAAGGGTGTAACCATCATTCATCAATCACTCATCCTTTTTAATTCAATATGCATCAACATTTACTATCCTTAGTTGTATTTTAAGAAAAGGACATTTAAATCTAGTTTTAACAGCATCTGATCTTGTAACAGACTAATACAACTATGCTTGATAGAAGACAAAAATGGCTACAGTAGAATCTGGATTAACTTCACAATGTGGAAAGAAAACCTACCAAAAGTCTTCAGAAACCTACAAATTTTTACAAACTTTGACCTGAAATCTTTTACAGCTGTTTTCTTACTGTGATCTGCATGCTAGCAAAGCCTAACATATTTGGGACAGCCCTAGAATCAATAATGGTGTTTTTTTTTTTATTTCTTACACTGTCACAGGAGAACTGATTGTTAAATGAGAAGAAACAAATCACTGAGAACCTCACCTCGTCCTCTACAGTAGCTGGACCTTTGGAGCGTAGTCTCAGGGTTCCCTTTCCTGTGCCGATCTTATTGTCATTGGCAGGTTTGGCACCCTTTGACCTTGGCTCGAGCATTTCTGGTAATGTAAAGACAATGCTGCTGAAAATGAATTGTTCCAACATTCACCTTGTTCATAAATGACAGAAAAAAACACATTAATCCTGCTGATTATGTACTTTTGTCAACGTTATGCTTCCCATTTATGAGGCACAAAAACCAAGTAAAACCTTGTTTAGTAGCAAAGTGCAACCAATGCAGCCATGATCTGCACCTTTTAGAGTAAAGCCATAATCATCCAAGGTCTTCTGTGGTCTCTTAATAATTCTTATTATACATAATTACTCATTACACTTTCATGAGAACCCCATTACTGTAAGTATTCAATCCATCTAATTACTTATATTTATCTTTTTTTAAAGCTTCAGACACATTGGCTGATTGTTGGATGTCCCATATTGTCTTTTGTAAACCACCAATAGCGAGGTTGTTACTGAAACAGAGAAATGTTTATTTTATCCAACAAAAAAAAAAAAAAAAAAAATGTGTGCAAATTCTTGAAATTTAGACACTGAGTGGAATCCATCTGTAGAATATTAGTCAACAGAAGGTGACAAACTGTAAATAATTGACAAGTTATTTCCAATCTAAAACAACCACTACGGTCTCTTTTAGAGTCTGACCCACAAGGTGAGAAATGTTGCAGTGCACTATTTTTTTCTTGATTATACAGAACTTAATATGTTCTGACAGGAAGTCCTGCAATTGATTGTGTGATCAACAAAAAGTCCTAATCTCCTCATCACGGTGTCAGTCAGACAGTTTACTTGAAAATGACCTTACAGAGTGAAATAACCCTTAAGTATCTGAGTCGCAGCCACGATAAGAGTAGATCAAATTACATATAATACTAAAGAAAGAATCTCCAATGCTTCCTTTATCATCTCCTTCAGCATACAATATTTAGACCATTTTTTTTTTGCAAGGAAGGAGATAATTCTGTCTCACAATTCCTTGTGGTTGCAACTTACAAGAAGATGCTCAAATATGTTCATCCCATTGAACTTACTGTGATTTGTGTGGATAAAAATGAAGACAGAGTGTGAGAAACCTGAAACAACACATTTCCTTTATGCAACTTTTTCTTTCATTTCTTAATTACAAACCCTGGTAATATGTAACATTTCATATTGTTTGCTTGTTGTAAAGCAAGTATTTAAACTAAATCATAATTAGATATAAACTGGACATATCCCTCTTTTATATCATCCTCACTTCACATTTAATTCCTGAAGTCTACTGTGACTTTTTTGGGGTCAGTTATACAATGTTTTTGTTTGAACATCACCTACACTTTCTCAACATCTTACTTCTTACTCACCAAAAGCCTTCATCGGCTCAACCAGTCTGAGTGTGAAAGACTTGTCTCTGGGCAGGTCTTTCAGCATGCGGGCAACCTCAAAGTGCCGTGTTCCGATGATGTTGCGTCCATTAATGCACTCTATGTGATCGCCCACACAGATCAAATTCACCTTGTCCACAACGCTGCCCGGTTTGATTCGCTGCCACAGAGGAAAGACAGGAAGTAGGAAAAAGTCAGTGTCAAATACAATTACATGACAGTATTAAAACCACAGGAGAGATTTTTTTTTTGTACTATAAATACTTTCAAGAAATGTAATTACGTCAGTCTGAGTGAGACTTCAAAAGCTTTGTAGAAAGAAAATAAACATTTGTCATTATAATTTATCTACTTCATAGTTGATATTTAAGTTAAGCAATGAAGTTAAAATGATTGGTTCAGACAAAGAAGGTTGATAGATAAGTGGCGTCTCTTCTCTTAACATTATGGAAATTATGAGATCACGGATGATGGACAAGCTAAAAAAGCCTTTGTGAGGGGTGCAAGTTCGCTTTGTTTCATAGAAACATATCTCCAGGAATTATCTCTAATTGTAATTATTGAAGGCTTTCAGATATTTCAAAGAAATGGCAATCCAAGAATTGGGAGGAAAGGGGCAGATGGAGTGCTTCATTAACAAAAAGGCGCCACTTTGACATGAACTAATACTTCTGAAGTTCAGACATTCACATGGCATACAAAGTGGGAGATATGGATCCATTTCTATGGACATGTTTCCTTGAAAAAGACAAATTTTTAAAGATGCTTACTATTTTAACACATTCATTTATGTTTAAAGCTAAAGACAGACATGCTTACTGTTGTCTGACCCACATTTTATTACATAAATATCTCTAAACAAAAATTTTCTGCTCAAAAAGGTGTGAAGACATTGACATACGACAGGCTGCAGTCCTGCTCATGTTCAAATGTCTAAATAAATGTGTGGAGATCTTAGCTTGATTAATTTATCCTACATCAAAGATTAAATGACGGTGCATAGCCATGGCCACAATGACACTGTAATGTATGTAATGTTTTTCTGTTATAACAACAGCACAACAAAGTGACTGGACTGTCCCTTTAGTGCCTGTAACCTAGACTGGTTATCAGGATGTAGTGCTGTAGCAACATCACATGATGGCACATGTGAGCAGTTTGATCTGGGAGCAGATAAGCTCATTAGACCAGGACCCATCAACACAGGCCAAAATGAGTTTAAAAAGCTACTTTCAATATGGCAGAGCCGTAAGCAAGTCAGGTGACTGCAGGAAAGGCTAAAGACTTTAAGATTTTCATAATCTGATTTAAATTGTTTAACCTCGGTATTTATTTTTATAAATTAACTTAAAAAATTACAGTGTTTTTTACACAATGAAGTCATAAGGAAGTGAAGCTGAAAGGATTAGTTATTACATAATACTTTCAAGTATTATATTGACATTCTTTGTGTACTGTAATAAACTAAACATTTGGAGGTTCCTTCCACTTGGTAAAATCGAGCCAAACTATATTTTATGCTACAAGAAGATAATTTATCAATGTCGTTTTAATTATTAAATTAATACAAGTCATTGATTTATGAAGAGGGCACTGAACCATGTATATCATTAAATAATGTAAGGCATTACTTACAGAAATAATAAAAGGATAAAGGTATTGCATCTGTGTATGGATATAGGTCCATGATATGTAATTCTGATTACCTGATTGTTTTTGTCAAAAAATTAGAAAGAAAAAACCTCAATGACATGGCTGGACACATCCTTGAATCTTTAAGGGGTGAAGTAACAGCTGATGCTGATGTGTTTGAGGTAAGAAGTCACGTTTCTTCTTACCTTTATGAAAGCGTAGCCTGCTCCATTGTCAGTGATGGTGAGGCCCAACGCGTCTTCAGATTTATAAACTTCTACCTCCTTTTTGATCCCTTTAATGTGGGCAAAGATAAAATCCTCTAGGCCAATCTGACCCCCCAACAACTTCTCCATGTCAATCTTGTGGGTGTTGAGGGTGCAGAACAGGATCTGTACAGAAGAAAGTGGCAGGTTTATAAAGTACATTACAGTTCGAGTGCCATGACCGAGTGCTTTGTCACTTAGCTTAATAGAGGAATCGTCAGGGAGCTGTAGTTTTACCGGAACAAAGTCATGCAATTATATATGTTCCCTTCCACCAACAGTTTCATCAGTCTGTGCATTTAACAAAGCTGTGTTTGCTTTTCAATGAAGCAAAAAGAGAAAACGACCTTTCCTATTCTGTTAGAAATGTGGAAATCTGCCATCACCCCTTGTGACTGATGCATCTTGCCAGGGTGAAAATAGGAAAATGTGATCAGCAGGAACACGATACACAAGTGGCCAAATTTAACAGCTCTTCAAACAGAGAAGCAGTGAAACCCAGGAGGAAGACTGCAATGTTTGTGAATAATTTATTAAGGCCTAACTCAGCTTATCAGTCAGTGGATGTACTGAGTTCTATTTTAACAGGTATCTATTAACTGTAGAAAAATGTGTTGTCGAATAAAGTCATGCACCTAACTTCTACTTTATTTGTTCCTACGTGAGCTCTGAAACACTGAGTTTTTAGTAGGTGACCTCTGAGTTGTACTGCAGAAGGGAGGGATTATTACTTGGTTATCAGTAGGATAAACTCTGCACCAATCACCTTCTGACAGCAGGGCCTGCCTTGCTTGTGTACCAACAGGCATTACTTACACACACACACACACACACTGGATCACATGGTCTTGTTTGTTGCCTTTGGCTACCAGGCTATAAAAGAATGGGGTTACAATAGAGGGAGGCCACAGAAGGAGAAACTAAACGGGACTATAGAAGGGAAGAAACCAATGTCTGTGGTAAAAAGGGGAGGGGGGCACTGTGGATGAATTGATGACTGTCATCCTTTCTTATAACACATGCCTCTCCCCCTTCTTCCCTTCGCCTGGGCCAGGGCATTACCCAAGAGTGGGTGGGAGAAACAGCAGCAGACGCCTACACTCGGTTACCAAGGCTGCGATCAGCATTAAGCCGATTCTCTTCATGGCAGACAGCTCATCTCAGCACTCCTCTCCTTCTGATGGGCTGTGTGTTCACACTAGCAAGCAATGTCACACGTGGCAGCAACAGCTTCTTTACTCATAAGAACAACAACTAGGCCTCCCACTGGCTGTGGCACTGACTAAAACTTCAATAACAAGATGGTAAAATGAAAAGTCAAAGGAGATTCACTTCAGTCCATTTAGTATCAACCCAAGCAGGGATACCTGCGTGTCTGAGCGTTCAAAAGACGATTAACAACGTAGGGAGAATTAACACACTTACACAGATTTCAATTAGAATTTGAAGCTAATGCTGATGGATGATTTCTAATAAGGGCAAACTGCCTTGAAACATTTTAAAACTCAAACGTTGGACTGGACTGACATCTTTTTGAGATATGACTCATGATTCAGCTAAACAGCCTGCTGGCTCAATACACCTCACATCATTCAAATAGTAACAAAAACACAGTAACTAAGGCCTCAAGTATTACACTTGAATTAACTCTGGCATATTTACTATGAAGCTTTTGCTTGTGTTGATCAATATGCATTGTCCTAAATAAATAAATAAATTAAATTAAAAAGTATGTTAATTTTCTTTCTATGTCACTTAATACCGAAAAAGAGGATATTCTACTTTTTAATACAGTGAATTTTTTTTCATCTGCCTCTGTAAGTAGTTATGCTGAAATTGATCTAATTTATGACCAGCTTATAAAATAAAGCATTTTTATAGACAAATAAACTATGTACCTATGTGTAAACTATAATGTATGTAACTTTACATCTAATAATGCTCTGGTCTTGTCTACTCTGCTGAATAAAACCATAACATTAGCAGTACACACTGCTTAGTGATAAACTGATCTCTGTTAGTGACCAGATTAAGACCATTTTTAAGCTTGATTTTATTATTATTATTAGCTTATACTGAAATCAGACCAGTCACTTTGTCATTTGCAACTCTGTAACTTTGCTGATATTTCTGCAAAACATCCACATTTTGATCCCAGAAGAGATCCTTGCATGTGATGCAGTCAACACTGACAAGAATGCAAACCTATATTAAGTCAAGTCATAATAACTTGTAACAATATGGTACCAGAAAATACTCACTAGCTTCTAGATAAAAAATGTTAAGATGTTCTTGCTTTTGTTTTACAGTTTAACCCTAGGTTAGGGTTAAACCCTATGTATTTGTGTCAAACCCTGATCTTACTTAAAGTGAATGAAACACTAAAATGTGAGTATTTATATGCTAATAATTTGATTTATAAACTGAATACAAAAAAATATTTTTGTCAGTAATTTAGATAGTTTAACAAAAATCAGAAAATTTTACTGAACAGGACTTACAATATTTTTTTTATATTTTATAGACAAATAATTTCTCTATCGCTAAAAAATAAGTAATGATAACAATTCTCATAATTTAGAGAACACTTAATCATTAAACAGTGTATAGCAATGATTTAGTCAAGAAAAGTTTGCCATTTTCATAGATGAAAAGCAGCTCCAGCAGCCTAATAAGTGATCTGTTAAACAGACACTAAAAGGAATATTAATAACAGTACAGGGACATGTATACAATTGATCTCTACCCTGCCCACCCACCTACATGTACCCTTTGCAGCTGCACTATTAGATGATAAATCAATTTATCAGCCTCTGTTTGATGAAGGTAAGACTAGATAAATACAGCCTCTAATTGCACCTCCCTCTGAAATATTCACTGCATTTTAACAGTGTTGACTAAAAGCTTAGAAAACCTGTTTCTTTGGCAACTGAACAGCAAACAATTTACAGTCTATTCAACTTGTCCTTTGATGACAGGAAACAGGTTCAGAAAGATTAAGCAGGAAACAAATGTACAACAGGGAATTGATAAAAAAAATGTAGAATTTGTTTGGGGGGTACATGGTTCTTTAAATAAACACTGAAACAGGTTCTGGTCTCTTTTGATTAAACAATAAACATGCAATTATTCTGACAGAACCTAATGAATTTTATACATAAACTTTTAATAGATTAGGCAAGGCAGTTTATTTGTACAGCACATTTTATGTACAGGACAATTCAAAGTGCTTTACATAAAATAAAAGTATTAACAGATATTAAGAAATAGTGAAAGACAGCAACAAACCGCAAGAATCGCAATAAAATCATAAATTACATTAAAATGATTAAAAAGAGTCAAAAAATTACAGTGCAAAATTCTAGTTGGCCAGAATCTTTGGATCTAAGAGCTCTGCTAAGTTTATATTCTCTGAACATATCACAGATGTATTCTGGGCCTAACAGAATGACTACACTATGTTGGTATTGTTTTGTTTTAAAAGTTATTATTATTTATTTTATTTTATTTTTTGTAATATCTCACAAATCAGATATTGACATATATTTACTAAAATACAATTTAAATAAAAAATGTAAAAATCACATAAGGTCATTACACCTTCTGTCTTGTATAATATATTTATTCAATAACTTATTATATTTCCATTCACTGGCAAGGTTAATCTGAAGTGATCTTCTAAAAAGCTGAAATAAGACATACATTTCCCTTGACTTGTGTACTCAACTAATTAGCAAGCCCAGCCGCTCCCCCCGTCCCCCAGTGTCACCAAAAGGTGGTGGTTAAATTAGGGGGCATGGCTCAGTGGGTAGAGTGGTTGTCCTGGCAAGGGTTGAGGGCGGGTCAACGCCGGGTCAATGGCAGTATCCTCTACCGGGGCAGTGGATATTTCCCTTCGTGAGGCCACAAAGGGAAATATCTTAGACTCACCCGTTTGAGCACACATTCGCTAAAAAATGGAGCAACCAAGTGAGAGAGGTGACAGAATTGTCTCATTTTTGGGACTCATACACAGGCTAGGAGGACATGTATGACTGTTAGAAAACCTTTAGAAATTGAGTTTTGCATATGTATGGGACCTTTAAAATCCACCTCAAGCTTATAAGTTTTTTTGTCTTGCATATTAAAGTAAGATATATTGATTTTTATTTTTCCTTTTGCCATTGCTTACAATCTCATCTTAACGTAAATCAACGATGGTCATGGAAACTCAGCTGATGCATTTTAAATGATTTATGCATGACAGCTTGATTAGCAGTTTTTCTAAAATGCATTCTTAATCTGCTGCTTTTTCTGTGTTAGACGGTTTTAATCATTTACAGGGACTGCTGATGTAAGTTGTGTGTATTGCGGTGCAGCTGCATTTTCAACAGGAAATATCGTCCATCAGCATTTAACCTGCGGTAATCATTGACCTGCTGATGCACAAGTCTTCAAGACCGTGATGACGAAGGTTTTTATAAAGGTGTTTCAGTAATGTTAAGCCTCCTATCAACAAGTCCATTTGTAACTAACTAAACCAAGACACTCATGTCTCAAAAACATGAACACGTCAACTCACAGTTAAGGAAACAAACAGGGGAAAGCAGAACTGCAATGTTCCCAGCCATGGAACTCTACATACTGAGTATTAAAGGATAAACCAGTAGTTTTGAGTTTAAAATGTCTTCATTTAAGCTGTTTAAGAAGATGTAGCACATATTGGCTTAATTAAAAAACTTTTTTATTTTTTTCTTCCTAACCTTTATTTTACCAGGTATAATGCTTGGGAACAAAGTCTCATTTGCAAAAATGACCTGGCCAAGAGACCCCTGTAGACAGAAAAATAAAATACAAAAGGACATGCATATTAACATATAAACACAGATCCTCCTAAAACAAGCAAGTAAATCAATACAGTTTATAGAATGCCTTGGTTCAGAGATATTATTTTAATCTACGTTTCTTATTGAAGTAAAGGACAAAACAAAGTAAAAAAAAAAATCTGCAGAACAGCATTAAAATGCTAAAAAAAAAAAAAAGAAAGCTTATTAGAGAAGTTGGTGCTGTGTATTATGAGAATAATAAGTAAATATTTAAAATGTACCAAACATGTAAAATGCATCAGCCTGGAAATAGTGTCTGTGTGCCCTGTATTGTTTAAACAGACAGATCCCTGGATGCTTGATTGTTCAATTTAATCTATGTGACATTTAGAAGAAGAATATTTTGTGAATATGCTACTTGATAAGATGCAACCATGGTTGAAAAAAAAAAAATTTACTTCACACCATTTGTGGTGCAGTCAAGATTTTAGAGAGAAAACAATGTAGGCTGCAATTTCAGATCAATGTGTCTTTGATTTTACATGCATGACAAATTGACTTGTGTTTTCATAGTACGGATTACCCCGATTATCCCGACTGAGCTTTATTTACTGAAGTCAAATTCAACTTGTTTATTTGCTTTGTCTCATTCTAGTGTTGCACATACAAATAAATAAAAATAAATGTTTGTCCAAAGTCTGGCAAAAGACTGAGCAAGGAGGAGGGTGTTTAATAACCTGAGGCTGAACTCTCTCCCACATCACCACGCCCATCAGATACAAATACGGACTTCTTTTTAACCAAGGTGTTTTGTCTCTAGTGCAACACTGATTCTTGGAGCGGCCAATGGAAATCTGAGGTCACCTCTCAAAACCTGCTGTCACAGATGAAAGTGTTGTCCCAGCAACACCTTCACCTCCATGTCTGCTAGTAAACAACTACTTAACTCACTTCAAATTAGATCCAATCCAGTCAGTGGTGAGCCTCACACAAGCTTTGAGTTTGCTTCACAAGAGTTCATGCTCACAATGAAGCAATTACTAGTAACAACATGCTCACGAGAGTTATGTTGCAAGATCACTCGGAGTATCTTGAGGCAGTTTTGTATGCTTCAAAATAAATAAAAAAATTAGGGAAGCAAAAATTATACCACTTACTCTCAAATAAAGGGACTTTTATTTAGGAATCTGACTATTTTAATCAGCATCTATTATAATATAGTGTAAATAACTTGCCAGCTTCCACTTTCTTATAGGTCATTATTTTATCATTTTCCTCCTTGAAAACATAGAGAATAGTGTTACTTACTAGTGTTTTTTCAGTATAATTAAGTCTCGTCTAACACTGCAAATAACTTGCATCAATTTTCTAAGTCCTAGGCAGTAGCGGCTGAGGGGTTTGTTGTATTATTTATTTATTTTGGATCAATTCAAACCCAAAAATAAAGTGATCTGATAATGGTCTTCCAACCTAAATCCTGTTTTGGATCAGAGACTGGACATGCTCTAATCAATCTCAAACATTTATATGCATAACAAAGCTGACAGGGTGAGTAAACAATCCATAAATCAAGGAAAAACACAACATTGTAAGAGTGCAACATATAAAAGTGGATAACTGGAGTTCATTGCAACCTAACCTGTTTGTTTCTTTTAATTACATCTAGGAAGTGAACACAGGACACTGGCTAATACAAACAGCCAACTGAAGCCCCGATGAATAAGATTGTTTCACCTAATCCCCCACATACCTGTTGTTAAGAAATGTCTGGCACTGAGCATGGAAGAAACAAAAACAACTTGTATGGCTCTGTCACCTGACCACAAACCATATATTCAAACAATAGGCAAATGGATGCACGCTTTCTGGCAAACAGGTGAACAAGAGACAAAGTAACAGAGCCACACCTTACATTCTACAGCTGGAAGGCCAATGAGCAGACTTTGACCAGAGCAAAGGGGCTGGGACATAAAAAGATCCCAGTTTTTACCCTTAAGGCTGTAGCATGTCCTGCTGACTTGTATGAAGTCTTTATTTCATACAAGACTGACTGACCCTAAAGCCTAAAACAAAAACAACCCCATTAAACACACAGTGAATCCAAGATTGCTCCAATAGTCTGTTGACTATTTAAGGGTGGAAAAAATCTTAACCTATAAGAAACAATAAACACAGGGTCAAAAACCCAACTGTTTATAACATAAACTGTATCACTTTTAGCCAATTGCTCATAAAACATCAGTGTCCCAGAACAAATGGTTTACAAGCAATAATTGTTTTTGTGTGGCTCCCTTTGGATCAACGTATGTCAATGAGCCATGGTTTCATTATTTAATCCCCTCATTCCACTTGCAGTGGTGGCAGATGGGAGGTGTATCATTGCAAAGAAGTTCAACCTAAAAGTATTAATTATTCGTACTTTCAAGGCAGCGGTCTTTCTAATTAAAAGACATACCTGTTTCTGCTACACCATAAAAAGACAATGTAGATTACTTGCAACTCTTTTATTGTCATTTTATGAAAATATCAGGTTAAACAATTAAATAAATCATGTAATAATAATGCAAATATGATAAAATAATTTGATCAGCCATATATTAAACTAGACTTACCCCAAACATGTCTTAACCTACTGAATAATTCAACACATTTAACAAAAAGTGACTGAAAAGCAATAAATCTTGCTGATATAAAGCTCAATGAAAATAATAATAACCAATAATTATAGCTGTAACTGCTGTTACTCAGCTAGAGCTGCAAATGTCTATATGGCAGCTTTATTGGGGCGAAAGCAGATTCAGTAGCGTCTGATGCTCGGACGAGTCTTCTCTGTAGGTGTAGACTGCATTTGACAGTTTGAATGAACTCTGAGGCACAAGACCCCTAATATGCTCTTCAACAAACACTTGAGCAGTCTGGTTAGAAATCAAATCCAGACACAAATATCATCTACACTCAGATGAAGCTGTAGGGGAAAGAAAAAACAGTAAACTACAATCTGCATCCTCTAATTAATTTTCTTCCTCATTAAAAACGACAGAAACTGACTACTAATATATGTTTAATTTCTTGAATTTAAAAAAGTAAATAAAGTGTAATAAAATTAGACTGCAATGACAAAGTGATTCCATAGTGATACAACCCAAGGTCCACAGGTAATGTAATATTTAATCCCACTCATCATGACAAAATCATGGATAAAAGTTGTTTTTTTTTCTTTTGTGTTAAATCTACAGGTTTATATCATAATTGGAAAGTTTACATTCAAGTGTTTAATAAAATTCAGTCTATTGTTGCATGAAAAACTGTGCCAACAACACTTCTTTTATAAGTATATCATGGTTGTACCACAGAAACAAGATCATTTACAACTTAAAAAAAAAACTAACGATTAGAATGAGAGAAGAATGACGTGATTGAGAACCAAAAGAAATATTCGTCAGCAAACGTAAAAATAAACCAGTCTACTGCCTACACAAGGTGTGAGTGGCCCTTTTACGCAGGGATGAGTCATGTCTAGATTTGTCATAGTCTTCATTGTGGTTTAGTTCTTTGGTTTCTTTTAGTTTTTGCTTCTTTTGGAGTTTAGATCTTTACAATTAAATCTGTCTAAGTTAGCCTATTTGTTGATTTTTCTTATACTTTCTTCTCCTTGTGAACTTCCCTGATTTTTGCTTTGTTTGTTTTTCTCATCAGTGTTCTGCTAGGTGATTTTTCCTGTGTCCCATTGGTTGATTGATCCATTGTATGTTTCTATTTGCCTGTTCCTTTTCATCATCTTTGTTCCTCACTTTCCTTTAACGGTTAGTATCAGATTTTCTTTGGATTAAGGTGGATTACCTACCCAGGCAGCATTTTTGTTTTTATATGATAAAATTTTCTGGTTTGTCTAACGTATCTGATTGGGTCCACCTCTGACCTCTGAAAGTGATAATATTCTTAAAATGAAACTTCCAGTGTATACAAAATTACGCAAGCATTTGCACTTATTTAACCCACACCAGCTGGTGGTAAGTTAGTTACACAATCCTCTCCTCAGTCATGTTTCTATCCACTTCTTTCCTGTTCGTGGATTCATGGACATGCCAAAGATCATAAAACTACCTATTTTTGCCACAAAGGTTCTTACACTCTTGCAAAAAAAAGTTGTGCTTAACAGAGCAGATGAAAACAACTTTTTAAATCTGTTCTGACAAAATTGCAAGTATTTAGATAGACGAAAAAATAAGTAGAATGTACCAAGCTTAAAATATTTCCTGAAAATGTATTTATTTTTTTATTAACTGGTTTAGCTTGTTTTTATTTCCTCAAAGTTTCCTGTTTTTTATGAGAGCAATGCAAAATGAAGACATGCAGATACATCACCTGATGACGACAATACGAAGCCTAGTATTTGTTTTAAACCAGTAAACAAAAAAAAGCCTAATGTGTACTTTCTATGAAGCAACATCTCTAAAGAATGCTTATGAGTAATTTTGTAAATAAATAGAAACAAAATTACAGTGTAATGGCCTGCAGAATAACTTAAATCAGTGGTTATCAACTCCTCTCCTTGCGATCTAGCATCCTGCAGGTTTTACTGTTTCCTTTCTGCAACACACCTGACTCATTAACATGGCTCATTAACAGGCTGGTGCCGATGTTGACAAGTTGTTGGAGAACCTTTTCATTTTGAACCAGGGAAACACTAAAACCTGTAGGATGGTAGATCTTGAGGACCAGAGATGGTGTCCACTGATTTAAATGATACACACTGAACACTTGGTTCATTTTCTACGTGCTGTGATGGATCCATAGCCGAAGAGGACAAATCCATAACTCCAAAATTCCAGTCTTGTTTTGCCTGCAACTGTGTTGCTAACTGTACTCCTAAAAAGCTGCTTTCCAGTTCAGTAAATTGACAGTGCTTTTATCTTTTGTCTGGTCGAAAAAATTGGTCATGTTCAGTCTTGAGCACACATAGGTTTGGTGGTGTTTATGAAGGGAGGAGGCCATGGGCAGATCTGCTTCCCTGGGTCCTTTGGGATGAATCTGGCTGTGACTGGGACAAGTTATCTGGTTAGATTTGAGGCAGTGCCCAATGAACCGGACGTCAGGGACTTCCTGTGGTAAAATCTGTGGAGCCGAACAACAACTATTATCATATCGCACTATGTCGTCTGCATCTTTGTCTTGGTCTCAGGTTTATTTGTGTCACATTAGTGAAAAAGAGACAAGAACTACAACAACTAAGTGAAAATAAAAATAAAAAAAAAACTTCAAGTTGCAGCACTGAATGCAGACTAATTGCAGAATGGCAGGTTGATGTATTGACCGGTTGATGGGCCATTATTTCCGACTTTGCCTCCCACTGGGCAAGCATTAAGTAAATGGTCTGTACTTATATAGCACTTTTATCCAATGTGCTTTACAAGTTATTAATTAATTACTTAGTTAAGTAATTACTTAAACAGGAACTGATTTATTTTATCACTACTCTTTTACTGATCTCTGTCCTGTAATTTCTCTTGGTTTTTTTTTCAAGCATGGACCACAACACAACCACTTTTGGAGCTGGTAGAAAAGCAACATATTGCTCAAGAAGCTAAAAATCCAGTCTTCCACTGCAACACAATAAAATCAGCTAAAGTCAGCTAAGTCCTGTGAAGTATTTTGCTGTCATTAGAAGAAGAACGTGCTGTGGTGCAGTTTAAACAATCAAACAAGTTCAGGCAGAGACGCAAGAATCTTAATGACTGTCACTACAAGAGGTGATGAAACAAATATCTGCTGATATATGGCTGGAGTCCCATTTACACAAACAACTGCAGCTTCAGTCTTGATAAAGATATTTTCTGATGTCATATCAGACAGCAGCTGGTTTAAAATTAAATCACTTACACTCCACTGTGTGATTCACTGTATACCAATGCCACCAAGACAAATTCCTTTCCAATTATTGCACTTGATGAATGAAGAGAGCCTAAAGGGGGAAGGAAGCTCAAATCTCGTTCTCATATGTAATCTGGCTGACAAAAGCCGAACATGCCACTCTCTGACTTAAAAAGGAGGGCTTTAACAGTCTGGTCTAAAGGGAAGATGCAGAACCTGCTTTTGTTTTCAGAACCTTCATGTACACATGCAGTGATTGCACTTGCTTCCGCAGTGTAATCTGATGCTGAATAAATATAATGAACTGTTCCTAAATAAAGATGCACATTCATTTTTCAGGTAACTAGTGACAGTATATTAGAGATTACAAAGCTCTTTCATGGTCTCATAGAGATAAGTGTGTGTAGGCCAGTAATGAATTGTCATGAAGATGACTTTTAATGGCCACAATAAGAATATTCTCTTGGAAAAGCCACTATCAAACCTGTTTATTCCTAATTTAACTGTAATCTCACGGCAAAATTAAGGGGTCAGCAACAGAAATTTAATTAATTAATGCAAGTATTTAGGACTGTGCACTCAGTAAACTTGTTTACAGTTCCTGATGTCAATGAACACAACTAAAGGTTGGTGAAACATATTTGTTTAGATTATTTGGAATTACTGCAAGTTATCGTAACTTCCGGTGTTAGGCTTCAGTCATAAACAAAACACCGGTTCACGTCACATGTTAATTTGTAGTTTTACACAGGAACTGAATTGTATATCAGGTTTTGTTTACTTCTTTATGTTGTTTTGTTTATTTGAATGAGCCCCGTTTGTGTAACATTTGTTGTATTAATAACATAGAACCAAAATAAAAATATGATCTGTTTCCTAAACATTTTCTATTTGTCATCAAATTATTTCACTGCAAGCAACCCTTCTTTGGTAAATGAACAGGTTCCTACAACTGTGTTTGAGACATGGTTAATGCTATAACAATAGTTACCAAAAAAGAGCTTATTTTATGACAAAGTTTTTTACTTTGGCCTCGATTATAAAATCCAAGCCAAATCTGTGTTTTGTGTTCATATTCACCTTTATAAACTGCTGTACAAACTACCTAAAAAATCTGTCCATAGATTAAATATAAATTTAAATTAGCACTGCATAAGGATTTCTAAATCTTTAAAAAATAACAATTTAAAAAAAAGTTTGCCTAAATACTTCACGTGTGTAAAATCGAGATTTAACACTTGAACGTAACACTCAATCAGCAGTTTATTTCCTCCTTTTCAAAGGACAAATGAGATCCTACCTCAGGTGGGTTTATACTAAACGCCTCTGCTATCTTCGTGTACAGCTCTTTCACATTGGTAAATCCCTCAATCCTCCCGGTTGGGCTTCCGTGAGCAAGCTGCGTGTGGAAGACCAGTTTGGGCCTCTGGCTGGCAGGTGGAGGGGGGAGACCCGCTCCGTTGACTGCGGATTTACCGAAGCTCCCGACACCTGCGTGTCCACCGCTGACTTCTTCGTTCTCTACTAAATGCTCCTTCGTCGACTTGCTTTTCTTCTTCCATGGTCCCAATGGCATCTTTACTTGTAATCTCTTTTTTTTTTTCTTGATGTGGATTAAAGAAAAATGTCCGAGCCGCTGTTATAACAATGAAGTAGCTGACCTGTTGAGTTTCGTGCCCAACGGTCGTGTCGTCCTCATTTACTTCCTCGATTCCTTAATGCCTTTCTTTCGCCAACACTTTTCCTTTCCTCACCTGCTCACAGCTTAACTCCGACTCTGCTCTTCGATAGAGAGTCGGCTTGCAAATAAATTGTGTAAATATTCAACAGGTAGGGGGTGAATGTGGGAGAAACCCTGATACAACCTGCCACTGTTGCCCAGTACTCCTCGACTAACAATAGCTTCTCTGTTTGCCTATCAGCGTGCCGTGGGACGCAGGCGCAGTTGGGATCGATAGGGCAGGATCCCCCGATGCACCTGTACATCACCTCAGGGACATCAGACTAAAACAATTACTCGGACATTTTTAATAATATCAGACAAGCAAATAGTTCCTAATGAGCCCTTCGTTTAAACCTATTGATTTAAAAAGTTGACATATTGCTTCTCATTTTTACCTTCATGTTTTAGGATGTAACACCAGCATTATTATGCTATCATACAATAACTTGAGATTTAAAAAAAAATATTCGACCTATTTGTTATTTTTTTTCTATTCATTTATTGATAGTTTAGTGATGAAAATCATATTTCTTCAAAAGATCCCAACATTATGTGGAGACACCCAAGTTACCAAGTTCTAACAGTAAAAACAAAAAGTTTATGAGTTTATTGTGACTGAAAAGTAGAAAATTAGCTAATACAATGACCACTTTTTAGAAACTAAAAAAGAATCGTGCAAATAGTAATATTGCTTTAATAATTGTTTATCAACCTACACACGGGCCACTTAGACTATTTTGTTCACTTGCTTTTTTAAATTTAAATCACAAGCTCTAGACTACATGGGGTCATCATTTAAAAATACACTGACAGAAACCATTATTAGAAATACATTATTATCTGATTTTAGATCACTTCGGTTCCACTGAATGCAAATATTTTATGCAAAAAGGATTGCTGGCAAGCTTCCAGGCTGAGCAGACGTGTTTACAATCCAGCCTCTCTGGATTATAGTGACTCAGCATTTGCACAAATCTTTGACACATTCTGATGTGCACACATGAAACATTTCAGGGACAGATGGGGCATTTTATACAAATATTTGCTTGGAAGAGGAATAATTAGTGCCACTCAACTGCGTCCCTCATAGATAGATAGAGAAATGGATGTGGCATCTTCTGCTAAGATCAGCAGAACCTCCTTTTGTAGGCCCGTGCCTTATGATGAGTGAAAGGGCGCCCCCTGGTGGAAAAACATAAAATCGTCTTTTGTTGACAGCTGAAAATGAGCAGCTGAGACCATACAGCTATATTTAAACATTAATTCTTTTGCCATTAGTAACTTATTGCATTACAATTTGTCAAGATATTTTTAATTTTTATCTTTGCACATCATAAATAGATTTGTATATTATTTGACAACAAAATATGCACATCTCTTTCAAAATATGGGTAATTTCACTTTCTGACATTTAAAAAGAACCCCTTATAATACTGCAAAGCTGGCTATTAATAGTTCATAAACAGTTCTAGCTATTTTAAAGCTATCATCAATATTACTCTGTTTATTTTTTGGAGGAGGATACTTTAAATGCCACTTCTCCAAGATTGAAAGAGCTCAAGATCATTTCATGTGGAAATGTTTATTTTAAAATTCAAGTTTTTACGTGTAAATATTTTAAATGCACGCATTGCAGGAGTTGAATTCATTCAAACTCTTTCATCTTGAATAACTTGCACACAAATAATAAAAGAGCCTCTGATCTAATGAACAGCCTGACAAAATGAACATGAAAGATAGTTTTTAACAGTGTCACTGATGACTCCCGTCAAAACTAAATAACAGAAAGAACATGTTCTGTTAAGCACTAAGTTTTCACAGGATCACTGGGATTTTTTTGGCAAATCTTTCACAGCCAAATATCTCCAAGGATCAAAATGATAAATTGACTGTGGCAAAGCCCACTTACTTTCACATAAAAGTCCGAGAAGTCTTTCACTTGCACTTGCATCAGCTCAGCAGCATGCATGATACTTATAAAAACAACAAACAGCTCAAAAATAGAAATTGCACATTCATCGGTTGGGGGTCCATCTGTGAACTGTCACAACTGTCCGTGTGTGAGAGTGCCTCTTATCGAGGTTGAGCGCTGTCATGCTGTTTTCTCCCACTCGTTCAGTCTGCATCCTTCTTCCTAAGCAGGTAAATGTCGTTTCAGCACGTCCTTGGCGTTGCCAGGCAACGTGTCCGGAAAGTTCACATCAAACTCCACCACCAGATCTCCTCTCTGCTCCGGATTCTTGGGCAAAGGGAGACCTTGTCCGGCTACAGTTCTTCTCATGCCAGGCTTGATGACATCCGTGACCTTCATGTTGCATGTCTTCCCATCTATCGTTGACACGGTAACCGAGCATCCACACAGAGACTGCAAAGACAGCAAGTAGGGTGTAAGTGGATCCCCAGGGGGGAGAACTACCCACATGATAACACATACGTCATTTAATTTGCTTAGATTAATGCAAAAAAATATATTAACCACTTAACCTCTAGGCTTTCCTTTAGGTGCACCTGAAAAAAACACCTTAAATTCAGTCAGTAACATCCCCAAATTTGTGAGAACAAAATTAATAAATTGGGTCACTGCCATCATCTCCAGGCAACATTTACCTCCCTACTCTAACTAACAGCCTAATAACAATAGACATCATTTAACAAAATTCAACCAAGGAGCAACGAGACAACAAATGATGTCACTCACAGCAGTACAATACTAGGCACCCATCTTCAGTGAAAATGTCACACATGGTGCAGGTTGTGTGAGTCTAACATATACTGTCCTATAAGGACCTCTATAGTAAAAGAGCTTAGATTGGATATTTTCTAATATCCTATATTAATCATGGTTACACAAATGTAAAGAAAAAAAACTTTGGTTAAATTAGATTTTTCATTGACTGATGCTGGATTATAAACCTTAAACATGACAGTTGAGATGTCTGATAAAAATATATTAGCTTGTCTTTTTCTCTGTTTTTATTACACCTCAAACCATGAACCATCTTAAGACATCTCTGTTTTTGTATGTAATTATAAAAATGATGTGTAATGAGTTGGAACTAAAACTGTCTGTAATGGCGACTAACATCTAAGAGCTGCAGTTTAATTTGTTCCTTAAAAAGTAGATGCTGTAAACCTGCTGCCATTAGCTATTCTCACAAAACAGTATTTTGGATATTCTTCAGTCAAAAATGTCCAAAAGCTCATGCTCCAAGAATGTACGACAGGAGTAATAAAGGAAGATTTCTGATTAAACTGTTGCAGAGTTTGCATAATATTATATTAAAGACACTTATTCAAAGAGTTAACTATTCTGCATTAAATTTTTTCCAGAGTTTTCAAGCCCAATAATAGGCTTGTCTTCATTTGTGGATGGAGTTTATATGAAAATTAGGTAGATCAAATCTATTTGTTCAAAGATCAAATGCCTTTCTTGATCTTCCTTTTTCCTGTGATCTAGACTTGTCATACTGATATACAGCAGGGGAGATGATATTTTACAGTCACATACAGCTATAAAAATTATAGTACATCCTCTTTCATTTCTAAGGTTTTATGTTTTAGCATATAATATTAAAAAAAGTAAGTATTGGACTTGGGAAAATACTACTTCAAATGAAGAGTAAAACGTGACATATTACGTAGTATTAGAACTGAACAAAAACTAAGCGAAATAACAGAAGCAGTGTGAGAATAAAATAAGTCGGTTCAATGATTCAGTATCTTGTAGAACCACCTTCAGCAACAATAACTTTAAAAAGTTTTTTTTTGTTTGATGCTATAAGTCTCACATCATTGTGGAGGAATTTCGGCCTGCTCTTGTTTACAGCATTTGTACAGTTCATTGAGATTAACAGGCTTTTGTTTATGCACAGCTCTCCTATGATAGAGAGAGGAGATTTTCTCCTGGTAAACCTTTTAAATAAGCCATATGTATTCAGTCTAGCAATAATGCCATGAATGTTGAGCTAACTGAGGCCTGTGGAGTCTGAGATGTTGCTCTTGTGTTTCTTTGCAACCTTTCTGAACTTGGGGTGAAGTTGCTGGGATGCTCACCTCAGGGAAGATTGGCTTATCATGTAGAATGATGGAGTTCAAATAGTTTGGAAATGGACTTTTAACCCTGATGGGCATCAACAGTTGCTTTCTGATTTTTTTCTGATATCATTGCTGATGTTTTTCCTCCTTGACATTGTGTCCTGAATGCGCCAGACCAGCAAATTGCCAAAACTTCTTTATGGAGATGCTTTTACTTGGTGATAATCGATAAATCAAATGCATCTGATGAACAGCCTTTTACTTTAATTCCTGTCAGGGTACGTCTTCATTTTTGTATATGCGTTGTAATTTTTTTGTAATTTGAGGTTGAAATCACCTCATTTTAAAACTGTGTGGGGAATAAATGATTTTTTTTTTCTATTATGTTCTGATTCTTTTTGAATGAGCCGTAAATGTCTTGCTGTAATTTAGAAATACTTTGGACAAAAAGTTCAACTCCTCTCTGTGAATCACTTCAAGCGCCCCTGATCTCCTGCCATTTGCATAAAGTGATCAAATATTCAGAGTTGAAGAAGTGAGATTTATCACTGAGAGCGGAGGAGAGTGGGAGGAACCATATAAGTACATCTTGCACCTTGTGCATGTGGGTAGGTGACATTTCTCTGCCGTTCCTGTGATACAGCTCCAATTTCCCCATGTTAATGATCCAGATTACATAAAGTCACAGTTAAAGAGTGCGTAGCTTAATACTATGCTCATTCAGGATGCTAGTAGTTTCCAGGGTTTTGAGGCAGACTACCCACAGTTATTGATTGTAACCAGGCTTTTTAGAGGCGGCGCAGCAGAGTTTTAAAGTTGAATGTGAACTTGAAACTAGTGTGTGTGACTAATCCATCTATCAGCTTCTATTAATACACAATTGAAACACTCAGCTGAAGTTGCCAAAATGGAAAGAGCCTCACCTGTCTTAAGCTCACACGAACAGGATACACAATGTTGGAGCCTTCCCGCCTGAAGTGGGGGTGAGGTTTATCCTTTATGACGAAGACAATGTCAGCTGGAATGGTGTTGGGGGACTCGTCTCCTTCTCGTGGGAATGTAATCTTGGTTCCCTCTTTCCAGCCTCTCTTGATCTCAATATTGAGGATCTTATCCTCCGTCCGCATGGTCCTGCCATCCGGATTAAGCCTTTTGCGAGAGATTTTCATCCTCTTGGTGCACCCGTGAAAGACCTCCTCCAAGGAGACCCTTAGTTCATGGATGATGGCTGGGTCCTGCTTGCGACGCTGCCCTCCGAGTCCGATGTTGCCATCCCGAGGGAAGCCGTTCATGTTGAAGCTGGTGAAAGAGCTGAAAGGGTCGTTTCCATCCACCTCCATGTCATCATCATCTCGCCCGTTTGCTTTACGCCCAAAAAACATCTCAAAAGGGTTGGAGCCACCAAAGAAAGTGGCAAAAGTGGCATGAGGATCCCCGTGGAAGGTGTAGGTGAAAGTGGGGCCTTGTCCATCAGCAGTGGGGCCATTGCCTCCCTTGAGACCTGATTAGCAACAGAAATGATTGACCAGTTATGGTACCATCATCATGAAGAAGTTAGAGAACTTATTGCTGCAAATGAAACTCTTTGACAGCAGTAGAGATGCCCTGTCCAGCGGAGCAGAAAAGGCTTAATCCAGATTTTAACATTACAATCTTTGGCATATATTTGGAGGAAAAAAGACAGCACTGTTATAAAACATTCTGGTTTTTATGTCATTCTAAAGTACTAAAGCGCAGATTTTATTGCACTTCATTTCTGCCATTAAACCTCCAAAAAAAACAAGCAGGCCGGAATTGGTTGTGGTGCCACAGCTGAACAGCAGCACCAATAGCCTGATTCTTACTCTTTTCTTGTTTTAGGTGGTGTAACCATGGCAACATACAAGACCAGTCCCAATTCTTCCTTTTGGCATTACCATTTGCACTCCTCTGCTTACCATTTTTTAAAGTAGGATATGTACCCCTTTTTGTTTGGGGATCAAGGACTAGTGATAATCCACAGCCAACAAAATGTACCCCAATACCCCAACTTAATGATTCAATGACCATTACCTCTAAAGTGGCCCTTAAATGCTGCAAAATAAAAGGGCGGGATCAAATGGTAATACCAAAGAAAGAAATAGAGATTGTGCTTTACATTACCTTCTTTAAAAGGGTATAATACGGGATCTTTAATACATGAAAGACATCTTAATTACTTAATAACAAATTGGATGATGGATTAGTGCTTCTAATAACTAATTAAGAGCAATTACAATTTGTGATCTTGCTGGACTTTATAGGACCATAATGAAAACAGCTTTTCCATCTTACTTGTTCTTTCTTAAAATGTTCAGTGTAAATTATGGGTAAAAATCTAAAGTTGACCTAAGATAGGTTCCACCTATTTCCATCTGGACTGGAATTCGTGTCCACACACTACTCATTTTTTAATGCTTGTGTTTGTATGGCTGTTATATGGTTAAAATATTTTTTACATATGACACCTCTGTGTGAAAATGTGACAGATTTATTTTAAATCAGAAGCTTGTATTTGAAAAATGATGCAATAGGCTAATCCTTACAATAAATTGCACAGAGCTGTGGAGCCACGATCTGCTGAACAGCTATTTTCTGGGCCTACTAGTTTGATGGTTGCAGTTTGTGACTTGAATTAAAGCAAATTCTGTTTCACATCCAATCATCCAGCTTTACAGCTGGTTTATAACGGTGTTCTCTCATAACGACAGAAAAAACAAGAAAAAGACCACCCCTCCCCAAACTGACAACACATTTAATGCGATTAAAAATACACCATACCTTCTTCTCCATACTGATCATAAATTTCCCTTTTCTTTGGATCACTCAGGACTTCATATGCCTCGGCGATTTCCTTAAATTTCTCCTCGGCGGCTGCAGACTTGTTTTTATCCGGATGCCATTTCAGCGCTTGTTTTCTGTAAGCTTTCTTTATATCATCGTCTGTGGCTCCTTTAGAGATACCAAGCGTCTTATAATAATCCTTACCCATTATAGGCAGAAATGGAATAAAAATCTATGCTGAAATAAAAAATAAAAAGCGGAATAACCCCCCCACCAAAGAGCTGCTGGACCGGCTTCGGTTCTGCTCGACAGATGGTTGTCACAGCACGCAGATAAACAATCAGAAGCCGCAGACAGATACAGAGTGCAGGATGAGGACCATTTGGAAGTTGTTAGTCAACGCTGTGGATCCTCTGTTATTTATCCGTGACTGGATGACCCTCTTTAAATAGCCACAGCTCCCACCCCTGCATCCACACTGCCAAAGTTAAGTTAGACAGGATTAAGATGCTGCTTCCGGTTACTTTGACTTCACAGCTGCTGGAAAATATTTATTAAATTTACTAGGGTTTTTATTATTTAAATATAACCTTTATCGACTCTGTGATTTCTTTTACAGTTCCCGCCTTTTCTTTGTATTTTTTGTGTTTTCTGATAACCCTGCTTTCTTTTCTTATGTTTTTTTGTTTCTTTATTTTTTTCTGTTCTTTTCTGTTTTTTTTGTCTTTATTTTTTTCATTATTTTCTTTAAGTTGTCTATTGTTTAATGTCTCTTTTATTTTGTGTATGAGCTGCTGTAATAGTGAAATTTCCCCACCGTGGAATCAATAAAGGATCTTATCTTATCTCATCTTTGTGTCGTTTTCCATTATTTGCAATGTTTATTATGACTTTACTATACTTTTTTTTTTTTAAGATATGCATTTTGTTATGCTGTTGCAAATGTGCGTTTCCAATAAATTGATTTTGGACCCCCTTTAGAAAAATCTATTTTCACAGTAGCCTAACAAGAAAAAGTATAGAGACACATATCATTTTGAAAAATGGACAAACATGAAAGAAAATAAAGGAAATCATGAAGGAACGTTTATATACAAAAGGCTTGAAAGTCGGTATTTCTTAAAGTCGTCTACAGAACTAGCTTTTCTGGCTTCTCGAAGGACATTTTAAAGCTCTTCTTTGGAAGTTGCCTGTTTTTTTTAAGATGCTCTCACACTGTTTTGATAACGTTGAAGTCTGGGCTCCATGGGGAGGATTCATCACTCCACAAGACCTGCTGTCATTAATATTCAGCCCAGTTCTTGTATCATTTGGCATACCTCAGCCTTTTTTTAACCCTTGTTTTCCTGCCGTAACAATGGCCTTTTCCCAGTCACCTTGAAGAACGTTTTCCCCACAACCACTTTAAACAAATCACAACGTCTGGTTGGTTGAAGGACAATATGTCCAGAAAGTAGTGGGAATTTAAGACTTTTACACAGAATGCTATTGTTGGATTCTATTTATTTATTTCTATGTTTGTCTGTTGCTTGAACCTTGGAAAATTCACACGCCTATCTCAAACACACCGTCTGACTTTTAGTTGTTCTTTTTAGAGCAATGACAGGCTGTTGCACGTACACCTCCGGGTGATTGAATCAGGCTGGGATAATACCCAGTGTGTGAAAGGATATCATCAGTGGAAACAATGGTAACTTTGATGAATCAAAGAAAAATCAAAGAAGATGTTTATTTGAGTGTTTGTTTGTTTTTTACTTCTGCACATTATTTCTTTTATGTAATTTTTATTTTTATTACCTACTAACTTATACAAGCCTAAGTAACTTCAGTTAACATAGAATACAACTTTTGTTGTTTTGTTAGATTTTAATATGTAAGCAAAGCTTGAGAAGCATTTAAAATGTAATTATTTCATCATTTTGCTGAAGAATATTTCTCAAAACATACTTATTATATTTTGAAAGTCAGCTTCCGGTTTGGTTGAGTCCGGCTCGACAGTGTCTAAACTGGAATTGAGGGGCTCTTTCTAGAAACCAAATCCCGAGGTTCGTCATTCACTAAATAGGGGTCCTTTACAAATCGTGCAGGTAAGATATGAACAAAAAGAGGTGGGGGTTTGACGTAATCAAAGCAGACACATGTCATCCACCTCCCCTTTCTAGTTTCTACCACAACTATCACGACCTTTCAGTTTATTAAGAGAGAAAATACTTCTATTCAGGACTTAAATTAACATAAATATCTTTAATTGCAATGTAACAACAAATGACCTGTTTTCTATTCTATGCTTTTGCCACCCCAGTTAAAAATAAGTTGGGATGCTGTTTAAAATGGTCATTTTAAAAAGTCATTATATATTATTTAGATTGAGAAACATTTTTCTGAAATTGATATATTGTTCATGTTCTATTTTTTATTTATTTATTTTTTAAATACGGGTTTAAGAGATTTGCGAATCGTTGCAGTCTGTTTTTATACATTTTAATGTTACATAGTGTCCCAACTTTTTGCGAGTTGTGGTTGTATCTGTTTAAGGCTTAATGAAACAAAAGAGGTGACATCTGAAGACTTTTATTTCAGAAGCTGCTAAAATAAATGACACAACAGACTCACAATAGTAAACTCAACTTCATTAATGTGCTTTTTATATGCAAAGAAACCATAAAATATTGGCGAATGCACACATTAAAAACTCAGAAAAGGGAGAATTTTACATGTGAAGTGTGAGATATTTTATATTTGACAAGCACAAGTGAAAAACCCCATCTAGCCAAGTGTGATTTTGTCTGTATTTTCTCACACGATTAAATCTCTTATCACCATCACGAGCGTGTTAACATCAAGGGTCACAAGTGCCACACAAGACTGAAGATAAAAGTGGATTTTTCTGCAGCCACAGCGCCACCTGCTGCACCACACATAAAGTGAGTTGTCCTCTTCAGACTGCTGATATCAGCTCTTCTGCTGCAGTACCTCTGGGGTGGACCAATGAGTCAGCGTCGGTGCAGAGCTGCAGGTCAACAATCTGTCAAGATCATCAGTCCACTAATCCCCTCAGTAAAAAGGTCTTGAGTGAAGCAAGCTGTGCTTGATAATTTAATTATTTTCTAGAAGCATGGATCAGTTCCGTGGTTTATTCGTCAAACTGGACCAAAACAATGATGGGTTCATTTCGGTGGCAGAACTCCACAATGAAATGAGGAAGCATGGGATCCTCTCAGCGGACGGAAAGGTCCAGGTACAGAAATTTAAATGGCGTAATAACACTGGCACAAGTTTAATTAATTCACAACTCGTTTAAGTAATCAAGGAGTTCTTGTCTTTATTATAGAATATCGTTGATTCGTATGACAAAGATAAAGATGGCCTACTGGATTATAAGGAGTTTCTCAGCTACATGACGGACAGAGAAAGGAAATGGAAAATTTACTTTCATGTCCTTGACAAGAACAAGTGTGGTGAGTGATCCTTCTTTTTTCAA
>JBAMHW010000008.1:24304883-24324246 GCA_037177495.1 Rhadinocentrus ornatus
ACAAGCTGGTGTCTCTACCTTCCCCCAGGTAAAGAGGTTAGATGGACTAGGCAGCACGTTGTAGACTGCCTGAATCAGGAATTTTATGCGATGGGGTTCAGCTTTCCATAGCTCGGTCCAAGTGACCTTGCGCTCTACAGCTTGCTCCCATCTTGTCCAGGCTCCCTGCTGCCTCATTCCCACCATCTGGCTGCCCCGCTTCTCCTCTACTCCAGCTCACACCTCCTCAAGGATCAGTGACCTCCTAGAAGTATTGTTACATTTTAATGTACACTACTCCAAATAAACTTATTACAATGAAGAAAGAAATTTGTATTTGGTAGATATTTTTATTGTAACAATCCTTTTGGCAGTTAATCTTTATTGTTGGAAAATCTGTTTAGCTCCCTTTTAAATGTTGCCATGAAAAAACGCAGTTGTGGGATGAGCAGCAGAGTTGAGTATTTGGGTTGAGCTGAAACATTTGCCAAATCTTCTCTGCCAAAGCCAAACAGCTTCTTCTGCCAGTGACTCTTGTTTGGTGTCATCTATTGGATTAGATCATTAATGATCTGAAGAAACAAAGCATATTAGCAATTTAACAATTAATTCCTTTAACAAACAGGGCCTCAGTAGTTTGCAAATAACCATACACAGTCACAATAGCCTGGCACCTCCCCTCATCTTGGTCATCAGCTTGTTTTTCCAGTGAGGGAAAAGATGTTTCGAACCATCACACTGCCTCCACCAAAAGCTGTTACCCAATCAGTGCAGCAATCCGCAAATTGTTCTCAGCATCTTCTCCACTATTTCACTCTATGACCCCAACTGACTGCTGCATCAGGGTCCATGCTCACAGGTGCTGCTAATCAGGCACGTAACTCTTGGCTCCTGAAGTACCAGAAACAAGAGTCAATAGCAGAATAAGCTGTTTGGCATTGGCAGAGAAAATTTGTCTAGTTGTTCATGAGCGTTAGCACATACTTAACTATGCTGCTCACCCCATAAATTTAATTTCCTTAAAAATATGGCACAGTTTAAAAGTTAACAGGCATTTGTCATGAAATCTGCTTTTTCAAGAAGTGTTGTTACACCAAATACATCATCACAAATGTGCTTATTTTTTTAGTTAGTTTTAAATTAACAACACCAACAAAGGCATTAATATGAGGAAAATCAAGTATTATGCGGAAAAGAAATATAATGAGTTTGTAATGTCTTGTTTTTTTATTACTTATTGCTTGTGAGTAACTGAATCGGAAGTTATTTCTGTTATCGCGAGACTAAACATTTTACGTGAATTGTCTCGTCTGCACGACGGGAATGAAACCCGCCATCTTGTACCGCCACCGAGGAGAAGAGCAGCAGATATGGCAGACTACAGCAGCGTGGCTCCCCCGTCCTCTAACGCCGGTGGTGGAATGAACGATGCTTTTAAAGATGCTCTACAACGAGCACGACAGGTAAGGGAAAGAGTCGGATCAATTCAACGATTAATATGCATAAGTCGGAGCAGAGAGCAAGTTAAGACTTTTTTTCTTCTTTTCGTTGAGCTCACGAGAGGCTAAGCTAAGCTAGTCTATGGTGATGACTAACGTCACGCCACCCTGCCAAGGTGAAAACAGACCAAGTTTCATGCGTGATCATTGTTAATCACTCAGACTAAAGTGGATAAATAGGATGGTGTTATTGGAAACGCGAATTTTGCATGTCCCAGTAATAATAAACTATTTATAACGAGAAAAATGTAGGCGCTCCTTTGTTGGTTCGACTTCCGGACAGAGAAGTAGGCCACAGGCAGCGTGCTTCAGGAAATGCTTTACATACGTCTAGCAATTAATCTTAACCTCTTTTATTTCCCCCCTTTTCTACTTTTTATTTATACTTTCAGATTGCAGCAAAAATCGGCGGTGATGGCGTTGCAGCTCCCCCAACTAATGAATTTGGCTACGGGGGCCAGAAAAGGCCCCTGGAGGACGCTGGTGGGTATTTTCCCATGCCTAACCTGGATATCGGTCAGTGGCTCAAATCGATTTCAATGCAAAATCTTGATGGTTGATCCTTGCCTGCGTGTTGTACTACTACTAAAAATGCTTTCACATCTGTATTAATTTTCCCTAACCCAACCTTATATTGACAGGAAGGCACAATCGCTCTGCATCTTAATCAATAATGTTAACAAAGATGTGATGAATTTAATGAAAAACTAAACTTCATAATGTTTTAGTTGAAGCCCATGTAACCATGATTTGAAATGCATGTGTAATTGGATGTTTGTTTGCTTCCACAGCTGTAATGTATCAATGACTGACATTAATGTATTTTGTATTTCAGTGGTGAGACACTTAATGACAGATATTTTAATGTAATGTTTAGATATATGTAACATGGGTAAAGTCAGCGATAAAGGGGATAAAAGTGCAAATACTACTTGAATATAAGGTGTTAAAGCCCAGCTGAAAGGCTTTCAGGGAGCTGTAAAAGCCATCACTATATAAATGGATTATGGATGGATGTGTTTTCTTAATCCCTGAAACCAGATTAGCTGTCAGGAATAAAATCATTGAATTGCCCCTCCCCATTATTAATAAACACTAAACATTGTAATAATCTGGGCGGTAGGACAGACTCTACAGATACCATATTTGACATTACTTTTAGCCAGATTTGTATAAGCTGGCAAATGTAAAAAATAAAGTCCAGCTTTTTATGCTTCCTTTGACTCAACTTTTTAAACTTCAGGCAGTGCTGAGTCATGTCACCCTTAAGTTAATTGTGTAAACAAATTCTTTTCAGGCTGATAAACACAAGGAGGTAGATGTAAGTGGTATTGATGCTGTTTATTTTGTCATCCGGTCACAGATCAACCAGAGTCAAAGAAGGTAGCAACAAATGATAGTAAGTTATTGTTGATCATTTCAAAGTAGTTGGCCAAAAACCTGCACGATCTGGCAGTGTTTCTACCACTTTTGATTACAGTGTATGTTTCTCCTCTGATGTCCATTTTATAGCTTTCTCTGGAATGGGAGGAATGGGTGGCCCCCCAAGGTAAATGGCAAAGTTTAATTCAAATGTTTACAAACCATAGGTGGCCTTGTTAGTCCTGTAAAAGTTCTCAATGGTTTTATTTTCATTCCCAGGTCGATGTCAGAAGAATTCAAGGTTCCTGATGGAATGGTTGGATTTAGTAAGTGTTTATTTTAGCGTCAACTGTCATTTTTGTTTGTTGATATTTGATGATTAATTTTTTTTCTTTCTTTTTTTAATACTAGTTATTGGAAGAGGCGGCGAGCAAATCTCACGTATTCAGCAGGAGTCTGGGTGTAAAATACAGATTGCCCCCGGTAGGTTTGGTTTTGCTGTTGATACTACGATGAAAGTATGTTTTTGGTTTGCTGCACAATTTTCTAATTACTACTACAACTTCTGGTTTTTAGACAGTGGAGGGATGCCAGATAGGTCGGTGACGTTAACAGGACCACCAGAATCAATCCAGTAAGTTCCCCGTTCCTTTCCCATTGTACAGAAAATCAAGTGTTATTGGTTGGCAGAAATCATTCTGAAAGCCTAGATCACGATCTCTGTTTAATATGGTAAATTTTCTGTCATCAGGACTGCAAAAAGGTTACTGACAGATATAGTCGATAAGGGACGTCCAGCCCCAGCGTTCCACCACAACGATGGGCCGGGAATGACTGTTCAGGAAATCATGGTACCTGCTTCCAAAGCAGGCCTTGTCATCGGAAAAGGAGGGGAGACTATCAAAAGCCTTCAGGTCAGATTGCGAGACAGTAATGTAGGGATATCCAGTTATCAAATCAGCATTTGATAATTGATGATTTGGGTTTGTTTTGATTTCCAGGAAAGAGCTGGGGTGAAGATGGTCATGATCCAAGATGGGCCCCAGAACACAGGTGCAGACAAACCTCTCCGCATCTCAGGAGAACCTTTCAAAGTTCAAGTGAGTTTTCCATGTGACTTATTCACCTATTCAGAATATCCTAACATGGTTAGGATTTGTGATTTATCCTCTATTCCACATCAAACCACTTGATTAGTTGGCTGAATCTCTTTTCTCTTTAGCAAGCCAAAGAGATGGTGATGGAGTTGATCAGAGACCAGGGCTTCAGGGAGCAGCGGGGAGAGTATGGCTCAAGGATTGGAGGAGACAGTTTAGACGTGAGTTCTCATTATAAATTGCTTTGTGTATCGGCTTGGAAATGAAGGTTTGAATCCCTGTAATGTGTTTATCTGTCACACATGCAGGTTCCTGTCCCACGGTTTGCAGTAGGAATTGTTATTGGAAGAAATGGAGAGATGATCAAGAAAATACAGAATGACACAGGTGTCAGAATTCAGTTCAAACCAGGTGAGTGACTCGGCTGAAACGCTGGCTGAAACCAAATTAACTTAGACTTTTTTAAAGTGTGTACGGTCTATGATGAAAACTCATGCACCACGCTGACAAGCTGATGGATAACCCTAACCCTAACAATCTGAGACCTGATCATAGAGACACAGTGGATTAATTATCTTAAAACACAATTAGTTTAATTGATCAAGTTATACAAAATTGTAGGTTAAATTGCTGTGATTGACGCTGAAGTTAGGACATCCATCTGTAATTGTCCCCCCCAATTTTCCTCTGTCCCAGATGACGGTAGCACACCAGACAGGATAGCACAGATCATGGGTCCTCCTGACCAGGCTCAGCATGCAGCAGAAATTATTTCTGACCTGCTAAGGAGCGTCCAGGCTGGAGGTCCTCCAGGACACGGAGGTGGCAGGGGGCGCGGTCGTGGGCAGGGCAACTGGAACATGGGCCCCCCTGGTGGTCTGCAGGAGTTTACCTTCACAGTCCCAACCATGAAGACTGGCTTGATCATTGGAAAAGGTAATTGCTTCCTCAGTACGATATATCACACTCAAGTTGACAAAGCGATTACAAACCATGACTAATAACTCCGAGTTGTGAATGAGAGCAAGAGGCTTTAAGGACCATTAGTAGATTTTAGAGCTAGCAGTTGCAATTCATAGAAGTTTGTGAACTTTTTCCAGGTGGTGAGACAATCAAGGGCATCAGCCAGCAGTCTGGAGCCAGGATCGAGCTACAGAGGAATCCGCCACCAAACGCTGATCCCAACATAAAGATGTTCACAGTCAGAGGCTCCCCTCAACAGATTGACTACGCCAGGCAGCTGGTAGAGGAGAAAATTGGGGTGAGACACACTGAACATTGTGAAATAAATCCATATGAAGGCAGAACTTGGCTATTGGCTTTTTCTTTTTTACTGATTGCAATGTGTCTGGATTTTTTTTACGTTTTAGGGCCCAGTTACCCCAATGGGTGGCCCACACGGCCCCCCTGGTCCACATGGAGGACCAGGCCCACATGGTCCTCCAGGGCCACCTGGACCCCCAGGGGCTCCTATGGGCCCATACAACCCCGGACCATACAATCAGGGACCTCCAGGACCACAGTATGTACAGTCTCAGTTTTTAACTGCACCTTTTTAAAGTTTGTGGTGATTTTAAGAATAAGCTGAAAAGTAGAATATGAAGAGCTGATGGTTGTTTTTTCTGTCATCAGTGGTCCTCCTGCTCCTTATCAGCCTCAAGGATGGGGTAATGGCTATCCACATTGGCAACAGGGACAACCTGACCCAAGTGAGTAGCCACGTAAAGCAAAAACACAGTTACCAATGTGTACATTATTGGGAAGACATTTGGATCCAAATCTTAGGGACAGTGAATAAAACTAAAAACCCACGACATCCAGCTTTAAGAGCCTGTATGTCTGCATTTATGTGGTAACAAAACAACTTGTTTGTTTTAACCAGATAAAGCAGCAGCTGATGCCAACGCAGCAGCGTGGGCAGCCTATTACGCTCAGTACAGCCAGCAGCCGCAGGCCTCCATGACTCCAACCAGTGGAGCTCCAGGCACGACTCAAGCCAATGGCCAAGGTAACAGAAGTGCCCTTTAAATAAGTATATGCTGCTTTTAGAAGATGCAGTCTACTCAAACAAGCTTAGAGAAGCGTAGTCAACTAGATTTACTTTAGTTGTCCTGTGCTCACGTCTTCCTGCTGTTGCTAACTGAACACAGGCCTCACTTTGAAATGACTTTGCTTTTGCAGAGCCTCTCATTTTTTGATATTACCCCAGGGACAGGATAGTTTTCCTCCACCATTCCTAGGCTGACAGCCCAACCCAGGCAGGTGGAGGACAAACCGTTAAGAATGATTGACTAATTACAAGTACCGTCTTTTTTAACAGGTGACCCACAGGCTGCAGGTCAGAGTGGACAGACAGATTACACCAAGGCCTGGGAGGAATATTACAAGAAAATGGGTATATGATCGTAGTTTCAGTGTTCACCTATTAACAAAAGCCAGTCTAAACAGCCACTGGGCTTTCAATCAGCTTCCTTTTCAGGTCTGGGTATTTGGCCTGCTGTTTATTTCCCACTGTGCCTCCACTTGTCTTTTTAACATTTGACGCCTGTGCTGTTTAGACTGCAACACTTTTGACTATCTGCAGGACTGAGCTGTTGACACAGAAGCACCTATATGAGCTTATATTACTGTCTAGATTATCTCAGGGCTTTATCTGAACCGATGGCATGTCATGAATGTTTCACTGTTATTGAATGTGTGTAAGGTTAAATGTTTATGTTTGATTTGTGGGTTATTGATATAAGCAATGTAGGATGATGTGGATTTTTTTCTTTTCTTGTTAATTGGCTCTTGAATGCACATTTGAAGTCATATTTTTATTTTTGTGTCTTTTCAGGTCAACAGAGTCAGCAGCCTCAGGACTACACGAAAGCCTGGGAGGAGTATTACAAGAAACAAGGTTGGTGATATTAATTGAACTCCTGCTACCAGAGATTCTTACAGGTGAAGCAGAAAAAAATGTTACTGTAATGCCACAAGTATCTCATGGTAAGTTAAATCTCTGGGAATATAAACCATCAGAGCTAACCGAAACATCTTAATGTTCAGTGTCCTAGTAAATGGAAATTTTAATGGAGAATGCAAAAATTTGCAGCTATTCAGGACAGTTTCTTTTGCTATGTAATAATAAAGAATGTAAAACATGTCTGAAGCCCCCTTTAGCTCTGAGATTTATGTTAAAGGGTGGTTGATTTGTCTATCAGGGCTCTCTTGTAGAGTTTCTGTTTTCACAACTGCCCAATAGAAAAGCAGAAGGTTTCTGACCTGCGACCCAGAGACGAGGGTGGTGGGTTCGTTCCCCTTCTCATAGTATCTTTTACATCCGATGTTAAACACTTTGGATATTAGAAAACTATTTAGTATATAGTTGTAGCTTTTTGTGCTTGAAAACAAGTTTTAGATTTTACCTTGAAATATTTTATTTTCTTGTTTTGCTAGTTGGTAAATGTACATTATTATATGACAGGATGCATTAAGGACTGGCTGCTTTATACAATAAGTCCTGTTAACTTTTTAATACAGCACACAACACATTTCCCTGTTCTTGATGTACTCATCTGCCTTTTAAAGAGCAAGGTCATGCTCTGTAGCTGTAACAGCTGTTCTTGTCTCTGTGGGACTGAATAGTTCAGGAATGTTGTCTCAGTCTGAGAATTTTAATCAGTAGTCAGAACTGTAATATGCGCTTTGTTCGTTTGTAGAGAAAAAAAAAGATTCATTTAATTTCTTTAGTGTTCATAGAGCAGGAAAACATTTACTAAATATTAAAATATGCATAAACTATGAGGGAAAAAAATCAGCTATGGAATGGTGAAAAAACAGCGACCCCGGTGGCGACACATAGTAACTACAGGAGCTTCTTGTAGAAAAATGACCGAGTCTGGCTTTCAGAGAAGGGCCACTGTTTTGATTTAGTTTATGCTGTACCAATGGGTTCTTTCATTTGAACCTACAGGTCAAGCGGCCCCTCAGGCTGCTCCAGCAGCAGCAGCAGCTGCTGCCACTCAGCCCGGAGGCCAGCCAGATTACAGCGCTGCCTGGGCAGAGTACTACCGGCAGCAGGCTGCATACTACGGCACAGCCAACCCTCAGGCCATGGGTGCAGCACCACAAGCCCCTCAGGTACACACTCTATTAGAATCTGCTCTCCAACATTGATTTGCACTCGGTCTTTTGCACCATAACCATCTTCCTTCCACAGGGTTTTGCAGGGTTCCAGTGATTGTAGCAGCCTCACAACCTTAACCAAACCTCTTCCTTCCTTAACTTTTTTTTTTTTTTTTTTTAAGCTTTTTATTTAGGGAAGCTGAGTCCACTGTTTCTGCTGTTAACATGCAATGTATCTTCTATGTATTTCTTCTGCACAGGGCCAGTAATGTGAAGTGGACATAAAGTAAATGCTACATTGTCGAAACAAAATCCTTTGTTAAATGTTTGGATGCAGACGCCTTGATGAAGATCTTAAATTTCCTTGGTTTGAAAGTGTTTCACATAGATGGCAGATAACCCGGAGAACACGTCCTCAGATTTTTTTTTTTCTTCTGTTTTTTTCTTTCTTTTTCTTGTAAATGCTTTGTTTTTAGTGAGGTAATTATACATATGGTCATTCCAGCCCTGTATCTACATTAAATGTGGTTAGAAGTCATGTTTATTAAACTGTAGACATTACCATGTAAATCATCTCAGTTTTAAAAATGCTATTGCCTGTTGTGTTTTTGCAATAAAACAAACTGAAACCTCCTGTGTTGGTAAGTTGGGGTGGTTCACAGCAAATGGGTTAAAGCATTTCTGTATGTTTTTTTTGTTTGTTTGTTTTTTACCTGGGGTTGGGGGAGGTTGAAATGAAAGCCATGTGTGGGTTCAGTTGTCCTAAAAGGTTGACTTGGAAGTTGTGCTGTCCTGTCTCTCTCCAACTGTCTAAGGCTCGTAGAAAACATGTGAGTGCAATGATCCGGAGTGGCTCAGATCGACAAACGTCCTTATGAATTCTGTTTCCCGACTTTATTTACTGTAGCTGTAGACTCATGTTCTGTTCTAAGAAAGTTGACCGGTATATGTAAATCGTCTCTCATGCATTAATTGCGTTGCTGTGGCCCTTTTTTATTTTGCTTTTGCCTGGTTTGCAGATATTGTTGAGCTTGTATTTTTTTCCCCTTGATAGTCACTTCCTCCTCCACAGGCAAGTTTAGAAAAGCGGTAAGCAGGTATTCTGAACATGTTCCTCAGAAAATGTGGTTTCAAGAAATGTTGCATATTTTTAGTGTCCTTTTTTGTGCTGTTCTTTTTCCAGGACAGTCAGGTAAATTGCCACTGTATTTTAAAACATGTATGGAAACATTTGCCTTGCCCATATCCAAATGTGTATAAATTTGTTTTTTTAAAATGTTTTTTTAATATAAAAACATTGCAAAAATGGTCTTTGCTGTGCCCATTCTGTTAGTGTTCATCTAATATAAGAACATAGATGCTGTAGGGTTGGGGGTGGCTAAGCAGTCTCATCAACCATCAGTTGAGCCCTCCTGTAATGTAAGTACAAAACTGACTTGATTGACAAATACTTTGCTTTATAAACTGCAGAAGATGTAGTATTTTTGTAAAAAAAATTGCTATTTTCCCCCTGTCCTGGGTAAGTATGAAATGTTCTGAGAGACATAGTACTCCAAACCTTTTAATGATTCTTGTACCACATGTTTCTGAGACTTTTTCGTGATTCCAATTGATTGCATAACATGTAGACTTTGAGTCTTTACAGTATGATGTAGATTGTGTAGGTAGGTAGCATTTCAGTGCCAGTTGGTTTTTCTGAACTGAGGGTTTAAATGTCAGTACTGTTGCATTGCTGGTAGGAACTGTGCAAGGATGTGGTTTTTGCGTTCTGAATATCTGACCTGTTGAGTGCCATTAAGTTCACATTTTTACATGCCATTAATTGCAACATATTGCTTAGAAATCTCCCAACAGATCAATTCCAGTTTAGCATGCTTAGGTTTCTGCTGACGATTTCTTTACATGTTCCATCTAAGCATGTGGGATGCTAGTAGTGGAAGTGTTTCGCTCGGTACTGATAATTTCTGATGGAGAACTGTTGTGTAAGGCTGTTTTTAAAGACAGAATATTTGACTGCATTGTTCACTGATGGCAAACAGTGCAATATATCTGATCTTTGCAGTGTCATCCCAGACCTTGCACCTTAGGTTCTGCTGCATAACACAGGTAAGCAAAGCCTAAGGAAACAGTGTTTTTGTTCAGTGATAATGAGCCATTTATATATACATATATATGCAAAGAAATGCTTACCTGTGTCGTTAACACGCCTCAATGCATATATGCCTCGTCGTTATAGAAATGTCCAATATATACATATGAAATGTCCATTTTGAGGATCTGTTTTCATAAATGAACTGCATGATGAGCTGTATCACTTGTTACGTGAAGTTTTACTCTTGAAAAGTCATTCTCCCATCCAGAAAAGAAAAAGTTGCACAAGTGGAAATGCTCTTGCAAATATCTGCTTAATATTTGATAAAGGCTTTCTTTGCATCTGGTAAGTCTGACTGCGACTGTACAAGGATGCTTTAAGTTGACACTGGTGTAACCAACTGCATGCCATGCAAACCTGTTGCCAGAAGTTAGCAATGTGCTCAAATGCTAGGTGGAAAACGGTGACGTACGTGACTGTTTTTTGTTGTGTGAATCTGCCCTCAAGTGCAGTGCATATATATTATTGAAACACTGCTGCCTTCACTTCTCGCTCACAGTGTTGGAGGATGCTGCAGGCTTAGGTCGTAGAATCAGGCCCTGTCGTAGTTTGTCCCCTTCTCCCCAAAAGGAGGAATCCTTTGAGTCAATCCCACTGCTGAGCATAGACCGTTCAAGAGCTCCAGTGATAAGGTAAAACAGCAACGCAATGAAATTTAAAGTCTGTGATTGCAAAGTAATGGTCAGATTCATGTTTTGACAGCCTGGATTTTTATTTTTTTCCTTACCCATGATGACTATTTAGAGCAGTTTGATGGTCGTATCTAAATGCCTTCATCTATAACTGTACTTGAAAAAACTTCAGAAAGTTGGATGAGAGCAGGAGCTGATATACTTCAATCATTCATGCAGGAATTTGAGGTTCAGTTTAAAATCACTTCATTTGTAGCTAAAGGGTTTCTTTTGAATTGAGGTTGACCACTCTGTGGGAGATGCTCTGTTTCAATTAGGAGATCAAGGGGGGTGTAGAGGACAGAATAAGGAGCATGCCTTAGAGCTAAACAAGGGTTCATGTGCTGTGTATATGAAATTGGTTTTTTGAATTTGAGTATTGAGATGTTGCCATGTTCATAAATAAAGTTGTTAAAAACTGGACTAATGGCCGTGAGTTTTACTTGGAACACATGTATGGGCAAAGAAAATGACCAAGCTGTTTTCAGTCTTTATTTGCTTAATTTATACAGGCGAGACACATTTCCTTCCACAAATCTGCCTCAAAACACTTTAAATACACAACAAAAACAGTTAAGTGTTTATACGATAAAGATGAGGGCCAGATGATCAATCATTTTAATTAAACTTATTACATCAGTTTGTCCTTATTTGTCCAAAAGTTATCACTGTAATTAACTTAAAACAAAATTACTCAAGTAAATGAGAAAGCAACACATTTTAGTATTTCAGCTGTGCATGCTCTACATCAGTGACTGAGGAGCAGATGATAAACAGCACCCCCCTTCAAAACACACATGATAAACAGACATTCACTGACCAAAACAAGGCTTAAACGTGCATTTGTGGTAAGGCTTCTTGTGTTGCCCATCTAGTGGCACATGTTCAACTGATTGAGGCCCAATCCCAATTTCTCCCACTGGTCTTATTCCTCCATTTTGTAAAGATAAGGTATCCCTTTTTTGTTTAGGGATCATGTAGCCCTCAATGATCCCTCTAGCAACCCCAAGACACTAGATAACCGCTACTATCGTTAAAAGGGGACACCTATTCCAAAGGGATGGGTAGGCCCAAGGAGGGAAGTGACACGGCCGAAATTCTTGATGCACCATCTTTTTTTACAGGCCTTGTGAGCTGCATGTGTTGGGCTTTGAAATATTGCATGATAATTAGTGAATGACTTCAGCAAATTTTCCCTTTTCAAGTAGCAAAATTGAACAGAGCGAACGCCTGTTCCTTGTTTTTCTACGCATCTCAAACTGAACCGTCATTCAGCGATGAGCAGCATGTGTATCTAATAGTGTCCAGGTGCTAATGCTAAGCTAGAAACAATACATTCAATCTGAATCCACAGATGTATACTGGATACACTACAACTTCTACAGAATAACCCCTGCATCTTAAGCTTAATAATAAAATAAATAAGGTAAAATATCCTCTCAGTCACAAATTGCTCTTATACTGCAATAAATATACCTTCATGTCCACAGGGTATTATCTAATCTCACAAGTTTAGATTAAAAATATTATTGCTATAATATTTCATATAGAGGTGCACTGCTATGGCACTGTAAAAGGGGGCTGGGGAGATGAGGAAGAGGCCACATTAAACACTATGAACAGGCATGAAGCCAGACAGCTAATTAGGATCCACAGAACACAGCATGATGACTGAATGTGAGATAGTAAGTATATAACATTTCATGTTTGCAGTCTTAACAGACCAGAGGTGTGCTCATACCTACAGATAGTTTTCTTTGGTCCGAAGGTTGGTGAAAACTCACCACAGAACAAATACTCTCATAATACCTTTGCTTCTAACAGGGTGCTGGTAACCAGCTGCACCTGTGGGGAATTGCAGCTGTTCAGGGGCCGCAGGGAGTCTGCTCCCAGGTAGGCCAGCAGCAGCTCAGAGCGTCGGTGCAGCAGGTGGAGCATATCCTCTGCCAGACTCTCCACCGAAGAGTAACGCACTTTGTCCAGATCAAAAATGTCCTTCAGGAAGTGCAGTACCTGTTCCTGCGGAATAGATGAGATTAATGAAACATGCAAAAAAGGTTAATTGTAGTATGCAAAAGCTAATACACATTTCTGATAGGTTTATCACCATAGCAACTTAAAAAAACAAAACAACTAATAACCAGTATTGATAACACTTAACAAGAGCTACATTGTCAGGGTTAAGACAAATACTCTGCATATGCAGATCCTACTTTGTAGTTCAGGTCACTGGATAAGATCATAACGTGGTTTTGATGAAGCTGAATGAAAACCCAGCCACCAACACAAAGCAAAGATCATATTTTAAATAGAATGCTGGCAGATGTCATGTCATCCTGATGATGTTTCTGACCTTGAAAAAGCAGCAGAAGTCATGCAGGGAGCTCTTGGGCCCAAGGAAGCCCCAAGCCAGAATAGGGCTGATCTGTTCACACACGACATAGAAGTGGGCGATGAAGCCATCAGGCACCTAAAACAAACAGCAGAGGCCTCAGAGGGAGTTTGGATTTTCTAACTGTTCTGCATAGTAGGTAATAAGAAACATTAAGACAATATTGATCTATGACATACTAAATTTATGTATCAAAGGAAATGCAGGCTGAATTGCATCCAAAACATCTTTATTTTCCAGACAAAGTACATTCATTATAAAACCGTTTCAGTGTTTGATACTTACCTTCACGTGTTGCCTTTTCTGCTTCAGTACTGACCAACAGCTTGATGCCACTGCCTGTGGTATGTAATCATTTATGATTAATACAAAGCCAAAATCCACAGGTGTAAAAATACTCGTTAGCTTAAAACTGTGGAAAGTGTTTTTTCCTTTTTTTTCTCCACTTTGCATTTTGACTCACCGTCTCCTTGAAGGAGCTGTTGAGCCAGCGGTTGTTTATCACGTTCTGGATGGAGATGGGAGGATTCTCCAGGTCCTCAAAGGAGTCCATCAGGATAAAGTCCAGGACAATGTCATAGAAGTTCAAATGCCTCACCTGGTGAGGATTAGTAGGAAATATTACTCAAACAGTAATTTCTTTCCACTGGTCTTCCATCAAATACAGTTTTCACTTTAACTGCAGACCTCTCTGATCCTTTGAAAAAATACTTTTAGATCCTCCCCTGTCAAAGTTAGTAAGGGAGGCTGAAGCTTTGCAGGGATTCTCCTTGGCTTTGAATAATGCTTGGCAATAAAACTGTTTAAAACATTGAATCGATTCAATTCACAACAGCCTGATTTGATTAGATTCAGATTAAATTTGATATCGGTTTATTCACAAACATTAATGCAAGTTCTCTCCAAACACGGATCTCTCTCTTTGCCTTTCATTCCCTGAACCACACATTTCCAAAAGCCCACTCAACTCAAATTGTGTTTGAGAGCAAAGCGGCGTTTCTCTCACACTATTGGTAGAAGAACTCAACATGACCATAGTCTACCTTAGCGCACACATCAAGTTATTAAATGGTCTCACTGCCAGAGATCCGGCATTGCTATCGTAAACACTCACCCCTCGTGTAGCCAGCTCCACCTCTGTGTCCTCCCAGTGCTCTGTGTGCTCCAGGAAGGAAATCATCTCTTCAAACACTTCTTCAAATCTCTTTGGACTCTAAAAAAAAACAACAAACAAACCGTAACACTTTAGAGAAGAATGATTTGTACATAGAAGTATAGAAAGTTTTTTTTTACAAGCGTCTTCAGCCTTACTTTATGAGCTTTAACTATAATGGAAGACAGTATCTTCTTTCCTGTGTCAGCCAGAAACATCCTGGTGGCTCTGTCATACAAAATGAGCTGGAGGCAAAAGATATTTTGTCATTAAATCTGAGCAGACTTAGGCCACATCCACACAGAGAGAAAACAATTTATTAAAAAAAAAAAAGAAAAGTTTTTTATACAGACAGAAGGTTCTCCAGAAAAGTGTGCGTCCACACAAATCCAGTAAAAATACTGTAGAATCAATGCCAGGCCTGCAAGTGGTGCCACATAAATACATTAAAAATGAGAAGAAGACATGGAGCATATGTAGATGAAAACTGGAATAGAGAGAAAAAGAGGGAGGAATGTGCTGCCACTTTCACAGGCACATTACTGGTTCTGGCACCAGCTCTGTTCTCAAGTTTCAGAACCTTTGTGCTTTATGGAGAACCAGTTCAACCAAAACCAAACTGGGAGGACTTTATTCCACAGAAGTAAACAACAATCTGGAGATTTGGCCATGAAAGTTGATGGTTAAGGCGTCAGACTCCATTTTAAGCTAGTTTCCCAAAAAATAAACAAAAGGCTATAGTCAGAAGATTGAGTGAATTTCATGAGATGTTAGGATGTCATCACTCGCCAACATTTAAATCAGTCGCCATGCAAATAGGCCTGTCATGATAACAAATTTTTCTGTGCGATAAATTTTCTCAGAAATTATCTCGATAAGCGATAATATTGCAAAAAATGATAATATTGTCATTTTGAGACCATTTTCAAATAATATAACGAGAATGCCATAATAATGTACACCCTTTTTAAAGATCAATAAGCATTAATTTCTAAAGAACATTTTACACTGGAACTGGAATAAATTTTAAATAACAAAACAAAACAATAAATAGAATGGACTCTTAGTCTCATTAACAATGAATGAAAACCAAACACAACCAAAAACAAAAAGTATGTTGGATAATAAAGTCTTTGTTCTGTAAACAAAATTGTCCTTCAAAGAATATATATAAAAAATATTAAACATGAGGCTCAGACAGGAAAAACCGGCAAAACTGTCAGTTAGTACCATTGTATTACTAAAAAACTAGAAAAAAAAGATATACTGCGCATCGTTTGTGAAGCTGAAATGTCTCCCCTCATCCCTGCGTGTAAGACTGATCTATGAACCGCTGCTGCATCGCGACGGTTTTCCACTTATGCCGGGACACCAGCCCAAAAGTAATGCGGCCCACTGGGAATCCTCCCGAACCTCTCGATTAGCCGGCATTGCTCTTGATGTGTATTTTGTCATATACGGTAGTATATAGGTTGACTCTATTTGTGTGCCTGTGCATTGCGGGGGTTATTACAGTAGACCAGGAAGTGGAGCTTTGTACTGACGTTGTAGGCTACGACGTTGTACCCCATAGTGAAACCTGTTGTCATACACAGTCTATGGTAAAGTAAGATAGCAGAAAAAAAAAAAATATTGAAAATTATCGCTGCAGGAAAACTTATCGCCCCCATTTTTTCTTACCGTGCAATTAATTGACTTATTGCTTATCACGACAGACCTACATGCAACATAAGATGGAAAGATGGTTATGTAAAACCACCCCTAGCTTCACTTTTAGCCTTTTTTTTATTCACAGTATTCCCTCTTCACTTTATTTGGTCTGGAGATCTTTTAATTTTTCACTTTTTTTTAAACACAGCATGCAATACAGCACTCGTGTGAACATTGACAGCCAGTGTTGTGAAAGAGCCCTGAGACGATTGTGTCATAAAAACACTGTCTAGGTCAGGGTTATTCAATTCAGTCCGACAAGGGCCGCAGTTCTGCAGGTTTTCAATTTTTCCCTGCTCCAATACACCTGATTCAAATTAAATGGATCCAACAGCCTATAAAGTTCTGCACAATCAGTCATTAACATGAGTGTGTTGCAGCAGGAAAACAAAGAGTCATAGGACAGAATTGAATAGTCCTGGTGTATGTTGTACATACTGATTGGAAAGGGGTGGCGATTGCAGAGTTATTCAGAATAATTATGGTTTCATACTCCCTAAATGCTGGATCTGTGTGGACAAAAAGTCCAAACAATAAACAGCTCTAGCAGTGCAGTGGTTTGCATTTCTTAGGGTTGCTGTATTAATACCGCAGTGCTATAAACTTGCAGCTATGATAACAGCCCTAATAGTAAACATTTCTAAATTAAAATATACTTTAAATGATAAACATAAACTTTACCTGACACGCCTGCCGCACACAGTGCAACTTGGCCAGGAAATCCAAGTCACTTAAACACTCCAGTATCTCAGTTCTAAAAATCATAAGCAAAAGACAATCTTAGACAGCACAAGTAACAAAGTTATTATCAGCCATCTTCTTTCACAGTGGGAAAGTACATCCATGTGCATACTGATCTCTCAAGCCACAAAGAAATCCAATGCAGACAACCTTCTTTTAACTGATGTGTTAATGAGCGTACTCACCGCAGTACCCTGCAGGATATCTTGCCCTCCTCAGCCATCTGCAGTGCCTCTTCGTAGAAAGGGTGATGGCCCAGAGCAAAAGCACTCCTCAGTTCTCTGTGCTCTGACAGCTGAGGCTGAGACAAACAGAAGAGCAGAAATAAATTAAATAAAGGTCATTTTCTTAACTGCCTGGCTGACAGAAGGCTTGAAGTGTTCATAACTCTTTAAACAACGTCCAGAGTTTTACTATTTATTGGCAATTCATGTATGTCTGCATCCTTATGTCATCCATAGATGGATATATAGGTCTGACACCAAAGCCTTTCTGTAGTATGAACCTATATCTCTGTTGCAGCTTGACTCAGTTTAGACAAACATCTTGAGTGGCAGAACATACCATGTTATATGGAAGCACAGTTTTGAGACAGTGAAAAATGTTGGAGGCACACTTTTTTCTCTTTAGTGTGGTCATTACTAAGTATTTTCCCCTACCATTTAGATTTAAAATGGAGAAAAACACATTTGAACTGTAAACCTGATGACCTGTATTAAAAAAAGCAAATTAAACTGATTATCAAACAAACAATATTAAATATAATCAAAATACTTTAAGCAAACTCAATGTCTAAATGTTATTTTAGAGTGCATCAGTTAATGCTACTCTAAAGTTGTCTTGTCTAGCTGATATTTAGACTTCATGCACAAAGCAGAGAAATAAGAGAGCTGTTCCAGCCCGTTTGTCAATTTATTGATGATTAATTTCTTAAAAAACAAACAAAAACACCATCATAAAGGATACAAAGAGTTTTCTGCAAATCTACATTTCCAGACCTGAATTCGAGTAGTTTGTCTGCTTTTTGTAAGTTTGCAAAAACAAAATCCTGATTCTTTATGAACCTGCAGGTACAATCAAAACACAACAGCTCGGTTCCAATTAAGATGCATTTTTAAGACAGTCAAAGAGTCAGCAGTCATTAAGACTACTATCTTTTTACCACTTAGTGGGTCATAATCAGGTACAGTCACATGTCTGATGACATGCTGTACCTTTCCTCTGCACTAAATGTGACCAGGAAACAGTCAAATCTCTATAGCTTCCACATAAAGCTGAAATGCTGCCTCAGTTCATGTACTTTGATGTCAGAGGTAGTGAACTAGTTAAAACCTACTGACTTCAAGGCTTTATTTTTATTTACTGTATAGGTATTAAATTGCAGTTCTACAGTTCTGTATAGCTCACCGTGCTGTGACCAAATGTGGAGTGTACAGAGAAACCAGCTGCAGAGTAACACTTGGATGAATGCTGTACACTGCCAAAAGAACACTGAAGGTCTAGTTTAAGTGACTCAACACGTTTGATGACCTAGTTTCATTGCTGGGAGCACCGTCTTAAACTTATTGGCCAGTAAAAGCCTAAAGAAGTCCTAGTCTTTGTCATAGACATATGGACAAGACTAGAGCTGGGTATCGATTTTAAATTTCTAGAATCGATTATTTTCCGATTCTTAGGATTTAGAATCAATTGTCACTAGGGCTGGTATCGATTCAAATTTCAAGAATCGATTCGATCCGATCTGTTCTGATGCGATATCGATTTGGGTCAGTGTTATTACAACAGTTTTTTAGCTATTACCTGATTTATATTACTTTGTAGTTCTACAACATATTAATACCAGTATTATATTGACATTCACCCACAATTTAATAAAGTATTTGTAGTGAAAAATGGCTGTAAGGACCAACTCCCTCCTAGAGTGTTGACTGAATTGCTTTCACAAACATGCTGTGGGGCAGAATTACTGAACAGATCAGGGCAGAACAGAGGACACCAGAGGTGTATATACCTGCAGCAACAGACTGCTAGTGGGACACTAACCTGGTGCACTATTAAAATTATATAAGCTGCTGCTGTTGAATACAAATTCAATTTTATTTCAACATAGGGCTGGGTATCGTCACTATTTTTTCCTGAATTGGTTCAATTTCAATTTATTTACAGCTAATTATGTAACACCACATATTTTTCTTGAATATTAAAAAAGCTTTCAGATAAGTTTAAAAAAAAATATAAAAACACTGAGTGCATTTACTTGACAATCAAAATATGTAATAATCTGATCTGACACATCTACATTCTAAATTTCTGAAGTACCAGAACAATCCAGTGTTTCCCAGATTTAGAGCCAGAAATTATGTTATGGGGAGACAAAAAAAAAAGACAAAAAAAAAAAAAAAAAAAAAAAAAAAAAAAAAAAAAAAAAAAAAAAAAAAAAAAAAAAAAAAAAAAAACCTTTCCCCCTCCCCCCCCCAACCCCCCCCCCCTCCCCCCCCCC